>CM037777.1:72811402-72861402 GCA_021229015.1 Solen grandis
TGCTTAAGATAAAACTGACTTTTACAATTCACATTCTTATGTGTTATAATTCTGAGGTCCACCTCATAGAAATATTATAAGTAAGATTTGTAGTCCACTTCATAGAAATGTGTATGACAGGGTTATAATTCTATCAATTTTAGTCCACCTTATAGAAATACGTGCAAGTAAGATTTGTGTATGACAAGAAAGGGTCCATGATAGTTTTTTGGTACACCATCATGAACTGCATACCCATGCTTTTAGCAGAGTGATAAAAATAAGAGTGATGTCCCTTTATCTGTGAAAAGCTATGAAAAATCCTCTTTAAATTTGTTATGAAACTAATTGATCAGGCAGATTTACAAATTAAGTAAAGTTTGACTGGCACAGTTTTAACCAAACTCCAACGCAGTGGATTGGCTCACATCAGTCACTGCCACTCTGAGTTACCATGTGACCATTATGTATACTTTTTGCCGAACGAAAATATTTGATATTATTTATTTCCATATTGCTGAAATTCAGCTATTTTCAACTCACTGTGGCAGAGAGATCTGTGTGAGATCTACTGCATGGAGAGTTTCTACAGGACAATAATTAGAGTGAATGTATAGGATTCTCCATGATTAAGAAGCTGTAAGGGTAGCAACCAACCACATCTTAAGCACAACAAATTTTGTGTTTATTCTCTGTCGTTGTTAACCTATTTTGGAACAATCTTCACAACTTAACTCCAAAGTCCATGAATACCAATTTCCAATGCCTTCAAGGTTTCAACCCAACTGTCCTCTTGAAATAGAGATTTGAAATTTGGCAAAAAGCAGCTGTCTCATTGATCAATAAAATAAGACATACAATAAATGACATAACTTCTTTATCTTTCTGCTTTCATATTGCCTGAATACATAAAAAAAATGCAATTACAGAAAAGCAAGCTTGATCATGTGATTTGATTGGATAAAATGTCTCTCCTTTTGAAACCGAAACTTAAGCATTTTTGTGAACAAGTTGCTTCTCATTAGATGTAAACTGATAGACTTTGTTGTGATCTGATGTTCTTTATTTGGAGATGTTTTATGTAATGGATCCCTTAAATCTGTGGAGGACTTTACATAATTACTTCCTATCTAATATTTCTCATTGAGTCAACCATCAGTTTCAGAATGTAAACAATGTTTTGCTTGTGTTCAGTTATATTATGTGGTTTCTTAAAAAGTTGTTTTTTTTCTTTTTTTTATCCACTCAAAGCATTCAACTGGAATGCCAAAACAGGGCATAGATAAGGGTACCCTTGTAAGTACATATCTAAATTGAGTATCCTGTTTAAATTTAACCCTTTCCCTCATATAGACTCATTTTGACGCACTCAATAGGTACCACATAAAGCCTGATCTGCAGAAAGCCAAACTCAAACCTTACCAAATTTAATTGTAAAATCCTCATTACCAGACCACTGAGGAGCAGCGAACAGCATAAAACCTGATCAGCCTGCGAGTTACTCGCAGGCTGATCTGGTTTTATGCTGTTCGCATAGGTCTTTTCATGGTATCCTCTATGAGGGAAAGGGTTAAAAAAATATATATATGATTCAATTAAATTAAGTTTTTGCCTATTACATGAAATGTCACCTAGCTATACACTGCCAAATGAGGAACAATTAATGCATACCATTAGAGACAACTTGTATTTTGCTTGTGAACTAAAAGAAAGCATAAGTGTCACCCACATTTACATTACAGTTATATTTCTGATGAATTAACTTAACTTTTTGAACTTTTAACACTAGATTAGACCCCCCACCATGAGGTTAGCTTGATTAGTGTTAATTATTTGACGTAAGTCACACAATGTCACATTAATTATATCCCTTATTTTCACTAACCAGAAAGCAAGGGCAAAGCTACCTGCCTCACTGCAGCCCAGCCAATCAAAACACCATTTTACATTTCAGTCCAGACATTTATTTGGCAGATTAAAAATTTCAGTTTCTGCCATTTTCACATCCTGCACCATTGATTTTCAAATGCCAGGTATGTCTTTGTGTGCTTGAACTACATTTAGGGCAGTTTGGCAACAGGTCCTTGTGGGTCAGAGTCCCACAGGGTGGTTGAGGAAGGGCCATCTATCACAGGCTATGTAACTGTCACCTGGTCACTGATGCTGTAACCATCTGACATGCTAAACAATTTAGATGTTGCGCAATCTTAATAATCCTATACATTTAATACCTGTTGGCAAAGCCAAATCAGATTGAAAGAAAATCTCTGATCAGATGTTTTGTATAGATCTCCATATAATGTATTTAAAAAGCTTTATTTAGATTAATTGTTAATTACTTTTATTTCAAGAAGTAAGTTAACATTTACTTATAAGAATATATAATTATATTTTGATCAGTTAGGAACAGATACTGTTGACAGTATATCATTAAAGGTATTGCAGTATCACCCCAAATATTGCAAAATATTGCAATATCATCTCTGCTTGAAATAGCCACCCCTAGTTGAAACAGGCTAGACATGCAGGAATTACAGTGTTGCACTCCTCCACAAATCCTGCCGCAACTTAATTAGACCTGACAGAAATGCCCCATACTGCTTGTGATGTACACCTGTCGACCATTTTAATTAAAGCAGTGCAGAATTCTTTAATAAGACCTGCAGTACTTATGTGTCACATTCCTTTTACATACCTTACTCTGAGAGATGGATCAGAAAGAAAAGACCCCATATGGACATAAGTATATTACCTAGCCATTTTTCAATTACAAAGGTATTGCAGTTCTTTATTGAAACCACAGTATATGTTATAAGATGCACATTTGTGATACACCAGATGCTGGTGGTACCTTTTGGTAAATCTTCATACAACTGCAATGTACATGCATACATAGGTGGCAGGAAGGGTGGTGGCCTTTTCCCACATACACAGGTTACCTATATCCCTATTATTTAGAACAAGAGATTTTCCTTTGAACATAATTATATGCTACCTGCTGAATAAAGCATGACAGAAATAGTATGACAGACAAAGTGTGACAAACAGATGGACAGACAGCTGATAGAGAAGTGATCCCTGTGTGTAACTTCTGCTTAACCCTTTCCCTCATAGAGGACACCATGAAAAGACCTATGCGAACAGCATAAAACCAGTTCAGCCTGCGAGTAACTAGCAGGCTGATCAGGTTTTATGCTGTTTGCTGCTCCTCAGTGGTCTGGAAATGAGTATTTTGTAATCAAAATTGGTAAGGTTTAACTGTGGTTTTCTGCAGATCAGGCTTTATGTGATACCTATTGAGGGCGTCAAAATGAGTATATATGAGGGAAAGGGTTAAGCTTGCTTCTAATTATCAATTTAAACCTTTACCTGACATATTGGCAAACAGGAACAGTGTGATCAGGGTCTTCTCTGCGTGCTCATACAATAATGTACCTGAGTCTTTCTACGCAATCTGCACTGCAAAGAAAGTTTCTTTGTTTTATATATACCATTCAAAGTTCAGTCAGTTAGTATCCATCAAGTCATAAATTTTCATGATGTAAAGGGTTAGGTAGTGGAGGTTATTAGCAGTTTCTGACAATGACTGTCATATCATGGTTGATAGTGAGTTTAGTTGCTGCTTTACATACCTTTTGATGTCAATAAAAAATTTAGGTTAACCCTTTCTCTCATATATACTCATTTTGACGCCCTCGATAGGTATCACATAAAGCCTGATCTGCAGAAAACCACAGTTAAACCTTACCAAATTTAATTATAAAATCCTCATTTCCAGACCACTGAGGAGCAGCGAACAGCATAAAACCTAATCAGCCTGTGAGTTACTCGCAGGCTGATCTGGTTTTATGCTGTTCGCATTGGTCTTTTCATGGTGTCCTCTATGAGGGAAAGGGTTAATAAATCCACTCAGAGCCTCTCAAGTTTCTATATTTGCGTTATTACCTGACAATATTTGTACAAATGATTGTAATATGAGTCAACAAAAATAATCAAAGCTGGTCGGGTATTAAATCTGTGACTGCGTTGGTTCATCATATTTTATTGCGTGCTTGTGTCTGAAATAACAGCAGATCTTGTTACTAGCACTTTATTGTTGTGTTAATTAAAACTCAGAAGGAGTGACACGGTTCTAGGTATAACTTCCTGGCCAGGAGGTGGCTTGTTCTGATCATCTACACTTTATGATTTTAATTTAGAATGATTGAAGGTGGCCCTCTATATTAAGCAATGGAGGATACATGTCCATAGTGGAATGCCAGGGCAGAAGCTCACAGGCTTACGGGTTTTATGCAGTTTATTTCTTATATGAGAGGGCCTTAAACTGTAACATATCAACTGTCCAGTCCATGTGGCTTACTAGTAATATCTTATGTTAGCGCTGTAAAGCATGAAAAAATGTGCATTTTTTGCCATTCATTGTAACAATTTATTTTGGTGGATCTGTCAATAAAATGAATGGTCTTTAAAATTTTGTAAATTATTTCAAAATGAGAATGTTTTCTTTTATGATTACAAAGATTAGCAGTCAATGACTCAGTTGACAACTTGAGAGATTAATTTTATTATATGTAGGACTATTTACTCCTGCCAAGTGGACCTGCCAGTTGTGGATAGGGCCAGTAACCAACCCAAAAAATGTACACTCCTGCAGTGTTGCCTCCTTGCAATTCAACTCCTATGTGCAGGTCCCTTGTGGCATATTTGTGGCACATAACTCCATTTTTATAGCCCAGACACTCGGAGGGCCATATAAGAGGCTTATTATCCAGTCTGACAAAATATAGACGTAAACGAGCCCATCTTTTGAATACAAGAATACGAGACCTGACTCCATGAATAGAAATCCAGGCATTATTCTTTCGCCCACTTGAGACTTGAGCATATCTTATGACAGTGGTTGGCATATATCATACCCACTGGTTCCCTGTATGAAACATTCTTGACAGTGGTTTAGAGATCTTATGATGCCCAGTCCCATTGTGGCAAGGTTTGACATCATAAAACTCTTTTACTCAGAGGTTCTATGCATTTACATAATTACGTTTTTATATACCTGCTATCTACATCTGAATAATTATTTTATGCTGAATCAATACTGCCATTGATATATATGCAATTTGTATAATGGATAAACTAAAACTAGACTTCTAAACTGCATTGTTGTTTGATGATGCAATTCAAACATTTTTTGATCAAACATTTTGTCATGTTTTCTTTTTTTCAATTACCAATAACTCTGCATAAATCCTGTGATTGGGAAATATCTGAAAGAAAGAAGAATGCAGAGAAAGAATAATTAATATTGCTATATATTAGTTCAAAATAATTTGAAGGACAGCTAGTCAATCTCAAGTATCCTATTGAATTTTT
Organism: Solen grandis; assembly: GCA_021229015.1. Lineage (NCBI taxonomy): Eukaryota > Metazoa > Mollusca > Bivalvia > Adapedonta > Solenidae > Solen > Solen grandis. Next base: position 72,816,755 of record CM037777.1, read on the forward strand.
TCAATTATCATTGTTATTTGTCTTAATTAAAAGCAAATAATGGCCTGTCAGCATTGTGGACACCCAGCACAGGACTCATTATGGTCAGATTAATTAAGACACGGGGCCTGACAAAGGGTCCTCTAATGGTTTGTGAGTCATTCTGATCTCGAGAATAAACTCCAGAGTCAAACCGTGTCTGTGTCCAAATATTTCACACCTGCTCGCACACTGAGGTCGCTGAGTCACCCGTAAATTATTGTTATCAAATTTGTAACGGATTTTGTCTGAGATTTACCACAAATAAGGGATACTTGATCAGTTTGGTTATGACTAATTCATTTTTGTGGAAATGGTATTTTTTTTATCAATATGTGGTTGATGGTCATACACTAGCAGCGGTCAAAACCTGCATTCCTTTTGACTCTGTCAGGAGTTTTTTCCGAAGTGGGTGTGATAGAACAATGTCAGTTCTTCTGGATTGTCACGAGACATTAGCATTTCATTGACTGTTTGAGATATTATTTCCCAAAGTTACATTAATTACAAGAGATAACCTATCAGTGATATATGGTCATTGTTTTGTTTCATTTATTTGCTTTTAGTAATTTGATTTTCTGTTGGCAAAGCTGTAAAGAATTGGATGTTGACATTTAGAGGGTGTTAAAACTAGTTTTCTGGCTGACTGTTTGATTGATAGCCTTGGAGAACATAGATTTGTGATATGACCCTAATTACTTCAATACGGTCTACATCGTCACATTTAAACCCCTCCTCCTTTCTAAATCATATTAATTAACCCTTTCCCTCATATAGACTCATTTTGACGCACTCAATAGGTACCACATAAAGCCTGATCTGCAGAAAACCACAGTTAAACCTTACCAAATTTAATTATAAAGTCCTTATTTCCAGACCACTGAGGAGCAGCGAACAGCATAAAACCTGATCAGCCTGCGAGTTACTCGCAGGCTGATCTGGTTTTATGTTGTTCGCATAGGTCTTTTCATGGTTTCCTCTATGAGGGAAAGGGTTAAGAGTCACCAAATTATGGAACCAGTGTTCAGTTTTGTCCATTGAAAGCCAGAAGGGTTCATCAGCATATTTAATGATAAGACTTTCAATGGATGCTATGAATTCATTGATTACTATTTTGAAATATTCACCAGAATGTTGGTGAATCTTCCTCAGTAGTTGGTCGTCTATATAAGTGATGACAGGCTCAGGGACATTCATTTTAAAGACTGATATTTTTTTTCAAAATGGAATACCATAGATCTCACCTTAGAGATGAGAGATTACATAGTATTGTGCATCAACGCTGTGTGTAAGCAAGGACAACTGGCCCCCACTATTTGGGATAAGGTTAAAATAACCCTATTCAGACATGAGTCCATGCATATATACCATCATTGTAGAGATCAGTGCCCCTGGAACTTTCTGACAGCATGGTTCCATACAGCCATTTAGTGCACAAGCTTCAACAAAAGCTCTTTTGATTAAAAAAAAAATAGATATCCAGAAATAAACTCATCTCAGACATAAAGATGTTGATGCCATAATAAGACTCAGTTTAACTGCCAAATTCTTGTAAAGTCCATGTGCAAATGGTTCGTCGGTGTGAAAAAAGGCGGATAATTCTTGATTCTCATCCAAGTGCTGTATGGTAGAGAAAGTGTTTTCACTGTTATGTGTGCCAGACTATTTTAATTCTGTTTATTGAGACATGTTCAAATCTTGAAATGGAAGAGTGGTATGTTTTATATTGAAGGGTTGGTACGGATAGATTGGTGGACCTGTCTGCTTGTATCTGTTCTGTTGTAGGATATTGCAGCAACTGATGGAATTGTGTCTAGAGGTTTATCTTAAATATCATCCTCTTCTTCTATTCCAAACTAATGAAGGAAAAAAATTGCATTTTGTAAATGATTTACCCAACTATTTTGATTTTATTTGATACAGTATTTTTAAATAACAAATCTAGAGAAAATAGATGAAATGATAAAGCTGGGCAGTCGTTGAAAGCCATTCAGTCAGATTAGGTTTATAACAGGGGTGTCACAGTATGTCAGGGTATCATTGTTATGAGTATATCTGGGTATCACATAATATCCAGGTATCACAGTGTGACTAGGTATCACAGTTATGAGTATATCTGGGTATCACATAATGTGCGGGTATCACATAATGTCCAGATATCACAGTATGTCAGGGTATCACAGTTATGAGTATATCTGGGTATCACATAATGTTCGGGTATCACATAATGTCCAGATATCACAGTATGTCAGGGTATCACAGTATGTCAGGGTATCACAGTATGTCCTACTGTGTCTCTTGTGTGAAGTTTTAATCTGTCTACAGCTGAAGAGTCTTATTGCTTGCATTTCTGACACCTTTCATGATAAGACATACTCTGCCAGGATTATCTGCCCCTTGGTGGGATTATCTGCCCCTTCAATGGATTAATGGGCCCTTTATGGGCTTAAGATGATCTTTATGTGCTGGCAGTATTTGCAGGAGATAAGCTGCTGGTCTCATTGTCAAAATGAGAGATAGTTGTGTGTGCACAGGACGTGGGACAGAGGGATAGTGCGGTCAGACAGGTAGCTGGTATGATGCAACGCAGGTAACTGACCCGCTTTTCATGGCTGTGACTTGATTTACTTGTGTGTGGTTTTATGATAGGAATATGGTGACAGAGTATTCTATTTTACTTGGATTTGATCAAGAATTGTATGGTGTGATATAGAGGTAACATTTTTTCATTTTCACATTATGTGGATTTACATGTCTTGATTTTTTTTTTTCTCATGACATGTATATTGTCCTATTTAAGTTGTATCATATCCTTGATCGTATTGCTTTGAATGCTGGGAAGAATGTATGATACACTGATACATTTTAGGGCTGTTACTCTTTTGTTCACTGTTGAATAATTGTGGTAAGATTTGGACCACAAATACAGTATTTTAACCCTTTCCCTCATAGAGGAAACCATGAAAAGACCTATGCGAACAACATAAAACCAGATCAGCCTGCGAGTAACTCGCAGGCTGATCAGGTTTTATGCTGTTCGCTGCTCCTCAGTGGTATGGAAATGAGGATTTTATAATTAAATTTGGTAAGGTTTAACTGTGGTTTTCTGCAGATCAGGCTTTATTTGGTACCTATTGAGTGCGTCAAAATGAGTCTATAATTATGAGGGAAAGGGTTAATGGAGAGCTGCACTGTATATAATGGCAATGCTGTCCAATGTGGGTAAGATCTCAGACATTATTGAAATTGTGTACTTCTTGTTATTTCCAATCAAGATGGATGAATTCCAAAGAAAAAAATTGTATCAAAAATAATTTCTATCATCTTAATTCTGGAAATCATCAAGGTTCTGATAGGAAGTGTTCCTAATATAGGGTGTATGATTTATACACAAGATGTGTTGTAGGTTTTGGATTTTATTTGCTGAATGAGTAATGAGTATTTTTACCATCTAATGATTTACAAGATGAGTGCCTAGAGGCATCTGGGTGGCGTGACTGACACACTAAGAAGGCAACTGGAAGACTTTCTTGCATGAAAAATATTAAGAGACCAGACTGGGACTCAAACCCACAGCAAAAAGGAGTCTTAAGTGATAGTAATTCAGAGACTCTAACCACTTGACCATGGAGGATCCTGTTAAGTTGACCTATATTTAGACAGAAAAGAATTAGAAGCAGGAAATTAATTCAAGTGTGCAAAAAGCTTAACCCAGATACAATATTCAGAAAAAATGTAAATAAATGGAAGTAAAAGGATTGCTGTGTTTGTACAAAAACTTAGCCTTTAGACATTTTGACTTGTCATGTATTAAAGTAAGCACCCTCACCCAGTACCTGGTATTTGATAGATACTACAAATAACCTGTTTAGTGTCAATCTTACCTGTACAGGTGAAGGTAAAAATATCACACATATTTTAAATGTGGATTAACTGTTATGCGATGTCCTGTATATTGCATATTTGCGGTTAATTCTTTGCAGAGATGATATTAAGCAAATAATGTCTTAACACTTGAGCAGTTTTCATGCATTGTGACTTTTATGGATTGATAATAAAAATGGTTGATTGAAATAAATGGCAATAGATTTTGATATGAAAAAAAAATTACATTTTGTACCTCAGTTTTGTAATGCATTGTAGAATTTATGATGGTTATGTTTTAATAATGAAATATTTTGAAATCATTGAGTGTCTCGACTGATATGAAATTTAACCCTTTCCCTCATAGAGGACACCATGAAAAGACCTATGCGAACAGCATAAAACCAGATCAGCCTGCGAGTAACTCGCAGGCTGATCAGGTTTTATGCTGTTCGCTGCTCCTCAGTGGTCTGGAAATGAGGATTTTGTATTTAAATTTGGTAAGGTTTAACTGTGGTTTTCTGCAGATCAGGCTTTATGTGATACCTATTGAGTTCGTCAAAATGAGTCTATATGAGGGAAAGGGTTAAAGGGATGATTTGATTATTGAAGGTTTTGATCAGACTTCACTGCTAGTTAACATTAGGATGGTATCAATCTAGCCTCACAACATTTTTGCCCTGCCTGAATAATTTTTGTCCATGTAAAAATTTTATCGCTGATCAGTGGTGTTTTATCACTGGGAGTCAGTTGGGGTGGCTGCGTCTGACCCAGGAAACCTTCAGTCAATCGGTGCCCACGGGCACTACAGCACTGATACCGAGTGACTTAATTAAGCCCATAAATAATATTTTAAAACCTGATATAAAGTGGTATATTTCATATTTTTACCAGTGTAAGAGGTTCATCTGAGGCTATAACCACTGTCTGTGAAATCATTAATCTCATTATTAAATCATGTTGTTTTTTTTTTGGGGGGGGGGGGGGGTGGAGGGGGTTATTTTTGCTGATTTCATTTGTGGTATCATCCATTTTTATTAGCTTTTAAAGTTTGTTCATTTTTTATGGATCTAGATTTCAGAATATGAATTCATAAATATATATACCCATAATATTGCCTTCAGAACATCATAATTCAACAGAATTAAATGTCAACAAAAAATAATGATGTTTCTAGGATCCAATTCTTTACTGTTGTGGTGGGGAGTATATACTATACCAGATCAATATACTGTTTAATTACTAAATTATGATGACAAGTGGCATAATTACACAAAACTTATCAGGAGGTCTTCCTTTCTTCTGTAATATTCAGTCCTTTTATTCAGTTTTGGCAGGATAATGGAATCTTGTTTTATAATGACATTGATGGCACACGCCAATGGGTTGGGGTCATTTCCACACACCTAATTAAAGGTCAGGTGAAGTCTGCCAGTCGCTCTAATGCTCCAATTATCTAGGTCATTTGCTATTCAGTCCTGTCATACCCTGTAGAGTGTGTTTGTAACTGTACATAAAAAGATAATGGTGGTTGTAAAGCCGGCAGTAATTTTGTGAGAGCAACAAGTGAAATTTTCAATGTTTACATTCAAACAAAACTAGTGTCCCATTAAATTATGTCAAAATGCGGTCACTATCATTCTGGTGACACCACATGAAGTTTGTAAACAGTCCGTTGATAGTGGTTATCGGGGTGGGGTGGGGGATCATGCCCACTGATCAGGGGATCATCAGTACTTGACAAAGTACCATCACTTACCTTACTTCTAATATAAATCTGAGCTATGTATAATTTATATTTCCTGCAATTTATCCAAATACATGTATATACTACTCAAAGTTTGCTGAGCGTCAATTGTATTCAGGAGTTGTTGCATTCTTGGTGCTTAGCAAATTTTGAGTATCATGTTCCTCATGCACATTCTGTTTCTGTGTTTCAAATTGTTTTCTTCTATACATCTTTTTTCATTATTTTAGGATTATATTCACAAACTTTTATTTCCATTTAAATGCAGTGCTATCCTTGGTTCAAGTCACTTTTACTTCAGGATGCTATCTCAGTCATTAGAAATCTTAAAATATTCTTTACTACATTGACTGAATAATTAATCTTTTATAGAAACCCATTAAGATTTGGCTAGAACTAACAGAATAAGAGATCTATATGTCCCAATATGGGACCACATGCTGTCAAGTCCGGTTTAAAGGTACAGTAGCTTTCTAGCCATGGGCAATATTAAAGGGATCAAATGAAGGTTAAAAGCGGAATGAGTTTCAAGCTAAAAACACTTTCCCCAAGCATTCACTCTGTCACCATGGAGATTGTTGTATTAAATGCATTTTCAGTAGGCAAAGGGACTTCTTAAATTTGCTTTCAAGCTCAATTTTCCCCTCAGTTTTGACAAATGTATTCAGACTGAAGATTTTATGTCCACTTTTGTTATCTTAAGAGCCAGTTTTGTACCCTGATTCTCTGACAATGAATAGCCTTGGATCAGAACAGGTTGTGGGGTTCACCGTAGAGAGAGGAGCCATCAATAATCTAACCACTCTTGGTGTCTTCACCGGCACACTCTTATTTAATTCTCATTAAAAATTCATTTCCCTGGGAGCACTGTATCATTAGACGCTCCAGTTTTAGCTACACCGAATAAAGGGTCAACCGCTGGAAATTTATCGACTCTTCTGACCCCCCCAACTGTCCCCAGCGATCTTGTTAAAGGTGGATTGTCATAGAATATGTATGTACTTGAATAGGTTGTTTTGTTTGCTCAGTCACTCCTATCGCATGGATGAGTAGATAGGGTTCATCCCTGATTAAATAATATCTGACTTTTTTATCCTCACTGGGAAAATTATGGGTCATTATTTAAAGGGGGTCTGCCTTATGAATATTCAATTGTAGTAAGGCAATACCCCTGTGTTTGAACATGTGTTTATAGGTTTAAATATTTTAGATTTTTGTCTCTTGTAAGTTAGAATATGTGGACGTCATGGTTTCCAGTAGTTTGATTTGTCTCTTTCCAAAAGTATAATTGGTCCAGCCTTTCATGACTGCATGTCTGGCTTCACAAAATGTAAACTCAGATGTTGACATTAGTGCATCAAAGGGTATAAAATCATTGTTTCATCTAATGCTGAAACGTTTGCTAGAACATTTGACCAAAAAATGATATCTTAACATTGAGCCATAAAAGCATCTCTTAAATGGCTTCATCTAGGCTTTTAGAGGAAATTATTAATATTTGACATGTTCTATATGATACTGGCATGGTGACACAGGGTGGACACACCGTGATGGATGAAGATGAAGGTCAGGGACAATTAGCTGGGAACCTGCCTCTCATTAGAGGCTGACTTCAGTAAATGGTCAAGATGGATAGTCATGATGTATGATGAAACGTGATGGATGAATCTGTAACGTATAAGTATTAAGAGAGACATTTGGCGGACAGTAATTTTACTCATGTCTCTGATGTTCAGGTGAATGGGAATAGTTATGTTTTCAGATTACCAAGGATACAAGAAATGTCATGTAGATTTATTGTCAGCAGTCAGTCAGGTTTTGTCCACTGTTTTCTTGACTATGTTTTTAAGGAAACTTAAAAGAGGGGGAACTTATGAAGTTAAAAATGGTGTGAAGTTAATTATAAAAACATTCTAAGTGCATTAGATTACATAATAATATTCAGTTGACAAGTGGTTAGAGCGTCCACCTTGGGAGTGGGAGGTTGTGTGTTCGATTCCCGGCCAGGACATACCAAAGTCGTAAAAAAATGGTTCTGTTGTGACGATGCGTCGTCACGGGTATAAGTACAATCTCTGACAACTTCGTCAGGGAGTCAACTCTTTGGCTTAGTGGTTAGAACATTGGGCTATCATGCCAGCAGACAGGGTTAGATTCCGGGCCGGGCAGTGTTTGTTACATTTGGTGGCAGCGGTGGGATAATGTCAACTGCCATACCGGAGTTACCTTACCCACATGTTTCCCAGGCCAAGTCTCGGGTAGAGACTTCTCAGAGGGGGAAGTAATGTGACGATGCGTCGTCATGGGTATAAGTACAATCTCTGACAACTGCGTCAGGAAGTCCACTCTTTGGCTCAGTGGTTAGAGCATTGGGCTATCACGCCAGCGGACCGGGTTCGATTCCGGGCCAGGCCAGGCCATGTTTGTTACACTGTTATAGCTCCCTTGCTTGGCACTCAGCATATAAGGGTAATTGAAGGACTTATAATGGAGCTGCACTGTATATTAATCTCTACTGAGATCCACTCCGGTTATTTTTTTCGTATTGGCCTCCACTGGATCTTTACGCAGGCCTTATATAAAAGCTTCGGGAAATTTACACCGATACCCCTACCTCGTTTTAGCTGTTCAAATCGATTGTTTTAGGATGCACACCTTAAAATCCACACAGATATAGTAAGAAGACTTTCTTTCCATTTCATTCAACATCATTGTCTTAGCTTACCGATTTTATCAGTTTTACAGCTACGGACTCACGAAACCTCCAAACTCGCCATTTAAACCGCCATATTGTTTACATGCGAGTGTAATCATGTGACTTATCTGTGATTGGATAACTACAGTTAGGTTCAATTTGCGGGTTATGCAGTACAGAGCGGTGTTTGGTTATCTTGATCTAGAACATATTTCTCATAAACTTTCTTTTGAAAAATCATTTTATACAGCAAAATTTCTTTGATTTTGCCAGGGCCAATTTATAGGCAAAGAGCATTTATCTTTTGTTGATGAACAGTCGTAGCTGAACCGAGCTGTAGTTTAAACTGCTTCGTAAACTAGTCACGTGATCAATATTTATAAAATGTCGGTTTAAAACTAGGAGGTCAGCGGTTTGGTGTTTTCCGTCGCTGTATATAATGAAATCAGTAAGCTAAGACAATGATGTTGAATGAAATGGAAAGAAAAATATGTCTTCCTACTATATCTGTGTGGATTTTAAGGTGTGCATCCTAAAACAATCAATTTGAACAGCTGAAACAAGGTAGGGGTATCGGTGTAAATTTCCCGAAGGTTAAAAATAACCGGAGCGGATCTCAGTAGAGATTACTCTGTATATATGTACAATGTTGACCAGTAAATCGCTGCCTTATAATGGAGCTACACTGTATAAAATTAAAATGTTGACCACTAAATCGCTGCCTCATTATGGAGCTGCACTGTATATAAGTACAATGTTGACCAGTAAATCGCTGCCTTATAATGGAGCTGCACTGTATATAAGTACAATGTTGACCAGTAAATCGCTGCCTTATAATGGAGCTGCACTGTATATAAGTACAATGTTGACCAGTAAATTGCTGTGTTGTAATGGGAGTTGACTGACAGCCCGACTAGAAAGTACCCCACTGTGATGCATGCATTCAGTCATGTGATCAGGGTTGCTACCTTTAGTTGGTAAAACCCTAAGACGGCTGCAATGTACATACAGTGTAGGACGTGGATTATTTGTTGACAATGGGACAAATTCTTCAGCGTAAGATGATATGGAAGATTCCAAACTACATTGATAGCAGAAAAGTACTGATTAAAAATTCATAATTAACCTGGTGCGATAGGACTATTACCCGTTACTTGACTACTTTGAAGTTACGGTGTTTGGAGGACAGTTAATTTTTATGGTCTAGATTTGGAATGCTACTGACTGGTCCTCTTTTGAATCATGATTGAGTGACAATAATGTGGGAAATATTCTGGACCATGTGTGCCTTGATTAGAAGAAAGTATATCAGTTAATTTTTTAATGTGTTCTATTCATTTGTCATTTTTTGCGGTGTTGACTGACAGTGTTTTTATTCAATAATACTTACCGTGACAGCTTTGAAACCTTTTGTGGGTTTGTTTACCAATGTAAACACAGGAAATGGATTTAAAATAAATCAATTATTGTTGACATCGTGTATGTTACAACTAATATATCTCAACAATATTGCCAGCTTAAGGAATTTAGGGGTATCAAAAATGTTTTAAACAAGCCAAGTTTGTGTATGTTTTGGATTACTATTGGCCACGATTGGACGAACCATTCATTACTGGGGCAGGAAAGATAAGGCTGGATAGCCCGTAAGATTGGATTAATGTGATAAACATGTGAAGAGACATTCAATTGAAAATTTATTTCATGACAAAAAAGGCATGGATTAGGACTGGCATGGTAGAAAATTTCCTGCCTGGGCGTAAAATTTATTTTTGAAGTGTGTGAATCCAGGTTGATCATGCATATTTGTGAATTGGTGTCAAAGGGGATATGTAAATAACCACAGTGGATTGGCAGCCAGAAAAGGTTGGTAGCATGTTGAAGTGTCATGTACTTCACGTTTTCAAGGTTTTTTACATGCGTAGAGATATTTGCATATGTAACATACAAGTGATTTGACAGGTTTAAATATTTACCTTTGTTGTTATGCGTGTGTAAATAGAGAAATAGATAAAATAAAGATTAAACATTATATAGATATTGAGTATCTTAAGAAAAAAAAAAAAGAATTAAATATAGACAAAGCAAAACTAAATGACATAAAACGTTGTGCAGTAAAATTGTATACTAACAATATCAGCCAACAGTGATAGAAACATTATTTTTTGTGGGAATTAAATTTCATCAAGATTTGTTGGTTTTGTTTCCTTATATTAACCTTGCAATACTTGTCTGTATTTTTGTTATTTTATTTTAGTAAACCTCATGTTTCTAAAACTTATGTTTCCATAAAATTGTTTTAAATAGGAATTCATCCATATTTATGTCACTGAAAAAAACATGTCAACATGCCTTAATATTGAAGACACATGTTTACAGAAACCAGTGTTTGTAATTATTCAGAGTGAAAATTAATTGAGATCATCTTGAAATATAAGCTTCCTACATGAAATTCCTACATAATCTACAGTAACGTTAGCATCCATAGGCCCCACTTAACCCTTTCCCTCATATAGACTCATTTTGATGCACTCAATAGGTACCACATAAAGCCTGATCTGCAGAAAACCACAGTTAAACCTTACCAAATTTAATTATAAAGTCCTCATTTCCAGACCACTGAGGAGCAGCGAAGAGCATAAAACCTGATCAGCCTGCGAGTCACTCGCAGGCTGATCTGGTTCTATGCTGTTCGCATAGGTCTTTTCATGGTTTCCTCTATGAGGGAAAGGGTTAATGTTTCTAGGTTATAAATAACGGTATATTATGGTAGATAAATTTTAAAAAAAAGGGGAAAAAGAATTATCCAAACTTAATGTGTATCATACAAACTATAATGTATCATGGTGTTCAATTTTTTTCTCATGTGCAACAGACATTAATTGGATCGTGTAATTAGATTGTATTACTTTATTTCATAACAAGTATTAATCCTTAGATTTGTGGTTATTGAGGTAGTTAATTGATTAAGTGGCTGTAATTAATAATGAATTAAGTTTGTATGCCCTGTTATTTACCAGAATTAATCATGTAACACATATTGAGAACTAGAGTTAATATTAATAAACCAAGGTATGAAATTCAATAACTTGAAGGTAGGTGAGTAGGTCTACTTGATGCGGACTAAATCCTTACACAAATCAAGTACTGGACATAGCTAATTGGATCAGGCTCATGGAGAGTGTTATCGTGACAATCGGTAATAGCCGCAGGTGAATAGTTTCACTGGAGTCACTCAATTCTTTCAGTTTAAGTGATTAAGCCGATTCCGATCATAACAGTTTATTAATCTCTCGTGGCACGCTCATAGGTCATTTTTCAATTGTTTACATTTCTGCTAACTATTGTTTGCAAATTCAAGTTGTTAGAATGATATACATGGTCAGTATTCTTAACATGATTGGGAACTATTATGGTTGATGATTGAAGTTACAGGTTGCAAGTTTGTTTTTTACCCCAATTAGTTTTTTGTTCATGATTTCTAACATATGGCCTTCATGGCCAAGTGGTTATAGTCATGACTTACCATCACTTAACTACCCAATTCTGAAGGTTCAAGTACCAGTCTAGACTCTTAAATTTCTTCATAAAGTGTTCCATTTGGTTTGCAGCAAATCAGTGACCACTTAAGTGTCTGTAGTGTTGGCTGGACATTGACTGAAATAGTAACTTTCTAAACAACAACAACATAATTTTAATTTTGTAGATCCAACAGAATTTAGAGGATGTCATCTTGAGATCATACTTCAGTATTTTTTAGACTTTTGGGCCTTAAGTCTGACCATTGAAAAAAGGCTGGCTGCTTCATTAAGGTGACCACTGACACAGGTATATCTGCACTCTTGGTTTAGGTAGTATTGAACTGTCACATAGCCTTGGTTTTGGTAATAGTATAACTTTTATCAGGTAAAATCACTGCATATTAGAAATTTATTTGTACATATATTTCACTTAATTATCTAGTTGAGCAATGTGTTTCGTACTACCAGGTACTGACTAAGATCTGCTGATTTCTCTCAGGTTGATGGACATTTTATCTGGAACTCATCTTCTACTTGAAGTTAAAAATGACAGAAATTGACTTTATCAGATTTCCTTGATCAAGAAAAAAGGAAGACATCAGAGATTAAAGGTACACAGATGGAAGCAGATAAAATGTTTTTATGTCTAAATGAATATACAATATTTAGAAAGCATATTGAGGGATGACCGCAAAACTGTTGCATCTCCTTCTATTTCTACATGCACTTAGAAAAGTTTTGAAATCAGCCCTTGAAATATGAACTTAATGTTGTATCTGGAGGTCTTGGTTTGAGACCCACTGTCCTGACTACCTGACTGCAATGACATATGGTTTTGAAACAGATGTCACTAGTATTTTGCAGATATATTTTTTATATGCTTTTCTGGTCACTGAGAAAAGAGATTTTTAGAAAGGTGTTTGAAGTCAGAAGATGTTGAAATACTGTATGAGACTGCAGTCTAGTCAGTCACTCAATCAATAAACTTGAAATTTTATTTAACCCTTTCCCTCATAGAGGAAACCATAAAAAGACCTATGCGAACAGGCTGATCAGGTTTTATGCTGTTCGCTGCTCCTCAGTGGTCTGGAAATGAGGATTTTGTAATTAAATTTGGTAAGGTTTAACTGTGGTTTTCTGCAGATCAGGCTTTATGTGGTACCTAATGAGTGCGTCAAAATGAGTCTATATGAGGGAAAGGGTTAATAGATTTTAATGTGACAGGTTGTTGCTCAACTGTGGTAAATACATATGAATAAAGAAGCAGTTACAATAGTGTTTCACCAAGCCCTTGTAATAGATGATCATGTCATTGTTTTCAAGCAAATTCTATTAGACCATCCCATCTCTCTACTTCTTGTTTAACTTCCCTTTGAGGTTCTACATTCACCAGTTAAGCTGTTTCATGAGGAGGGTCAGGAGACAGGTGGTAATAATAAAAGGGTCATTCCAGCAGTTCTAAACAAACTGCCAACATCTGTTCCAGTGCCCTGTGGCTGGAGAGATAATTGAGAGGTCAGGTATGACTGACCTGGCTGATGGACACTTAAGGTCAGATTTATGGCTGCCAATCTGCTCTGGGTTGGTAGAGTCTTGGGATTGTTAAACCATTGTAGTTATAAATGTTGCAGTCTTTTGCATACTGGGCATTTGGTCTATCCACTGGACTGAATTTCCTTTAAATGGATGAATGAAATATTTATCTTAGACTGACATTGTTCCTGTCAACTTCTTTTGTTTTGTGGACCGATCAGTGAAATTGCCAATCTACATGGACACATCAGTTTTCACTTCTTTGAAGCCTGGATAGACTTCAGTAGCTAAATGTAGCAGCTTGGGTTTGGCTACTACTAAACATAAACAGCCTTTTGGAGTTTCTTATTGCTATACGAGGATGACAATAATAATTCAATAATAATAATAAGCAATTTCATCAACTTTCCTTTCTCACACCAATTTTGTAAATAACAGCCAATTTCACCATTTTTATACACACTGCTATATCTTGCTTTCATTAGTACTCTTTGTACAAGAGGTTCTGAATCAGTGATCAAAAGTCATCATCCAATTGTCACAATATTTCATGGTCAGGGGACATCTCGACAGTCAGAGGGTGCAGGTATCCCTAGCGATGATGGCAACAAGATAGATGCTTTTTTGTGGTGACACAGCAATGATTATGTTTGTGTACTTGTACTCTTCTAAAGGGAGGTGGGGTATTCTGACAGGTTTGACCATGGGGTAAATGTCCAAGATAAGGTGTAACACTTAAAGCACATACTGTATGTTGACTTAGGTTTTGACCCTATGTGGTCTATGTTTATATAGATAAATTTGTTTTACAAGATTATCTGCTATTTTTGCTAGGAGGGTTTGAAAACTTTGGATTTTAAAATTGTGATGTTTTCATTTGAGTGTTGATTGGGTTTTATGTCCCACAGACTATGTAGTTATTCAGAGACAATACTTAATGAAGACAGATGAAGTCCATCACCTGTATATCAGTGGCATGATACCAGACCCGGTCACGTTATTCTAACACCAGACCTACCAGTCCTGAACTACCCTATAGTTATGCTTGAAGCCAAGTTTAAAATTTAACAGAATCAGTACTAATCCTTTAGAAATTGAAATATGCATTTTCCCTTTTTCAATACAAACAACCTTTGTTCATTTTTACACTGCCTTTAGGGCTATCAAAGTCACTACAGTGCTGCTCCATTACCGTAAACACACATGTATTGTGCGCACTCATGTATAGTGCGCATCCCGAGTTTGAAGTTCAAAACCTTGGTAAAAATCTATTTCCCTTCTGTAATGCGCACTTATTCTATGTACATTGAGGAGACCGCCATTTTGTTTAGCCATGGGTGTTTTGCGGATTTTCAATCGAACTACAGATAACAAAAGTTCTACTGCTTCCGAAAGTCAGTCATGTGACGATTATATTTCACACCTCTAGTATCTACATTCAGCTTGCATTGTTATGTTAATGTTCATTATGGCCAATAGTTTGAGTAATAGGCTTCAAATGTTAACACCTTGTTGTTTGTTTGTCGCAAGTCCCTTTCCAATTGGAATTTAAAGTACACAATTATCTTTAACAGAACAGTTCTGTCCAAACTGGAATTAACTAGCTAGAATATCTTCTGAATGTTCTAAATACAATAACTGATTGTATTATCATATCACATTGGCAGTCATGGTTTGTTTCAGTAATGACAATGCGAAAGTCGCATTTGGCTTTATGTTGTCAATTAATTATTATGTAAAGTACAGTACAGTACTGAACAAGTTCTGGATGATTCACAGCAATATGAACAAAATGAATATGAACTCGAGAACAATGATTTTGTAAGCATTTATGTCACAATTATATATTAGAAATCACAGGCAAGTATTTACGATAAAGCTTAAATATCAATTTAAAATATAAATACACTCATATAGACTTCGCCGATCGCTGATATAGTTCTTAGTGGGTGGGGTAAAATTTTGAAAAACTGCAAAAAAAAAATGAATTTTTGTGTATTGTGTGCATCCCTCCTCCGAAATCAAAATTGAAGTCAGAGAAATGCGCACAATACATGAATGTTTACGGTATATTGCTACAGTGAAGCTCCATCATAACTTTTCTTTGCAGCTTCATAATACAACACTATATTGAGGTCAAAGTCTTTTGGACCTCATAGCTTATCATGTACCTTCTGTCAACATATCACAAAATGAAGATTTGAGATGCAATGCTGGACCATGCTTTATGGCTGTTGTGGTATGGATTCTAGAGCCTTACTTATTTTGGGGTAGTCACTAGCTGTTAATGTGAGCACTGGGTCTTCCTCAGCACCTGGTTTATCTCTGGGTCAGTCAAAGATCAAAAGCCTACCTACAGTTAATCATGTTACAGTTGGACTGGTCTTCAGTGTAATCCCTGAGGTCAGCTCAACAAGTCACCTGTCTCCCAATAGGACTAGACTGGTCCTCTCATCTCCATTACTCGAATTAATATTGTCTCAACAATTAATGACGCTCTAATTAATCATTCAGTTAATCCTAGGCCAGGCTGTCCCAGTGGGTGGGGTACTATTTACAGTGAGGGGTCAGCTGTTGTTTGATCTCCACATCCAGTGCCACCTGAAACTCTGTCAGGACATTCTCCATTCTCATCAGATCTGCTCTTAATCCAAATGACAGATGTGTATCAGCGGATAAGTGTTTTGGTTTGATGTGTCAGGAAGGTAAATATGAGGGTCTCGCTGTCCTGGTAAGCCCATCTCCATCTGTTTATGAATGGACTTCAGTGGTCAGTTGATGGTCAGTTAGAGACCTCTCAGATATCCATTAATGAATGAAGCTTTACTAACGGCTATGTTCAGGTATTTACACAAGGAGTTTTCAAGGTTATCCTTTGAAGACTATTGCCTGCACACGAAGGATTAATCACTTTTGATGGGAAGGTTAAAACATTTACAGTGATAACATTCTTGTTGTATGCAGATCAGAAGTTGTTCATGGATAAAATGGCTTTGAACCCCCTGGACATTTTTGGTATTCAATATTTCCTGAATATGATTCAGTATTTACAAATGGTAGTGGTTTTCCTGTAAACAAAAGATTGTAACGCCTTTACAAAGTATATAGATCTATGATAATCTATGCTTGGGGTCCATACCTAGATACCCAAATATATTTTACCTGTGGTTCAAAAAGAATTAACAAATTAGAAATTTTGGGGCCAACCTTTTGGTCCTGTTTATATTGGCATATACATGATTGTAATGGCCTCGGTGAGAGATTTGAGTAAGCAGACTGGTAGCTCAGTCAGTAGAGCACTCATCCTTTAACCCTTTCCCTCATAGAGGACACCATGAAAAGACCTATGCGAACAGCATAAAACCAGATCAGCCTGCGAGTAACTCGCAGGCTGATCAGGTTTTATGCTGTTTGCTGCTCCTCAGTGGTCTGGAAATGAGGATTTTGTAATTAAATTTGGTAAGGTTTAACTGTGGTTTTCTGCAGATCAGGCTTTATGTGATACCTATTGAGTGCGTCAAAATAAGTATATATGAGGGAAAGGGTTAAGTGAGGAGCACGGGGTTTGAGTCCCGGTTTAGCTGCAGATTGTTCAACTTGGTTACATATATTACAATAATTGTGTTGTAGATTGTTGGTTTGGGTTTGATATTTCAAGTCTTTTAGGAAAGTACCCTTACATACCAAACAAGGTGGATAGTTCAGCACCATGACTTTGGTATGTTGTGCCAAAGAATTGAACTAACAACTTCCCAGTTAGGGTGCAGAGGCTCTAAACACTTGGGTGCCAGGTCACTGGTACATTATGGTCAAGAACACTAAAGATCTGCACTGGATAGGATTAGATACAACAGTCATTCACTTTTATAATGAATTTGATTAACCCATTTCTTCCAACTATACCTCCATAATATTGAGTTTTATTGAAGTGTCATCGGCCTCCATGATCAGTTGCTAATTGCAGCAGTGTATGAAATAGATATGTTCCCTGTGGGATTTGACCTACAATTGGGTTTCCATTGAAAAGGGATAGGATGAAACATGTAGTAAAGAATGAAAGATGGATGCAGTTGAAAAATCTGAAGGGCACATCCGTAGGACTCAAAATGCAGAGGTTGTGGATTAAACTTTCCCTGTGACTTACCAAATGCAGGGGATGAGGAACAATAAATAAAGATTAATAAGTATGAAAAGAAAAAATTGTGACACAAAATAATGATGTACAGAGAGAACTTGAATCAATCATTAAAAAGTCAGTCAAGTGTGAAATTGCCACAGTTTTCCAAACCACTTGTCATGTTTCTGGTCCCAGAAGGATGTCAAAAGGTATTCAGAAGTAAAAGGACTTCCCACTTGACTTAATTATGTTCAAGCACCGGAATTTCTTTTCTGCAAACAAAATCATACGGTTAAACCCTTTTTACAAGAAAACTTCACATGCTTTGCCTAGTCATGTCGGATTTAATAAAAAATCCATGGTGCAAACAATTTCAGAAAAACTTCTGATGTGAAGGACCTAGTTTGTACAATTTCTTAGTTGTAGCTTGCTGTTACAGGGTCAGGGACACGGGGAAACTTACACCTATTTCTTAGGCAATGTTGGCCCCAAAATCACCCTTTTTGTATGGTCAAGTCAATAAGCTGAAAATTACTGATAAAGCCTGGAAAGAGGAAACCCATCCTTAATTTGATCAAAGGTCACTAATTGATGAAGGTTACTGGAGCACAAGGTGGACCTCATGCTCAGATTTATTGTATTTCTTTCGGCCTGGTTAGATGTGAGGCGTGACATGCTGGCACCAGGATGGGCCGATGGGGCCCCTCAAGTACCCTTGTGTAGTCAATACAGCCCCGGAGTTATGGCCCCAGACCTCTTCTCACTAGACAAACATTGGGACCATATATTGTGGTCACAGACTCTTGCAGTCAAGTTTTGTTTTTATAAACTGCATTCTCATAAATCTCTCGTAGATTGAAGTCCTTGTTTGGTACTTGTGACTCTTCAACCACTTATCCTGCATTTCTTTCCTGAGATTCAAAAAAGGTTAGTTTATATTTTCTTCACATTTAACTTCGTGGTATTTTTTTTTGTGAGCAGATTCTGAATAGAAAAAAATTGTATGTTAAATTTTTTTCATTCATTTAGTGTATTTCTTTTAAATAATTGTTCTATGGAGAATTGCAAAGAATCTTTAGCATGTTTTTGATGACGCACAGTATAGAGGCTGGTATTATGTAGGTACTGTAAGTCTCGAGGGGGATAATTCAGTCTTGGTCAGCATACCTTCATGAAAATATGTGAGTGTATACTTGGCAAACAAAATGTTTTGTTTTCACAGGGAGCGCTTTATGAATTCATACAAGTATCTCATCTGGAATGTCTATAGTCTTCTTGCTTGGTTTTTTTTTTTTTTTTTTTCATATTTCTTCTTTGGTTTTATTGTATTTTACCTTCGGCTAGGAGAACATTAAATCTTAAAATCTTTATCGACAATTTCTTATCTGGGAAACACTACTGCTTACTGATGAACATGATGAAATATCAAGCAAGTTTCCAGATATAACTTGCAGGATAATGTAACAGAACAAGAAAGCAATTGGGTAATTAGGCCAAGTTTTTTAAGAAATTAATTATTAAATTATAGATCAATCTTATCCTAAGTTAGTTAAAAAAACATATTAAAGAGCACCTGACGATTGGCTTGGAACATAAGGGAGTATTGAAATAGGCTGTCTACATATATAAGTGACGGTTGGATTTGGTCACAAGTTTCAATGCCCCACCCACACAACACATGCCTCAATGTCTGCCATGTCATAGTTGGACCTACATTTACTGTAACTCTTCAATTTGAATTACACTGCACAATCCAAATCCAACTGTTTGATCTGTTTACCGTCACATATTGAAATATCGTCTCTTGTAGATTGATACCATTTTCTAATCCCTGTCCTTGAGAGGCGTCTAGTGTGTCATTCAATCACAGTCGTAAATTTTACTTTTCTTTGAAGACCATGCAGCCCATTCATAAGCACATTGTTTTGTTCGAGGTGTCTAATTGCTGACGTTTTGTTTTAGTAAATTGTTTTAAGAAATCGTTAATGGTTTATGCTACAAAGCACAATAATGGATCACTGGACAGTGTAAGTGTTAAAGTTTTTTCTACATCGTTTGTAAACATGAAAGCCCTTAATATTTATGAAGCCTCGTACCTAATTAAAGGTAGTCGTTTCATAACACATGATTCTAATTTTGTTTTATTTGCCATGAATAATAATTTCGTTAGGTAATGATTGAGAAAACTTTAAATTGCTTTTATTTTCCTTTTGTTTTATGAGCTATTAACTATTAACAGAATATTGTAAATTAGAAAACATTGTATTGGACTATTAATATTTATTGTTACTGTGATTTCATGGTCTTGTTTACATGGTTTTCTGACATGTTTTCTGTGGATGGTATTTGAAATATTTGGGGCAGATTTTTTTTCTTCAAAAGTCGTCTAACCAATATATTGGTCTCTATTCAAGTGCATGTAATAGATGATCCTTTGTGATGAGTGGTCGGGTCAATTGCAAATTCTTCGTATCATTATGTTATCCTCAAATTTTATGGCAACATATTTGTTGAATTGTTCAGTTTTATGAAATGGTACTTAGGACCAATACAAGTAACATGCATTTCTAGACCTTGGTCTTGAAAATACTCCAGTAAGGTCTTAAAACTAAGTGGAAATGTTTCCGTTGCATTCAAAGAGGGTTCGAGTTCTCTAGTTCTGGTATTAGGTTGTACTTATGTGTTTGAGGGTGCACTGTCAATGCCTGAAGTTGAACTAGACTGGTTTTTATTTTCAAGGTTTTTATTTCCGTTACTGATTTCCAGTTTTGTGTGGGTGCGTGTGTCCTCAGGGACTCAGTAGATACACAATGGAGCTAAACATTATTGAGCCCCTACGTGTGCATGTTTTTCAATTAAACTATTTATAGAATTAAAGGGTTTTTAAAGATTTTTTTTTTTTTTAGTATTCTATATTTTGATTAATTGCGAAGAATTCCTCTTAGAATTTCTAACATTTATTAAAAAAATTACTAGAAATGCAATGTAAATACAGCACTTGATAATTAAGCCAGAGACCTCTGTAATTTAATGAAAATGGACCTTCAGGTTTTATATCTTTCACATGATGCTTGATCAAATGCATCATTTCATCATTTTGAATTGTTGTTTCAAAAAATTTGGTATAAATTGATTCAGTTTAGTACAAAATCCAACAATGTAACTATATGGTCTAAATAAGATGTTAGCATATTCCATTGAACAAGATGAACAGTTAATACCAACCTTACAAACTGGCTTTTCTGTCAGTGTCGGGCAGTGTCAAGTTAGGGGTGACGGATGGGTCTTTAATAGCCCGCCTATCATCTTAACTGATTTGTGGACCACTAGAGAGACACAAGGACACTCTACAATGTTTTGTTTTTCCATCCAAGATCAGAACTCAAGTTGTTAATTTAAGCAATGTTTTTAAATCAAGATGGATTTCAATGAGGACTGGCATTTTGTGAGGATTTAGAGTCACAACTGAGATGGGAATATTAAAATATTGAGAGGGAATTTCTTTATACTTGTCCATAGGATTGAAGATTCACGTGTGAAAATTTGATGTTACGATTTAAGAAGAAGTCTTCTTAATAAGTGGGCAAAAGAAGGGAAGTTCACAATCATGTGAAATTTGTTTAAAAACTTTTGGAAGTGCATACACTTTCTTTCGTAAATAGGAAACCAAATTTAATGCCATCAAAATAACTAACATACCAGATTCCTTTTCAATTTGACTTCTTATATAGAGCTAAATGAGCAATTGAAATCTATTTTTTCTTGTTAAATTTTGGCAATGGGAAAGTGATGAGAGAGGAGCCACACTCCTCTTTAACACACTCCAGTATAACACATTCCAGTATAACACACTCCACCATTACACACCCCAGTATAAAACACTCCACTATCACTCACTCTACTGTAACACACTCCAGTATAACATGTTCCACTACAACACAAGAGCCAATATGAGATGGTCCAACACTCCCCTGTGAAATGAACACTTACAGTTCATGAATAGTTCACAAATTATTCATTCTAGTTCTTGAACTGGATTCATGAACAGTTCATGGGATGTGCATGAAGATAAAATGGCACAAATTCTTAAAAAGTTTAGAAGAAATTTAGTTTATGAACTGTCCCAGGTTCTTAAACAGTTCATGAACCACTAAAACTAGAACATTGCATGAACTGTTCATGAAAGAAAAGCAAAAAATTATGAATTTTAAAATTAACATGAACTTTTCAAGAACTTCTTCCAGTGCAAATCATTGTGCCATTTTATCTTCATGAAAAGCACAAGAACAGTTCAAGAACTACAGTTCATGAACAGTTCCTAGGCCATTTTGAAGTGCAAGAACAGTTCAAGAAATATGGTACATAAATAGTTCATAAATTACAATAGAACCTGCTTACTAGCCATCCTTAAAAAGTTTTGCCCTTTCGTGACCCAGAGGTTTTCCAGTGGTGAACTGTTCACAAACTCTTTAGAAGACTTTTTTTAGAAATAAATCATTATTAATTGTTATGATCTGTACCTTGTTCCGATGTCAATTATAAAACAATGATCAGCCATCAAATTTATTAATTTTTTTCTAAACACCATCAATTATATCTAAACTATTAAACTTTCTGCCATCAAACTTCACATACTTGGGCTACAATCCCATCAAGGGCCATAACTCTTAGTTCCATTTTCACCTAATTTATCTCCTCTTAAAAAAATAAAACACAACAGTCAAGCGTTGGCATCTGCATG
The DNA here is from genome assembly GCA_021229015.1 of Solen grandis. Classification (NCBI taxonomy): domain Eukaryota; kingdom Metazoa; phylum Mollusca; class Bivalvia; order Adapedonta; family Solenidae; genus Solen; species Solen grandis. Next base: position 72,838,988 of record CM037777.1, read on the forward strand.
CAGTGCTCTTGTTTCTACTTTTAACTCACATAGAGGACATCCTGTCATGTGCAGTCATGGTGAATTTTTACAATATCTTTTGGGTATTGAAGCCAGGTAAAATATTGATATTATTTTACCAAGCATTATCAGTGGTAATTCCTAATAACATTAAATCTCATAAACATAACACCCCTTGAAAGGATTTCATGATGTATTCTTGAACAGTTCTTGATGGGCCATGAACATCATGTTTTAATGAATAATTCTAGTGACAGTATTAATTGCAACATATTTATTTTAAAACATAAACTAACCAATAGGTTTGTGATAACTGTTTAAAAACTCTTTCTGGTTATTATGTAAGTAATTTCACATGAAAAAATATCAGGTTTTAGAACTCAATCAAAATAACAGGAATTTAGTTTGAGTCAATGTTATTTTTCTTTTAGTCCTGTTTAAGTTCTAGGTGTCTTTTATTGTTAAAGACTTACAAACCTCATTGTTACATTCTGTTATTTACCACATTATTTCTATTTTATCTTTCATTCTTTTGAAAACAATCTTCCATCATTTGCTGCCATTTTAAAAGTCATTCCTCATATCAAGCAAAATGATTGGTTGATATATGACTGCTTCTTTATTAGCCAATGAAAATTGATCTTACATGATCATATATATATATATATATATATATATATATATATATATATATATATATATATATATATATATATATATATATATATATATATATATATATATATATATATATATATATACATGCCATGAGGCATCAAGAACATTTCAAGAATTTTTCTTGAGGAAAAGTTTAGAAAGAAAAAGCACACAGGATTTTTAAGTAATATAACTTTAAAAGTTTAGACAATTTATTCTGTTGGGACCTCCATATTATAAACACATACAAAACATGTACATTTTAAGAATGTTTTTTGAAGTTAGAACAATCACTAAAATTGCTTCAAGAACCCTGGCAGGGCTTTTTATGAACTAAATAAATAGTTTTTCATAAACTGTTCATGTTTTATGATTGTTCTGATTTTTAAACATGGGTTTAAAAATGAACAGTTCATGAACACTGTTTAAGGACAGTTCATTTCCAAAAGTTCATGAATATGTTTCAAGAACTGTTTCAAAACTGTTTATGAATAGTTCATGAGTGGCTTGAAATGTTAATGATTTCATGAACTGCATTTCACAGGGGCTGGACCCCTGGTTGTTAAGCTGACTTTAAGGTGCATTTTGTGGTCTTATATAGTTTGGGTTACACAGAAAAACATCTATGTATATTTTTTTTTGTCATCTTGGCTTTTTTTATAAAAAAATAATTGTATACATTTAAAAAGTATTCTTTTAAGAGACCGTGAGAATTATAATAAGGGGAAAAAATCATTAATTACACATTAGCCGACTGTTGACCCAGAAAAAAATGTACAGCAATCCGATTGGGACCCTCCGTAAACCTTTCAGAAGTTGGTCAGTCAATGACGGACAAAAGGTATTTTTCATGGTTATTTTATAAGCATTAATGTGTACGAATAATCCTGGAGATAATGATTTCTCACTGGTGCGTAACATTGGGGCCTGTCTGGTAATACCAGGACAGGATCAGATCAGATTTTAAAGTTTTCATTCCTACACATCTCCATTTGATTAGCAAATATATTAAATGTTCATTCTGTTTGAATGATATTACTTAAATAAAACTTTCAACTATATAGGTTCTCATGAGACCATGCAACTCAAATTGTTGAATCAGCAATTTGTCAACTTTTGCTTTGGTGAAATATGAAAAGAAATTCATGATTTTAGTTTTTATGATTACACTTTTGGACTTGTTCATTGTTTGATAGCTTAGGGCAACAGTGCAATGAAAACGTATAAATGCAATAATTGTAATGGCATAAGGCATGTTCAGAATATTGGACCTATGAAAAGGTTAAAAAGAAATAAGAAAGAACTTATTTAATATGGTTAATAACAGTATTTTGTGAGGGCTGTACATGCAGATTATGCATGGGTAATTATAATGATGTTAATTTACTTTTGAAATTCTTCATTTAATGATTTCAGAATAATTATCTGAGTAACATTAATTTTGGAATAGTATTATGTAAGATTTCGATAATTTAAGTCATAAAAAAAGCACAACAGTCATTTATGCGTTTCTTCTTCTTTCTTTTATTGTTATGGCTAGCAATCATTATCTGATTATTATGGCCATATTTTAGACCTTACAGTCAAGGATTCCCCACATGTGGGTTTTGTTTTTTGCTGAAGAGACAGCATCAGAAGAAACAGTGGTTGGATACAAGGGAGTCTGGGTGGGAAACCCTTGCTCATTTTGTAAATAGACCCGTTGGTTCTTTTTCGTGCCTGGTGTATAGCACCGATACACGGGAAACAAGTTCCTGGGTTCCAGTACTGAATACTCTGAGTTCCCATAGCAACCCCATTTTGCCAAGTGCCAGGCAAGGCTGCATCTGGTACCATTTTTATACGTCTTTGGTTTGACGTGGTCACAGTAGGAAGTGCCCGAGTGGGATTTCCAGACCTCCCAAATACAAAGTGGACACTCTACCACTGAGCTATTGCGCCAGTTACCTATATAGATTAAATCTATGTGAAACAGCTTTGCAAATTCCTCTAAATCACTGGCATAATAAAAGCTAGGATTTGCTCTAAATAGTTTTTTTTATTGCTTACAAAAACATAGGATGCACTTTATGATGGGAGGTATTGTGCTATTTTTTAGGTGACCCAATTAAACATGGTCTGTGAAAAAGATGTAGACCATTTAATAGGCCCTCCACTTCTTGGCGTAGAAAATTGCATGGATTCTATTTTAACAGCCTGACTTCCTGGTTTTTGTGTTGGCTTTAAAATAATCATGTTCTGCTGGATTACAAATAAAACAGAGAACAAAACGTATGATGTTTTCCCTTTTTGAACAAGGTCATTAACTAAAAACATCAAAATGCCAGATCAGACTAAAAACTTTGTCAAATCTGAACAGGGTTAATTGTCTTCCATTCACATGTGAAACAAACAAGATTTGAACAATTGAAATCCTTATCAATTTCCCATTTTCCTCTTCTACTAAAAGGCTAATCAGGTTTATTATTGGTCACATAGGCCAACTTCTCGTAGATAGTCTGAAATTCTTGTAGTTAAGGAAAGCTCAAAATATATGAAGTCTCTAAGAGAAGGCTGGATATAGGTCTTACCCTTGACCAAGCCACCTTTCTGTAGATTTATCTGGGGGTATTTTGGAAGGAATAAATCAGCAAGTCGCCAGTGGTTCTCAGTATTGTGATAAATTTATCTGAAGAACAAGACTTATCTGTTTGTGAATGTTGTCGAGTTACGTGCTGGGCCTACGTCAGTTTTGAACTGAAGTCAAGAATGTGTTCTCTAGTTATTAATTTGTTTTATTTGAATATCTTCTACAAAGCTAAAATGTTTTTCAGGATTTGTTTTTCCAAGACATTGAAGATGCTTATACCTTTGATGTATGAATTTTTCAACATTCAGGAAACATGTAATTTCTGTGATTAATGTGGGTCTTTTTTATGATAAATGGGTTTTTGAAACTTCTGAAAAGACTGGTCCAAAGTTAAGAACAAAATTGATGTTTTACATTATAGAGTAAAAATTTCCATAATAATTATACAGGAATGAACACTATTAAAGGCCCGTTATATTACATTATGATTTAATTATGATGAAAAAGAAAATATAAAATAACATTGACATATTGTAGACTAACACAAATAGTGCTAAGTGTGGAAATATTTGCCGTAAAATAACAGTTAAACGCATTGAAAATGTTTATCAAATTAAGTAATTTGGTATTTTGGATGGATTTCAAAATTCTCTCGTTGTTAACATTTTGCTTGGAGAGTATTCCCGAAGACAATCTGTAATTGGAAATAATTTGAATTTGAAAAACCGTTCTCGAATCACAGTTTGTTTATCTGCTACGTCATCAATTTATGCGTTAATGGAGACATATGGAAGGTCCTTGGAAATGTCAGAAAATTGACGAAGATATGTGGAAGTTGCAAATATGATATTTTTGTAAACAACTGAATGATCTTAACCCTTTCCCTCATAGAGGATACCATGAAAAGACCTATGCGAACAGCATAAAACCAGATCAGCCTGTGAGTAACTCGCAGGCTGATCAGGTTTTATGCTGTTCGCTGCTCCTCAGTGGTCTGGTAATGAGGATTTTGTAATTAAATTTGGTAAGGTTTAACTGTAGTTTTCTGCAGATCAGGCTTTATGTGGTACCTATTGAGTGCGTCAAAATGAGTCTATATGAGGGAAAGGGTTAAGTAAAAGGTTATTTCTTATTTATGCATTATAGTAGCGTTGTCGTCAACAAGTATGTACAGATTGCATCTCGTAACAAATCTGTAGCACACACTTTGCTTCTCTATATGAAGAATATACGCTGCTTATTGGCAGTATAATGGGCCATTACTATAAAGAGTTTTCTGTATTTGTTTTCATTCTCTAAATAAAATCAAGTACTACATGTATAGATATCCTCTGAGTAGATTTACCTATATATTTTAAAATAAAATAAAAAAAGATGATAAAATCCTTCATCATACAAAAGCTTTTTACTGAATGACCAATATAACAAGTTAAAAATTGAACAGCAACAGTTTTTAATTATCAGATTATCACTGATAATCTGTTATTGCTATCTTGAGAATGACCCATGTGACGAGTACAAAGCAGGTGAGTCTTTGTGTAATTCAAAGGCTGATCAGGTTTTTTTATGTTACAACGAAACAGTAGAATTGTAAAACCTATCAAAACGGGGAATTGCTTTTGGTCAGTATAAAATGGTAAACCTGTTATGGCAACAAAATGTAGGGTTATTAATCAAAGTACCACTAGGGCAACTGTGATCTAATTGGAATATTTATGTCAAGCTTTTCTGTGTTTCAGACACCGGTTCCAAGTGAGATGGAGAGTCAGACAGCCATGCCAATGGTGTGGGACCCAGGTGTGAGAGTGGCACCCCCTGTTGTTGGATTAGGGGGGACAACTGTGGAGCGGAAACACAAGCATCCTATCACCCCACCCCCTCCCTCCGTGGATCGCACGGAGAGCATCATAAGCAGCATCATGAACCAACATAAACACAGGAAGTTCAGTGCAGATGTCAACAGTGGACTAGAAATTGTAAAGCCCCCAGAAATACCGCGCAGAAAAAGTGCTGATTCCGGGTTTCAAAGTGAATACAGTGACATTAATACATTACATAGAATACAGAGGAATAAGGTTAATGATATTGATAGAAGTGGTCATAGTACAGTCCAGATGCCTTATGTAGATAGTAAGGTACATGGTGATATTAAAACAGTGGTAAGGAATAGCACAAATAACAGAGGTGCTGCAAATGAGCATGTAGGAAAACCTGAGGATTGGAAGAGCAAAGATTTTGAGACAGAGAAAGGAGATAACATGTTAGATGTGATAGATTCTTATCACAAAGTTGATGGGGAGAACCCTTACGCTGAAGTTGATGATATTTCAGATGTGCCTCCAGTTGACATTAAACCCCATCGACAAAATGGTGTCAAAAAGGTATCAAGTAAACATGACACAAATGGGAGACAAGTGGAAAATCGCAATGACTTCAGTGGTCAAAATTCTAAGAGAGTGATCGATTCAAATGAAACTTTCGAACATCTATATGCTACTGTGAATAAGCATAAAGATAAAGTAGCTAGTGACAGTGAAGAGAACATTTATGCAACAGTTAATAAGACAGGTAGAGACCCTAATAGACAGGTTTCGATAAGTCCTGAGCCTTCAATTCCAGACATACCTCCACCTATTCCACCAAAACCCAAATATCTGTCATTATCAGGTGGTTGGAGTAAGAAACGCTCAACACCAACTGTTCATAACGACCCTTGTCCTGAGTACCAAGTGATGTTCAACTCCCTCAGCCCAGTTCTTCTACGGAGAAAACCCTCCAAGAAGGGCAGTAGAAGGAATGGTGGATATTCAACAGAAACTAGTCCTGATACAACCCCTGAAGCCTCCCCTAGAGTCGAGAAACCTACTCTTGACCAGGTGTTGAAGAACCAGCTTCCTCAAGATACGGGGAAGACACATGCATCTAGTTCCCTGTTTCTGGACCCAGAAATGGCCAGGACATGGCATGGAAACACCAGCACTAACTGGTCCCAAGTGTATGGTCCCCAACTGAGGGCCATGATGAAGGAACTGAATAACTTGACAAATGAGGGAAACCAGTCCAGTGACAACAGCCTGACTACATCTGAGGGAGAATTTACAGAGTACCAGTCTAAGACACTGCCTTCTAAATCCCTTCTAGATGAAATGCACAAAAAAGTCTGTGCTGATCAGTATTGGAATAGCCGAGATACAGAAGTATCTCGAGCTCTGGTTTTGTTGCGACTCAAATCAGCGCCACCTGTTAAACCAAAGAGGAGCCAGAGCTTCAATATCAGGATGGGAACAGGTGCTTCTAGTTCCTCAGCAAGTTCTGATTCTTCCCCAAAGTTACCGAGGGTGTCAGAGAGGATTCGCATCAAAACCCGACCTGATGTTCAGTATTCCCCAAAGCTGGGGAGAATGAGACCAAGGGCACGAACCCCTGATCCTGTGTTGACTTGTAGTCAGGTAAGTTTGTAAGAGTTATCTTTCTTGTACTGATTGCCTTGCAATGTCTTGGTGTTTATGGAGGGGACTTAGAACTTCTGTTGAAGAAAAAATAACCTGCCTTTGTGATTCCAAATATAAGACAAAAATGTTTCATTTTCACTTCATTTTTTCTATCACACAGTATCTCATAAGCTGTCCTGGCATCACTTCTTGTTGTATATCAAATGATGATTTGGAACACTTCTTCTGTCTTAGAAAAAGTAGCTGTTTTTGTCAGTGTTTGGTCATGAAATTCAAGGGTTCAGAAAAAAAAAAAATGGATTACCAAGGACATAGATTTATTTGCTACAGTCATGTTCACACATCTGAAGATATATTGGATCTATGGAAAATATTTTGGCAAATCCTCAATTTTCTGAAATAACTAGATGAAGAGATCAATTATGAACTATTACTGGTCTTTCTATCACACTTAAGTATTGTTAAGCAGGAATTTTTGGTGGAAAATTGGTGCAAAATGAGTATGGCGCATGGTATGTCAATCATGTTCAATGAATGCTCTAGTTTTAATCATAAACTATCATGACTTGAAATGCAGCATTTGGCTAAATTGAGAAAAACAGCCATTAAAATCCCAGATCAGCCTAAAACTTATTTCAAGCCGACATAACTGAATATTTTTTCCGTCAATGAATTACTCCTCAAAAAAATATATGAATTCAAAAATATTAAATAACTTATTTCCAAGGGTCATAGTAAACGTGAAATATGTATATTTACTTCAAAGGATATATATATGTAAATGATGATAATCTTTAACAGACTAACATCCTGTGTATGGTTAGCAAATATTTTACCCCAAAATAACAAATTACAGATAAAGCCACTTAGGTCAGATGTTTCCTTTTCAAATGAAAACTAAAATAGATAGTTTCGGGTCATAAATCAGTTAAGCTATCAAATAAAGACAGACATTTTTGCTGTCATTACGTCATTGTACCTTGTCCAAACATTGATATTATACTTTGGCGTGAAAATGATTGGGTGATGTAAGGATCCCTGAGCCTTGTATCACATGGATCAAACATTTCCGAATATCTCCGAATATCTCCGCATTAAGACTAGACCCCCACATAGACCTATTAATACTTACGTAAGAGTGTGGCGAAATCAAAGCCGTAACTGGCGTAGAATGTGGAGATAGATAGTGGAGTTTATCATCAGTTGAAATAAAAACAAAAGGCTTTTTTTCCCACAGAATATTTACTGGGGCTGAGGTTTTTGACTGGATAAAATAGATGGGACATCTGGTAGAAGTGGGCACCAAAGTAAGCCTGCCTGTCGTATGGTTTCAATCTTGGTATGTCAGCAAAAATATGCACAGTAAAAAGGAAGATGCACAGTGATAGTAATATGTAGCAAACAGCAAATAAAGACAATGCTACTGTGTGGAAATAGTTAGAAATATTCAGTCAATATAATGATGATGTTTGGCAAAATAGTTTCACTTTTAAACATTTGGAGAGTTTAAGATGAACAAGAATAAACTCCATCGTGGCTTAAGGGAAATGGCTTTACAGTGGGCTTTTCTAACAGATTTTTCTAAAATTTTGCTCATAAGTACTTTAGACTATAGCTAAAAGATATTTGAATTAACCCTTTCCCTCATAGAGGACACCATGAAAAGACCTATGCAAACAGCATAAAACCAGATCAGCCTGCGAGTAACTCGCAGGCTGATCAGGTTTTATGCTGTTCGCTGCTCCTCAGTGGTCTGGAAATGAGAACTTTATAATTAAATTTGGTAAGGTTTAACTGTGGTTTTCTGCAGATCAGGCTTTATGTGGTACCTATTGAGTGCGTCAAAATGAGTCTATTTGAGGGAAAGGGTTAAAAATAGGGGTTCACCATTCTTGTTTTAGAGACTCACCTTATGGTATAACATAACTGTTTGTAATTAAATTTGTAATTATTATTATCAGTAATTAAAATCAGTGATAACCTGCTGAAATATCCTTAACATTTGTAAAATTCTATAAATTCTATATTTTTGTGAAATATTTAACTCTCAAACTAAACAGCTAATTTACCAGATGGAGACAAATAACTACCATTATAGGCATGTTTTTTGTTTTGTTTTGTTTTGTTGTTGTTTTTGTGTTTTTTTTTCAAAATTTTAGATTGATAAAACTGAAATACTTCCTGTCAAAAACAACTGATATCTGACTTTAAGTAAAAGATTAGAATTGAGTTGAATTCAGCCATTGTCCTGTTCAAGTAAGAAATTTTGTTTGCTCCTGAGAAGTTCAGTAGTTAGAAAAAAGGGTTAATCAATATGGCCTTGATGACCCCTGGGTAAGAACTGCATTGTTCTTCCTCTCCCTTGTATCAGTGACCAGTCCGGATGTTCAGGGGGCTTCACTTTGCTACATAACTATGTCTTTTTCAAGTCACAAAGTTACCATTGCTAACTCAAGGACACAGTGAAAAGACTTCAGAGATAAGTGTAAAAGTTCAAAGCCATTTACAGTAAAGTTAACAAGTGCATCAGAAAGGTTTGGAGATAGCTTTGTATGTATGGGTCATTTGTCAGAAACAGTCAGGGACACAAAAGGTGTTGAGTCTTCTTTTTATATGTCTTTTTGTCCGGACCAACTCTCTGTGTACAGTTCTCCTCAAGTGTGCAAATTTCCACCCCTAATCAGTGTCAATCAGCCCCTGACATTTAAAGAATATAATACATGAAACACTACGCAATCAATTGATGTCTGTTTATTTCCATTAGTCTGTTTAAAGAGGGAACGATATAGGCTCAATGTTAATTGGGGGGCTGTACTGATAGAAAAATTTAGGGGCCATTTTAAGGAATTGAGTGAACTCATGTATACATTGGTAGAGTTAAAGAAGCATGGAAAAAGTGTGCATATAAACTGCATCATACCATATCTGGAAACTGCCTCATGCCATGTCTGGTGGCTTGATTGTACATTCTGAGATGTTAAAGTAATATAACAACCTGATCTCTGTTGAGTCGTGTCAGCATGGAGTTGTGTTAGGTTTGGTTTTTATCTAATATTTTGTTTCTAAGGACGACTAGTTGCAGATATTGGCTTAATAAGTACTTCTGATGAAAAAGTTTTAAGTGATTTTTGGTGGGCCTTTGAGCTTGATGATGATGAATATTGTGATAGAACATTTCTGGACAGTATTTTTTTGTTGAAAATACAATTACATCAAGCTACGTCATTCTCTGTCTTTTTCAGTTTTTTTGGGGTTTTGTTTTTAATACCCTTGTATACAGTTTTTGGAGTGTCATTCATTTATCTTTTATGAGGAGTGCTTTCTCCTTTTCTAAATGCAAACATTTCAGTTTATTTCAAACTATTTTATCACTTTGGAAAAAAAAAATTAAGATACATTACTGTTTGCTTCAAAAAGGAAAAACATGTAAAATTTATTTCAATTTTAGATTTTTGTCCATCTTAACTTCGGAATGTAGCTTGCATTCAAATTTAATAATAAAAAGGTTTTGTCTTCTTGTATGCAACTTTTACAGAGAATTGTGCCTCTAACATTTCTCTGTCTTTATATTCCTTATTCTTGTCTTTATATGTTTATTTTTTTTCACTGTCTCTTTTGTATGACTATCTGACATTTTGTTGTATATAATGTTCCTTGCCAAACTGACAACTGCCCTCTCTGATAATCTTAAATGTATTGGAGAGACTTCAAAAGAGGAATGACTAATCTCAGATAGTTCTGTATCTAAGTGTCTTGTTTGGAAGTTTATTTATGTCAAATATTTTGATTCCGCCTATTTGGAAAGCTATCGTCTGTCGGAGGCCGGACGTTGTAATGTGCAGATCGGACTGCGATTTAAGAGGCTTTGGCATTTTATACTTGTCTCAGAAAATGCTAACTATGTGACAGTGTTTTCCTTGTGTTTTTTTCAGAGGATATTGTAAAATATGTGTTTCAAGGAATAATTATGAAAGATTTTGTTATAAGATCTACAAGGATTTCTTAAGCGCAGAGTGAAGCATGTAAAAACGTTATCTTCAACTTGTCATATTGATTCTGGTAATTCAGTTTTTCACGCTATGATTTAGAAAGCTAAAAGACACAGGTTGGTGATACAAGAAAAATAACATAAATAATAATTGAAAATGTAATAGAATGTTGAAAAAAGAAGTTAAACATACAGCAGAATTTATACTGTAGCCTTAAGCTTTTTTTTTTTAGATAACTACCACTGCTAATTATAACTTGATGTGTTTTACATGGATTAATTATTGTAAATTAGATGTGAACTCAAGTGAGTAGATGTGTGAACTCAAGTGTTTATTTTAACTTGATGTTCTTCTTTTATGTAATGAGGACTTATGTTAATGCAGTTGTGCTCTTTTCATGGAACATGACACAAAATATGTCACCAGTCTTCGCTTTCATAAACAGGGACATCTAGAACAAGAAAAGCAGAGTAAACTCTCTGGATATAACATTTTTGTGTAAGTAAACAAAGCCGTTTTGAAATGAAGGTTAATTAAAAAGGCGCAATAAATCTGAAAATATCCCATGACTGTCACAGTAACATGAAAATTGACATGTTATATCTATTTTTTTTTTATTTCCTGCAACTGAGAGGTTGTATAATGGCCATTCATCCATCATTGCGAATGTATTGTAGGTGTGAGATTTTACTGGAGAACTGGATGAAGTTGACAGGCTAGTTAGGGTCATCATGACAGCATTGAGATTTTTTAATTGATGATGGGTTACCATGGTTTGTGTAATGTAAGGATGTGTATTGGGCATGATTGAGTAATCAGGTCTCTTCACCTGTCAATCAAAGCTAATTTGCATAAGGTGATAATTGGGCATTCTCACCATATTTGCCACCAGGGTATATGTAAGAAACAAGAAATAGATGGGTTGAGTGAAAGGTTTACATAAAAAGATATTGTTCTTTGTGAATGCTGGTTGAATGTTGTGCTTAGTGAGTTTTCTAAAGGAAGGTATTTGATTTATTTGCATTTATAATTGGAACATGAAATGAAAACAAAGTAATGGAAGGATATATATGGTTAAGGATACAAAGTTAATCAGGTTGATAAGAATCAGGTGCTTTATTGGGTTGGCTAATGTCTTATATGTAGTCTGACTTTTAAATCACAAAATTAAATTAAAAAAATTAAAGAAAACAAGCGATGGAGTTAATATGTTTTATTGCATATTTTTCAAGTGTTAAGACTTGATTAATGGACCAAAGATGACAAACATAGGAGTAACGAATTATAGATGTACCAAGGATTGACAGAGAATCCATCAGTGAAATACCAGGACATATATTTCAGACAATAAAAAAAACAAAAAAAGACAATTTCTGAGATTAGTGTGGATAAACTTTCTCTAGAGCGACAATGGATGGATTGTGTTTTCTGTTCAAATCTGGACCGATATCTTCCCTCCTCAGTGTCACCTCTCCTAGTAAGAAGAAAATGAACATGGTAACAGATTTGTTTTCTGTTTTATGTTTTTAACATTTCAGGTTTTGTACTTAACTAGTGGTGGCAAAATTAACAGTTTCTGAACAAAAGTAACAATCAATTGTTTCAGATTGACTGTGATATTATTAGGTGACAGATCAGGTTTGATTTCATAAAATTATCCCTGTAGTAATACTGTAATTAATCAAATACAGCAAGTACAATACAACTTCTCCATTCTACATTGTAAAAATAATTTTGTAATCTTACCCATTTTCTAGGCTTACCGTTAGCGAAGGTCTTAAATTTTAATAATTCAAAATTGCCATTATTTCAAGTTCATAGGTGATGTTTGAAATATAGAATAAAACCACATAATATTACATATATAAACCCTTTTCACTTGCAATTTATCAAGGTTTTGACCTATACAACCAGTATAAACCAAATCAGCCTGCAAGTCACATGCTGACTGATCAGGTGTTGTACTGTATATTTTTGCTCCTCAATCCCACAGAGATGCAATACCTGACACTGTAAAACCTGTTATGTCTGAGGAATGCTTTCAGTCTGCCATTAAAGTCATACCACGGTATATATTACCATGAAGTCAGTGGAACATGAAGTTATGTGCTGTAATATGCAACTGCTATAATGCACAAATACAAATTTACATTAGAATCATAAGGGGATAACTATTTTGACAGGGTACACACTGTCTCCATTTGACCTTGACCTTCTCAAAACTGCAGTGGACACTGCACTATTATGTAATCTGTGCATCAAGGTGTAAGCCATTGTAAATATCTGGCACTCTTACAACTTGCGCGTTATACATTGTACTTGGTGGTATATTTTGCAATTCTTTAAAACCATGCCATGTATTGCAATAGCTGAAACTTGCTTGACTTGCATTTACTGTATGTTTTCAGAAAATAATCTTTTTTTTTTATTTGTCATTATTTTTGGGCAGTTGGGGAAGGGTCATTCTTAGCTAATTATACCTGGCATATTATTTATTAATTGTCCTTTTTTATTTTTTTTCTGGATGTGAAGGGAGATAACTTAAAATATGTAAGTGTAACAAATGTTCTTTTTATCTCCCTTTCCTAGTGAGATTAATTGGAGAGGTGCTGCACTGCATGCCTAATGATATAAGAATAAGAAGGGTACTGGGTCCAATTTATTCTAAAAATCATTTAAAATTAAATTTTGGGGATGTTTTTGGCTTGTCCAAAAATGTTGCACAATGTTTACATTTTTATAGAGTTGTCAAGTTAACTTTTCAGGGGTTTACTTAAGGATTTGACTTTCACTTGTCCAAGGGGCAAGTTACTTTGAACATCTACTAGCCCCCAGTGAAAAAAGGTTGCCCTATCTTGAAGTTTGTTGGTATTTGTTAATGTTTAAAACTAAATATGTGCACTATTAAGGTGGATTTTAGTTAATATGTATCAAAGACAATTTGCAAGCATTTTACCCCGATACACTACAGAAAAAAAAAAAAAAAAAAAAATTTCATTTACATAAATAAACTTGCTCGCCGGACTATTTTCTTTGAAAAATCATTTGCCCGCAGTGATTTTAACCCGGCGCTGGCAAGCGGGCATCCACATAAGAAAACCCCTGATCAACTTACTATATCTATCTAAAACAATCTATTTGAACGGCCGAAACGAGGTAAGGGTATAGGTATAAATTTTCCTAAGCTTTTATATAAGGCCTGGGTAGAGATCCAGCAGAGGCCAATATGAAAAAAATAACTGGAGTGGATCTCAGTAGAGATTAACTGTTTGGCATTCTGAACGCTTGTAATATTAAGATGAATTAAAGTTAATATGTATCAAACACAATGTGCAAGCACTTGTTCCTGGAAAAAAAACAAAAAAAAACAAAAAAAAAACAAGGATTTCATTTATAAAGATGAACTTGCCCGCTGGGCTATCTTCTTTGAAAAATCACTTGCCCACAGTGATTTTAATCCGGCACGGGCAAGCGGGCTACCACTTAAGAAAACCCCTGCTTTTCATTTTTTCAAAGTAGCTACAAGCATATAACTAGCCCTTACAATGCAGTGGGCACTTGTGACTGCCTTTGTGACCGTTGCATACCAAGATCAGCTGCACATCCATGCAGTTTGATCATGGTCTGCAATGTTTACTATTTAGTCAGTAAATATTTAACAAGCACCTCCATTATAATTAACTTATGGTAATCCAAAATGAAGAAAGGACAAGTCCAATTAAGAAATTTAGCATGGTAAGAGTTAGAAGCCATCTGTAGGAAGAATGTCTGAATCTTTCACATTGCATGTCATCTTATTTTGGCATGTTTTGATGCCTTCTTTTTCAAAACAGTACATTAGGAGCCATCCTTGGTGACAAGGAGCAATGATCATATGAGCCAGATTTCAGGCTGATTAGTTTTGAACCATGTTCTGATCCCTGCTCCTCCCCCACTTCCTGAGTGACAAGAATGCAAGGTTTACAACCCAGACAGATAATTATGTGAAAGCTGATCTGGGTATAATTTTTTGCGCATGTTAATTTCACCTTTTATGGATCACAGGTTAACTACATGTTTGAATCAACTACATGGTGAGTTTGTTAATTTAAGTCTTGCTGTTCGTTACATCATTCTATTGTCGCCACAGAGACCACCGAGGCTGACCTAGTCACATGACCTGTCTCACATATCTGGCTACTGTTGCAAAGATCCGTCATTTAAACCGGGCACAACGGGTATCATCCTCCAATCAAACTTGCCTAATTCACCAAAAAATCTAGTGACTCAAATTTCATGTTCTAACATAAATAGTATTTGTTCATTTTGAAAGACCCAGTTTGTTTTAATTTAATTAGCCTAGTGTCATTTCAATTAAGAGCCAACAAGGACAAATTCTTGTGTAAACTTGGGAGTGTGTTTTGAATAGGAAGGGTTTTCATGGCCCCTCAACCAAATTACATTAAGACTTCAGTGATGATTGGTTGCTAACAATGAGGATTGTTTGAAATCATACAGAAAAATGCTCTCTTTTGGAAGGAATGGGAGGTGGACATTTGGAATTGCTGGTATTTTTCCATTATTATTTTAATATTATTTTAATAACTTTAGGAATATGAGATTTAGTTTGAAATAAGTTTTAAGACATTTAAAAAAGAATATCTGATAATAGTGGACACATTAATTTTTAAAAGGAAAAGGATATCAGGTAACAATGATTTTCTTTTTAGATATGAAAATAAAATTTTATGTATGCAAAAAAATGTTCCTCACTTAATTGACATTCATGTGTGTATTTTGTTACTGTATATATACAGCCCACTGATGAAACTTTTTTCCTTTTTTTATGGATGAAGGTAAAAACTGAGAAAAAGAGGGAAACTGGCAAGCAAAAAAGCACTGATTCAGGATATCAAGTGAAGACAACATGTCTGGGGTTTTCTATATAAACATTCAGCTTCCATGAAAATAATTACTCAGCATGCTGTTTTAAAATATCAAGGGATTTTTTTTTTACATGTTTAGTTCGCAACAGGAACACCAGGAGTTATAAAGAATGGACTAAGGTCAGACCTCTTTGTTGAAATAGACAGGTCTGTGGAAAGTGAGATAAAGGATGTTGCTGAAGCATCAGGAGGATTGCGTGAATCGTCCTCATATTTCAGGGTATAACATGTTGAGTGTGCGTCATTCTCGTCATGTGACACCCGGAGACAAACCTGTGGGTCCTGTCAACGGGCCTTTGACTATTGGGCTTCATGCATAGGTCATCCATGAAAATGCATCCCTGCTAATGATGTTGCCATGCGAACATGGAAAATACAGGACGAGTGCAAATAGCGCCATCCTGCATAAAAATATTAATGTGTTCTTAATGAAGCATGTATAGTCTGGTGTAATTGGTAAAGAAATATAACCTAGGTCAATCTTTCTTTCTAAACAGGTTTATCTCATGTCACCCTGGAAGTATTGTTAAGTGCTCATACTAACCCTTATCATTATTTTCTTGCATAAGATCAGTATGTGTACCTGTAAGGGTAATGCCATCGTCCAATTCCCCCGGCTGACTAATTCCGTTTCACTACATGCCATCAGGGTTAGGGTTAGTAGTGAAACAGAATAAGTCAGCCGGGGGAATTCAACGATGGGGTAATGCAGTAGTTACTGATATTTGCCTCTGTACATTCAAGATCTTCCTCTATAGGTAATAAGCTGAATATTGTCATGGTGACAGTTACTTCCACAGCAACAATAACTTTATTTTATGTCACAATTTGGTATAGTGGCCATAACAATTCTTTCAGTTTAAAATATATCAATTGAAATTTTCTTATAATTTTGAGTAAAGAAAAAAGATTGTCTTTAATATTTCCCTAAAACATGGCAGAAAGAATGACTTAATGTCACATAGGCTTCATTGTGAAAATTTATAATTTATGGAAATTAATTTAGGACAGAGATAAAGAATAGAATTCATTGCTTTTGAATATAAACAATGTTAAGTGTCATTTCCATCATAAAAATATGTGGTCCTGACCTAGATTAGAATGGCTGAAGTTATGAGGGAAATATATGTAGGGTCGTGACATTAATTTCAAACATGAAGATTTATATTTACATTCATTTACATAATATTCAGCTAATGTCTTCTTTGTTATGCCTTTGGCTGATGCTTCATCTTTCACCAAGATTTTAACACTAGATTCTATCAAAAAGTAAATTTACACTTTGTATACACACAGAATAAAAGGTTGTCTTCTTGTGTTTACTTTAAGAACTTGTGCAAGTTGGGTGCAAAATGTGACATGAATGAATGTAGCATGAAGTAGGTCAAGAAATATAAAGTATATTTTGAAGCACCTGCTAACATATATACCTTTCAGGCACTCCCTTGTTTGAAAAGTTTTATGTATAAGAATATAAAAATCAAAAGTGTGCTTATATTGTCCCAAAAACATTAAGTGCATATTAGATTGAAACAGAGGTTGGCAGTTGCAGGTATAGAGATATTCTGATGGAAAATTAGATATTGTTTTAAATCAATTTCGGTTGTTTGATTTTTTTTTCTCTCATTTCAGTCCCAGAACTCAAGGAAGGAGGATGCAGGTTAGTTTTTTTTTTTTTTTTCTTCTTCAAATCTCTCTATCCAGTTGTTCTTCCTTTTCATTTCTCTCATTCTCTCAATCTCTTCATTTGTTTCTCTCTCTCTCGTCTTCAACCATTCTGAATTTCTTTAATCTATTTCAATCTTTTATCATGAGAAGTTTAACCCTTTCCCTCATAGAGGACACCATGAAAAGACCTATGCGAACAGCATAAAACCAGATCAGCCTGCGAGTAACTCGCAGGCTGATCAGGTTTTATGCTGTTCGCTGCTCCTCAGTGGTCTGGAAATGAGGATTTTGTAATTAAATTTGGTAAGGTTTAAGTGTGGCTTTCTGCAGATCAGGCTTTATGTGATACCTACTGAGTACGTCAAAATGAGTCTGTATGAGGGAAAGGGTTAAAAAAATATGTCCTCTCCCCACCCACAAAAAAAAAATAAATATATATATATATATATATTTAACACTATATGGGATGAGGTTAGACAGGCAATATACAAGCTGGCCTGGTGACCATATAAGGTAAGCTCAAGCATACATGGAGGTGTCAGGTATAATGGCCAGGTGCCAGCCAGACACAGGCGTCCATCATCCGGGGACAGTCTTCATGTGGTTACCCACCTCCCTCCCTAGAGAAGACCGCTGAATCATACAGGCTGGGTGGAGTCTGAATCCTGGTCCAGTCATGGATTGTCCTAATGTCTTCTTCATCAGCAATATGTTCTTACTAAGAATTGATAAATGGTTTCTACACAATTTTTGTTTGTAGTCTTTTTATGTTTGTGAATAATTTTGATCCAGTTACTTATTTCATCCTCCCTCACCTCATCATCATCATCATCATCATCATCATCATCATCATCATCATCATCATCATCATCATCATCATCATCATCATGTCAACATCATCGTCATCATCATCATCATCATCATTGTCAACATCATCATCATCATCATCATCATCATTGCCACCATCATTGTTTCCATCATCTTCATCATTTCCACCACCATCATCATCATCATCATCATCATCATCATATCATCATCATCATTGTCAGCATCATTGCCACCATCATTGTTTCCATCATCATAATCATTGCCACCCATCATCATTGTAAACATTGTTGTCATAGTGAGTAGGATTATCTCCATCATCCATGAATAAATTTCACACAACTTTATCCATTTATTTAGAAAATGATGGAAACCATGTTTAGCTATAAAGTAATGCATATCAGTTGAATGTGTGCCTGGAATATAACAAACTGAGGACCAAAAAACTAAAATGAAGACTAGTTAAATCTGAGTGGTTGAAATAGTTACAATTCATAACAACAGGAAATTGTCAATTTCCTACCTACAGACTTAACTGACCAAAGGTTCAAAATGCACTTAAGTGTAAAGGTCATTTGGTTTTGATGACAGATGGATAGAGAAGTGACCATTGTCCACTACCTGTATGTAATTAATGACCCATGAATCATTTGCTTTTCAAAGAGTTGAGAAAAGTAAATTCTTGACTTAACAACATCCTGGTATTTCAGCTATTGGATTTGGATCTAAATCCCTTTTGCCCACACTAAAGCCACACAACTGTAATAAGTTACACTAACATTTGCTCTCATGGTCAAGAATCTCTAAACCTCCCTTAGATTAATGTTTATTTTTCTCCATTCTGATGGTGCATCAAGTTTGTATGTCCAGCAAGTCATGCCCGGGGTTTGTGTACATTCAAAATGACTTTTGAGTAGCTCAAGAGGTGCTTCACAGGTATACAGTAATTAGTCCTAAGTTTGTGGTCCAGGATTTTGTTTTCGGATATAAAGACAAAAAAGAGTTTGTAAGGAAAGATGTAGAATTTGTTGAGGGACCATAAATATTTAGTCTACCAAGTGATAATAATGATGAGATCAGCTCTAATCCGATTTGGGATAATCCATACAGGTAAGTGGTGAAGCTTGAAAAAATTGTATAAATATTTCATCTAGGAATATCCCTAACATTGCTATAAAATAAAGATTACTGTTACAGACAAATCACGTTTTATCAATATTTTTTCTAGGTAAAGCACCCATTTTGTATGTCCTGAAAATTTTAAATTTTAGTACTTTGTTTAAAAGAAAAAAAAAAAGTCAACTATATATTGTATGGAAAAAAAAAGCGCGAACTCATTGTTTAAAAATAATGATTTATTTCATGGTGATTTTTTTGTCCAGAAAATAACTCCAGGTTTGTTAATATCAACCTAGAAACCAGAACTCTTGTACATTTGTGAGAATCAGTAGCCAACAGGTATTGTTTTAATTACTCTGTATGTTGTGGAACCAATTAACAAGGTTGCCTAGTTACTGCAGGTGTTAAAGTGGTGGGTTCAAGTTAACATCAAGGTGTATTGTTCATGGTTAATTTGTATATATTCATGGATCCAATGAACTGCCTCAAGATAAGGGTACAAGCTTTCATCAGAAATGGTTCAATTCTAGTTTTGTTTGAACTTTCAAGTTTTATAAAAGAACTTTGTAATAATTTATTACTTCAAACTTGTTGGAGACCCTATGCCATTTTCAAAAAAATGTTTGCAGAAATGACTGATTTGTCTCCAGTTTTAGGACAGCCCAAACAATATAATTATACGCTTATCAAGAAGATAACTTTTGATGCAAGTGTCAAAGAATCAGGCCGAAGGACTATTGTTGTTGGCGTGATTCTCTGTCATTGCAGGAAAATTATGTAATGTTTGTTTTGCTGCTCTTTGAATACTTGCTCGTAAAGCATTTTGAATCAGTTTGTTAAAAGACTACATTTTGAGATGGTTTAACCATATGAATGACGTTCACATCTTTTGGGTTTCATGAAGATGATTTCAGCATGATCACAACAGTATTAAATCGAAGATAGGTGACTGGTAATACAAAAAAATTAAATGCTAATGTGGTTTAATTTGTTTTACAACTTGTTTTTCCATACTCAAATGTTGTTGATTCCCGGTTTCCCGGTGGCCGAATGATTAAAGCATCCACCCCGGAATCATGAGGTTTTGTGTTTTATATCCGGCCGCGACATACCAAAGTCGTAAAAAAATGGTACTGGTATAGCTCCTTTGCTTGGCATTCAGCATATAAGGGTAATTCCAGGACTGGTTGGCCTGGTGTCAGGATAATGTGACTGGGTGTGGTATCATACCACATGTCTATGGCGTGATACTGCAGTGTGGCAGTACTATATATGTATCAAGTAGGCATTGTCTCCAAATGATCGAAATACTATCGTTGGGACATTAATTCCAACAAACCAACAAAAGTTGGTGTTATTGTTAGCAGGAAAGCCTGAGCATTTAGACTCGTGATTTCATTTTCCTCCTACACCAAGGACCATGTGAAACCAAACATCGGTGCCAATGAGAAGGTTTTCACAAGCAATATCACTTTTCTTCTTATTGTTGATAAATAACTGAAGCTTATACTTTAAAAGTGGGAAAGGGGTAGATGGAGAGAGGTGTGGTATCATGAGAGTTGACAGCTGGTCCATCAGATATGTCCATCTGGCACTTGGCTTCCATGATAAGTCTGTCTATCAGCCATGTAACAATTACCAGTGAGAGGATAAGCTTGACAGATGGGGTGTTCGCAGTCAGTCAACAGGTTGGCCGCATCATCATCTACAGTTGAAATCGGGGTTAGACAGAAACATTGAACTCTTCAGCAATATATTTAATACAGGGCTGGCAATAAATAATACAGGGTCAAACTTTGACAGAGGAAAAGGTTTGCATGTCTTCACAGGATTATCAGATTTTATAAATGTTCTATTTGTTGCAACTCTTTGTTACTTCCTTTGTCTTTATTGATTCATTGTAAGCATTATCATGCTTGTATCAACATACTGAACGTCAGCAGTAAATGATACACCAAGTAAGTTCCTAGAAATTGAATTGAAAATTTATGAAGAAAAAGTAAAAAAAACTTGAATCTGTGAAAATCATTTTGACCACTGGTAACTGATAGTCAAAACTTTTTTGTCTTGTAGAACTCAAATTTGGTTTGTTGGAAGATGAGTTTATAAGTTATCTAGGTGATTATGAGGTAGCACTTGTTCCATGTTTTGGGGGGCAATGACCAGCCTGCAGAGGAGTTCTGATTTATGTTACATTATCAGACTCAGGCAGGTCTCTGATAAGATTTGGAACCCTAGAAAAGAACTTTAAACTTCAGGAAGTCAGGTTTTATAGGATGGATAAACTGATAGTGTCCATCAAACTGGAAGTTACTGATGAACTAAATGTTGACCACATTTGTAACAGTTAAATCTTTGTGCATTTAGAACAATGTATGTATTTTTTCATTGCATTTTTTTTTCATTCTTTTTTTAATGCATGTTGTTTTTTCTCCTGGATCACATAGTTGGAGATGTGAAATGGCAAGATATGTTAAATTTACCAAGTATTTGCAATGTCATGTTTTGGTATATTTTGTTTCTAGATTTATACATCTATTGCTTACACTGTTTGGGGCCCTGCCAGCTGGGGTCTTTCTCACAGCAGCAAGGTCCCTCTTGGTAACCCATAGATAGTTCTGCTGATACAGATGAAGCCCAGTTGGATGTGAATTAGGATTCTGTCTAAATCATTGTGTTTTTAATGTATACTTGAGAAAAGAGAGATTGGTAAATTATAAAGAAGAAAGAGAATGTGTAGCATATTTCCTGATTTTTCTAATAAACATGGTGTGAAAGATGTCACTTATAGTCTGAATGAAGACAGAAAAGACATCTTTTGACTAGATAGTGGTAATGATAGAGGAAATAAATGGATTTGAATATATGCAAGTTCTGAGGATGTTGGACTGTATAGTAGGATGTATGAAACACTTTTGTTTAATTTTACATAATTAATTAACCAATTGAGAGATGGGTTATTTTTTATGACCCTCGTGAAACATGAGGCCCTTTAGTTTTGATTCATCCAGCTTTTCCATGTATTTGTTGAAGTCAGGATTTTCTTTGGACCAATAAGCTGAGGTTTGTTCAATATATAGAATTTTCATAATCTTTTATGATTTAAATGATGCAGTGATCAGTAATGTCCAGTTTTGAAGTTGTGACAGGTTTAGCATGCAGGAGCTGTCAGATGGTTTAACTGCCCGACAGCTTGAGGCGTTGTTTTTAA
>CM037777.1:72861502-72911502 GCA_021229015.1 Solen grandis
CTTCCTATTTAAAACTGATACAAAAGTTTACCCTGCGTTTTTTTTTCCCCTTTGAGTATATATCAATTGGTCTTTATTGTTGAAACAGTGAAAAATTCAGTAGGTTTATTTCATGGTTTGCAGAGGGAATACTAAAGCATCCATGGTAAAGACAAAAGTGTACAGACTTAGGTGCAAGGTTAAAAAGAAATGGAAAAAATGTGAACAATTTATGAGAAAAAGCAAAAAATTATGTGTACTTTCCATATCACTTAAAGAATAACTTCATACCTGTTACAAGACCAAAGCTTGAATTTTAGCTACATTTTCTGTGTACATTTTATGCTCCCCCCCCCCCCACAAACCCTGGATCCACCCTTGCAAGATCCTGACATTCTAGTGTGTACATGTTATGCCCTCTCTCCCAACTCCCAAATCCTGGATCCACTCCTTGCATGGTCCTGACATTCTAGTGTGTACATGTTTTGCCCAATCTCCCAGCTCACCAAACCCTGGATCCATTCCTTGCAAGATCCTGACATTTTAGTGTGTACATGTTATGCCAAATCTCCCAACTCCCAAACCCTGGATCCACTCCTTGCATGGTCCTGACATTCTAGTGTGTACATGTCATGCCCTCTCTCTCTACTCCCCAAACCCTGGATCGACCCTTTGCATGATCCTGACAGTCTAGTGTGTACATGTTATGCCCTCTCTCCCAACTCCCCAATCCCTAGATCCACCCTTTGGATGCTCCTGACATTCTTGTGTGTACATGTACCCCTTCAGTTTTTGCATGCCGCTCCTTTCTCTCTCTGTTACTCTACTCCTTTTTGCAACAAATCTTTAAATGTAATGAATATACACACAAGCTGATCCAGCATACAAACACTTCAAACATTTCAAATCCTCTCAGGATCTCACAATCAACAAATAATTACTTCCTTATTGCACTTAACCTAAAAACTGATATTTGACTAAACACAGTTTGCCTACAAGGAAACGTTCATTTAAGATATGAAGGAAAAGCAATCTGCAGTGCCATCTATTGCCAAACATCACAAAGATAGGAAGATATCCACATAAGTCAATAATTCATTTCAACAAGTATATTTTCACTAATGCATGATTATTTTATATTTGTCACTGCTGATGTATGTAGGAAAGTTATCAAATATTTACAGATGTTAAACTGGTTCACAATGAAACAGCAGTTATGATCATGTAGTTATATTGAAGGACAATATAAGAAATAAAAGAGAGTGTTTGACAAAACAATTTTATACTTGACAATAATTATAATTTTATGCTGTAAGTGTAAATCACAATGGATTTACCTTAAGGATTTGTCATCAACTCAAATTCGTAACATCTTCAGCTGTTCATTATTCAAGCATTTCCATTAGAATGCAATATATAGCCAGCTAACAGGATATTAACCTTTTACCTTATGAATATGCATGTACAAATTTAGGATTTAAAGCAGCCTGTTGACAGATGATCGTTAGGAATATAATTAAGTTTCATTAATGTTGGTGAAGTCTTTTTTTCCTGACAAACTCGATGAACGATGGTCACATAGCACCAGAAAACAGAGAAATTGGACAAATATAGAATAAGGTATTCGTGAAGCAGGTGCTTGTGGTACCACTTGACACATTCCACAATGTGGCGTCTTAAGCAGTTCAGGGTAGCAAAGTCATAAATTAAGCCTAAGAATAGAGCGCGTGATGAAGAGTGAATGTGATCAGTCATATGTGAACCAACACAATAATAGAATTTCAAAATAAATGTTCTATCATTCTAAATATAGATAATAACCATTTGTAACTTCCTGTGACGGAGAAAGCCCCTGTAATTCTACTATTACAGCATGTTTCATAGGTTGACCATGTGTCTGTAGATAAGTACCGGCATTGATAGATGCAATACACACATATGTAGTTAAAATCAGGTTCTTAGTCAATGACATTCTCTGAACAGCTGCTTTGCGTAGAATCTGAGCTTCAATATTGTATATGCAGACAAAAGAGAGCTTTATAAGCCTCCTGGAAGGGGCTGTCTATCTTCTAGGTCTACTCTGTTTATCAATGCATCAAAATGAGTCTATATTAGTTTGTAGTTATAATCCAATTTTACCACTTAACTTTTTGTACTCAAAGAGTAAGATAACAAGCTGTCTCTTGCAATGTTTTAAGTCCCTGTGCCACATTCTTATATCTTTATGTTTATAAAACATGTCCTCTTTTTTCTCTGGAAAGTAAAAAAAATAAGAAAAGAAAAAAAGTTCATCATTTTCTCTCTTATTTTTACATTTTAGCCCAGGTGATTGACACAAGATATGAAACTAAAAGTGATACTTCATACTTTCCCTTTCGCTAATAAGGATAAAAATGCATTTGTTATCAACAAAATATCAGGGACAAGAATCATTCATGACCTTCCCTGGCAAGAAGTTCAAAAAGGTCAAACCCAAAACTGTCAGAACACCAAGACAGATCAGTGAAATTTACAAGAACTTGTTTCTCAATCAACATAAACAGAGAAAAGATTTACTGCAAGTGTTGTTTTTTCTACTCAATGAGCTAATGAAGAATAGATAGTAGATAGGATAACATCTGTGAGTGACTTGCAAGCTGATCTGGTTCAATTCTGGTTAGATGGGAAGCTTTCCTGATAGCTTTCATGATATTGTACAAGGTTCATACTAATTCATTCTAGATATAACTAAAATGCAGTCTAACCAGAGGCAACAGAGAATATGGAAAACAACACCCTCCCCCATCCCACAAACAATCTTCCTTTTAACCCTTTCCCTCATAGATACTCATTTTGACGCCCTCAATAGGTATCACATAAAGCCTGATCTGCAGAAAACCACAGTTAAACCTTACCAAATTTAATTACAAAATCCTCATTTCCAGACCACTGAGGAGCAGCGAACAGCATAAAACCTGATCAGCCTGCGAGTTACTCGCAGGCTGATCTGGTTTTATGCTGTTCGCATAGATCTTTTCATGGTGTCCTCTATGGGGGAAAGGGTTAAATACATGAACAGTGTTGTTTTTATTTCATCATGTTACATATGTATGAATGCACTGTCAGCAGTGACCCAGGAAGTTTTTTGTTGTTTTTTTTTAATAAATATATAGTACAGAGTGAGTGAAATCACAGTTATGCTGGTGGGAAAGATTAATGTATACAAATGATAAAAAATATCTCATTGTTTGTTGCTGTCGGTTTTGAAAGCTACTGTTGCTGAAAAGTATTTCACTCATAAAGTGGCATCCAGGTAATTACAAGTGGAAGACTGTAAGTACACATGGGTCATCAAGGTAAAATTCTGAGTGAATTCAGACCATGACTTTAACCAGTAACAGTTGGGGATAAGCGACTTAAACCACTCAACTACAGAGACCTCTATCTTAAAGGTAATAAGTACTTCAAAATAAATGTATACTGCTACGATTAAAGGACAGAGCTGATACATTTACTTATCATATGTTAGCAGTGAAATTGACAAAAGAAAATGGTCAATTAGGTTTATTTCCCTTATCTCAATTCTTTCTTTCTTTTCTCTCTATAAAAAAAAAAGAAAATCAAGCCAATACTGCACAAATATGAAAAGAATTAACAAATATTTTCAACAGATTACTAGATAGGTAAGACAACATCCGAAACATTTGGAGTTGTGAAATGTTGCAAGCATGACAGGCAAATTTTCATACAACTCCTATGTCAGACAGACACATCATCCTT
Organism: Solen grandis; assembly: GCA_021229015.1. NCBI lineage: Eukaryota > Metazoa > Mollusca > Bivalvia > Adapedonta > Solenidae > Solen > Solen grandis. The sequence goes on from CM037777.1 coordinate 72,865,241, forward strand.
CTCACAGCGTGGCAGTGTATTGCAAAATGTGTAAACCAACCATGGGTGTATTGCTAAAACATTCAGAATAATTTCAAAGCGATCAATTTTCTATGCAACAATATGAAAGAAAGTCCCAAAACAGCTGTCTAATGCCCTATCATAAGATTAACAAGCATGGCCTGCAACATGGGCTCCATTTCTTCTGTTTATCAAATAAATTGATAACTTCTCCTTGGATGTATGAAAGTGAATGTTTAAAACAGAGACCAACTATGGATCATCAATACTGCATACATTTGAATAATGATATTTGTTGAAGTGCTGTCCATGTACGCAAGATGCCATCTAGAAAATGTTTGACTTGCATCATTAAAAGCACCACAAAGAGTTTACGTCGGGACGTTTTCAAAAATTATACAAACCTGTCATAAGCAGTCAGTCAAGGCTAGAAGAGGAAGTGATCACTTAAAAGAGGTGATGGCTGAATGAAGGTTAAACATATTGAAAATACTATTGTTTGGTAATATCTAAACTGACCGCTAAATGAAGGTTGACCACTTAATACAGACAGGTGACCGCTAATACAGTTCAACTGTACTTGTTATTCACTACATTGCATGAATGATAGTTTTTGATCATACATTCTGTTAATACTTCCTACAATGTCATGATGATCACTTAATACAAACAATGTCCAAACTAGATGAGGAAATTCACTTTAGATATAAATATTGAAAAATGAATAATTAACATTAAAATCTGTCCGGTTGCTACCTGGTTTTTGAATAAATGTTTTCTAGATCTGGTTATCTAAATTCAAAACACACAAAAAATCAAAAACTGCTGAATGACAAAAATATCAAGTTTAAATATATCTTCCATGATTGATAATCTCAACTTCATAGCAGAGTATATGTATATATTGTTTACCCCTCAGGGGTTTTCTTAAGTGGACGCCCACTTGCCCACACTGGTTAAAATCACTGCGGGCAAGTGATTTTTCAAAGAAATAGCCCGGCGGGCAAGTTTATTTATGTAAATGAAATTTTTGGGTTTTTTTTATTGTCTATAGTATATCAGAGGTAAAATGCTTGTAAATTGTCTTTGATACATATTAACTAAAATCCATCTTAATACTGCACATATTTAGTTTTAAACATTAACAAACACCAACTAACTTCTAGATCGGGCAACCTGTTTTCACTGGGGGCTAGTAGATAGTCAAAGTAACTTGCCCCCTGGACAAGTGAAAGTCAAATCCTTAGGTAAATCCCTGCCCCTACCAATTTTCAAGCGATTGTGATTTTGAAAGGCTGAGCATACCAAACAGTTTGACTTATAATGCCTTTTTAACGCAAAAATACAAGATACAGTACAAAGCTTCACACGCTGACAGTGACAATTAGTGTTCATAATACAATAATTTGATGAGATTTGCAATATATGTGCAAATGGTAACTACGTAGTCAAATGAAATGAAGTTTGAATTCATTAATTTTGTCAATTCTCACAAAAGCACCTCTGAAAATGACTTCTTATACAGTTACATGATCAAGTAAATGCCTCTTGTTACTTTTTTTTTTGCATAATTACAATTAATACACAGCTTATCAGGAGCGCATTGGTAAACAAAGCAGACCTGGATCCAGGAGCTGTCTGATCTGGGTTTCCTCTGTTTGACAGTAGTTCAGATTCTACACAGATGCAAGCAAAGCAAAATCCATTTTTCATATACCAAAATTAATAAAGCTCAGAAAATCGATATTCATCAATTCATAAATTTGAACATGAAATAATCATCGAATACTCATGGCCGATCAATAGATCATCTATAGGCTGTGGAATATTATGGCTGAATTTGGTCATTTTAGAGCGTGTCAAATTATGCCATTTCCATGGTCGCATTACGTTCTTAAAACCAATCAAAACTGCCAGACGCTGTCATTTAATTTCATTGTTTACATGACATTCAAGCTTCCATTACGAAGAGAGTTACATTAATAAGTCGCGTTTTCATTGGTCAATAATTTAATCAATATCTACTGTATTGCGACGGTTCGCTTGCCTATTTCCCCACGGCATTATGTCATGTAGTGAAACGGAATAAGTCAGCGGGGGGTATCTGACAATGATATAAAGTATGGTAAGGTAAAAGGTCTCACACCAACACACAACTTACATGAAAAGTTCACAGGGGCTCAAAGTTGCATGGGGTAAATCCTTTAGTACCAAATAGTAACATTTAAAAAGGAAGGGAGGACACTAGTTTTGGCTTAATTTTGAAGATCACAATTTCAGCAAATAAAGATCAGTAAAATGGTTCATTTTCATTTGAAATGAACAGAAATAAAGAATCGAGGCATTTCCCGTGTTGTTTTTACTCTTATAAAGGACTAACATGTGTTTTTAATGCCCCAATCGAGCTTGACCACAGCCGGGACCGGCAGCTTTCGATTTCTTTTGCAGTGAATAAAAGGTAAACGCTCATTTGTTTATATATTTAAATTGAATTTTGTGTAAGCAGGTATGACTTCCCTGTACCTGCTTGTCCGACAATGATTACATTGTGCCCATTGTCAATCGCCTTGTTTATGCTTTTCTGGACCTCCGCAACTTAATGAAGTTTTCCTGAGAAATGTCAGTTTCGTTTTAATTTTGATTGACCAATAAAAACTTACTTTTATATTTACTACGAAAAAAAAAAAGAAATAGCCTTCCCCGGCTGTTGTCAAGCTCAACAGGAACAAATAAATTCACGATATTATCGTTGTAAGAGAAAAACTACTTCAATTATGTTTATGATTTTCTTAGTTTATGCATTTAAAATAAAACCTGGTCCATTTTCAATGATGAATTTGTTAAAAAGGTGTTTTCCAAATATGGTCTAAAACAGTGTCCTCCCTTCCTTTTTTAATGTTACCAGTAAGTACAAAATGATTCGAACGCCCCATGCAACTTTGAGCCCCTGTGGAAACGTTCCCACAGTTTGGGTTTCACTTATATCTGATGATGCTCTATCAACAAGTCAATACGGTATCAAAATTGTCAAGTTGTCAAGTGCACCATAAGTGTTAAACTGAATTCTTTATGAATGTTTAAGTAACACTACAGGAGATGAATGAATAATCATAACTAAGAGGACTTATTTTAGTCTGAATCATGAAGAGAAGGCACAGTCAAAGTACAAGGAAAATGATGATTCAATGAATTAAAGTATCTGAAAGGATTCTTATTAAATGATTCAGGAAGTCATCTAACTTGGGTCAACAATCAAGGCAAAGACTATTATATTTTTTCCCAAGAAAGTGATTTAAGGCCTGGAGTTTGTAGACTTTGAGCTTTGAAAACAAGAAAGTCAGTAGAACTGACAGATGCTCCCCGAAGAACGTCACTGTTACAAATAAGACCTTGGTCAATGGGTGGGAGGATGTAGGAACTGGGTCAAGCCGAAGATATGCGCATCTCCTCTTTGTAATAAAGCTTCACATAAAGTTTTGTTGAAATCAAGCTATTAGTTCCTGAGAAATAGCCCGGACAAGAATCATACTAGATATACCGTTTGCATAAAAGTCAAAGGGCCATAACTCTGTGAAAAATTGAGGGGCAAAGTTACCCCCATGATATGCAAATCTTCTCTTGGAAATAAAGCTTTCCATAAAGTTTCGTTGAATTCAAGCCATTATTTCCTGAGAAATAGCCCGGTCAATAATCATACAACATGAACTATAGGCCGGAAAGTCAAGGGGCCATAACTCTGTGAAAAATTGAGGAACCAGGTCACGCCGACGAAATGCGTATCTACTCTTGGTAATAAAGCTTCCCATAAAGTTTCGTTGAATTCAAGCCATTAGTTCCTGAGAAATAGCCCGGACAAGAATCATGCAATATGTACTATAGGCCGAAAAGTCAATGGGCCATAACTCTTTGAAAAATTTAGGAACCGGGTCATGCTGAGGATATGCCCATCTCCTCTTGGTAATAAAGCTTCACATAAAGTTTCGTTGAATTCAAGCCATTAGTTCCTGAGAAATAGCCCGGACAGAATCATGCAATATGTACTATAGGCCGAAAAGTCAAGGGGCCATAACTCTTTGAAAAATTTAGGAACCGGGTCATGCTGACGATATGCGCATCTCCTCTTGGTAATAAAGCTTCCCATAAAGTTTCGTTGAATTCAAGCCATTAGTTCCTGAGAAATAGCCTGGTCAATAATCATGCAACATGAACTATAGGCCGGAAAGTCAAGGGGCCATAACTCTTTGAAAAATTTAGGAACCGGGTCATGCTGACGATATGCGCATCTCCTCTTGGTAAAAAGCTTCACATAAAGTTTCGTTGAATTCAAGCCATTAGTTCCTGAGAAATAGCCCGGACAGAATCATGCAATATGTACTATAGGCCGAAAAGTCAAGGGGCCATAACTCTTTGAAAAATTTAGGAACCGGGACTGACTGACTGACTGACTGGTCGGACTGACTGACTGGTCGGACTGACTGACTGGTCGGACTGACTGACTGGTCGGACGGTCAGACAGAGTGCAAACCTATAGTCCCCTTCAGCGATGCCGGTAGGGGACTAATAAGCACAGTTATAGTAATTATACATCAAAGTAAAAGAAGCACTTTTCCAAAATGATTAAAAAAGCTCTTCTTAGTTATCATCCAAGTTGTAACCAAAATAATGCAGGAAAAATTACAAATGACTATCACAAAAGCTTGGTTATCATCCAAGTCGTAACCAAAATATGCAATGACCATCACGAAAGCTTGGTTACCATCGGATTCCAAAGTATGACAAAGGAATATCCATGGAGAAAAAAAAACAAGAGGGCCATGATGGCCCTGAATTGCTCACCTGATTAAAAATAAGCAACATATGTTGGATTTTTCATATTGACCTACTTTTTGACCCCACATGACCCACTTTAAAACCTGTCCAAGATTTTATGAAAACAGACATTCCAACCATGTTTCATGAAGATATGGCCAAATTGTGGCCTCTCGAGTGTTAACAAGGTTTTTCTAAGATTTGACCTCATGACCTACTTTTTTACCCCACATGACCCAAAATCGATATTGTCCAAGATTTTATGGAAACAAACATTTTGACCAAGTTTCATGAAGTTTGGGCCAAAAATGTGGCCTCTAGAGTGTTAACAAGGTTTTTCTAAGATTTGACCTCATGACCTACTTTTTGACCCCACATGACCCAAAATCGAAATTGTCCAAGATTTTATGGAAACAAACATTTTGACCAAGTTTCATGAAGTTTGGGCCAAAAATGTGGCCTCTAGAGTGTTAACAAGGTTTTTCTAAGATTTGACCTCATGACCTACTTTTTGACCCCACATGACCCAATTTCGAACCTGTCCAAGATTTTATGGAAACAAACATTCTGACCAAGTTTCATAAAGATTGAGCCAAAAATGTGACCTCTAGAGTGTTAACAAGGTTTTTCTAAGATTTGACCTCATGACCTACTTTTTGACCCCACATGACCCAATTTCAACCTTGTCCAAGATTTTATGGAGACAAACATTCTGACCAAGTTTCATGAAGATTGGCCTAAAAATATGGCCTCTAGAGTGTTAACCAGCCAAATTGTTGACAACACACGACGGACGAAGGGCGATCACAAAAGCTCACCTTGACCACGTTGTGCTCAGGTGAGCTAAAATGGCCATAACTCAGTGAAAATTCATCTGAGTGTGGTATGAAGATGCTTTGTACAAGTAAGCTTGGTAGTCTAAAAAAAACATATAGATGCATTACATGCTATACAGATAAGTCTTAATAACAACAAATGATGGATTTATAAATGGGTAACATAATGACCTGTCAACATGAGACAAGACCACATGTATAAAGAGCGCAAACTGTCATACACATGTCACTTATTAGACGAGGAACTAACTTCTGACTTATGGGTTGTATGTCTAGTGCTATATAAGCTGAAGTGATAGAGGAATCTAAAGATCTCTGGGCCCTAGCTACCAAAATGTAGAGAAGGTACCAGTTTGACTGTATGTTTGAACATAACTATTATCATCATTCATTATCTGTTCCTGTATGTGAGTTGGGATGCCTTTTCCCAAATATTGAAGTCAATGGATCAAAATTAGGAGTTAGTGTGAACCCTGCATGTTACCAGCGGTATTTAGGTGTTTAAAAAGTTATATTTTAAGAACAATTATAAGCAGAAAAAACATGATATTGTCTATCTAACAGGACTTGCAAAAAAAAGAAAATAAATGTATTAAACATTAAAACTCTAAAAAAAGATTAGTCACAGAATGCGTATATGGCAATTCCAGTCTTCACTCAACATGATACTGATACAAAACCAATAATGCAGCCTTACGGCATGGGCACATTAACCCTTTACCTCATAGTCAACCATGAAAACACCTACCCAGACCTCATGCTGCAATCAGTGTACAGATAACCTGTATCCAACAGATAACCCAGCAATTGATCTATCTAACCTGCCATATAGGTTATTGTGGAATATTGGGGTTTTGACACTTTCACAGGTACCTGTATAGTCCAGACCTAAAATACAGTGTTAAACATTTCCCTCATATAGACCCATTTTGACGCACTCAATAGGTACCACATAAAGCCTGATCTGCAGAAAGCCAAACTCAAACCTTACCAAATTTAATTGTAAAATCCTCATTACCAGACCACTGAGGAGCAGTGAACAGCATAAAACCTGATCAGCCTGCGAGTTACTCGCAGGCTGATCTGGTTTTATGTTGTTCGCATAGGTTTTTTCATGGTATCCTCTATATGGGAAAGGGTTAAACATTAATGATAGCACTATGATATAACTAAACTGTTTGTGGAGTAAAGATTTACCTTTCTAATGATACCTTTTTCACCCCAATAGGAATGAGATAAATAATTGTTATTCACATTAATATCTGGAGGAATGCAAATTTTTCAGCTTAAAATTAGACATAAGTATGTCACAAAAGAGAAACCACCTCACCCAAAACAAAAAGTAAAAAACTACCCACTTACAAATAAAGATGTACTTTTTCAATTTTAATGACTCACGAAACAACAGGTAATAAATTATTTGATTTAACTTCAAATGGAGTAAGATTATTTATACATCTGGGATTTGGAAGATGATGAGTGAGGGAAAAATTAAGGAGATTTTATGTTTATCAAATAAAATATTAGCAGGATTGTAATTTGTATGATTTTCTATCTAATCAAAGTCGAGTTCAATAAAACCCGCAAAATCAGACTCGTCAGAATCACCAGCAAAAAGATTTTCCATTCTGCAACAGTTGTGGTATTCTAATAAATATGTTCTGACAAATCAATTATAAATATTTTTTTCCTTATTTAAAATAATAGATCAACATAATTTGATTCCTTAACTGATCTTTTTTTTTTCAATGACAGTTCTTGCTAAAATTTTATAACCCTCTTTATTTCTTAGAAGATTTGCCGATTTCCAGTCTAGACGTACTTCCAGATGATGTAGATGTGGTGCATGATTTATGGTATCTGACAATTCTATTGGTTCTTTTAATAGACAAAAGCTTTTGTTTTAAAAATGGCACAAGGAGAATAAATCTGCAAACGTAATTTTTCACTCAGTAGAACTTGCATAGCAGAAAGAAAAGAAACCTGACACATATCAGTCTATTTATTTACGGTACTCATATTCCTGATTGAATCCATTGATATTTGCATTTCATTTTAAAGAAACCTGTAATTATAAAAAAAGAAAGATAATCAAACATTAAAACCATGGGAAACATCAATCTATTCTGTTGGTAGAAAATCTCCCAACCTACTATTTCCTATGAGTAAGCACACACACCAGCGACACCAAGTATCAAAGATTGTTTTTAATTATTTTCAAAACAAATACTATTCTACAAAGTTTCAAACCAACAACAATGATATTTAGAATTCTTTGCCAATCTTGAACTTTTATGCAGCTAAAGACCAATGGGTAATTGAGTCAAAATCCATCTGCATGAAGGAACAGGTAAATGCACCAAAATGAGTTTCTATGAAGTAAAGGGTTAACATTTCATATGGCCAGTGTCCGACAAATCCTTTGCCAGGGGCCCCTGGGGTACCAAATTTGTTGGCAAGGCTAACACCTTTTCTACGTCAGTAGCAAGGGGGGCTACTGCCATTTCCTGTGTCTGGTTGCCCGGTATCAAGCCGTGTACACTCTCTACCATACTACACAGTATATTATGTACCAGTAATGAAAATACCATCTTTGATCACTGATAAGGTATCAATAAAAAGGTGGAGTCAATCACCTGTTTGGTGTATAAATTGATCCAATAAATGGATGACATTGATGCTTGCTGATTACTCAGATAGTTTCGTATCTTTGATTTTCATAGATGATTGCAGACACTTCCGGCAGGAATTGTTTTCTGCATTTAAAACTGAGACAAATATTTGGCAAAATCCTGTTTGCCAATACTATCCGAAATTGATGTAGGAGAAGTAAAAACAAAACCATGAATATCCTCCAAAAGTAAATTTTCAGCTCCTATATTTTCCGTCTTAAACAGACGCCATATGTCGGCTTCAACTGCACAACAATAAGCACATTTTTTAAAGCGATTTTGAATGATTTTTCTCGAATGCAAAGTAAGAGGTAACTATTCTAAGAATTTCTCAGCAATATAATCATACATATGTTTTAATAACAAATTTTACTTTGGAAATTATAAGTGATAATTGTCGCTGATTATGTCATGGGTTTTAATAGTTTCATTTTCCAGTTTTGTAAGTGAGCAAACACATAGAGCAAATGATTGAGCAAAATACACTTGTTTAATTGAAATCTTGGGAAAAACAACTGTTTAATTGTATCAAACCTGAAATTGGCAAATAGAAACTGCAGACCAATGCTGTTCTATTTTACATGTTCAAGGGAGGTAACTATGAATAAGTGAAATACATGTAATGAAAAAGGGGGGATGAGAAAAATAAAAGTAAATAGTATTTCATTTTTTTTTTTCATTTGTATGGATTTTAACAAGTTTTTCCTTTACTCTGAAATAAATAATTACTCTAATGTACATCTTATTACCATAGAACTAATATCTACAACCTTGTAGATATTTAAGTGTACATGTATTTATGTTAATATCAAGAATATGTATGCAATGTTAATTTCTGAATAATATAAATATATAGGTGTATTTTAAATATATTTCTTAGGTTCATATCTTTGAAATTCTCACCATGAAAAGTTTGTTTCTCATTTCAATTGATTGTAGAATGTGAATATGTTATGCAAAACATACATTTCCTTTGCTGATGTAGTTTAATGTTATAAGGCTAAGCTTTAAGAAAATGTAATATTTTATGCATGTAGGATTAATGGTGGATGATTGATACACGGATGCATTTCTGGTCAAACTCAAGTTGCTGATCTCTGCTACTGATGTCTTTGATTGATTCCAACATTTTAATTGTTTCCTCTGCTTTTTGCATTAAAATAAAATGTATAAAGACTGACTGAGTCTATGCACTGCTGTACATTAGCATTTGTCAATAAAATTCTGGGCTACCAGCTTCCAAATCTGGTAGCCCACTGGACTATCAGAATTTTTGAGAATTTGTCGGACACTGCATATGGCACATTAAAATATGACAGATGGGGTCAATTGCGGGGATCATTCTAGGGCATATGGGGACAGTGACCTCAGTGTTTCTAAATCCCCCCTGCCTACTTGTACCCACCACCCCACCCCCAGTTATGAAATCTGGATCCGCCCATGCAAACTGACATAGACAACAGTATTGAAAGTTAGTCCTATGAACATTAAGTATGAAGTATGAAAAATGGTAACAGGTGTATATAAATATATATATATATCATCTTCATATATGATACCTGTTTACAAAAGAACTCTCTGCAAAAAAATCGCGCTCCCCCTTTTCACAGAAATAAATTAGTCAAGGTGCAAATTACATACACGGAAGGCATCTGCGACTGAACTAGTGACGAACTTGTAAGCAGGAAGTGAAATTTATGGCAGAAAGAAATCGATTATTTCGGCGACAATTCCTTACATTTTCTAATAAGATGAGTGGAACTACATATGATATAAACCACATTATACTCTGAATTGAATGACACATCAAAAATCCCTTACCTTAATGCTATAATTCACATAAACACAGTACGTTTTGTTGTAGTTTTAATCTAAAACAGGAAGTGACTGATGCTTTAGCTGGTTCCCAGCCCACTGGGATATCAATTTTGTGCCGGGTAAAATCTATATTGAGGCCCGCCTTGTGTCTGATTGGTGCTCCGGATTTATCAACACAAACCTTTTAAACAAGCCTATAAATACAGTAAATGAATAAATAGGGTAAATTAATAGGATATTTTTTTTTCTATGGAAGCCCCTTCAAAAACTATTTTAGATAGATCCATTTTTTGGATAAAATTATCTGTAACTCTCCGCTTAAAGTCGGATAAAAAAGTACCTTGATTTTCAATAGCATTTGGTTGATCCCATGCGTACATCAAACTATATTCATACTACCTTTAATGCAGCCTTCAATAACCTTTTGATATATGTTTTTGATAATGATATTTTCTGAGCTCTTGTCAATTCCGAAATTCTAAACTATGATATTTGATCGCAATATATATATATATTTATTCACTCTCAACGTGTACATAAATACATTGTTGCATTATAGAAGAAACATATGAATATGACCTGCTTAAATGTATATAGATTTTAATAAAATTAATAAATAATAAGTCCATTTTTTCTCTTAATTCTGATGAATATGACCTGCTTAAAGAAGATACAAGATGTAACTTTTGCAATACTAATGATATTGAAGATGAGTATCATTTCATTTTAATTTGTCCAATGTAGTTAAACTTAAGAAAATCTTACCACACAACAACTCACAATTCACCAGGAACAGCATAGAACATGTTCATGCACCCGACGGCTCCCTGAGATTGAAGGCGAAGGTCGCAAAGCAGGTAATATATATATAAGGGAATAAAATATACCAATTAAACGCATTAATTCAAAATGTAGAAATTGTAATAATGCATTTTTAATACATATATTGATACATTGAATCATAACATATATAGTAAATCCTAGCAGCATAAGCTATACTACACTAAAATCCTACAATAAAAATATTAATTGCACTGCAACATATCTCTGTATTGTATTATATACATGCGCTCATCTTTTATCAATCAAAATTATTTCAGGTGAAGGATATTGCTGCCAAGGATGTTCACACGTCTGCCCGGACTATCGTGTCCAGAGTGAAGACTGACATCATGACCGATTCCGACCCTGTGGATGTCTTCAACGAGGAATACGTCGCTCACCGTGCCAACAGACTCAGACAAGACCTGCGCCCAGATGAGCCAAAAGACATGGACTTTGTTGTAAGTAACGTGCAATTATGTTAATATACAATATATTATTATGTGAACTAAATCTATATTGTCATTTGTTGATTAAATGTAATGTGTGAATTATGTAAAATCTCTTATATTCAGTTTTAACGTAGACATTACAATCTAATAATCTAATAGTTCGATATTTTTTCAGCTGGATACTAATGCCATGCCGGAGAACTTCCTGAGAGATGACATTGAAGTAGGTGGAAGACGTCATGTGGTCCTAGCATCTGACAGTCAACTAGACGTGTTGGGCAGAGCATCAAGGTGGTACGTGGATGGGACGTTTAAGGTAATCCTCGCAAAAATACATTGTACCTCATAATTAATAGTTTTCATTACAGCATAAAAATCTTATTAAATATTTATTTCATAAAATTATTTGTTTCAGGATGTCACAGACGCTTGAACAACCTGACCGGCCAGTCACCATCCTTCTACGTCTTGGTTCGGATCCTGCACCAGGAGGCCCGGGACGTCAATGACCATGTATATCTGGTGGGACAAATGAGCCTGCGACGCATCCAGCGATCAAGACACAGGGAGACCCAGGCAAAGCTGTTTGCAGCATGGGACGGGTAATTATTAATGATGACATCATAATACAGTTTTAATATATTCTAAATTATAATAAGTGCGTTGTAACAGAAAAAATTACTTGTAAATATTTAAAATCACTCTTATTCAATATTTCGGCACAAGTTTGCCTTTCTCAAGAAAAAACATAAATAGCTCTATAAATAGCTATATATAACTTGCAGATATCCATTTAAGTCAATTGATTGATATTTTCATTTGTTCTTAATCCTTTCATTTTCTGTTGACAGTTACCGAGACGGTTCATTGTCTACAACTGATGCTAAAGAAAGTATCAGTCATCTACCGCCATCGCACAGTTGTGGACACCGACCAGTGAAGCGTTAATTGTCAGTTGCAGAAGATGTTTGCACTTTATGTACCATTTGTGTGTAACTAGTTGATTCGTTGTGAAACATAATGTGCCTTTAAATATTAAATTTATATTTATTATTTTGTGTTTGTGTGTTGCTTTCTTTAATTTTCAAATTAAATATTAACACATCAACGATGTGAAGGAGAGAGAGTGAGAGAGAGAGAGAGAGCGCAATATAGAGAGTTAGGTTTGCATTACATCACCCATCAACATTATTTTTATTCATCGTCAACATTTAATAAAAAATATCATTTTAACTTTAATGTTAGACAATTTATATACTTTGTCAAATCCTTTTAAATGACCGACATTTAGAACTTCAAATGCAAATCATTAATATAATCACATAAAAATAAACACAGATATGTATTTATAAGGGGAACGGTTTAGGGGGACGACTTGACCATTATTTATGCCACATGGGGGACGGTTTGACCAATTTAGGGACGATTTGACGGGGGGACGGTTTGACTGGGGGACGGGTTGACCGTATACCCTCTCAAGGTTTTTTTTTATCACTCAGGTGTTTAACATATTCCTTTGGTATTATCCAGATCTGACACTTAGCATTCCGCATGTAACCGCTCCAAACTTCGCTGTTCCATATATTAACTTACTAACCAGAGATATATATCTGATAGAAACGTCGTATATCTCTGTGTAGTTCCGATTGTCACGCCTCTGCTAACCGTATGTAGAGGTTCGCCAAACCGAAAATAAAACGATATCACAAATGTGGACGGATCCCTGGGTTTTACACAACGGAATAAAGAGCACCGGTGTCTCTTCAGGGCTTCTTTGAATGTCTCTACTGAACCAGCACCAACGACGTAAGTTATCAGGGTGGTGCTTTCATGGATTCTAACGTCTGTCTTTATCTATCCAGATCACATTCTTGTTTCATTTTTGGACGTCCTTTAATGATATTGATATTGTCCGGTCGGACGTCGGCGGGCGTCTGCTCACGTTGACCTTTTTGTGTCGCCTGACTAGAACCAGGCGACAAATAGGGGTTACTTTCGTCGGCGGCGTCGGTAGCGGCGGCGGCGTCCCCATCTGCTTGTCCGGAGCATAACTGTGTCACCATAAGTTTGAATGACTCGAGACTTGGTATGTATGTTTATTGCAATAACCCGGAATGCAGTGTACAGAACCATAACTCTACCTTGTGTGATTTTTGAGTTATTCCCCGTTTACAGATTTCCTTTGAGCATTTCTTGTCCGGAGCAAAACTTTTTCACCATCAGTTTGAATGACTTGAGACTTGATATATATGTTTCTTGCAACGACCTGAAGTGCAGTGTGCAAGAACCATAACTCTACCTTGTGCATTTTTGGAGTTATTCCCCTTTGATTTTATTAGTGTATTTCAAGTTGGAATGAGATGCATAGTTGAGGGAATGAGAATCTTACAAACTCGTAAGAGCTTCACGAATATTATGTGTCACCTGACGTAGATAGTTTATGTGATACGAGCCTAACTAGAACTCTGTGATTCCGATGCGTTACCTGATACCAGAGTCCTTACATTTTTTATTTAATCTTTATAAGCCTTTTTCTGTTTGATGGCAACATAATTGCGCATTAATACCCAATCCTTAAAAGAAATTGACAAACTGACATCTTTACTGTCAACAGATAAGTCATCGTCAGGCGACACATCCTACTCGCGGAGTTCTAGTTTATTTTTTTAATCTGCTACAACTTCTATATCTTTCATTAAACTGCTTCAATATTTGGACAGTTGCTCAAATGGATGGACCTTTACATATGGAACAGAATTCGGGCAAAAAATACATTTTGCCTTTTGACATGTCTATTGCTTCATTGGTCTAAGTGACAAGCATATACGGCATAATCGTCGTCTGCGTTATTTGTTTTTTTTTTTTTTACATTAAACATTCATTATTCATTCACATCATAATAAACTACTGAAAAAACATTTGCTTTTATTTCCATTTCATCACCGTATAGCACTGTGTATAGCTAGACAGTCCAGTTTGCATTCGTATTAAAATGGAATTTATATCGTCGGTTTAACGAATCGATGAATGATACATGAAGCTAAGCAAAATAACACATGTACGCAAGCAGAATGACAAATGTCAAAATGTGTACCTAGCATTATGACGTTGGAGGGCGCTTTCCCGGTTTGACTCGGAGCGAGTTCAGTTTACCTACTAGAGTTAACTAGAGTTACCAGAGTTGCAAACTCTGTAGGTTTACGCGAGTTCACCCAGCGAGGTAGGTGGGTAGACCGTAGACTAGAAAGCAATATGGCGGACGGAAAGCATCTAGGCAAATTTATATAAAATTATAAATATCTGTGATATCCTGTCTTTGAATAAGCCTGTAAGTAGCCTTTAAAACAAGCTGGCAGCTAATTTATTCAAGAGTCATAAATAAAAGATATATTGTTTTAATCATATGTCTGTTTACAAATTACGTCACAAGGGGTAAACCTTATGCGTTCAGTTGATTTCTAACTAGAGTATATTTATTACGTCATCAATGCGAGTTAACTCGAGTAGTGTTTGTTTTTTGGGTTTAACGTCCCACCGACAGTATTTCAGACATTTGGAGACGATGTCTACTTGAGATAGATATAGTGCTGCCACACTGCAGTATCACGCCGTAAACATGTGGCATGATATCACACCCAATCACACTATCCTGACAGCAGGCCAACCAGTTCTGCAACTACCCTTAAATATGCTGATCGCCAAGCAAGGGAGTTTTAACAGTACCATTTTTACGACTTTGGTACGACCTCCCGCACTCGAGGCGGACGCTCTATAACTCGAGAAGAACTTTAGTTGGTCAACTGAACTCGCTCTCGGAATTCGAGAAGAATCGGCAAAATAAAGTTAAAAACTGTGGCTGTTTTCCAAATTCGAAAAAAAAATTTTTAAACAAATTCTTTGAAACTGAAAGTAGAACCACTGCTTAAAGACATAATACTTTCCAGTGCTTTTCTAAGTGCAGGCCAAACATTTCAGATATTAATATGAGCTCAGGCTTACAAAGATTAATATTTGAATAATGAACGTCACGCAAAAATTTATATATGAGCACATCTCTTCGATCTACATACTGTTCGTTGTTACGTAATTCAGTCCCAGATTCAGTCTGAAACCTTTAGTATTGCTGAACATACATTTTATTTTCATTTTTTAAATTATTAATAAGCTTTAATACATATAACAAAAACGTCCCCAAAGCTGGATAAGAACTCGCAACCTAGCATTGCAGCCAGCGCCATAAAATTCGTATTAATATTACTATAAATCACATAAAGATATTTTAACGATCTATATATTGAATTAGCGGGCTGTGAGTTCAAGCCCCGGCGGCTACCGACCATGGTTTTGCATGCGAGATTTTTTACTGAGGATATGAGTCTAGTTCTGGTCCTTCCTGAGAGCGATAATAATAATAACGCAACAATCTTCAAGCGTTGTTATATCTACCTTTAAAAAAGCTACCATATTTCCCTCAGATACCACTTAGATTGCATTTCCGTCATTCTCCGTCTTTTATCCGGGTTAGCAAGCCCCCGGACCACCTCGATCACCTCTCCCCAGCACTGACATCAAACATTTGTGTTGAAAAATTCTGAAACCGAGCCAGAGTATCACAAAATATATTTGCTTAAACGAGTTTTATATACTTTATGATAAATATATTTAGTTTTTTTTTTTCTTAAAGTCAAACTGTTATACATTTATTATATTTCAGCTCCTGTTATGATCATATTACGGAGATATACGATCATCCCGTACTTTCCCGGAGTTCCGAGTATTCAGTTTCCTCCCTTGGGTAAAAACGAAAGGCAGGATTTTAATTCTCTTTGATTATTCTGACCCGAAATGAAGCAGCATAGATAGTTTAATGTAAAACAAATGTCACATTGATGGTTGCTCAACAAAACTTTAAAATATAACAGCATTAGATTATGACACATGAAAGCCAAATCATTAACTGATGCAAGATACACAAGAGCATTAGTCAGTAGACAGCATTGGTAAACGCACTTAACATAATACAGCATACCACTTGTCAGTATGGCAAAGGCAGAATGTCACGTGTAAACATGGACTTGTAAGATGGCAAGATGTAATTTTTGCCCTAATTCTGTTCCATATTTACATTATGCATTATACATTATCTTGACATTGACCTACTTTTCATGAGAAAAAAAAAACGGCATCTGGCCAGGTTTACCTTTTGCTTACTTTCATCATCATCATCATCAGTAATCGCCTGTCTCAAAAATTGAGTATTCTCGCGTTGTGGATAAAAATAAGTCAAGAAAGCTTTTGAACTGATTATTATTTTTTTCACTTTGAAATAAGTTCTATGTGTTTCATTGAATGGCTTCAATATTTGGACAGTTCCTTGTTTGGATGGGGCCCTTTATTATGCAGTTGACCTTGACCTTAGCCTTTGACCCCCTTTCTATGTAAAAAAATATATATTCTAGCTCTTTTTATGAATCTTACTGATCTGTTTTGGATTCTTTCTAATTTATCTATTATAATCCTCTGCTGGGGGTTCAAGATAGTAGCTCCATATTCTATTATTGATCTTAGTAATGTATGTAGGCTGTTTTTATTAATATCTCTGGGATTTTTTTAGATTTCCTCTAAGAAGGCCTAATGTTGCATTTATTTGGGAGGGGGTGCATACCTTCGTTGTTGATATAAATGTATGCAAAGACTTGAATGTTATTGGAAATGTGTGGTATAACCTCAACCGTGAACTGAAGAATCGGAAGACAGTGTCAGCCCTAAGGAACAGTTGGAGTGGAGTAACACCCCTGTTAATTGTATAGCAAATCTACATTCGTCAATTCCAAGAAGGCTACAAAATGTTCTTCTTTCTTTTATTGTAATGGCTAGCAATCAGTGTCTGATAATTACGGCCATAATTTAGACTAACGGTAAAGGATTTCCCACGTGCGAGTCCTGTTTTTTGCTGAAGAGACAGCAGAGAGTAGTTGGATAATGTTAAACGTCGGTCATCTTGAATTTTGTCGTTCATTTATAGGGTGCGATACCCTAGCTCATTTTGCAAATATACCACTTGGTTCTTTTAAGTGCCCGGTGTATAGCACCGATACACGAGAGACAAGTTCCTGGGTAGAACAAGTACCGAGTACCCCGAGTTCCCATAGCAACCCCATTTTGCCGAGTGCCAGGCAATGCTGCATCTGGTACCTTTATACGTCTTTGATTTGACGCGGTCACCAGAGGAAGAGCCCCGGCTGGGATTCGAACCCCAGACATCCCGAACGCAAAGCGGACACTATAATACTGAGCTATTGCGTCTTATATCAATAGGTTGTATCACTAAACAATAAGATATGTGTATGTCATTTTATTATACAGTTCATAAAAATAGTTTAGGGACCTCCGTGGCCGAGAGGGTAAAGTCGCTCACTTTAGCACTCACACAGCCCCTCACCGCGTGGGTTAGAATCCCGGCTGGGTCATTCGGATTTTCATGTGAGGAAGCCTTCCAGCTGGCTTGCGGTAGGTCGATGGTTCTACCCGGATGCCTCCGTGCATTCGGGGTCTTCCTCCACCTGTAATTAGCTAGACGTCGCTATATGACTGAAATACTGTCGAAGCGACGGTAAACTCAAATAGTCAAGTCAAAAATAGTTTATGATGTGTAACGTCGGCCATCTTAAATTATGGCACAACGTCTGGATTATTAGATGTTTTTTCAACCCCACTTTGCCGATTAATAGCAAGTGAAGAAAAAAACAAACATTGCCATTTTCTCCTACGTAAAATCGGCAAATTTAATTACCCACTTTGAAAATTATGGATATTTCTTTTACTTTGCTTACAAATTTACCAATGTATAACGCTTTGGAGTAAGTTTATATACGGAAGTACAAAATGTGAAAGTTTCAGTTGGGATATCGTGTTTTAGAGCGGTTACAAGCGCAATATTTCGGAACCGGTGATACGTCGGAACTGGCTAGTGTCTATACTACGCATGCCCACACTTTCATTTCTGTGAACCAAGTTGTTAAAGCGGAAAAGTAGTGCATTTAGTCAGTTCCGGGGGAAGCGAAAAATGAGTTTGCCTATGAGGTTAAAATTCATTTTTATGAAAATGTTTTCAAAACTGTTTGTATTTCAGTTAATTGGACATGTAGCTGCTACTTGTTAAGTTATTCTGAAATCACCGTTACCTTTGTCTAATCAATACTTATTAAGGACATTCCTTTTATTCACACCTCTTTCTAAAAGTATGACTTGCATGTTACATGTACTTGTGTATTGGGAAAAAACCCCATCATAAAATTCCCTCGTTTTATTCTGAGTAATGTAACCTTGCCCAGATCTACTTTTACTTCATGTATATACCAGTATTGAATTGGAACATCCGGCTTGCATACATGTATGTTTTAGCTGCTAGAAATATATATTTTTAAGATATACAAAAAGTTTCATTTTCATTTTGCGCATTAATATATGTGAATAAAACAAAATACAATACAGTACTTTAATCAGTATTTGTAGAGAGTTGGATATACATTGACTAATATAGTGAATATTCACAACAGAATGTGTAGATTTTTACAGGGATTGGATTGGAGTCACGTTGGACTTTCGTATATTCTTTATCCAGCGTTTATGGGATTTGCAAATGGTATCACAATCTTAAAATGGTGATAGCCGTTTATTATGGAAGGGAACCCAGGTCAAAATTATATTCCGTTTGTTGCTTATTCTCAGTGATGTTGTTAAAAATGCAACTGCATTCCTCTGTGTGTGTGTGTGTTATCAAACATCACAATGCTTTAAGACCTGCATTTTATGTAGAATTTTTAATTTGCAGTTCACCACAATGTATTACTTCAGTCTCGATATTTTTGGCTGATGTTTCGTATCAAGTGAAAAACTTTTTATTTACAGACTAACACTTAAATAAAAAAAGATTTACGGAACATCTGCACTTTGAAAATATATTGTTTTTAGCTTAGAATACGGATAATAACTGTTTCTTAGGTTTGGATACGCTGTGACAAAACAGAAGTAGTGTTTTCAAAATGGATGCGAGATATCTAAATCTCTGAATGAACAGGAAGGTATAACTGTTTAGTTTGTTTGTTCCTGGTTATTGTTTTGTGCTGATTGTTTAGTGTGTGTGTGTGTGTGTGTTTATCGTTTTTTATCAGAAAGGGACAACAATTTATATGTATAGGTCTCCTGGTATTGTTTTCAAAATAAATGCAAATATGTTGACAAGAAGTTTGTCTTGGTATTTCCACCTGAAACTAGTATTATTTATGGTGCGTTATATGCTTGTTTGCGCTGGTTTTGTTTTTGATTTGAGATTTAAGTTTTATCAATCTGTAACCAAGTTAAAGTGGTTTACATGATAACAAACGGAACAAAATGCCGGCTATAAAGACATTTAACCTTTTCCAAACATTTTGTTATTTTAATTTAAACTTTATCAATTTTATAACAAATGTTGGATATCAATTTCTCTTTGACATTGATGGTCGCGTTCGCTTTTTTGATGTGGCCGGAACTGTACTCGTTGTTACGATTCCGACTGGACGACAAACGGTCATAGCCTACATTGCCGAACTGACTTGAGATCGAAACCGGATTTCTCTGTTGCAGATGTATTAAACGATTTGTTAGATTATTTGTTAATTGATTATCCGATTTCAAGATAACTTTCTAAGAAACCCGGCTATCCGAGTTCACCCACCGTATTAGGGTTTATTCATCTCATATTATCTATTGACTTGAAACCAACTTTTTCGGCGTAGGCTCGCCGCTGTATAAAATGGATTTTGGCCTATTTCTTGAACCAATTAAATCTTGGTTAACAACCGAAAAGTTCGGAAAAGTATTTCCTTGTAAAATGGTAGTTTCAGGGCGCATTTCTTTATTTCCCTTTATATTTTTGTAATTTTATGTTGAGAGCAAAACTCATAAACAAAAACAATGTAAAACATGTGATTGCAGTAACCAAGAACTAGAACACTGCCTGGTCTAATTATTATTATTTCTTTTTATTTCATATCAATTTTTGTCCAGACTGAACTCCTGAACAATTCAAAGTAAATTCATTTTTGTCAGAATATAACTCAACGATTTAGGGTACTGATTTGAAACTTAAAATATAGATGTGAGTAGCAGGGTGTGATGGTTACAAAACAGAACTGTTTTTTTTTTAATTACCTCCCTTTATTTTTTAAATGATTTTTTTTTGGTCCTGTTTACTATTTGGAATGAAGTCTGTAATTATATTTGACATACTTACTCCACTCATGAATAGCTTTCAGTTGACACCTATTGTTTGACATCTGACCTGCTCAGACGGTTTTTCAAACACACCTTGATTATTATCATTATTATTATTTGGTTTTTTTTTTAGATTTAACACACTTTCTTTCTAACCATGTAAGAGTACTAAGTAACACTCTTTTTCTCCTCAAAAAGTCTTACACAAATAACCAATACATAGGGACCAAAGATCTCTACCATATGTTTTTATAGATATTAGCAACAATTCTCTCTCTCTCTCTCTTTCTATCAACAATTATATATTTAGACTAGGATTCTTTAATAAGTAGCAATCCTAGACAAAGATCTGCAGAAACCTAGAGTCCTCCATATATGCATGTATGCTTTTAGAAAAGCCTGTGTTCTCGAAAATAAAAGTGGTACTGAAGTATGACTTTCATACTCGAACTAATACCTAGGATTTCAAGCATGGTACTCAAAATTGAGCCCCAGATATTGAAAATAAGAAGCCACAAATTTTGAAAATCCTCAGATTCACACTCAAGTGGAGCATGTTTTTAAGTTCTTGGCCCATTACACTTAATTGTGTACAAAGAAAATTTACATGCAAATTCACAAATGTAAAACGTTTTTTTTTTTTTTTCATTACAAAAAGTGATGCGTTTGAATATTGCACAGACTGATTGTGCTAGTAAAAACATATGAGAACAAACCCATGACTTAACAATAACAAAATCAATGGTTAGGTGAAATGGGCCTCCGGCATTCTAGAGTTATTTCAGTGTCTTTAAATATATTTCTTATAATATTGAGGGGATAATGTCAATATTATCAATTTGCTAAGTCATTTAGCATAAAAGAAGAGAAAAAGAAAATTGTAATTTCAAATATTAGACTCCCTAGCTGGAGTCTAAAACTGCCCTGGTAATGTGATCACTTTATTTCACTCAACTTACTAGTTCAAGAAAGTTTTACCTTACACATGTGTGTGTGTGTGCCTGTGTGTGTGTGCATGCGCGCATGTGCTTGTGTGCACTGGCTGAATGGTTTTGCATGAGAAAAACAAACTGATTTTATATTTTAATAATTTATTCATATTTAGAAGTAATAACAGAACAATGTACCATATAGTTCATAGCTCAATAATATAATGATAATAATAATATAGACCAGAAATACATGTTGTTACCATGGCAACGATATACATATTATAGACAAGTCTGTGAGTGAGATAGATACATATGTAATTCCAGTTGAAATGTGTCTACATTCTGAGACATAATGATTTATGATCAGTTGATATATAAAATACTCAGTGACACCAATGCAGTTTATTTAAATCCCCCTTTCTTTTCGATTTTCATTTCTCTAAACAATACAAATCATGCCTTCAATGTCTTTGCCCAGTATTTTGGACAAGTTTTTGTTGTATGCTACTTCTAGAACCAGAAAAGTGTGATGTGTTCAAATCTATTCCATGGCAAGATGTCCATCAAAATAACATCACTAATCTACAAAGGCACAAATACGGGAAAAACAATAAGTGATAAGTGAATGTTGGATGGGTTGGTATAACCTGCAACAGATCCAAAATACTGACCTAGTTTAAGTTTAGACACAAACCATGGCATTATTTTGGCATTATTTTCCTTTTTTTTCTGAATTTAACTCTTCCTTTCAATATTTTATAAGATTTTATTTCATCTTCCCATTACATCAATCCCAGATATTAGAGATAAATAATTTACAACATTTATCTGATCCAATTGTGTCCCTTGATGACAAAAAAAAACCAACAAAAAAAACCCCCACAAAACATGAAATATCCGATGTATAAAACTGTTACAGGATGAACACATATCATTATTCTTGAAATGCAATACGCAAAATGCACAACAGATGTACAATTTTGTTACATGGTGTTTACATAATTAATAAACCTGTTATATTTTCCTTGCATTGTACCATCGCTCCTCATTTTATTCAAATATTCTCTCATGCGCCAAAAAAATCCTAATATGTTTTTTTCTGAAAATTAAACAATAATGCCATATCATATACAGTTTCACACAAATATTCATGTTTGACATTTTTTACAATAATTCTACACCAACAAAAGAGCACCACAAAATGTGGTCTTGGCCACCAGAAATGAATTAAAAAGTAAAAAATATGCTTTTTTCTGCTTCCCCCTTTATATTTTCAGCCTGTTATACCATCACAGAAGAAGTTGTTAAGTATTCAAGTGCTTGTCTATCAATCTGATAGCTCCCTCCCCTATTTTACATAAAACAGCCCCCTGATGAATAATAAAATGTTAATATCATTAGTTAGGCAAGATGACCTTACCTTCATGAGGTATTGAAATGGAGTATAAATGTCCAGTTTCTGGCAGGCACCCAACTGTTCACGTCTGTCAACAGTTTTACTCTCTCTCACTCAAACCAAAACTGGGAAAGTGAAATGATTTTTCAGATCATCTTAGATTTTGAGTCACTGCTAAGTAAATGATGTATACTTATTCCCAATTAATTGTGATAGAAACAACACTTGATATTACAACAACAAAAAACTGTTGTCATAGAAACAATATTTATTCTATCACTGTTCAAAATGTAATGTCATTTCTATTTGAAGAAGAGTTCTAAACACTACTTTTCCTCATAACAGATAAATACGTCCAGCTAAAACTTAAAAAAGTAACAGCTAAAATCATAATATCCATTAAAAATCCTACCTTTATTTCAATTATTTTTAATTAAAGCCTAAATTATAAGCATGAGCTGCCATTTTGTCACTATCCATCTACTAGTCTACTATAAATAAATATCATGTGACCTGGTAAAGATCACATCATGTGACCTGGGTGTGGTCACATGACTCCCTGAAGAACCATCTACCCCAGTCCAAATGCACGCTGAACTGACTGTGTACAAACCCTTCTAATATTTTGCACACTTGTTCAGCTTGTAAACAATCTCTTTTCAATAAGGCAATAATGTTGCTAGTAGGCTTTAAAAAAATCAGAGAGCCCACTAAAGCTTGTGAGAAAAAAAGGAATGTAAGGCATTTTAACAATATTAAAGCACTATATAGTAATTAATATTCTTGCAGACATGACTTGACCTCCGTTTCCATGACAACAATCAAATTTGTCAATACTGATTGGGTATCTGCAGATGTTCCTTAGCACTATTCCAAAAGACTGATCTCGTTTCCTCCCTCCTCAGATGCCATAGATCAATCTCATTTGTTTATGGATTTCTGTCTTTCTACTAAATCGTATTTGCTCAATTGTATTTGTCCTTGTATGTCCGTATATTGGTCCCAAAGTATCACCAACTCTCCCGGTTCAGATCACAAGGTAGCCAGCAGCATGATTGTGATTGGCTATTTGAAGTCAAGTGACTTTGAATACTTGTATTTGATTGGTCCCTTCTCAGCGAGCCAGTGTAAGTTCATTCACACTTTAGTTTCTGGACCATCTGAATTGCAGCGGAAAGAAGCCCGGATTTTGTCCATGAAATTAGCACAGAGATGGCCATACACTTTCTTGTACCAGTCTGGACTGTGTCCCCTGGAAATACGATTTAAAGAAATTGTAAAATATCATTACTTAATAAGGTCTTCTTGTTCTAGTGACTGAAAAACAAGTCATTTTCTAAATAGGCTATCATGAATACAAGGTACAAAATGTAGACATTTTCAATTGCACATGATTCCTTTAATTAGATATTAAACCTAATATGGGCCACAAAAAAAGCCACAAATTGAAATATTGTAATATATATGGAATCTAATGGACCATATTTCCTTGGATGATAAAATACATGTGATAAAATACATGTTATAAAATACATGTGATAAAATACATGTTATAAAATACATGTGATAAAATACATGTGACAAGTATTCTTATGAAACCTATCGTAATTCAATATTAAAACAAGGGAGTTAAATCAATGCAAAGGAATTAAATGGCAGCTTACCGTATGTCTACACGACTGATGTGGGTGAGGCGAGACTTGCCCGTGCCGCATGGCTCTATCAGGTACCTTGACGCCAGCTCAACTGCCTGGATACCGCCGTGCAGTTCTGCCCGTGGGTGTTCTATTGATGTGGAGATAAGGACGCATGCTCCGCGGGGCAGATCTGTCCGCCACGACCTGTTGAAAATAAATCCATTCATAATACTGTATAACAAAACTGCCATAAAATTATATTCTCTTAAAAAAGCAAACATAGATTAAGGTATTTTTTACTAAATCAACTGGTGTTCTGATAATAACCTATATTTTCCAATGACAGATTTGCAGTCTTATTACAGTAAAACCTGTTAAACCGGTCAGTTTTAATATTACTGAACTAGCAGTCTGTTATATGTTTAACCTTCATTTAGCTGCCACCTTTGTCATGTAGTCATTTTCTCTTATTCCCTTGACTGACTGCTTAAGACAGGCTTGAATGTATATTTCAGTCTTATTTTTGCAGCTAAGAACATTTTATTGGACCAGTTTAAATCACCACAAGAGGTAACTATTATCTCAGAGAAAGATTTCTTGAAGATGAATAAAACAAATTCTAGCATTAAACATTTCTGCAAAGTTCGGAAAAAATGGCCAATTCTGCATTTAAAGAAGCCAGGTGAAGATGGAGACTATTTACCTGAGGACACAGAAGTCACGGGTGGGGTGGGGTGCCATGGTATTTCTTACAAACTGGAACACCTCCGTCTGTTTGTCCAACTTTTCAACCGTGTTCCACTGCAGCAAGTCTTCGTCCCACATTTGTCTGGAAACACACAACACACAGGGTATACATATGGAAGATGGTGGTATGTCGGTCATACATGTAGTACTGTAATACATATATTGTGTATATGGTACTGTAATACATATATTGTGTATGTGGTGCTGTAATACATATATTGTGTATATGGTACTGTAATACATATATTGTGTATGTGGTGCTGTAATACATATATTGTGTATATGGTACTGTAATACATATATTGTGTATGTGGTGCTGTAATACATATATTGTGTATGTGGTACTGTAATACATATATTGTATATATGGTACTGTAATACATATATTGTATATGTGGTACTATAATACATATATTGTGTATGTGGTACTACAATACATATATTGTGTATGTGGTGCTATAATACATATATTGTGTATGTGGTACTACAATACATATATTGTGTATGTGGTGCTATAATACATATATTGTGTATGTGGTACTACAATACATATATTGTGTATGTGGTACTATAATACATATATTGTATATGTGGTACTACAATACATATATTGTGTATGTGGTACTATAATACATATATTGTGTATGTGGTACTACAATACATATATTGTATATAGTAATACGTATAATGTGTATATAGAACTGTAATACATATATTGTGTATATGGTACTGTAATACATATATTGTGTATGTGGTACTATAATACATATATTGTGTATGTGGTGCTATAATACTATATATTGTGTATGTGGTACTATAATACATATATTGTGTATGTAGTACTATAATACATATATTGTGTATGTGGTGCTATAATATATATATTGTGTATGTAGTACTATAATACATATATTGTGTATGTAGTACTATAATGCATATATTGTATACATGTATAGTAATACATATAATGTGTATATTGAACTGTAATACATATATTGTGTATCATCCATTATGTGATGACATTGATATGGCATATGGCAAAAAAATATAGGAAAGGTCTTGAGAAATCTTGATGGGCAGTTTGGATGTTGAACTTAGTCATCATATTTCATTTATTATTTTTATTTATACTACATTTAAAAACATCTTAACATTGGATATTTTCCTCTTTCACTTTAGACAAATCAATAACTGCATACTCTTAGAAAAGCAAGATATGTACATACCTGTCATTGAGTACCCTGTTGAGGACCTCTGTAGGCGGGGCCTCTACGTCGACCGTGCACTTCCAGAGCCGCAGCGGGTGTCCGTCCCCGACCTTCTTGTTAGCCACATCAATATCACTGTCCATTGCAATCTTCTCTGTTACCCAGCCTCGGAACTTCTCACGAGATTCCTATAAATAACATGGCAAGTGCTTGTAGTGCATCTTATTTTCTTAATTCCAACAATATATCAAAACTTTTGATCATTTTTTCCTCTTCTTTGGGTCTAGATTATAAAAAGCCTTATTCCAAATGATATCTTACATCAATGTTTTTCTAAATATTGATATCAATGTATAATGTTGATTAGGCACTTTTCATTATAATGCAACCCCCGTTATATCTTAAATCATGGACCCCCCCTTGAGGCAGTCCCTCATATAAGACTCTGTAATCAACCATTTTAACAAACGAATCCCAAATGCCCATTACGACATACCTTAAGGAGCCCCTGAATACAGGAGTCAATATAAGCCGTATAGCCCTTGTTTCCCTCATTGGCCCCACTGTTAAGTTGGTCCAAGGTCACTGGATCACCGTGCCACACCCGACACTTGCTTAGCGTTGCTGCTGGAATCTGCATACATAAACCAATTTACTATGTACTTCATGGAATTGTTCTGGTAAATCATATTTAAGTATATACATGTAAGTAAGTGTTAATCAGACAAAACTTATGTAACTAACTTTTCTAATGAAAATAAACGAACAAGCACTGTGTGGCTCCAACAACCAATTTAATAATAAATCATATATGGTTAATCTTTTATGTTACACAAAGTATAAACTTGTGTATCTAACTTGAATATATATGTAGAAAACATCATTCATTTTTATGAGAAACCACTTTATATCAGTACAAAATGTCAAGACTTGTTAACTTCTTTATATTGTGAGCGCCACCTACTGTGAACAGTTTCTTGCTCTCCTGTATCATCACTGTTAGACATTCATGGGCAGCCTTCTGTTCCATGAGCTCACGGGCATCCGGGATACCAGGGTTCTTACGATTCCTTCGCGGGCTCGGGGTCTGACTGGGATTTCTGCCTCCACCCATGTTGAAGAGAGACGGGGCAAAACATACGGCAAGATTGCTTGCAGTCATCTGTAAGAGAAAGTGGACACAATTCAATGGTCAAGTCATGCTTAACCATGAGGCATGGGAATACAAGTAAAATATACAATAAAATAACATTTTATTGGAATGGAAGCATAGACTGCTTATAACAATACCATTTTATTGCAATCTCAGAATCTTTGCAAGATAAAAATGTATCTAAACAAAACACTAACAACAATGAGAAAATCACATGTGTATACACTTGAAACTATGATTCTAAAATTAACACTGAATCATCAGTTACATGATTGAGCTTGAAGGCTGTATACACATGGAGAGGGGAGATGACCAGGAAGTGATGATGCGGGGGACATACCTGGTGTTTGTGGTGCTGCTTGGCGATGTCGCTGAGGAAGAGCAGCAGAGACTGCAGCACGTCACGGTTCTCGTCCACCATCAACACCACCGCTGCCTGCAGCGCCTCCAGACGCAGCTCCACTGGAACGTCTGTAGCAGAGATAACACACGTGTGAATATGTGGTAATATCTCATTTCAGTACAACGGCAGCACTAGGACCACCGCTATTGAGGGTACTGTTTTCAGGACCATGGCCGTATTTTCTCAATAATTCAACCTGATTAACAGGACTCTTCATGCATTAGACCAGATCAACAAGGTCCCAAAGCTGAGATTTCTCTGTGCATAATCATGTATGTATATCATATATACTTGAGTTTTGAGGAACTAGTTCAAGTGATGTAGTAAACATATTGAGATATCTCCTGAGTTGTGTACATTCAAATACATGTATTTCAGCTCATTGTACATAAACACAAGCTTCCCTTAAAAATACAGGAAAAAATGACAGTCTGGATTCAAAAACACAATATGATCCTTTTTTCCAAAATATCCATCTATACAGGCAATTAGCCTTTGCATTTTTCAGTTGTTTTCTGATTGTCATTTTTTTATCTTAATGAGACATTCAATTTAAAAAGAAGTCTCTTTTCTCTACAATCTTAACGTAAGCATATTTCTGACTTCCTCATGCCATGGTATCTTGGATGAACAAGGAAATAACAACACTCAAACTTCAGTGAATATGGCACAGTTTTTTTCCTTGACTGGCTATCAAACTAGGACATACAGACTGTGGGATGTACAGCTATACACTGCCAAGAAGAGTGACCTAGTGCATTCAGTTGTAAATAAATATTTTACATTAATTGGCTAATCAATTACCATCAATTAATGAAGCTTTGATGGTAAAGACTGAATCACCACAGTACATTGTATTATACTTAACAGTCACTTCCTGAAATCAACATGTGAACACACAAGGACATCCTGGTTCAGAATTATGACCTGTGACCTTTCCTGGTCCAAGTCAACTAACAGGAGGAATTATTAAAAGTTCAAAAAATGTGTTACCTTATCAAAGCAAAAAGGAATCAGATTAAACATTCAAACACATCAAAGGAATTGTCACTGCACCATGGAATCTTTACACTGTATTTAAGATCTTTGATACTTCATATGTAAAATAATTATGTATATCCTGATAAAACCTACAGTCATCTGTTAAAATAACTATTTTAAG
Organism: Solen grandis; assembly: GCA_021229015.1. Classification (NCBI taxonomy): domain Eukaryota; kingdom Metazoa; phylum Mollusca; class Bivalvia; order Adapedonta; family Solenidae; genus Solen; species Solen grandis. The sequence goes on from CM037777.1 coordinate 72,894,546, forward strand.
TTGCTAATGGCAACAAATTGTACTTACAGATGAAGATGGAAGTGAAAATGTCTGAGAGTTTGGTAGTCAGTAGACATTCAGGCAGCTCGCGGAAATATTGCTTGACCAAGTCGGCCACATCGTACGCCTGCAGCTCGTCAAAGTTGACCGCCTCTGTGAAATATATCATGGTATCAAAATTATTTTAAGGAAATTATTGAATAAATCATATATTAGTAAAATTGGAAAAAAAAGAAAGAGAGATAAGTAAACAGAAATTGGATTTCTGCTAGTAATCATGATATAATCACTGATAATAAGGTTTGAAAACCAACTTGGTAAACTGATCTGTTTTGTTATAACTTAACGCAAGTAACTAAGGAAGTTGTAAATTATTGTTTCATAGTTATGCATGCATATGTAAAATATGAACAATGAACATGATTCACCTACCAGGATTGGCTTCAATCTCATTACGGAGTTTTTGTATCCGTGACCGAACACCAGATTTCCGGAAAATCCCAAGAGCATCGCCGGCTGTTCGCCTCAAGAATCTCATGGCATGCAGAATACACTGGGGTAATGCCTGTCCAGTTCTCTGGATCATCACAGAAAAAGGTACTCCAAACACATTCTTTCCCTTATAGTCTGGAACCTTGTGTCGCTTAAACAGTAACCGGGGCATGGATAGGGACCAGCCGGAGCGACTCGGGGAGTATTTCTCCAGTAACGCTGTCAGTTTGAGCAGCGAGAGTTTTTTCAGCACCATTATCTGACCTGCAGATAGATTACACAGTTGAAGATTCCGGTTTTCCGATGTTGGACGATGTGATTTCTGGAAACTATGCCACCGGATTCTGTATTTTCGTCTGTCACTACAACAGAGAAAACAGTATGAATTAAGTCACTTTAAAGTAGGTCTTACGTTAAGTAGGTCTTATATGAATAATGACACAGTGTTTTTTTTTTTCTTTATTTGGAAAGTATGGTGAATTTATTGAAATGCTTGTATGTGTGTTTCCTTTACTTTTTAAAGGACAATGTTTAATAAAAAATAGAGACCTGTTTGTTCTGGTGAGAGAGGACCCAACACCAGAATCTCTCCGCTCCCGACACACAATGTGTTCCGCAGAGTCGTCATGTGACATGTCCTCTGTTTGCAGTTCATGGTCACTGATGTCAGGTGATGACAAGGTGCCGCTAATAACTTCATTCTCATCAGGCGTGATGTCGCTACGCGCATCTGTGTTGGGCTCATTTTCAGGAGTAGGAGAATCTAAACTCAAGTTGGTGTCGTCATGGAAACTGGATGGAGGTTCTAACAGTTCTGTAAACAACATTTGACCGCAAAATAAAATAGGGAAATAACGTTTAATATATCTTATTTAGTCTTAAAAGAAACTCCTCAATCAGTTATGATATCAAATGACATGGCTGTGATATAAGGCACAGAAATGGATAAAAACACCTAATATTAAAAATTATAATGGAAATTAAATGAGAAAATAATAAATATACAAGTATATATAGGAAATAATTAAATACAGTTGTATATGTTAAAGAGCAAAGTCATTGTTAGCATTATATAACTTCATAAAATCAAATTTCTCCAAGACAACATACATGATTAAAAGGAAAATTTCAGTACAAGAATGACAACTCTTTTTGACTACTTTGTTTTTACTGATAGAATTATCTCCCTTGCATATACCCTACTTCAGCAAAATAAACAGGTGTCCTTTACTTTTATCAATGGTACAGATTAGTTTTACACTATTATGATAACCTTTTGTGGTAATGTGATCTTTCTACACACCCTTAAGATAAAACATTATCACATGGTTTACAAATGATAATTAAAATGAACAACTTGTAAAACTGTAGTATCTCTTCATTTAACATCTTATTAGATTAACAACGGATTCACTTCATACTTAATATGTCTTATTTCAATCCAAGATGGACTTTGAGCAAGCTCCTGACAAGATGCCTTATATCGTGCAAAATGGAAAAAAGTGAAAAATCTTGAGGATGCAAGACAATGGTAGATGCATAACTACCAGTAACATAACCACAATGGAATCTATAATTTGTGCTATATTGTCCAGAACTGCTAACTCAGGCCTAAGACAATGGGACAGTCACGTAGACACAGACACATACAGATTTCATATTAACTACATCTTCAGATTAACACCAGGTATTAACACCATACCTGACATTGTCAGTACACAAAACTGATATCTATCATCTGTTATAACTTTCTTTTTTCAAATACACATATGCAGTGTAGATCCTATAATTTCTATGATTTCTGACCATCGTTAAATAACATCTACTATAAGAAGCATTAATTAAAAATCAAGAGCTGCTTCTATGTAGTTACTTGTACCATGGTTTTGCTCCATCAAAATGGAGTTATTCAAATGTAGAATAGGAAATACTATCTGATACAAGAACATACCCGCAAATAAATCAAGAACTCTATACTGGTTCATGAGTTTAAAACACTTGCTTAATTTAGAAACAGAGTTTTGAAGCAAAAAGTTCAAACTGTACATATGACTACACTACACAGACAACTGACTGATGCAGAAATCACAGGAACTTTTACTGTTGAGGCAACATCAACATCACATGGTGATGCAATGCCTGACATAGCAGAACAAACACAAACACAAACAACAAAGAAGCATTCCCTTCCACAACTTCTGTGACGGAGAAAATGACCACCAGACTGATTTGTTACCAAAGAACTAAATGCTTTGTACATCGAATTTTGTATTTGGTACAAATATGAAACCTTTCAGGATTTCAATCATGGAGAGTGCTTAAAAATAATCTGAAATTTCTAAGTTTTACTCAAGTCTTACCTCTTCATTGTAGAGAAAACCAAGAGTTGAAGACATAAAAATATTCAAGTTGTCTTCCTCAATACCTTCTAATTTAGTAAGCACAATATGTCCTACATATTGCTATGAAAATGAGGCTTACATAAGATATGAAGGTTCTTGGATAGACCATATGAATGAATAGCTGTTGGTCAATTTTCCCAGGTAAATAAACAACTGTGTATATGAGGGCCTAACATCATTAGGAAACTAGATTAGTTACTTGGAATTTTTTTCAATTTGTTAATTTTCATTGGGAGAAACATAGAGATCATGCTACAATTTTGAGCTCACAGGAATTTTATAGCGTAGAAGAATTTTTCGTGTATTTTCCTAATAAAGAAAAAATACAACAGAAATTCAGCAAAGAAAAAACAAACATAATGTAAAAAATAAGCAACAAAAATAATTTTTGTAATAGATTAAAAAATGAATCCTTTTCTGAATATATATTATATTTAATGATTTCCCATTTCTCTCTGAAATGAAGCACACAATATGAACGATGAAATCTGTATGACACTGGTATTGTAAAACCTATTCAAACTGTAGGTGTCAACCTATAACAAAATCATCCTACCAAAACTTGCACTTAATGAATATATCCTAATTATTATGATGATATAGGATTATCGGAATGTTTTAAATACTGAGATTTTATTTTGAGTTAATGAGAAAACAATTAAAAGTATATACATACCAGCATCATCACCGTTGATGGCCCTATTTAATCCATTAATGTTCTGAAACAGTTCTGACAGGATAATATCAAGTTCTTGCTGTGCCTCTGTCAAATCTTCCTCAATCGGAACATTATCGTAGATACTAACTCTATGCGCTTTTCTTCTCGGATCATGTGATCCACGTCGCGACTTTTTATTGTCGAGTTCACTACTAGGCTCATCTGCAACACTATAACTCCTAGTCCTCAGGTTACTATCACTATTACTAAACAAGGACTCGTCAAGAAGTTTTGGAAATCTTCCTGGACGATACTCAACCGGCACAAATAATGTCTCTTCTGAAGTGTTTGTATTGTCACTACTGTTACTTTGCTGACTTAAACTAGACAGATCTAGCCCTAAAGCACCATTTGTAGTATTAGAAAACACAGAATCATCGTTTAGCGTAATATCATGACTGGTAGAGCTTGGAACACGCTGGTCTGTTGAACCCTCCGCCACTGCCACTCTCTCTACCTCGCTTTCTGTTGAGGTAACTTGAGAACTATTTGCACTTTCTGTATCCGACCCATTAACTTCCATTTTCTCCTCATTCTTATTATTAATCAGAGCCTCATCCGTCTTATTGGTAGATGAGTGAGTAATATCCTTACAGTTCAAATGTTTTATTTTTGCCTGCATGTCCGCACTGTTTGTTACGACAGGATCACTTATTTCTGCAATAGTTTTTGGTTTCCGTCGTTTCCCTTTCAAGCTTTCCATGCGCTTCAGGAAACTTTTGGCACCTTTGATTTTTTCACTAGCAGCTCTACGAATCACATGGGGGCTGAGCCCCTTGGTGTTTCCGTTTGTGTCGTGTGGTGATATAACCAAATTGTCCTGGAGATGGTACATCTTGGAGTCCAACACCGGACTGTCTCCCGTCTCACTGCTGCTGTTCTGGTCTGCCAGCAGGCTGTCATGGCTGGACGCAGACTTCAACACAGCCACACCGTTCTTGTTTTCAATCATTGGAGAGTCTAAGTCTTTTCTTGACCAACGTCTACTACTTCGCTGGTATTTCCATTTATCACTAAGTGCGCACTGATCCTCTTCATCTGAATCTTCAGTCTGAAGAAAAAAAAAAATCACAATGCATCAAAATATATGAAATAATTTTTCAGCATTGGATAAATAGGATTACAACATTTATCATTCATTAAACCTATACAGGTTTAATGCATAACATAAAATTAAAGGAGCTAGATACATGAACCTTGACTATTACATACTTTTTCTACAAACAATCTGCCACAGTGTGTACTCATACAAATCAATAAACAAGATGACAGGTGAGGGAACTAGGTTACCATTCATATGAAGGAAAAATACAAGAATATCCATCTACAGAACTGCAAACACATCTGTCAAGAGAATGGCTTCTTTTGTGGAGATGACTGAAAACTGACAATCTGTAGCCTTCTCAGTGGAACTATTATCAATCCATCAAGAACAGTCAATAGAAAACTTATGTCAACACTAGAATGTGCTACAAACACTTGCCGATGCCTTTGATCAAATCTCCTTAACTTTTAACCATGACTTCATAACAAGGTGTTATGCAGCCCTGGATTTATGTGTTACAAACAAAACAATCAACCTTCCCTGGGTCATCACTATTTCCATTGTAAACTGCTCAAATGAGGCAAAACAATTATTTTCACTTAATAAGCATTACTCTCACCTTGCCAAAAATCCTATTAGTGAAATATGAATCAAACGAAGTCCAATCACAGTATCCTAATCTGTTTAAGATTAAGCAATAAATGATTACAAATCCAGGAGATTAAGGACTGATTGATTACCGCGTTAATCTTCCCGTCTTAGTTCACCTATCTTCTGATCACCATTCCTGGACTACAGTTCCAACTCACTGACAGTTTGGAGTGTGTAAACTGATTGTTGGAATGGGCCTTTGATAACCATGATAAGCCCCATTCGGCTTTCTGGGGCAACCCTGCAGCCCTCTTATCAGCCCGAAATGCTCAAAAATTCTCATTATTAATGATAAATCTTATAATAAGCCATAAATTATTTTTCGCCCACTGAAACATTTATCTCCTCAAGTTTTAAAATTTATCAAAATTAATGGAGGTCCATCTGTTTGCAGACCTTACTATGTTATCCATTAAGGATGCATAATTTATCTTAAATGTCAAATATTAATACTAGCAGTTTCAAATTAGTAAAAACTCCATACAACCTAACTATGTTATTAACAATTAATTGTCAAATCCCCTGTCTATATAAGTAGGAGTCACTTATTTCAAGATGTCTGACATGACGCAATGTAAAACGTGATATTATTAATAGCCAAGTATTGGCGCACGTGACTTAGTGCCAGCTGCTCTGTAACCTTGTACAATGTTTCCCATCAATCCCTGTTCAAAAGTGCACAGGCACTTTTAGTTCCTGCAATCCATTTGTGCATCTCACTTAAAAATTGTACCTCCATGATAAAATTAAACAAATTGATTCATGCAAGTTAACATCTAAACATTGTGAGCAATGTTTTCCAAATGCCACAGAAATGCTCACTGAAAAAAGTTTCACTCAGAATAGCCCAATGTAAAGCAACTATTTATATAAATCCAACAAATGTGATAGAATTTATGTGTTGATGTACCAATTAATCTTGAAATGTATTGTTTAATTACAGGAAAAGGCAGGAGCTGAAGCAATGTTTCTGACGCAAAATGAATCCTTCCCAAGCATGTAACCCCAGACTGCTGCCCATAATTCACCAGAAGACAGGAAGCTACCTACTAACTCTACTTCCTGACCAAAATGTAACAAGGAGTCAGGTGTGCCTCAATCTGTAATTGTATTTATGGACTCAACAGTTCACATGTTATCGGGGACTTTATTAACTATGGGCAGCTGTCTATGAGATAGTCCTGTTAACTTTAGCACATCTGATACAGTTTATCAAACATTTATCATTCTGGGCTTTGAAACATTAAACAGAAACATACTAGGGTCAAAGACACCTTGATTTTTTAAACTTTGTTTTAGTTTGTATTTGTTCTGCTTAAAGCACAAAACATGAAAACATTATTGCCTCCAAGAACTCTCCTTCAATAACCCAATATCCAATTGTTTAAATAAATGCAACATTTTGAAAGTTTCCTCAGCATTTTTCCTATAAATAATTAAACAATAGCGTCTGTAACCTTTCCAAACTCTTTCCATCATTGCTTTCAGCTAAGAATGAAAATGCAGATAAATGTGAAAGAGAAAAATATTTTGTTTTTACCTCTTTCTTTGCCGGTGTCCCTATTTTCATTATTGCACATTTGTTGAGGGTGTTGAGCCGCCTGAAAATAGAACAGATGTTTTCCAATAAATATAAAGATACAATATCACTCTTCAAACACTGACCATCCCAGGCCTCTAATCCCATCTCTGTGGCAACCAGACCCCCTGCACTGTCCATCAACAGCATAATATCCACAAACAAGGACATGTGTACACCTACCCTCTGTTGTGGCCAGAGTATTCTGAACTCAAGTGGTCATGTTTCATTACATCACTCTGACTTCACCAACAGTGTCACCATTAACAACCCTAACACTATCTGGAATGTCAAACCATGCAACCGGTCAACAAACAACTACCTCTCCATTATCTCGGCAGAAGTTACAGCCTTTTAACATTTCAAAAGTTACCACGAGGTTAGATCTCTCCACCATGTCCACTTGATGTATACTAATGGTCAAAATGCAGAAAGGAGCATGACAAGGCAATTTTCGAAGCACTGGCTTATCAAGCTGTAGATGTAATGGAACAACCATGTTGGTTGTTGAATATTTCACAGCCAGGACAGGTCATTTATTAAAATCTCCTTAATGGCTATTATACTAAGTATTATACATGTATTATTAAGAACACTGTCCATTAAAAAATATCAAACAACAAAGCACTGAGAATACTAAGAGCAGCAGGATTTAAAAAAAACAAAAAAAAACAAAAAAAACACACAATATATTACTCAATATTTGATTTCCTACCTTTATTTCAAATCTTGCCACAACAGATTTCTTAAACATTTTAATCCATTTAAGTTTTAATCCACATTTACAATAACATAATATAATTTCACAACCCCAAGACTGTTTTCAAATTTGAATCTCTGGATTCACCAATCAATGAAGCCATAATGAGTCAAATATCAAACAGACCTGTGTACACACACACACACGGACCACCAAGTGGATGAGGTCACTATACAAGGTATAAGTTGTTCTGCAGTTTGGCCTTGTTTGGTCAGTCTTAAATATAAACGGACCACTTCAGTGGTCAGTGTGATTCTAAACCGCCATCTCTGCCTTTAAAAATTCTCTTTGAAACTTAGTCCACTGACGTCAGTGAAAACAGATTGTAACCCTCTTATCAGCAGCTATCTTATATTAAATGGTCTTTATCAGGTGTTTGTATAGCCAATGTGACAATTTCAAGTCAGATTTTGCCAGGTTCTGTTGTTCTTATACAGGTTACAGTGTGAGGTCAGCTTAACGATATATTATCAACTCCCTTGATTAGCAGATTTTAGGGTTTCCTATTTAGGGATTTTTTATCAACCTTTTCCCATGATGAAAGAAAATAAATCTGTAATTGGCCTCTAATCTTTTTCATTGGTGTGTTAGCAAAATAATCTGGTCCTGATTATCCATTTATTTTGTCTGTTGGTTGTTTAGCCATGCTTTAAAAGAAGAGACAATGAGTTGAATGATGCAACTCTGTTGACACAATATATGCATGTTAATTAGTGTTGTGAAATAAAGAAAAAAATCTATTTAAAAGACTAATAGGTACCGTAGCACTCAGAAAAGTTGCAAGGTTATTATTGATCATATCAGCTCACAGCTTCTATAATCAAAATAACTTCATTCTTTTCCTAGATCTTGATATCCCTATCATTGCCTTAGATAAAAAATTGGATCTTTAATCAGCACTAAATCTGATTTACAATATATTCTGAAAATCATATTATAAAGTCTGAGCAATCAGGACTTCTTTTTAAATATACATATACAATATTAACATATCCAAAAGTAATTTATTTATCATGGTCAATAAAATGGTTAATTTAGTTACAAAATAAAAGATGATAAATTATTCGCGCTACCTGACATAGTTAGCATCCAGCTCCACGTTATTATTGAAGTTCACTATTAAAACTTTTACTATCCTGCCATTTATGAGCAAACCTTGCTTCATCTTCTCCGTAGTCTCTAAGTAAAAGTACAGTTTTCTTTAGTCACACTTCTGTATTTCCTCCTATATGACATTCCACAGTCTATTTAATTCACAAAATAACTATTTTTGTATCAATCCTGAATTAATATAGTTTAATATGTTGATTCATGAAATAATATCAGTATGATTATCCAGTGACTGAAAAAGAATGATACAAAATCACATGAGTCAAACACAAGTGGGTCTGTATGGTGGTGAAGTATATAGTGAAATATGGTGGGTGGGGCAAGCTGAGGCTATCTTCTCACCATCAGCCTGCCCCCAGGGGACGTCACATGGTTCCCTGTCTCAACAACCGGTCAAACAATGACCTTTTACAGCCATGTAAGTGGACTCACCATAAAACTGGACAAGGGGCATTTAACAATCATTTTACAAAGGAGTTAAATTACAGATTTATGCCACTAATTATGTGTGATTTAATGACCAGGATGTCCAAGAGTTAATTGCCCCTACCATACAATCACACTTCACAAAATAACTATTTTGGAGTATCACGTGATCATGGCGGATAGTACGAGCTGAAATTTTCGGCGGGATGTTAACAGACTTCAAAATAAGCTAGATGAGGTATTCATGCAATATAACGTCACATCTATTGTGGTTTGCCATCATTATTTACATATTTCATACATCGTGGCGATCGGTTTTGGACATAGAGCTTAATCACGCTTTCTCTGTTGGAAAAATGAATCGTTTTCAAATTCTCCAAGAGCGGGATACCCCACCCGCACCCCCACCCACACATATTGAAGCGAGTGGTGATCATCATAGCTCGACAATAACAAGGGCTTTTGACTACGTGAATAGGGATAATTTATGGGCAAAATTAATCAAATTGGGGTTAAGGGGTAATATTCTAAATATTGTAAGGTCAATATATACTTGTGTTAAGTCTAGAGTTAAGCACTTAAATGAGATAAGTAATAGTTTTGACTGTATTTTAGGCGTAAGACAAGGTGAATGTTTATCCCCTTTTCTGTTTTCCATGTTTTTGAATGATCTAGAGGATACATATGTTACAAGCGGGGTTGACGGAATCAATATTCAGATGTTTAAAATGTTTTTAATATTATATGCGGATGATATAGTCTTATTTGCCGATAGTAGTAAGGAATTACAAAAAAGTATAGATGTGCTTCAAGCTTATTGCAATAGATGGAAACTTAAAGTCAATCCAACAAAAACTAAAGTGATGATATTTAGAAAAGGGGGGCGTCTGTCTAATATTTTTCATTTTCGTTATGGGGACGTGGAACTTGAAATTGTTGATAAATTTGTATATTTAGGCATAGTGTTTACATCTGGTGGTTCGTTCTCTGAGGCTCAAAACACTTTATCTGGACAAGCTTTAAAGGGTATTTTTCAACTTAACAAGTATTTAAATAAATTTACGAATTTATCTGTGAGACACAAATTAGAATTATTTGATAAATTAATTTTGCCAATCATGAATTATGGGAGTGAAATTTGGGGATTTCATCATGGAAAAGCTATTGAAAGAATTCACTTACAATTTTGTAAACGTCTTCTAGGGGTAAAGAAAACTACACAAAACGATTTTATTTATGGTGAACTAGGCAGAATGCCATTGCAAAATTTACGATTTTATAATATCATTAAATATTGGTTAAAAATAATTCATACAGATAATAAAAAATACATTAAAAAGATATATGACCTTCTATATCACGATTCTGTTTTAAATCCTAACAAAAGTAATTGGTGTTCACTTTTAAGAAATTTACTGTCTTTAATAGGATTTTACGAAGTTTGGTTATTTCAAATGGTTGGTGACCCTAAATTATTTTTGAGCATTGTTAAGCAAAGAATAAAAGATAATTTTGTGCAGATTTGGAACAGCAATCTGAATGAATCAACAAGAGCTATTTTTTACAAAAATATTGCAAATTTTTGTTTCCAACCTTACTTAGATATTATTCAAGTAACAAGATTAAGGATTAGCATGTCACGATTACGCACATCTTCTCATAGACTTTGCATTGAAACTGGTCGTTGGAAGCAACCTGTAAGTATACCTATTAATGAACGATTTTGTCAGTTTTGTAATACACTAGAAGATGAGTTTCATTTTGTACTAGAATGTTCTTTATACAATGATTTGCGTAAAAAGTTAATATCAAATTTTTATTGGAAACGCCCTAGTATGTATAAATTGATTGAACTGTTTGATTGTAATAATAAATGCACATTAAGGAAACTCGCGTTATATATTGATAAAGCTTTTACAATGAGGAACTCTATAATGTATGGTTAGTTTCAAAATCTAAGTAGTTAAATTTATTATTTGATTTGTATATATATATATATATAAACCATTATTGTACTTGTTCAGTATATAAGTTGTTAATTCTAAATAGACCTACAAGTTTCGTGCAAAGCTAAATGTGGCTAAAACGAGTCTAGTCCATTATTAATAACGAATTTGCTCGCGATCATTCTAAATTATATTTTCAAGAATGTGTTTGTTATGTTGTAATGCATGATAAGAATGATTTATTACTGTTGTATGCATAAATATGTACTGTCTGTCATGATATGTTTTGCTTTGTTTGCCACATGGGTCAATGACCTTCTGGTTTGAATGAAATAAACTTTGAAACTTTGAAAACTTCATTTAAGTGTTTCCTTTATGACTGAATGGACATCTTGGGATAATTGGAGGGTAAATAAAACAGTCAACTAAATCTGTGCATGGATAAGACTGTATGAGTATCAGTCAAAAATAGAAATACCAGTATGGTAAATAATTCAGCTTTTTTTTTAATGGGGAAAAAGTAATATTGAAATACATGTATCTCTTTAAAACTTTACCATGATATTGATTATTTTAATAAATCACAAAAATATTTAACAATGGAATAATGAAAAAAAACTATATTTTCCTTATATTTGCTAAGAAATGAACACTGCACAATATGAAGTCCTGTTCAAAATGCAAACTCTTCTAGTTGGACCAGGTTTTACAGTGTAGCCTTCTCATCTCCAGTACTTGTCAATAACAAACCATATTAACCTAGATCAAACTACCAGTTATCCTCCTTTTTACTTGTGGTCAACAGTTGCTTAAAAATTTTCATAAGATTATAAACTTTATTTTAAAGACTCATCATCCTTGCAATTTTATGTTAACCTGTGTTTTTCTATAAAATGTCTTATCTTATAAACTGTCCAGGCTGTTTTACTGATATCAAAATTTATGAGACTGGTCAGAAACTGAGGTCACCACGGAGACTACTGACCTCTATCTGGATGTCAGGATGACCAGCTAGCCATGTATAAGGTCATACACCACTGTGACCAATATATCTTGAATATTTTCAGGTACAGGATCCCTTAATTATGTAGACTGATGGTAAGTATACGATTAATTATTGATGTAAATGGATTTGAATTTCAAGGACATGTGCTCTAAGCTTAACCCTTTCCCTCATATAGACTCATTTTGACGCACTCAATAGGTATCACATTAAGCCTGATCTGCAGAAAACCACAGTTAAACCTTACCAAATTTAATTACAAAATCCTCATTTCCAGACCACTGAGGAGCAGCAAACAGCATAAAACCTGATCAGCCTATTCTGGTTTTATGCTGTTCGCATAGGTCTTTTCATGGTTTCCTCTATGAGGGAAAGGGTTAAAATTAAAATCAACATGGTATAATGAATTCACGTGTTTAACTTCAAATAAATAACAATGTTCTTTTAATCTTATTGTTAACTTACTTGTTTTGAAAATCCAATATCTAAGCTACTTTATGTGCAATTGTTTTCTTAGTCCTGATATGTTAAGTCAACATACAATATTTAAGTGTACAAATATTTGCACACATTCTATAAATCAATTAATTATTGCAATCCTCTCTGCCACTTCACATTTAAAATGACAGATAAATATCTAAGAAAAACAAAACATCAGGCACACCCTTCTCCTAACTCTAACACAATACTTGACCCTGGGGCCACAATGGAACAAATCCAATATTTAGTGATTTTAAATGACCACTGCCCTGTCCATCAAGTGGTCAGTTTTATCATCAATATCTGCCATGCAGGGGCCTGAGTGTCCAGCTAGAGTCCAGACTGTCAGGCCATCTACCAGGCCTTTGATCTTTGTGTTCACGGGGTATGTGCCAACCCACATATTGTCCATATGTCAAACTGCACAATGATTAAGTCTCCCCCAATTACTTTGACAAGCAAAAATGCACTTTGTTTAAGTTTTTGACAATATCTTGACAGAGTGCACTACTTTGTTTTGTATACTTATGTCAAACTGCATTTTTTTTTCTCTGAAAATAAAAGATAACTTTATTGATAGTATAGCTTTTGAAAAATAATAGTTTTTGTCAGTTCTTTAAACTCATGTCTCTATTATGTTATACATGCTGTTTCTCACGAGTCTCATTTCCTTACATTAAAAAATTCAAAACTTGCCTAATAATTTCACTTTGACCTTTGAAATCTTCATAAACTTTCAATGCTAAAAACTAAGGGAAAAACAAGTTGTAAAGCACTTATTGAAATCATTTATCAACATTCTTTTAATATAAAAAAATCCCATTCTTCAATATTCAAATTGATATCAGTATGTTCACAACAAATGAACTAATTTGTTCTTCTGATTGCTATATTGATAAACCAAGGAAAGTGTAATAACCTTACCATACTCAATATCAATCCAAGCCACAATTTCCTGTCCCTAAATCCTCTCCCATTGTTTTAAACCCTGCGTCACACAGGTACCCAGAACCACTGATATCACTGGCTCTCACTCCACTACAGCACTACACTCATGGTTTCCAAAATGTTTAAAGAAATCTTCCAAAATTCACAAGTACTACTACTTTCCAATTAACTTCAAAGAAATTCAGCACTCTGTAATTTGAGTGAAGTTAAGAACCTGACTGTTACCTGCACACAGGTAACCAGACTAACGGAAATTTCTCACATTACAGTGAACATGCTGACCACTCTCGAACAAGTGGCAAGATCCCAGATTATTTTCTGATACCGTAGTTTATTCCACGGCCAATCCTAGCCCAGATTACTGGTCCTTATATAGCCACTACCTGACCACATACATTGTGTGTCCATATTCATTCAGCTAGCACACTAATACAGCCTAGGAGAAAAACAATCTATTTCCTTCTTTACCTTTTCTACTTAAACTTTGGCATTCAACAGACAGTCCAGATCTGACTGAAAGCTTGCTTCATTCATCCAGATTTGACTGAAAGCTTGCTTCATTCATCCAGATTTGACTGAGAGCTTGCTTCATTCATCCAGATTTGACTGAAAGCTTGCTTCATTCATCCAGATTTGACTGAAAGCTCACTTCATTCATCCAGATTTGACTGAAAGCTTGCTTCATTCATCCAGATTTTGACTGAAAGCTTGCTTTATTCATCCAGATTTGACTGAAAGCTTGCTTCATTCTCAGCAGGATTTACACTGTGACCGCTTGATCTTTATGGTACTGAGCAATATAAAATTTGATCAACCTGTAAAATATTCAGGTTTTCATAACAGACAAAATTAATAGGTTATTTTTTAAGAGCTATTATGTAAAGGTGGGAAAAGGGTTCAAGATAAACTTTATAATATCTTGGTAGATCCCTACAGAGACTGTATAAAGCTTGACTGTTCAGCTGAAAGACTGTTGTTTCTACCTATTATTACATAGTATTATACGCGAGTGTCTCACCTGAGTAGGGCAACAGAAATGTGAACTATCAAATCTGTTGTGAAAATATTGCGATTTCAGATTTTAAAATATATCTTACAGAGGGTACTGAAGGCTTGATAGTGTACTTTACTGACCTCCTTTCAGAAGATTTCCTTAAACTCTCCAAGACATTTTGCTGGTTAACTGGGTAACTATCATTTCTGACCTTCAAGAAAATACGTTTGTAGTTTTCCTTTGTAAAAGTTTTCTGCTTTGCCAAATTATTTTTATGACACTTAGAAAAGTTATTTTTACTTATTTTTTTTTATTTATTTCCTTACCATTTTTTCCCTATGATTGTAATTGTTCCTGTTACAAACCAACATAAAAAAAATTTCATTGATCAAATATCAATTATTTTCTGAATTAGTGGTTTTAACCTTTTCTTTGATCTTGGACCCACTTCTATAACAATTATTTAATGATACTAAGTCACAAATCAAATCAACAAAGAATCATAAAATCATTAAAACGCTAACGATACCACTTGTTTCCTGTTACCTCAATGTGACCCCCTTCCACTACAATACTCCAGATTTCCTACAGATACCACCCCGCTACACAGTGGTATCACAGTCTCAGATCACCCTGGTCACATCCCGTGACAAATCCAACCTATGTGATGACCTTGACAGACCACCCGGACACAATCCCTGACCCTGCTAATGATCACCTGGCCCACCACCCTTTCTACCTTGTCCTCAGAAGATTGCTGTTAATGCAGATTGTTTGTACCTTCACGGACAATGGACAGAACAGTGTCTAGTGTCAGTTTCCATGCCAAAATACATGTAGCTGGACCCACAACAATGAAAAACTCCATGTTTGATTTCGTTTGGTTTTGGTTGTTACTGAGTACACCATATCAGACCACAGGAAGCCTTGGTCAGTCACATTTGGTTTAAAGACCTGCCTTTAAAATCAGTAACAAAAATCAGACAGTCCAACAGTATAAAGTTTGACCAAGCTGCTAGTCCATCACAGGATGGTCATGTTTCATACTCATCACATTGTCAATTTTTCAAAATGGATTTGTTAAGGACTAAAATGTCCATGTAACATGGGACCCCTCACCCTCCATCCCCCTGACAATGGAAAGCCTGGAATGACCTCTGACCTCCCAGGCACTGTGTGTTGACAGAACATGATATGAGAAGGATTCTACTGTCATGGGACAGAATTCAAGTCTCATGTGCTAAGAATTGAATTCCTACATTTTAGTCTTGTAAATTACTATAAATACTACAATAGGATGACAAGTAATGATATTTCATTTTGAGAATTGACTTTTCTTGTGAGATAATTGAAAGTAAATTGTTTAAAGGTCCTTAAGATATAACATTCTTTTGTTGAATTTTCATAAACATAAATGTAATTTTTGTTATTGTTTTTGAGGTGATAAATAATGTATATTAAAATATGTATTCATATGATCTTCATGCCTGTAAATAAAGACCACCTTTGAGCTATTTTGTATAGCCATCAAAATCAGAATCTTAATTTTTTTTTTTGTAAACACAAATCAAGAGGAAAACAATGATAAATATCAAAGCAGGTAAAACAAGGTTGTTATTTCACTTACCAAATTCATTCTCTTTATTTAATATCCAGATTGATCTCAACATACCGAAGATTTCATTACAGTTTCGGTCCAATCTGTTTATAAACACCTGCTATACAGTTATAAGTAATGGCAGTGCTGGATCCCCTTCTATCAGAACACCCAATCAAAATTCTCCTCTATTACAAATCCATTGTACACAGTTTAAAATGATGCAGAGACGTACCATTAGGCAATGAAACCCACATTAGAATCACATCCAGACTTTCTGTCGTAAACTTCCTCTTTATCTTGAAGTTCGTTAAAAATAAGCATCAGATTTTAAATGTTAATCACACTCATTAGGAAGGTTTCCCCACAGAATTCTCTTTGTAAAGCAACTTTCAGTTTTCTTTAAAATTATATAAGTAGAAATTCTATTTTTGTTTGCTATTCCATGGTTATAATAATTAAAAAATTCCACTAGCATAAGATTTAAATTGCGGATTATTTATGTAACCTGACTCACAGAACAACAGTATTAATTAGTCAAAGCCCCACGGTCGATTCGCCCTCAACTTGCAAAACAAATATGGTCACACATCCGGAACATTGTCCATTCTTCCTATTGTTTGTCCATAGACAATCCAATTTATTTCCCATTGTTTTAATCCAGTAAGGCTGAGTGCTTATATCAGTACTGAATGAACAAAATTGACACTTTTTGTTACAGTGTATACTCTGCCTTACGATACAAATTAATGATAAGTGATACAAATTAATGATTAGCGTGGAATGTCTCTACATTTACTGATATC
>CM037777.1:72911602-72961602 GCA_021229015.1 Solen grandis
GATAAGAGCCACCGACTATTGACCTTCGACCCCTTCAAGTCAAACATCCCTTTATCTCTCCAGGGCCATCCATTGTCCATCTCAGCCCCTTCCTGATTACCCCCTCCTTCCACAGACCCCTGCACTCCTGTATATATTGACATGTGGTCAGCTGATGGGATAATGGGTCTGTTTTTGTTACACTCACAGACAATGGTGTAATCAGACACAATGAGTTCACCTTGTGACAAATAGTCTAGGATATCAACTGCAACACTTGGGAATTGGTTATTAAGTTTCTGGAACATTACCTGTGCCTCATCCTGTGTGAGTTTGGGGACTAGGATGTTCCTGAGGTTTTGCAAGGAGGGAGAGGGGCTACGCAAAGGTTAGATAAAGATTTTGTTGTGACAATTTGCATTGATATAATTAAAAGTTTACATCTGAAGAGGACTCAAAGTTGGTGTATTTTTTCTGCTAAAAACTAATGTGTTTCAGCATTTTTGCCATGCAATAATGTCAAAATATCTACCAGTTATTTCATACATACACCAGAGTGGATAGGAATGCAAATGCCATTACAAAAAAAACACAAAAAAAACATTATTAATTTAAAACAGAGACTTTCCAGTTTATAAACTATTGACTTTATTAACTGCATATGAGACTTTGTGTTTGGAGAAGTTTAAAATGTTCAAGTGGCTGAAAAATAATGGAGTGTAACTTTAGTATCCTGTTTAATATCTTGATATATCTGACTTGTCATGGACCACATCAGGTTTTGCACCATGATTGTCACTATTGCCTTTTACAGTATAAAGGATGTGCATGGATGGAGAGCTAGATGGTACTTGTGCAATGCTTGACTTACTTGTTCATGGCCACCGGGCAGTGAGGAAGCTGGTTAGAATTGTCCGTATCCTGACTATTGTTTAGGGACCTCCACCCTTCCTTCCATGTCCTTGTATCAAGTAGATCAATCAGCAAGTCACTGGGCAGGAAATGTTTGCAATTAATAATTTGCGATCTTTGTTTATGAGTTAACCCTTTCCCTCATAGGGGAAACCATGAAAAGACCTATGCGAACAGCATAAAACCAGATCAGCCTGCGAGTAACTCGCAGGCTGATCAGGTTTAAGTAACTCGCAGGCTGATCAGGTTTTATGCTGTTCGCTGCTCCTCAGTGGTCTGGAAATGAGGACTTTATAATTAAATTTGGTAAGGTTTAACTGTGGTTTTCTGCAGATCAGGCTTTATGTGGTACCTATTGTGTGCGTCAAAATGAGTCTATATGAGGGAAAGGGTTAAGTATGATGCATTTGATGCTCCTGTGATGTCTATGGTTACTGCCAAGAGTCGATATATCATAGTTCTATACCTCATTTGTGTCATAGTTTAAAAAAAAAAAAAAAAAAACTTGACAAAAATAATGACAGTGCATGTACATGATGCATTGCATTCTTTTGTTGATCAGGTCATGCATTGGAGAGGAGACTTGAGTTCTTAGAAAAACGTTAATAAAAGTTTTTGCATTTCAAAGGCATAAAAAAATAAAAGTTATACCAAAACTGCAGTTTACTGATAAGTTACTTTGTTCTGATTTTTAGACTGCAAAGTGTGCCTGTGCGAAACAGTCTTTACTCTCAAATTTTTTTATAATTCCATAAGCAAAAAGCAATCTGTCATGTTAGGTCTACTTTATCTTAACAATCAATCGTTTTTCTTAATTACTTGTGTCTGTTAATTTTTGGAACATTGTTTTTTTTCTCCTAATATTTCTTAATAAAACTTAATACCTAATTATACATTATCCTTTTAAATATCCTGAGAGAAGTTTCCAGTTGTGATCCATTGTTTTGAAGAAAATCCATCCAGGGTGATGATGATTACCATTCCCACTGTGAACTGTCCTTCTTTTATCTGCAGTAAGATCAGGTTTCTGCATGTTTCGGAGCATTTTATGATGAGACTTGAATCCGCACTCAACCGTCCGGCCTCTTAAATTTCAGTCAGTTGCAACACAAGTGATTATTTTATGATAAAAAGATATTGATTCCTGTTCGTGCTGGAGAGGTTTTTCTGAGTGGTTTATTTTATCCTGATATATATATTATCATGTTAGAATGTAGGGATTGAAGATCATAAAGTACAGAGGCTTTGTGATGGACAGAAGGATATAGATAACTAACTAAATCTATATGGGAGATTGTCATCTTCAAGTGTCATCTTGATGTGTATGTGTGTTGTGAATGCCTTCCTATTGTGAAAATGTATGAATTTGCAAAACAGGAAGTTAACCATACAGCTAGAAGTGGGTGATGAGACCGCATATTCAAGGATTACGTTTGTTTTTTAGTCACTTTTAGCATATGTATGATAGCATTTTATGCCCCGGACCATTTGATGAAATCTGGACTTGAAATAAATACAAAATCTTGTATTGACATTTGTGTGACCTTTGCATTCAGGTGACCTTGACCTTTCTTGGTTGATGAAACCATCATAGAAGAGTTAAACAGTGAATCATCTTCAGCAAAAAATGACGAAATTTAAAAGGCATTTTCATGCATTGCTGGTATTGTATTTCATACTATTCTTAGCGGAATTACTTTACTTTGCAACAATATTAGAATGAATGTTAAAAAAACCCCAAAAAACAATTACCCTTTAGAAACCAATTTTTGAATGAACATAAACTTTTATTGGATGAATCTATACCATGCAAAGAAAAAAACATATGCTAGATCAAATGTATCGTTTACATTTGATTCATTTGATTCAGAGGGAAAGTAAAAAAATTAATGAAAAGATTTCTCTGTCGAAAATCGTACACAGTTTTGCATCAACGAAAAAATTCCTTTTTAAGAAAGTTTGACTATTAAGAAAGCAAATGTTATGGTTTATTGCGGGTCATTACACCGCAGCTCTTTGATGACATACTGTTTCAGATAAATGTTTCAGTAAGCTGTATAATTTAACACTTGTTGCGTAACACCAAATATTCTCTAACTTGTTACGTAATAAATTACTTTTTATCTATCAGTTTTTATATGAACTCATCATAAATTCTCAAAACATGATACAGAGAATGATCTCATCCTGTTTCTATTTTATGTGATTATTTTCCTCTTCCTACTCAGTATGCCATGGTATACCTTAGAAGTAAATAAACTTTGCCTTGGAACTTCTTCTACTGTTTTGTCCCCCACCCCCTCCAGGGTAATTAGTGATGATAGAGAGCAGTATAAAATCTGATAAGCCTATTAGGTACTTGCTGGCTGATCTGGTTTTATATTGCTCGCATATGTCATCTTTTTATAGATCACATGGGGTAAAAATAATTTGATCCAGTGTTGTATTTTGAAAATGTTACCATGTACTGCTTATAAAAACAAGTTCTTTGAAAAAAGGTTAAAAAAGCTTGTTTTGAAATGTTGGGCTCTGTGTTAGCTGGGTGACTCAGTGAGCTAGGGTTTCCAGCTTCTCCTGATTTATGGTTGAGACATTTTAATTATAGACACCACCTCACATTCCTGTTGAGTCAGCCAGCCTCTGTAGCTAAAGGGAGATAACCACGGAGAGACTGTCCCAATGCTGCACCAGTTGCTCAGCTCTCTTCATGTTGTAATTATATCTGAGGATGACCTGTGTTAATTGCCACTGCAAGTTGTTGTTTCTTTGATTTCTATCATCATCATCATCATCAGCAGTAGCAGCAGCAGCTACAGATCCTACCTCTTCTTATATACATATATCTTTATTTTTATCATAGATCATCATCTTAAAAACCACTACATATATATTTTATCACTATAAGAATTATTTGTCAACATCCCTGTTGAACTTGTGTTTCATTAGTAGAACCTGTGGGAGCGCATTTGTTTAAGGAGATAATATCATTTCATATTTTTGTAGCAGTGATCTTATGATAATGACAGCATGTTAATGATATTACCATTATACAACTTTAAGTTGTCTTACCGCATGAGAGGTGTTTTGTGCAATCTCTCTGTGTCAGGACACTTGACAGGTCTGTTTATATTTCAGTGGTCATTGCCCCATAATCAGCAGTGTTTGATTTCTCATTAGCCGGCCCTGGCTGGACAGGTGTGAGGTCTGACCAATAACTGGGCCATAAATCTGTCCAATTAGTGATCACACACCATACATCTACCACTGATAATGATCAACTAATGAACCATTTGGGCTGGTCTTACTATTGACATTTATGACACGAGCTCAGAAATTCAGTTAAACCTGAACCTGTATTAGCGGTCAACCTGTATTTAGTGGTCAACCTGTATTAAGTGGTCAGTTTTAATTTTACCAGGCTATAATTTTGTTATGTTTAACCTTCATTTAGGGGCTACCACTTTCTCTTGTTCCATTGACTGACTGCTTAACCCTTTCCCTCATAGAGGAAACCATGAAAAGACCTATGCGAACAATATAAAACCAGATCAGCCTGCGAGTAACTCGCAGGTTGATCAGGTTTTATGCTGTTCGCTGCTCCTCAGTGGTCTGGAAATGAGGTTTTAATTAACTGGTTTTCTGCAGATCAGGCTTTATGTGGTACCTATTGAGTGCGTCAAAATGAGTCTATATGAGGGAAAGGCTCAAAATGAGTCTATATGAGGGAAAGGGTTAAGACAAATCAGGCTTTATGTGGTACCTATTGAGTGCGTCAAAATGAGTCTATATGAGGGAAAGGGTTAAATGAGTCTATATGAGGGAAAGGGTTAAGACAGGTTTTACTGTATCAAGGTTTTCTATCCTTATCCGCCATATGAAGATTTCATTAGTCGGTTTTGTGAGTTTAAGACA
This sequence comes from Solen grandis, assembly GCA_021229015.1. NCBI lineage: Eukaryota > Metazoa > Mollusca > Bivalvia > Adapedonta > Solenidae > Solen > Solen grandis. Next base: position 72,916,406 of record CM037777.1, read on the forward strand.
AAGAGATGTATAAATTATGCTAATTCTAAATAAGTAATGTTTATTCAAAAGAAATAATCCTTCACAGTACGTTTAGATGGCAAGTTCCATTCTTGGTCTATCCAAAATGGTCTGCTAAGTGGTCGTGATTGTGGTTATGTCATTTCCATTCTACTTGAATAACCCTCTGCTGAAAGTGCATGCTATTGCTGTTCTGTATGGTTATACAATAGATGTATGATATAAGTCCACATCATTAATTATTGAGTCGCTGATGCTGATTCACATGGAAGTAGGCTCAGACCATATTAAATACTTATCATTTTTATGTAGAGACTGTTCCTAGGCAGCTAAACCTTTACCTAAACCAGCTATAATAACAAATGTACTCTTAATCTCATTTATCATAATTACCTTTAATACCACACAGGTGTTCCATATGAATCATGTCATTTTTTTTTTTTCAATCATGCATCTATATGTACTTTTAAGTGCCAATATTTGTTGCTGTTTTTTCTAGTATTTGAAATGAACTTCAGTTGTAATTTCTGTATTTATATGACCTTTCTGAGTTTCACCAAACAACCTTTTGTACATTTGTTTGTTCAAGGTACAATTCAGTTCTGTTTGTCCCACAGCACCCTGCTGTAATCAATTTATAGTCCATTTAAGCTATAAATAGGTCCACCCCTTTCCTTCCTTTGAAAGTTTTTCTCACAGATTTCTTAATATATCAGGTCAGTAGTTCATTTGCGTCAACAAAGTACACTATATACTATCTTTTTCATAACTTAAACCTTAAACCCAGGGAACTAATTTCGATACATTTTAAGAATCCTATTGGCAAGATTGGCCTATAGACAGGGGTTTCCTTAAGTGGACGCCCACTTGCCCGTGCTGGGTTAAAATCACTGCGGGCAAGTGATTTTTCAAAGAAGATAGCCCGGCGGGCAAGTTTATTTATATAAATGAAATCTTTCATTTCTTTTTTTTATTTTCTATAGTATATCAGGGGTAAAATATTTGCAAATTGTCTTTGATATATATTAACTAAAATTCACGATAATATTACACATATTTAGTTTTAAACATTAACAAACACCAACTAACTACAAAATCGGGCATCCAGTTTTTACTGGGGGCTAGTAGATGTTCAAAGTAACTTGCCCCCTGGACAAGTGAAAGTCAAGTCCTTAAGTAAACCCCTGCTAAAGATGTTGTAAAGCTTTTTAAGTCTGAAATTTTACTTGCATAGATTTTTCCCCTTCAGTTATTCCTAACCCCTTATCCAAACATACATGTACACATAAATGGATTCATATCCTGGTATACATAGACTTAAGAAAACATATATATATTTACATATAATTGCACACATACAAGCAACATATTGTGTTATCACACATTCTAATCAATTGTTGAGGGGCCTCAGTTGTATATCACCAGTCCTGGAGACATCCATCCATCATCATTGACAGGCAGATAATTTGATGTAATAGAATCTCAACAGTTGAACACTACAGCTGTATATATTACAGTGCCCGCGTGTGATTTATGGAATGTGTATCAGATGAGATGGGGACCTCCGTCCCAAGATGGGTGGACTCTCCTGTCCTTGGTCTCATTTTCTTTCCTTGTCTGAATATAGCAGGGGTCTTTTGCTGGACTGAAGGTAGGCTTTCTTTCTAGTTCATGGTCTGTATCCTTTTGGCAGCCATGGTGACTCCATTGGTGAAAGTAAAGGTTTTTACAATGGACATCACCTTGGCCATGTGCAGTATTCTTAAAATCAGTCACTTATTCACTTAAGAGTTGTGGATGCAGTCTGCATACTAACGTTTAAAGGTGTAGAATTATTATAAAACTTCTTATGGGGACCAAAACCTTGATGCCGCATCATTTTGGACCACAGTATAACTGTCATCAACCATCTAAACCTAATCATTGTATGATTGCAAAGCCCAAAATATTACATACATGTGATAGAGCATTCTCATTACCAGTTGTATCATACACTTGCTTCCTGGATGAGAAATTGCAGAAAATTGTGAATGACACTTTGTTATTTTTAACTATTCTGGTGACTCAATCATACAGCATCACCCTCTGTGTTTCACCCCTATACCATCTGTTACACTGTCTTGTATGTAAAATTTCAGTATTTGAAACTCACCATTTGAATCTTCTTACAATTATACCTATAAAACTGGACAATGCTCCAAAGTGTGACAACTTGGGTTTATGTAATAAATTATGCTTAATTTAGGATATATTTTTCATTTGTATTGCCTAAAAGGGAACTTAAATAGCTGTTAAAGAGTTAACAATCTGGCAAGGTTCCATTTTGAAATAGGTGTTAAATTTATCACCGGAAAGCCCTGTTTTCCTGTCCTGTATGCTAATGGGATCCCTGGGGGGCAAACAAAGTGTCGCTAGCATCACTCTTGTTTACGGACCTATGGCTTTGTTAGTACAATTAAGGTTCACATCATATTAATGCTAATCATATTTACATAATTTACAACAACAAATAAAAAGCCCCCAAGGAGCCAGGTATGACTATCAAACAATATCATCTGTATTGGTCTGGTCATGTGATTGGTTTCTACGAATTTGATTGGTCAATCAGAGTGAAAAATACAGGTTGTTAATGAATCTATGAAAAGTGCCCCAAATTTTCTGAAGATCTAACTGGAGCATCAGGTCAGCAGACAGGGTGTCGGGAGCAAGGGTCAGTTACATTTTGTCACATGTTATTGTAATAAAGGGAGGTAATCATGGCAAAGGGGGATAATAAGATGCCTCGGGTATTATAATCTAGTGCACATTTTTGTCATTTAGTTCTGGGACAGTGACTGAAAAGCAGGTTTATACAGTTATATATCAATTAGGAGATTCTGGAGTAGGGAATAAAACTTTTGGAATTATTTCGTGAGTAGTAAGCCAGTCAAGGATTATGTTACATGTCTGAAGCTTGCATAATAGTGCTTGATAATGGTCATGACTAATGGTGTGGAGTGGCATAAGAGGATTTAACTGTCATCTAACTAACAGGTGACATGTTGTACCTGTAATCATCTGTAATTGTAAGTTATTAATACCAGGAAGGTTCAGCTGATGCAGTGATGCTGGATTATAATGAGACTTGATAATTAGGAAAGAACAGGGTTTTAAGTGGGCGCTCTTACTTGCCCACGCCAGGTCAAAATGACTGCGGGCAAGTGATTTTTCAAAGAAGATAGCCCAGCAGGCAAGTTAATTTATGTAAATGAAATCTTTTTTTTTTTTATTTTCTATATTATATCAGGGGTAAAATGCTTGCAAATTGTGCTTGATACATATTAACTAAAATCCACAAATTTAGTTTTAAACATTAACAAATACCAACTAACTTCAAGATCAGGCAACTTGTTTTCACTGGGGTCTAGTAGATGTTCAAAGTAACTTGCCCCCTGGACAAGTGAAAGTCAAATCCTTAAGTAACCCCCCCCCCCCCCCCGAACATATTTTTATTAAAACAGTGATAGATGTCAGTGTCAAGGCTGTGCACATGAAGAAGGAGACATTGGAACTGAAAGGAAGGAGGCAAGGTAAGACTCCTGAGGTATCACTTTGTTTGGGGCCACATGGAGTTGTTTTAACACACTGTTAAAGAAGATTAGAGCATATTAAACATGTATGTCATCCTGGAAGTTGTGATCCACTTCATTCAGTGGTCGATCAAGGACTCAAACTAAGTTGAGTAGAAATAGTAGTACATATGACTCTCCTGTCTTATCAAATGTGAAATAAGCAAAATTGATTGCCACAAGTATCTATTTAAGGCTATGATAATGCAAAATATGTAATTAACTAGTGTAGAAATAGTTTGTTTATCACTTGGTAGTGTTTAACATACTTCGGATGAAAGAGAGATCCAGACATTAATCAAGCTCTCCCTGCATATGGATGGTCATGTCTAATACTGTCACCTAGCAGATTGGTGATTATTATGGTCATCACATGGGGATTTTGTCAGTCTTCTACATCACTCAGATGGCTTGGTCTAAAAAGATCTCCTAGCAGCAGAGTAATTATTGTGGTCATCTCATGTTTACACTGGCACTGTACTTATAGTCAATCAATGTTGAGTTGACAAACATGGAGATTATTGTCATGCCGATGGAGGCTGTTGGTATGAATGCTATGAATTGTGGGTAAATGTCAACATGACCTTAAGGGGTTAGGTTATTCCAAATTGTGTTTTCCATGGCCATTTTATGTCTTACATTGTTTGTTTTCATTTCATTAAAATTTGAGATTTCACTTGGATTTCTCTCTCAGTATGTTTATTTTTATTTAATTAAATACCAGAAAATAATTGGATCTGTGAGGAGCTGAAGTATGGTGATGGCAGTAATTATATACCTCCTAGACATCCATATCTTATTTCTTAAAGCATTCAATTTGAAGGTTGCAGATGGAAAAACTGTTGAAATTTCTATTAGCAGACTCAAGTGAAAATTGTGGTCGAGATTGGAGACTGAATGTTATAATGTGACTGTACAGGTGGTATATATGCCAAATTGAGAGTTAATTGAATATAGGATTTGGTCATACTTGTTGCGAGTCTGATAGACCTCACACAGAGGGGGGTGGGGGTGACTCAGGTGTTGATATGGCTGAAGAGTGTTCGCTTGATGCACTTGACCATGGGAAAACTAACCATAGCTGGCCACAGTGAGGCTGCTTTTGAAAGAGGTAAAATAGGAAAAAAGGCTGTGTCATTTTGTCCCAATATGCCTCTGAATTTATGTCATTTATCATGATTATATTTTTCATTTGACCTACATTTCACTTCCATTGATCAAATAATCGGCCAAGATTTTTTTTTCACCCTTCAAGCACAAAGCTTCAGCGGATGGTTTATTAAAGGTTACCACATTTCTTCCCTTTCATTTCACATCTACAATTTCTCCATCCATTCTTTTTTAACTGTTTGCTTCGTTTGATGTACTTTTAGCGCTTAATCTGCCATCCATATTTAATGGCTGCCTCCCATTTTTCCGCTCCCTTTGAAGTGTACTGTGGCATAATAATTGACCCAGATGTTTGCTGCTGGACCCTCACTGTAATCACTGACAAAGCATACAGAATCCTGTGTAAATTATACACTATCAATCTGGGATGTCACACCCATCTCGAATACAGGATATGCTGCCCTTCACTGCTTGGAAACCAGATCACGAATGTCTGAAAATACTTATATTTATATCACAGAAACTGCAGTAAATTGTATAATGATTATTGTACTAACCCCTAGACATGCTAACAAATTTCCTTTTTCAATAATAGTGAGACAGTTGTTTGATGCTGAACGAGATATCATGCCAGTCAAATTAGAAAAGAATCGAAGATGATTAAATAGCTTAACCCTTTCCCTCATATAGACTCATTTTGACGCACTCAATAGGTACCACATAAAGCCTGATCTGCAGAAAACCACAGTTAAACCTTACCAAATTTAATTACAAAATCCTCATTTCCAGACCACTGAGGAGCAGCGAACAGCATAAAACCTGATCAGCCTGCGAGTAAAGGATAAAAAGCTTAGTTTATTAATCATGGTTATGTTGGATTCACTTTATTTTATTGGATGCAACTCATGTACTTTTTATTTCCATTTAGATTTTGCCATTTAAATGTTTGATAAAGGTCTTTTTTTTGGTGAAATTTACATTCTATCAATGTTGATTGATTTTACAACAACTGATATAATCCTTCTCAAGAGTGTGTGTTGACCAGTGTAAGTGTGGGAGATGATAAAGATTCTTGATTCTATGGACTTCAAACTTGCAACCTTTAGATCTGCAGCCATATATGCGCCCACAAGATGAAAGTGGCCTTCAGTAAAGGTCTGGACATTGTGTTATTGGCTTGATTTGACCATCACATTAAATAACATTTATGGGTAGTATTAAGCAGTACAAAGGGTGCATATTTATATTGTGGAAAATTGAACTTCATAGTCACTAAGGGAGAGGAACCATTGACCTGGCTACTGTGTAGGGGACCTTGGTCCATTAGGATGGGTTTAGTAGTCCATTGACCATTGACAGTGTTGACACTTATCTCCATCCCAGGACAATGCCTTGGTCATCTGTTTAAGGAACTTCAAAGGGATCAAATGCAGAATTTTATGGCATACACTTTACGATGATTCTTTCAGCCAACATTTACTGACAATAAAATCAGTTGGTTTTATTTTTTTTTCATGTGGGCCCATTTTTGGTAATTTCCGTTTACTGCTTTGAAGTGAGTGGAGAATGTGTTTATGCAGCAGCCCTGTTTGTTGTTGTGGGTGACCGTTTTATTTTATAGCTTGGGTCACAGCTTCCTACATTTGGACAGACTGATTGAGGTTGTGATTGTTTGGTATACCAGTCATGGTACTCATCACATGATCAGTGGGCACTGCAGGGTGTTTGAGTTGGTATTGGACTTGGATATTGTAATGGTTGGAGGTATTGTGAGACAAACATCAGGTATAGTATGAAATAATGGTCCTGTTGATAGCTTTGATTCATAACACATAGTAAATTGAAATTTCAGTGACTAAAAATTGATTTTTGAGCGCATGTTAATTTCTATCGAAGGCCAGGATTGTGTGACTTTGTTTATAATGTCTTGTAAAATATTTTGACATTGAAAGGATGCCAGATTGAACTTGACCTTTAATCTGCCATCAACTTCAGCCATCTGACATGCTCTTATGTCTCTTGGAGTACTCGAAACTGCATATTTTTATTGCAAGAAGGATTTTCAAGAGCCTTTGAGTTGATGAGGTCACCTTTTTTAAAATTTATCTCTCAACAGATATAAAGAAACACTAAAGAAAATCTCTGATCTGTAAAGCCCAATTTCAAGAATTTACTTGTCATATTGTGAAGCACATAAAGTGAGAGCTTGATGTGAAACTAATGTAACCACACACAAATAAAGCAGCACTTAAAACAGTTTTGTAGCAAACCCTCAAAATGCTATTGCAGAAAGTGAACTCGGAGTCTTTTTCTTCATGCAAGTTTGGCACAGATTGTTTTCATATAGATGGTTAAATGATTGTAATTTATGAGCAGGAATTGAAAAAGATGGTCTTTACAAAGGGTACACATTACCCGTAAAGAATCTATTTTGTCAGCTGTTTGAATGATTAGCAAATATAGAGATTTATTTTTAGACCACAGTTTAGTAAGGCCATGTCTTATTGTCAAAGCAAGACCTTTTTCAAACATACCTCTATCCATATCTCAGAGAGGAATTGAAAGGTACATGTGTGCGTTTCGTTGTCATGAACTTTGGACTTAATTGAGCAGGGAAATATTAGAGGAATTTGTCAAATATTGAGCTAAATATGCAAATAAATATAAACCTTAAAGGTAAATAGAAAGAAATCTGTTGGACATTAGTTACCATGTTGTAGAGAGGTCGATGTCAATAGTGGAGTGTGTTTATAACATTTAAATCACTTTTAGGTAACTTTTTAAAAATCCCATCATAATTCATTTTCCAAAGTGAAACTGTATGGGTTTTATCTGTAACATAAGAAGTGAAACAAGCATTTGACATAAGATGGATGTAATATAGAGGAACATGTTTCGGGATTAAAACTGGATTTGATGCACAATATGTTCATATTGGTATACCACAAAGGACATGGATATTTTTTAGGAATCTTGAACTGCTTTTGGTGGTATATTTCTTTTTTTTCCTGGTCTATGAATGCGTGTGCCATGTCCCTGTATTCTAGATGTTCCATGGCTGTATCTAGTTAAAGATTGTATTTATGCCGTTTTATTTTTCTCTTTTATCAAATTATTATGTGTTAAGATAATTCAGATTTAAGGACCTGTATCTTTTCTTTCTTTTTTTTTTTTTTTTTTTTTTTTTGAACTCTTTATTAAATGTTTTTATGTGGGCTTTCATTTTATTTATCTATATTGAACTGTTTCTTTTAAATATAAAGTAAAAACAGAATCCTCATTTTTAACCTATTCATTTTACTATACATAAGCATGTTTACTTTTTTCATATCTCCAGTTGGTACAATACAATTTGTTTGTCTTTAAGGTGTTCCCATTTTTTATTCTTTATCCCCTCCAACACATGTTCCTTTGTTGAAGATGATCTTGCATTTTTCTTCATCAAATAAATGCTTTCAAAAATGATTTTTTGTTGGCCTAAATGATACCTACACTTTGTAAAATAGTTATTAGGATGTGTCTGTGATAAAAAGGCTATTTAAGGTTTCATACAAGACGTAGGAAAAAGAGTGAATTGTCAAGTATTTTGTTAACTAAACAGACCAGAGTATATGAGCAAACATTCTTGTCCAAACAGAGAGAGCCTATGGTCCTCAGGACACCATACCAGGTACTGACTCTCCTTACTTGGAGGAGAGAAGAGTCTCATCATTAGCTACATTGTTTTGTCTCATTTTTGAATATATGTCATCTCTTAAGTAAGGACAATTTTTAAATCGGAGAAATTAATGTTTTGGTTTTGGGAAGGTTTTTTTTTAAATCACTGGATGACAGGACGTGAAATGTAGGGTTATTTATTGATAGCTGGGCAAGGTCATGGATCTAGGGTTTTGTTACAGTTCAAGGGGCCAGATACCACAGTGTTCAAATGAAATTTAAATTTGAATTGACCATTTGAATAGCCCCTCTTAACCTTACGTAGGATATGGGTGAAGATTGGCACATGTTGGCGGCCTGTGGTTGAGAGGGTGGAGACAAGGCTAGATGAGTTTGTCGGGGACAATATTCAAGAGATGTTTACACATGGATCAACATAAAGTTTTGATCCAGTGGGAAATTTCAGTTATAAAACCCCTGGCAGGATAGATGGTCCATGTGTCCACAGACTTATACACATATATGCTGGATGTGATGGTCCTCATATGAAACACTGGAGAATTTACGCTTGTGATTATATGGATTTTGTGGTTATATCCCTGGATTGCTTTTATGATTGTTGTGTGCTTGTTTTGAAAGCTAAGAAGAAATGGATACCATCATACCTGATATTGTTTTCTGTGTATAAAAATGAAACTGTATGGGTACTTTGTTGTTGTTTTAATTAGAGTATGCTGGGAGAGTTGTGATGATAAAGGACATGCAATGCTCATATTAATTAAAGGTTATTTACAGTAATTGGTCTTTAATGATCATATAGGCTTGGTTTTTAAAATTGTGATATTTGTTAGATTTCCCCAGAGATATAATGTTGATTACATGTGGGTGGTTGAAATAGTAATCAAGAAATGAGGCATTTGCCGGTCAACTTAATTAATACTTGTTGAAATATTGATACAGTTTTCTTTCTGTTAAGGGCATATATCACAATAGCGCCATTTTAGCCAAAAACTCATATTCAGGGGCAGATAACTCAAAAAGTAGCATGGAGACCCCCATTTTCATTCCATAAATTTGTTTCTAGTGTGATTCTTTATAATCATGCCAAGTTTAAAAAATTCTGTTCACTAGTTTTGATTTTCCTTCTTTATCTATATATATAGTAAAATGGCGCAATTGTGATATATGCCTTTAAATAACCATTTTCCCTAATAAGTATGATAAAACTGAACTTTTTTCTATTTTTTTTTTTAACTGTTCATCAACTTTTTCCATGTAACAGAGATTATTTAAAAATATCAGAGAATACATTCACAAATATGAAAGAAAAAAAAGGAGAATATTTTGGATTCAGATTCACGCAGCATTTGATGCTGGATTAATTTGGTAGTAGCACTTCCCAATCATTGTAGAATGCATTGCAGAGTTCCTTGAAACTAATTTATTGACTTTTATATCTGATTTTTTTAGACCTTTATTTAGATATAAATGGCATTTCTCTCCCTTGATTCTGAGAACTGATATTTCGAAAGAAAGCTTTTCTCCAGTTGAAAGTCTTGGATTCTCACGATTCATCAACTTCTGACAGTGACAAGCAGTAAAACGTGTCTCCTCTTCCCTTAACTTGCATGTGAAACAAGGATTTAATGATTTCAAGAAAACAAATAAATCTTTCATGTCTTGCATTGTTCCAGACTCTCTCAAGGTCTTTGCCTAAAAGTGTGATTTTCACATTCCGAAAATCCATGTGACTTTTTCAAGGCAGTAATTTGTGGCTGTATTGATTTGGGCTGTATGTTTTGTTGCCATTTGCATGCATGCATGCATGCTTTCATCTGTGTGCTTGATCTGTTAAACTCTATCAGTGAAGAGGTTGGTTTGGCCTTGAATCCATGACTGTTTTTTTTTTCCTCCCAATAATCCGGGACTGGAAATCAGGAAAATGACGTGACTTGTTGGTCACGTTTTGAAGCCGACTCACGTGCTCTGAGATTGCCAAAGCTCGTGTAACAAGAACATGGCAGAAAAATTGATTATCCTCGTGTCTTGATGATTCATCACAAGGGGACAGATTCTGAGAAATTCCATAGTCCCATCCTTGATTTATGCCCCTAAACAACTGTGGAATGCTGGGAAATTTGTTAATAGTGTGGGAATTTCAGGCCCTGCTTTTGTTTAAACTGACAGGGAGGAAGGATTTATTTTTAGAGGATTTATAAAAGTGTTCATGCATTAGCTTTGTAGTTGGTGATTTCTACTGAATCATTATTAAAATAACTTACTTGATCTATGAAGTAATTAAGTATAATTCGAATGAGAAGTGAGAGAAAGGCGAGTATGTATTTTAACAGTCTGCTTCACTTCCATACTTTTAAAAATTTCATAACCAGTTCTGCGAGATTTTAATTGTGAATGTGAAATCAAAATAAAGTTGAAACAATATTTTACAAAACAAGGGATGAAGTTTTGTATTTTTTGTCATGGACATTAGTTGGTATATTTTTAGAGTTAATTAATTAGGAAAGTCTTTGATGTATGACTGAGTTGATAATTGTGTCACACAGGGATCACATTTCCCAGGGGGTTGGGGAGCATCATATATAGTATAGAATGGAAAACCGGCATGAATAAATTAATAGGCTCTAGTATTGAACATTGGAGAGGAAAGTAAACAGTAGAATCATCTGAGTCATAAGGAGTAAGGTGTGCTCATTGTGTGAAGCATCATGCCACTGCTGAAAGCTCCCATGCGATCATGATTTTCATTGTTACTCAGGAAAGTGGCAATTAGAGGGTGGAGTCATAATAAAACAAGATAGTTGGACAGAAATTGGTGTGAATTTGGATAAAGTTTGTTTGGCAAGGATTAGATTAGGCACGAGGATCCTGCAGCAGTTATGTTTGTGTTTTTTTTTCTTATTTAATCATTGGAGTGAAAAGGAAATTATTAAGTGAAAATCATTCAGTTTTAACCTTTTAATTTCTTCTTTATTTTTCATTTGATTGCAATCTTTTTATTTTTTATTTTTTGTTTTATTGACAGTCAATATCAAGGTTAGTCACGGGAGAGCTCAATTAACCTCTGCTTGATCATGTGCTATTAAAAAACATAATTAAGTTCTGGTCTGTGATACAGAGAACTAGTGAAGAGGATTTTCTTAATCATTTAGTCGCGGTTACAGAACATTTTTGAACATACTAGTCTTGTCGTTTTATTTGTGCTCTTCTAATCCACTTTTATAATGGCGACAACCCTAAATGTACTTTTATGACTTCAAAAAAAAGGGAAGGGAAAATTAATGTCATTTTTTAAGTCAGAGATATATATTTGTTTTTGCTGAAACTTAATTTAATTTGGAAGAAAAATATAAAAGAGACAGACCTAGTAGATAATATTCTGTACTAAATTCTCCCACAGTTGTGAATATTCAATTCCAGTCAAAACTCCTTTTAAATCGGAGAAGGGATAGATGTTCTGTATAATGCACTTTAATATTTACAGGATATTTTGAATATGATTTGCTGTTTTAAAACATCCTGCAAGACAAGGATTGTCTTAGGATATCTGAGCCAATTTATTTGTCTGGAAACGTGGCTTAAAACGTGACTTAAAGCATGAGGAATTTTATTACAGTGTTTTGCTTAAAGAGTGTTTTCTTAAATACAGTTTTGCTTGATCTGCAGCTGCAAAGATTAACCGAATAAATGAGAATTGGTTCACCGAGATAGGGATTGTTTTTGTTTCCAGTCCATTTGTCTCCTGAGGATCAGAATTCATAAACTGTTCATCAGATAGCAGGCATTTTGAGCATTTGTGTAGGTGTCAAGTCCTAACCAAGAGCTGTTTTAGCAGGCTATGAGCCAATTGTTAACGAAATATGGTTGCTTTTGATAGGCATTATTTTTTTTTGAGTTCAAAGTTCAACAGGAAGTGTGACAGATAGTTGTCAACAAAAAAAAACACCAACTTATCTTGCATTTTGCACTGGAAGTACAGGCATATTTTGTAAGATGGATGTCATCTGGGGTTAAAGACTTGGTCAATAAATGTCAGTATTTTTAGCTCACATGAGCACAACGTGCTCAAGGTGAGCTTTTCTGATCGCCTTTTGTCCGGCGTCCGTCGTCCGTCGTCCGTGCGTCCGTGCGTGCGTGCGTGTGTGCGTCCGGCGTCAACAATTGCTTCAAACAACATCTCCTCCTAAACGGCTTGGCCAATTTGAAAAATATTTTGCAGGAATGTTCCTTGGATGAAGCTCTACTAAAGTTGTATAAATGGTTCTGGTCCATTGCATAATTAGGTCACAGGAGCTAAAAATAGATTTTAAAAATGAAAATTTAAAAAATCTTCTTCTCTGAAACCACAAGGCCTAGCCTTTTGATTTTTGGTATGTAGCATGATCTTATGACTCTCTACCAGGATTGTACAAATTATGACCCTGGGGTCAAAATTGGCCCCGCCCCAGGGGTCACTTGATTTCACATAGGCTAATATAGGAAAAACTTGAAAAAATCTTCTTCTCCGAAACCACAAGGCCTAACCTTTTGATTTTTGGTATGTAGCATCATCTTATGGGCCACTACCAAGATTGTACAAATCATAGCCCTATGGTGATAAATGACCCCGCACCAGGGGTCACTTGTTTTACATAGAGTTATATAGAAAAATCTTAAAAAATCTTCCTCTATGAATCCATAAGGCCTAGAGCTTAGATATTTGGTATGTAGCATCATCTTATGGGCCACTACCAAGATTGTACAAATCATAGCCCTATGGTGATAAATGACCCCGCACCAGGGGTCACTTGTTTTACATAGAGTTATATAGGAAAATCTTAAAAAATCTTCTTCCATGAATGCATAAGGCCTAGAGCTTAGATATTTGGTATGAAGCATCATCTTATGGGCCACTACCAAGATTGTACAAATCATAGCCCTATGATGATAAATGACCCCGCACCAGGGGTCACTTGTTTTACATAGAGTTAAATAGGAAAATCTTAAAAAATCTTCTTCTATGAATGCATAAGGCCTAGAGCTTAGATATTTGGTATGAAGCATCATCTTATGGGCCACTACCAAGATTGTACAAATCATAGCCCTATGATGATAAATGACCCCGCACCAGGGGTCACTTGTTTTACATAGAGTTAAATAGGAAAATCTTAAAAAATCTTCTTCTATGAATCAATAAGGCCTAGAGCTAAGATTTTTGGTATGTAGTAGCATCTAATGGTTCATTACAAAGATTTTCAAAGTCTTGGCCCTACGGTGATAAATGACCCTGCGCCCAAGTCTTCTCTGAAACTATATGGCCCATTGCTTAGATATTTGGTGTGTAGTATTGTCAGGGGTAAAATGTTTTAGATTAAGTTATATCAGAATCCTTGTCTGTTTAAAAACCTTGACATCAGTTGAAGCAATGGTACTCAGGTGAGCGATTCAGGGCCATCATGGCCCTCTTGTTTATTTTACTTATCCATTTTATAAAAGTAAAAGGTATAAGAGATAATGCTTTATGATTGGGGAAAATATCATTGAGGTCATTGATGAGCACTGTAACCTATTGTCTGTCTGAAACAAGCCAATAGGAAACAGAGTCAACATAGATGGCTATCTTGATTTCTTGCAGCGGAGTAGTTTTATACAGAGGATACCAGTCATCTAGGGGTGGTCTCATTCCGCATGCAATCCCATCCTGTAGTGGTTACCATGTCAACAGGAAATCTAGGGTCATTGATCTATTGAAAATATTGCAGAAAGGCTGATTTTAGTATGGATTATGATATTTACATGGTATAAACAGTGATAATGGATGTAAGCATGGGCATAAAGTGAAGGACTTTGTTGAAAATTGAGAAATTTCATGACTTCATATTTTGTTTATTTCATGCATTAAAGATTTTTGTAAGATTAACTGCATAAATGAGGCGTTCACTCTATTTCAAGATGGGTAATGTGCAATTAATTTAGTAATTGATGCAGCACAAAAGTGCCTCTACAGATTATTATCAAAGAATGATTGTGCAAATTCAAATGACCGTATACATGGAAGTCAAGGTCAGTGTTTTCAGGCATGAAATATATTTGGGCAGTGACTTTCATCAGTTGCAACTTTGGCAGCCAGTATTTGTTTTCTCCCATGTCAGATTTATTACACCAATGCAATATTCTTACTTAGGATATGATTCTGATCTTGGCTTTATATTACAACACATGTTATGAAAACACACCTGCTAAATGTGGCGATGTTGTCTTGCAGTTGTTGAGTGTTGCTAGCGATATCCTTGAGACATTGAGTGAAGTAGCTGTTTGTTGTTATCGGAGTAGCCTGTCCAGTAAACAAGCTAAGAACTGAAGATAAGCTAATGGTCATCTGACTAAACATGGCTCTCATGATAAGGAGAGAGAGATGGAGAGATTAGGAAAGTGAATACATTAAGCTAATGGTGGGGAGAGGGCATCCAGAATCCTTGTTACAGTGCTGTAGTTAGCATTTTATATCAAAATTGAGATTTAATTTTGTTTGTCAGGCTTAATTAAATTAACACAGTGGTTATTTGGTAAGATTGCAATACTTTTTTCACATAATTATTTTCTCATCTTGACTGACCTTTATTCTTGATTTTCCTGCTTTAACTGGCATGGTCTCATTAGTGGTAATGTTGGCACAAAACAATTAATAGAACAAAAGCTTTGAAGCTACTAATTGCAGAAGAAATTGTTTCTTTGAACTAATTAGTGATCAAAAAAGAATAAATGCAAACATAAAAATTGGATTTTATTATCAGAGGACTGGTAATATGGAGGGATTACTATCGGTGGTGATTCAGAGTCTTGCAGGATGGAAGGTGTAGGTGGAGACATCTTGCTTCAGGGACTGGTTAAAGTATTGATCTGTCACAGTCGGGTGCCCAACCTGTGTCGTCTGTTGCTAGCGCAATGTGGGGTGACACTAGCTGCAGTACCTGACGTGTTCACACAAGTATTGCAGACTTCTTCAGGGTCACACTGTGTGAGATGCACTGATACGTAGTTCTTGGAACTTTTCCAGTTGTGTGACATACTAGTGTAGGGACACTTTTATTTTGTGGTTAAGAGGATATTTTTAGACAATTACCCTCAATTGCAGATTTTAGGTTCATCTTTTCTGAAGTGTAACTTAAATGAGCCATAGATTTTATGGTTTGGAATCATTAAGTTACTTTGGACATAATAGCTGTGAATCTCAATGCAAATACAAATTTTGATTTTATGAGTTTGAGCCAAGTCCATAAAATGACTTAAATTTGAAAATAAAGCATTATTTTCTATTGGAAATTCTGTTTATTAAAAATGGTTTTGTCTCTAAGTGGAATAAGACAAGATGCAGATGATGCTCTGTTACCTGCATTCCCTATTGATTTTCTGCCTGTATCAGATGCACATTGTTCTGAACAGGAGAGGAAGTAAACTGGACGCCTTGTGACAACTCTCTATATGCAACCTAGGAATACGATGATGACAATCAATCGCTGATGTAATTTCCTGTTAATCTGTCTTTATAGAATTATTGTTAGTCATTAGACAAAGTCTGTAGCAGATCCAGGCATTCAGGATTCTAATGCTGAGTCAGAGGATACTGTGATTATCAAATCTAAATTTACATCAGACATCATGTACTGTAACTTGGCAAACTTGAGTTTAATTCATCTATCTTTCTATCTATCTGGAAAAGGTATAAACTTTGCATTTGGAAACTGTTAGCAAAATAATACTGGTTAATTAATTCAGCTCAGGTCAAGTTCAGGAGAATATATATGGGACTTGCTTAGTTGTCATTTGTAGGCATCTCTTGGTCTGGAGGGCCATTCTACTGAATGCCATGATGTTTCTTGCATTTCAGACATAGCTACATTTACATGATGGATCTGAGTATGGGACAAGTGCTCTTGTAAAAGTATTTCAGTGACTGGTTCATTATGGGATATTTGTTTAGTTAATGCACCAACAGTTTAGAGGTATGTTGAGATTTTAGTAAGAATAAATTGTGGCTGGTGGTTGTATGGGTAAGAATTAACTTGGTACTATAGTAGCATGCATGCACACAGATGTTACTGGTAGTAAAAGGAATGGTGTTTTATTTTGTAGAGGAGAAGCTTGTATCTCACAATGGACAATATGTTTATAATTGATGTGGTACATATACGATGGGAGAACAGACTGTAAGATATATGTATGTGTGTATGTGGACACATGTGCAGAACTTGAAAATCAGGGACTGAAGTGAAGTATGCATAGACTATCAAGGATGACTTTCCAACTTGGATTAAGACGCAGTATTATGGATATTAATAATGCTTTTGCCAAACTTTGCTATGGAAAGCGTAAAAAGACCAGAGGCAAAAAGAAAGCAACATTGAAAGGTGAGGATATGAAGCTAGACCTTCGTCATTGTAGTTGTTGTTTTATTTATGCTAATATTCATTTTTTTCTCAGGTATGTAGGACAAAGTACAAATAGGAATTAAATATATCCACTTTCATATGTGAATATCTTTTTTATCACCAGAAATCTCACCTTCTTGAATTTTAAGAATTTCATTAAAATCCGCTACTTAAAATTTCACTTCATCTGTTGATAACCCATGGTTGAAGGCATCAGATGTCACGTTTTCTTGATAAAAAATAAGTCAAGGAGTAGGCGGAAACTGTTTGTACAATAAAGTACAGCACCAACAACAAATAGGGGGCACCTGCATGACCCAAAAATTCCGCTACCTTAACCTTGATAGCCCCTTGTAATGCAAGAATAATCCTGGGTAAACAAAACAATATCATTGAAATGAATCCATATTTCTCAGGATCTAATCCTTATTTGGTTTATCTCTTGAGGACGATGTTATACCCATAATTTTTCATTTTCTACGCCTTTAGATCTCGTTTTGGGTGAAATTAATATGGATAGCAATCTGAGAGCCTTCTACTGTACGTGTTAGTTTCTAATTGTAATTTTTTTAATTATGCTTAAAGCATTTTATTTAGTATGTCTTTGAACTGAATTTTTGATTTTTATTGTACTTTATGAATTTCTCTATATCGTTCTCATTAGGTAAAAAAAAAGAAGTCAGACTTCAAAATTTAGAATTTAGAACATATAATTCCAAGCCTTAATTATGATTCTCTTTATTTCTTCTTTTTTTTTCAATTATGTTTCTCATTACTGAACATTATTACAATGCCATTTTTCTGGCCTTACCATCTCTAAAGATGTTGCACATTTGCTCAAGGTCTTCATTCAGTAACTGGTCTGGACCTTCAGCACAGATGGTCATCAGGTTGGAGAGTTTAGGAACAAATTTCAAGGGGGATTCTTCTTGAAATGATATAGGGGTTGCTTTTTCGGAATGGGTTTTTTCAGCCGTTTTTTCATTTGTTTTTTTCGGGAGGGTCTACGGGTGCCGGTTGTTCAGGACAATCGGCAGGCACTGTTGAATAAGTTGATGTTGAGGCAGCATCCTCCTCACTTTGTTTTGAAAAATACGAATATAACCTTTTTGTCCCCTCTTTATCTTTTTTACGAATGCGTTTTCCGTAGTACTTATTGTTGTGCGACGAAATCTTGACAACGTGAATAGTGCACGCTAAAAACCGGGACACACAAGACAATTCTCCGGGAATAAACCTTTTTTCGATATTTACATCTTGAAATGCATTAAAGGTAAAAAGGCAACTAGAATTTGTAAATTATAATGAAATTATCGTTTTAGGGAATCACAAATGGAATGGACTTTAAAAAAAAAATCGATCGGCAAACAGGCTTTCCCGAAAACCGTGGTTACCGCGTAATAGTGTCTTTACTATTTTCGGAATACGTCTGCCATTTTCATTGTCGTATCGTAAACAAGTTTTGATGGGACTGAACATCTCAATAAATAGGCGATATTTGTTCATTTTTTCTCCTTTTAGGCATTGGGAATTTTATTCACTAGCATTGGGAATATTTTTATCAAAATTGGGAAAAATACACGTTATTTGTCAATGGGAATGGGTCCGTTTAACGGACCCGTAGATGCGCCAGAAAAAGGCCTGGCTTTCCAATGTATTGAAAGTTGAAATACTGTAGAATTATTACTAATGGTATGAAATGAGATTTTGTTATGATATAAGTAAAGGATGGAGTTACACTATGCAGTCATGTTTTGTGTATGAATTATCTGCTATGTGAGTGGCCCCTGAACTTCTGTCGCATGTCAGGCGCTAGTCTGCAGCAATACCCTGTTACATGTCAGGCACTAGTCTGTCACATGTCAGTCGCTAGTCTGTCACATGTCAGGCGCTAGTCTGCAGCAATACCCTGTCACATGTCAGGCGCTAGTCTGTCATGTGTCAGGCACTAGTCTGCAGCAATACCCTGTCGCATGTCAGGCACTGTATGCTGTCAATACCCTACCATCACATGATTCAGTTATATCCTGCTAATCAACAGTCGTGATGTGAGTGATCAAAAAGGATCCATCCAATAGATGAATGACCGAGCTAATGAATGAATTATTCAATCAATATGATCCTATCTACAACAAACTGTGATCATTGATACTCTATCAGTTTTCTACAAAATCCTGCAGGGATGGTGCTGCATGGATTACTTGGCCAATGCTAACTAGATTTCAAGTCCACTTAGAATACAGGGCTAATCAATGGGAATAGGATCATGTTTATGACCAGCTATAGTATAGGTGTTTATGTCATCAATACCGCCAGCCTCCCCTTATTTGGTTATATTTCTTTCATTTCCTCCACTCATCATTTTACTCCCTTTGTTAGACTATAACAACATGGTGGTGTAATGTAATAACCTTTGTTAGTCTCTTGTGTGTATCAGTGTTTGCATTTGTCGGGTGCATGGTGTGTGCCCCTTTTTCTGTGGACATTGCTAATTGATGTGTAATCAAACAATCTGCAGCAGTACAGTGGCTCAGTGGTCTTAATATGAGACCTGTATAGAGTGGACAAACAGGACACCTATCTGTTATGTTTGTACACTTCCTCTGCAATCAGACTTGCCTGGTCTTCTGTCTAGCCTGGTCACTTAGTGCATGTTGCAGGTGACATTTAACCGCTTTTGAAGACTTAACTGGAAAGAAATACCGGTTCTGACTTTCTATGCTCCCACCATGAAATGGTGACGTGCATATAGTGTTACACCTATCTGTATGTGTGTTAGTGTGTCTGTGTGTGTGTGCAAGAATTTGTGTCCTGGACGTACATTTGTTATGTATGGTCCTGTTTTAAAATCCTTAGGGCAAGACAATGTGTCGGGAACAAGAACCAGGTTGCTAGCTTGAAGGTCAAGGTCACAGCACTCAGTTGACTTAAAATATTGTCCCAGCTTTTTGGTCTTAATTGGTTGTTTTTGAAATAACTTTGCACAAGTGATCCTTTGGACAAGACAATGTGTTGCAAACAAGAACCAGGTTGCTAGCTTGAAGGTCAAGGCCACAGCACACGGTGGACCTTAAAATCTCATTCCAGCTCGTAACGTGTTTTTAAAATAATTTGGCACAAGTGGTCCTTTGGACAAGACAATGTATTCGAGCAAGAAGCAGGTTGCTAGCTTGAAGGTCAAGGTCACAGCACTCAGTTGACCTTAAAATGGTGTCCCAGCTGTAACTTTGTTGTGAATGGTTGTGTTTTGAAATAACTTGGCATAAATGATCCCTAGCATATGATGAAGTGCAAACAAGAACCAAGGGCTAGCTTCTAGGTCAAGGTCACAGCAGTTAGTTGATTTTAAAATTTGTGTTAGCAGTCCTGTCTGGGCTGTTACTTTGTTGTGTATTGTCATGTTTTGAAATAACTTTCTATGGACAAAACAAGTACATACAAGTACCAGGTTGCTAGCTTAAAGGTCAAGGTCACAACACTTGGTTTAGGTCTGGTCTCAGTACTCATTTGATCTTTAAGTCCTCTTCTTTTATATTTCCAGTTTTTCATCATATACACTGACAAAAATATCTAATAAACAAAATGGCAGGGGCATCCATGTCCTATGGACACATTTCTAGTTGTTTTTTTTTGTTTTTTTTGGTGTTTTTTTTTCAAAATTGCTGACAACTGTCATACACATTTCACATTATACCAGGCAGTGTGTCTGAGTTCTAGAGCAGTATTGTGACATCTGAAAGTGTTTACTTGCATAGAATTTGTTTCTGTAAATAGGGAAAAAGCAGACATTCCCAGGGGAGTACTCCCATATTTCTGCTTTCAAGTTCTAACCAGAAAATGTTTTTAAGAGAAATGGTTGCAACTGCAGCAGATTTGCAACACAGTAATGCAATTTAGGATTTTATGGGCTAAATTGTTTGTCCAATTGAGTGTAATGGGAGAGATTTTTGTATGCATTAAAAAATGAGAATGCTTTTGCAAAATAATTTTGTATTGTTTTGTTGTTGTTTTCAGTCGAACTAGATCATCCGACATTTATTATGCAATTTAAAACTGTTCTTCATATTGAGTGTAGAAATATTAATCACTAGCTTCTGCATTTTCATACATGAACATTCATGAGAGAGTAAATTTAAAGGCTGTCCTCAAGATGTTCGTAAATAAAGTACCAACAGATCAACAACGCCAATTTATCTTTCTTAAGTTAATTAAATGTACATGAACTTTATATATAAAATATATTGTAATTGAAAATTTATTTTTAGCAAAGAGTGATATGTGACTTTTTCCCAAATTGAGAGAAAATACTGAATCATTCAGGGTACCAGTCATCAAATTCCCCAAAATAATCAAAAGTACCAACAATTTGGCAAAGTAGCCAAAATAAAGAAGAAGGACCATTGATAACTGACAACTACAATCACCAACATGTCTTGGTCTAGAGACCTTCTATGGTCCAGATTTTCAGCACGTCTTGTAAATTTCTTTATAGTCAAGCTAGTATCAATTTTTCAGAAATTTGTTCGCACTATCTTATAACTTGCTGATAAAACACTCATAAACATACATAAAGACCTTGTTGAACAGACCGACATTGCAATAACATTGTATGTACAATGTCGTGAGATTCAAATTTAAATTTTTGGCCCAGCAATCTGGAAGATGGATGTAGACTGAATATGTTTAAAATTTGAACACAGACAGACGAGGATGATAAAAAGACATTCAAACATTTTGTAGAGAGACATGCTAGACATTCAGGACTTATGTTGACTACAGTAAAGTGTCAAAAATGTTTATGGCATATCAAAAAGAACAGAGTACAGGATTTCCATGTATGATGCATTATTAGACATGTGATATTGTTTCTGATTACTCTCTAGAGAAATTAAACGCTGGCAGAATGACGAATGATCAGTGGGGTGAGATATTGAATGTCAACAACACATTTTTACTTTCAAACTTGATATTTTATTGGAGCTATCAAGGAAATGCCATATGCAACCAGTTCCAAACATGATCTGCCTGTAATCAACTTGCTGGCTGATCAGGTCTTTTACTGTTTGGTACCTCTTCAGTAATTTGAGATCATTGTAGGTTATAATTGTTTTCAGTTTGATCAGGTTTATCTCGGGCCTCAAGCATGGTGTAACATGGTGAGGATTGATTTGATCATTTTAAGACTTTATATGACTTAGTAAAGGAGAGTGTAGTCCAGTGTCCTTGGTTTGATCCCCATTAGGAGCAAGGAATCTACAGGGCCTTCCAAGTTGCTAAGTACTGGTCCAATCCAGGAACTGTCAAGAGAAATTAGGATAAGTTGTCTCCCAATTGATGTTAAAATAAGTTCAAACTTAATATGGCAACCATTAAAAGTTGAAATTTTGTGGTCCTCACCATGTTTAACCCTTTCCCTCATAGAGGACACCATGAAAAGACCTATGCGAACAGCATAAAACCAGATCAGCCTGCGAGTTACTCGCAGGCTGATCAGGTTTTATGCTGTTCGCTGCTCCTCAGTGGTCTGAAAATGAATATTTTGTAATTAAATTTGGTAAGGTTTAACTGTGGTTTTCTGCAGATCAGGCTTTATGTGATATCTATTGAGGGTGTCAAAATGAGTAAATATGAGGGAAAGGGATAATGATTATGTTGGTTCACTCTGTATCAGGTATACATCAGCTGGTCACTATCTTGTACTGAATAACAGATAGTGTCACAGGGCGTGTCCTGGTAAACAAGATGGGACTTAGTTTGGAACTTAGGGCCACCCGTCTGACTCAACAATTTCTCGTGCTTATTACAGTTTTTTATTGGATATGTTTTATGCTAATTACAGTTTTTATTGGATATGTTTTAAGCTAATTACAGTTCTTTATTGGATATATGAAATACAGATGTTTGTATCCACTGTATGAAGCCTGTTCTACATACTAAGGTTATATGTTGAATATTCTGTGGTACATAGAAATAAAATTATTCCAGTCAGTGTATCTTTAGATTAAACCCAGAAAACAGTCATACAACGGCATTTAACTGAATCTGCATCTGAATCAAAGTGCCTTATTGGTGAGGTCTGTAATTATAAAAAGAATTTTGGATTAAATTTCTGTGTTTGTATGTTTTCAGAGATAGAGGCGACCGAAGCTTGTCGATGGCTGCGTGAGACGGGATTTCCACAGTATGCACAGCTGTATGAGGGTAAGGAATAATTCATTTACCTTTAGATATATGTCATCATCATCATCATCATTGTCATTGTCATCATCATCATCAGAAGTGTCATTATTATCATCCATCATCATCATCAGTAGCAGCAGCTTTGTCTTGAATACCATCAAACATCTGCTTCATTTCTATGGCAACAGTCACATATTTATAAAAATACAAATATACGTCTGAGTATGACACTCAAACTGAAACAGTGCCATGTTAGATACAACCAGGATTATAGTATGATATTTGATTTTGAGCCTAAGATGTCCTTGAGTATAATCTTATGACGTCTACAGTTTGAACCTTTTGTGATATAAGCTGACATTTATGATTCACCGAGTTTAAAGCCACTATACAACATTTTGACATTTAACAGGTGTTTTAGAAGATATTAAATGACAGTTTTGAAATTTTTGTAATAAATACATTTTAGCCATGACAAATCATATTTTGGAGATTAAGAATTGTTTTGTATAAAAATTAACCAGGCTTAGTGATATTTTGTGGTTTAAAACTAGTGGGGAGATGACACCGTTATTGTGAAATCTGGATGTCAGTTTGGGTTAACCAATAAGGGATGACAGTTAACACACCCTTGCACCTGGTATAACAGAATAGGAGAAATCTGTCACGGGATACCCCATGTAGGTATGGTCATGACAGACCTACTTTGGGAGACTAAATAGCCTAATTCTTTGTTCTTTCTTTCTCTACTGATTTAACCGTAGATGTAATCATACTTAACAACAGATGGAGGAAGTGAATCATGTTGCTTTAAGTTGCAAGTTCAAGACAGTGTAGATTCTTTGATTTTTTCCCCATAAGTCAATAAGTGCGGTTTAAGTGACATTCTTACAAATGTTTTTTCGTTGGGATCAAATTTAACTGATTTTACATTCAAGTGAAATATTTAACTTAAGATACTTTCGGATATATCGGTAACTTAAGATTAACATGATGATCTTAAGTTGATAAACCAAGGGTCCAAATTGATGTACTATGGCTTGTTTAACTGGACTAATTGATGACAAAAAAGGCTTATTTTGTTATTGCTTACACTGGGTGTCCTTGTCATTGACTTATATGGCAGTTTTGTTTGGATGAGATTAGTCGTCATTTGCTTTTGCCAAGAAACTGGCTTGAAAGTAATGCCAGAAATTGGCTTAGAACTAGGAGGAATCATCTTTGCTGCTGAGTGTTCTATTGTATACTTGCTAATGATAATGCTTCCCCTTCCTTATAAATAGAAAACATTGTTTGGAATAAACAGATTTATAAACAAGGCCGTGTAATCAAAGTTAAAACATATTCTAAACAATCAGAATTACACTATTTTGATTTTATGTAGAGATATTTTATGTAAGATTTTTCATACTTTGCATACTATTGTATGAGAAAAGCTTTCTTTATTTTACTAAACTTGATAATGCATGTTTTGTCATTTTATTAGTGTACTGAAGTGTTTTTGAGTACAAAACATGCAGTCCTAAATGTGTCATATCCTGACACTTAGCTCTCTGACCTGTTTTTTCCCCTGATCATTAATATTCATAAGGCAAGTGCCTTTATTGAATATTCATACAATAAGTACTTATATAACTAGGTTACATTAATTAAATCAGTGTTTACATCAGAATTAATTGCAACTGCTGATGTTGATCAAATTATATTATTCATAATTACAAATGTGTTGATTTCCTTTGATTTTCTTCAAGTACAATGTAATTACTATATATTCTGATGCACTGCATGTACTTCTCCTGAAAAGCACTTTGTATGCATTCTTTCTTGGGTCAGAAATATGGGGATCATCTTATGTCTAAATAAGGATTTTTTTTTCACTATTTACCAACCTGTTGTTGGCCTGACCTTGTTTTGAATAGCTGTCTGTGTAGTTTAACATGTTCTGTTGCACTGTTAGTCATCTCTCATAGACTAATTGAACTTTCACTTTTTTCTTTGATCTTTGAGTGTTCACCCTACATATATTCAGAGATTTGTGAGTTTATGTTTGGAGAGATATTTTGTCAAGATTTAATGGATTTTGTGATTGAAAAGAATAAGGAAATGAAAGACATTACTTTTACCTAAACTTATTTATGTTAATATTCATAAAAAGACTGGATTGGCAAACGATTAAAGACTGTTTCTGAGTGGCAGTTGTATATATACTTAAGGACAGTGTACATAATGTTAAACTTGGATTTACTGATGGAACGCAAGTTTGAAATCCTTGCCATCATTTGTAAGTAATGGATTCTTTTACTTGGATATATCTCCTTTGATTTTACAGTAATTTAGCTTTGATTCATATATTTAATGCTGCTTTAAACATAATTTGGAGTATTAATTATAGGAGTAAAAGATAAAAGAGAATGTCAAAACAAGTATTTACATAAGAGAAAGGAACTGAACTTTGCTGAACCCATTGCCATGTAAGGCACTAGTAATGAATGGCGCATATGACCAATATAAAGCCAGATCAGCCTGCAAGTAACAGGTGGACGGATCTGATATTATATTAGTCATTACTTTTAGAAATGGCAGAGAACTGTACAGCAGTTGAGAGTGAACAGTGCTTTCAGGCTGATCCAGCTTGTCTGTACTTAACAGATGTGTAGAACTAACCAATCCAAACATCTGGAGGGTGGAACACTCCTCACTCTTAGGTCATTTTGCTCCTACTTAACATTGTTAGGATTGCCTTGTAATTGAATATAACTTTCAACAGGTTTTTACCTTGGAGGTATTGTTTTGCTAAATGTTGCAATGTCTCCTACCTTCTCTAGTGCCTCAAGATGGCTGATACTGAGATATCAGATGGCCAGATAGGCCCAGGTTTTAATATCAGTTTAAGATCTAGCTGGGTAGGGTGTCCACCATACGTAATGATATCTTGAGATAACATCAAACCAGGTATTTGATACAGTTCCAGGTCTCTACATGTCCTCATAATTGTACTTTTATTGTAAGGTTAGAATGCACCAATTTGGAAATTATTTTATACAAACCACTAATTACTTAAAGGGGAAAAAATTATGGCTTTGTCATATACACTTACATTTCCTAGGTCACGTCGATAAATAAGAGAATCCTTTGTTATATAGAATAATAGTTATAGAATAAATGAAATGCAGACCAGGTGTGTTTAAGTTAAAAACACATTCTTTTAATTTCACATTCCACAAATTATTCCAAACAAGGATAGATTCTTCTCCATTTTACCACAAGGAATATACTGGTGTTATCTAGCATATTGATAAACCAAGACTTCATATATACTTAACTAAGATTGAACAGCATGATCAAGATGATTATGTTGACCTATAGGTTAATGCCCTTCATTTTAAATTCAACAACATTCCCCCTGATGTTTACATCATATTCTTCATATCCTGCGTGCTGTGTTGTGAGTTGCGCTGTGAGCTTCCTAATCCTCTGTGACTCAGATACCTTGGATATTTGTAAGACCACTTTGCCTTGTCTACGTTAAATCCCCAAGGAGACAAACCTTTTCTAAAATCATTTGAAACTTTTTGTCATGATATCTTTTTTTAACCAGAGATACTCAGTGGGTTCGTTAACTTTAAACAATTGTTGATTCTGTTGTAATTTCTACAAACGCTTCTGGGTTAAATTTTCATATTTGATTTTTTTCTTTGCATGCATGACATCAGAACTAAATTATATTGATTAATTGAAGAAAGTGTGAAAAAAATCCAATATTTTGCATACTAACAAAGACGGGCTGCAGGAGTTTGCTGCCAGGGCCCGAGGCAACCCACTTTCATCAATGGTGGAGATGTAAATTCGCTGATTTCTGTTTTCATGACCATTTAAAAGATTTGTATTTCCTGTTTTAATGAGGAATATCAATACCATTTGAGGCAGAGAAACTCAGTTTGTTACTGGAAAGGATGGTGTTTTAAGGCAAACAAAATAGCAGCTGTTGCCAGCTATTGATTTTCCTTGTTAACTGCCAGCAGCTATCTGTATGGGAAAACCTATAACCTCCTTATATCTTCTCCTGGTAGCCCAGTAAATGAGTGTGGGTGGAGAAAATCTGTGTCTTTGGCCACGGGTTGTTGCTGTGCTGATTGACTAAAACTGGAATATGCTTTCATGACATCGACATGATTTCCTGCAATATTGCTGGCCCATGAGGGGGTTGCAGGGGGATGCAGGGCCGGGGCTGATGAACCAGGATTCGCCATGATGTGTAAGTGTTGTTTGTATGTTGTTTCTGTTGCTGATAAGAAGCTGCTGTGCACTTAGTGTCATGAACATCCTTGGTATATATGGTACTGCTGATGTCTCCAGTAAACATACAACATGGCAGGGGTATATCACAGAAACATGACTATGATGTTGGTTATGAAGCAATGCAGCTGACTTATACTGGTCCATTGCTCCTTTCTTGTTTTCTGTTGTACTTCAGATTTAGTAAGTTCTTGGTTGTCAGCTGTTGCATCAGCCTGGGTAGAACACATTACCACCAATGTCACATTGCTGGTATGGTACATTTGTATGTGTAGTACACTATACAAAATCTTTGTCATGATTTTTGGAGGCTACTAGGCTGACTAATATGGGTGTGTCATCACTAGACTGACCACTACATGTGTATCCCAACTTGGCGGACCACTATATGTGTGTATCCCCACTTGAATGTCAATATATGTGTCTTTAGTTAAGGCTGACCACTATATGTGTGTATCCCCACTTGAATGTCAATATGTGTGTCTTTAGTTAAGGCTGACCACTATATGTGTGTCCCCATTAGGCTGACCTCTATATGTGTGTTCAGATGAGGCTGACCTTCAGGAGGACCATATAATTATGTGTGATCTGAGACTATATGTGTATCTGAGTCTGTATGTAGGAGGACAACATATGTGTGTCTTAAGATTGTATGTAGGAGGACAACATATGTGTGTCTTAAGATTGTATGTAGGAGGACAACATATGTGTGTCTTAAGATTGTATGTAGGAGGACACTTTATTTGTGTCAAGTCACCAGCCTCATTAATATTACCCCCACTTTCCTTAAACTGTCTGTAAGAACATGATCTACATCCGTGTGTGGGTGAACTGGACATTTCCCTGCCCAGTTTACTAATGACCGGATATGTCTGCTGTGTTCTGAGAAGGCCAGCAACATTATGATGATATGTTATGGCTTATGTTTTTGCAAGATGGACACAATCGTAGAGTCAGAAACATTTGACACTGGCTCCAGAATTGGGTTCAGGTAGAGGTTACCATTGGTCAGTCTAATGACCTTGAACTTAGTAATGCAGCTTCTGGTACTTAAGTGGTTGTAGTCATTGAGAATAGTTTGTTTTAATGTAAATAAGTAAGTAAATAATGTCTTAATTTGAAGAGGATGAATTACTTCAGAAAGCCAATCTTCTGTTACCATGGTTCAAGATTGTAAAGGTAGGATGGCTTGATTAAACATATCATATTTTCATATAAGAGATATTATTGTATTCTTTGTTATCTTTTATAATATGATACTACTTCACAATCCTTTAGGTTTATTTGTAAAAGTCTATGTGACATTTATTTATTTAAATAAAAGCTAAAGTATATGTGACATTTAGAGCTAATTAAAAGATGACACATTGGGAAAAGGACAGAATACGATTTTTTTTTCTCAAGAGGAAATTATCAAATTTGAACAAATCTACATGGAAATAACAAAAAAAAAAAAATGGATGTAAATTAAGAAACAGAAAAAGATATTCAGCTTTATTTCCATTATGAATTTGACCGGCAAAGGATAAACATAAACAAAGCTTTCTTTGTTTAGCGGTTCCCTGCCCTGATTGATACGGAGGTTGCTGGTGAGGGAGTGACTAAGTTATGACATCATATGCCCTCCCCGGGTATCCTTCTTTGGGGTGGAAGCATTCATCCATATCCATGTCAACACTGACAAAACATCTGCCCCAGTATAACGTTGATTGAGTCACAAAAGCTGCTAGCGTCATTGAAAAGTCGGAAATGTTGAGTTTGACTTGGGATTAAAATTCTGTCTTTTGTTTAGCTTTGTATGAAGGGTAAGTTGGTTAGAGCATATATTTACTTTATGTGTGATTGGACTAGTGTACTTACTGGTGGTCCGTTGTACTTTAGTGTGGGCGTGGACCATCTGCTTGTGTAATTAACATTGGTATCTCAGTGTTTAAATTTACATCAAACTTGGTGGAAATACAAATAAATTACCTCATACAACGTCAATATACCAAGTGCTTATGAAAATAATACACTTGACTTTCTTTCATTTTCAGACTTTCAATTTTTAATGAAAATCAAACCCTTGACATAGTTTAATGTCAATATTTTTCCTCCAGTTCTATGATATTAGTATGATGATCACATCCAGGATGGTCTTCATGACCATACTTTGTCTTATAAATGTAAACAAGTTGAAATTCAATGGACACAAATCTTTGTTAACCCTTTCCCTCATAGAGGACACCATGAAAAGACCTATGCGAACAGCATAAAACCAGATCAGCCTGCGAGTAACTCGCAGGCTGATCAGGTTTTATGCTGTTCGCTGCTCCTCAGTGGTCTGGAAATGAGGATTTTGTAATTAAATTTGGTAAGGTTTAACTGTGGTTTTCTGCAGATCAGGCTTTACGTGGTACCTATTGAGTGCGTCAAAATGAGTCTATATGAGGGAAAGGGTTAAACTGACAGTCAACGTTTTGTCAGTTTTTGAAGCATATTTTAGCCAGCAGTTTTGTGGACAAGCAGAATATAATTAAGCGGCTGATTACAAATTTTACAACCATATAAGTTTGCAGAATCAAAGCTGTGTGATATGCTTACAAAAACATGAAAAATAAATCATAGTTTTACATTATTTTGACACTTGATACAATATCTTAACCCTTTCCCTCATAGAGGACACCATGAAAAGACCTATGCGAACAGCATAAAACCAGATCAGCCTGCGAGTAACTCGCAGGCTGATCAGGTTTTATGCTGTTCGCTGCTCCTCAGTGGTCTGGAAATGAGGATTTTGTAATTTAATTTGGTAAGGTTTAACTGTGGTTTTCTGCAGATCAGGCTTTACGTGATGCCTATTGAGGGCGTCAAAATGAGTATATATGAGGGAAAGGGTTAAGATGATAAACGATCACTGCATAAATTCGAGGTTAAAACTGGCTGAAAGAGACACTTTCCTCTTGTTGGCCATGAAATATTCACATTAAGCAGCATAGCAGTCACCATCAGCTTGAACAGAACCATTTGAAAGCTACACAATTTCCATAAGTTACCATAATTTTCAGTTTCTGCGGACTTAAAAAGTAATAAAGTAGTCGTTGGTGTGTTCCATACATTTATTGACTGAGTTGAAAAGCTATTGGCTTCATAAGGAAGAATATTGGACTGGCTGGCAGGGGTATGAAAATCCATAAATTGTATGTGCAAAGTGGCTGCTGATGTAAGCCTGACAGGTCTGTCTAGAATGTTTGACTTGCATTAGCTTTTACTTATTGGGAATCCAGTTGTTTTGCTTTCTCTTTAATCTACAGTTGAAGCAAATAATATGGATCTCATTGTTAATATCCTTCTGCAGATTTAAGGTTAGTCTCTGTGGTGAGGTAGTGTAAGGCATTCATTTAACAACCTCAAGGTTTTTAGTTCAAGACCAAAAACGACATCTGTCAGGTTTTTCCACATCATTCATCTTTGGTGTAAAGTGGCCGTAGTTGTAAATTCTTTGTCTCCATTACTGGTTCAGCCCAGAAAAAAATACCAACTCAGTTCCTCTGCATCAGTTAGTAATCAGGCATATTGAGAACAGCTTTAACCCTTTCCCTCATAGAGGATACCATGAAAAGACCTATGCGAACAGCATAAAACCAGATCAGGTTTTATGCTGTTCGCTGCTCCTCAGTGGTCTGGAAATGAGGATTTTGTAATTAAATTTGGTAAGGTTTAACTGTGGTTTTCTGCAGATCAGGCTTTATGTGGTACCTATTGAGTGCGTCAAAATGAGTCTATATTAGGGAAAGGGTTAAAAAACCCAAAGGAAGTACAATAACCTGAATATTGCTACATAGAAAGATTATCTGAAAGGTTTGATGAGTTTTGAAATAAAGCTCATGTATCTTTAATGGAGGGTGTGAATGAATCAGTGTGAATGCCCATTATACTTTCCCCATTATCAATAGTGGATCTCCATTACTTCACAGTATCATTCCACTTGAGCTCCTGTCCATTGTTACCTGTAGGAAATATTGAATGAAGGAATCACTTCCCACCTGAGCTATCTCATTCATCTAATCAATATAATACATCAACGTTATTGCGTGATTGGGTCTTATTAGCAGGATGTATCGATCACTTTTTAATTATTTTTCATTCAGTATGATTGTCAAGCCTTTGGAGGTCCAGGGGGGCTGTAAGGTCTTCAGTCTTCAGAGATGTATACCATTTCTTATGTCATACATCAAGGCCAATTCAGGTGGTGGATTAGTGCTCTGTTAATTAAACACAGGTTAGGGGTTTAAGAAGAAGGATATTTGTCACTCAGACTTGTGGTTCTAGTGGTTTGAAGGTGTGGACAATAAACTTATAATTGTCTTATTGCCTAGAACCTTGTTAATCATGAATGAGTCTGCAGTATTTCTCAGGACACAGGTGTTCACTTGAACCCAGAAAATGTACTGAAAGTAAGCAGTTAGAACTCTTCAGGAAGAGGCATTGCTATGATAGTAATGTTAACTTCAATATTTCATTCCTTGTTTTGTTAGATTTTTTTTTTTTTAACAGACTCTCTACTACACAATATGATCTTTCATTGTAAGTATGATTAAAATTTTACAATTTTCTGTCCCCTCCTTCCATACTTTACGCAACTTCCTAGAATTAAATAGAGATAGCATGAATTGTGCAAAAAGAATGTTCAAGTAGATAATGAATTTGCATTTTTGAATCATTTCTAAAAGCCATGTCGAATTAAGGATCATATGTAATGGGTCAATGTTGTTTTTTTTCCTGTCACAGTGAGTTGTTATAGACCTAAGAAGGGCTATTTTAAAAATACTGTCCATCTTTGAGAGATTTTTTTTTGTATTATACAAGTGATGAATGGACTGCCTACCAGCAACACGTGTGTAATGATTCCTTATGTAAACATTACAGTGCAGTGTGGTGCAGTACTGTCACCTTCACCCACCACCCCTGTCAGTCAACCTGCCACACTGTGCTATTTTTAGACTGCTAACAAGCTTTCTAATTGGACAAGATTGTCAGATGTTACAGCTAAGATGTCAAGTTCAATCAATTAGGGCATAGTTAGGATTAAGATACAATATCCTATTTGTATTGGACAATCATGCTTAAGACTGAATATGAGCCTATTCAAGCTATCATTTGAGATATTTGACAGTTTTTTATGTTAATTTAATAAAAAAATGTATAGCATAATTCAAAAGCAACAATGGAATTCATTGTTTATTGAAATTTAAAGAAAAAAGCAAAAAAATGAAAACATAAGAATTACATGTAATTGAATTTGTGAAGAACCTTTTCTTTCTCAAGAAACAATGTAGTCTCAAAATGATTTAGCTTCTTGAAATTATTTTGATATGGCAAAGAATTTGCCCGAAGTTCCACCTGTCATATCTTTACCTCCCCACAGGAAAGATAATGGAGAATATTATAACCTACACTTTGATGAGCCTGCAATTATAAAGATTTCACTCCTTTGCAGTTAGTTTGAGATAGAACATTGTGAACCTAAATGTTAGTTTCAGTCTGATCAGGTTTTTCTGTGGTATTGAGTATGGTGTGAGACCTTGTATCTGAGTAGAAGAGGTTGCGTGTTCTTACAGTCCATGCCTGTATTGTGTGTACGTACAGTAGTAAGTTTGACAGTGCTCACCCATCAATCCTGCTCGACCCACTTTCTGTAGTGGCTTATGTGCACCAGTGGTCAGTGCAGTGCAGTGGTCAGGAGACCAGAGTTCAGCCAGTGCAAGTGGTCATACTCAGCATGCTCCCCAACAATGGGTTTAACCATCTGGACATCCTGATCAGCCTCATTTAGGATTAATTAGCTGTATATGGGGGACCCTTGGATTAGTGGAAGAGCTTACCATCATAGGGAACCACTCAAGTGTACTGACATCATGTGGAATAGGACAGATTGTTAATCCTTGTGGCACAGTTAATGGAAGATGCTGTAGCTGTCACAAAATAGATATATTGGGAGGGGAAAAAAGTGCTGTAAATAATTTTAATAGCATAAATACGTTACCTGTTATTACTTCAGGTATGTGTCTATTTGTGCACAGCTTCCAAAACAGAGTCCGCAAAATAAACCATTCCCTAAACCCCCTAGTTACCGGAAGTGTAACCCCCGTTCTCCAATTGTGTTTTGGAAGCCATCGAGTTTCAGTGGGTTACCTTGTGTGTCCCTTTCTTGATAGCTTCTGTGCACTACAGCTCTCCTTTCTTATCTTTTCATAGCCTCGGCTGTGTTGTTTATATTGTTCTCTTAGTTTTATTCTATATTC
The DNA here is from genome assembly GCA_021229015.1 of Solen grandis. Lineage (NCBI taxonomy): Eukaryota > Metazoa > Mollusca > Bivalvia > Adapedonta > Solenidae > Solen > Solen grandis. Next base: position 72,949,967 of record CM037777.1, read on the forward strand.
GTGTAGAATTCCCTATTTTCGTCCCGTATCGGGACCTTTTGCCTTGTGTCACGGGTTTCCGTGTTTCGGCTCCCGTGACACTGGTTTTCTTATATATATTTTGTATATACTGTTGTCTCGTTTCGAGATTTTTCTTTTTACGGGTTTTCTTCGGTCTTCCCGTCTTTTATTTTGCATACATTGTTCTTTTGTATAGCTATTTAATATGTCGCAGTCCCGGGGTTCCTGCGGACATGTTAAGGCGTCCTGGGATTCCCATCAGTCCTGCCTATCATGTTCAGGTTGCTCTAGGGTCGACACCTGCACCGTTTGCGCTTCGTGGACTGACGAGATATGGAAGAAAGCCTCCTCCCGTCGGTCTTACTCTTCCCGGAAAAGGAAGGCCTCATCTTCCTCCTCCTTCTCCGGGTTCAGCGCTGCTGGGGGTCGGAGTCCCTCTCCCCCTCCTAGGAAGAAGGCTTCCCGCCCCTCTCCGGAGAGGCCGCCTTCATCTCCTGGCTCCCTGCCCGGCTCTCCTTGTGTCAGCCCCAGGGGAGCAGCAAGGAGACCACTCCGACCGGTCACCGGTCACCGGGCATGACCGGTCAAGTACGTGATCGTAGTCATAGCAAAGCCCCCGGCCGGTCAGGTCTAGCCACCGGTCACCGGTCAAGACCGGTCACCGACCATCACGGGACCGGTCACCGGGTATAACTGCCAGGGACCGGTCACCGACCACCGGTCACCGGGCACCGGGCACCGGTCACCGACCACTACTCACCGGTCACCGGGCACCGGTCACCGGTCAACAGGCACCGGTCACCGGTCATCATTCACCGGGCACCGGTCATTACCGGTCAAGAGACCCAAGACCGGTCATCACCGGTCATCGGCAAGAGATCTGCACAGATCGACGGCCAGGTCGGCTCATCACGCTAGACGTGTGGGTCGCCGGTCTTCGCCGATTTTGTCCGAGAATTCGGATTCGAGTTTTTCATCAGGCAGCCCTGCGGTTTCTCCGCTTCGGCCACCTCCTCTTCCATGTTCAAGGGTGCCCAAGAAACGGTCCCACAACCGTTCCCCGGGTCTTTCCGGTCACCGGTCCCCTAGCTCTGCTACTCGGGACCGGTCCCCTTTACACTCCACCATGTCTTCGAGGGTTCAAGGTGCGGATGTTTCAGCGCAACCCCAGACCTTTGACCCTTCCACATGGTGGTCCCACATGATGGGGGAATACGCCAGGCATTTCAGCTCTGCCTCCTCCCCCGTCATGCCGGGTGAACCTTCTTCTTCTTCTAGGAGGGATCGGGTTTCTCTGCCACCAGAGACCCTTGATCATAGACTGTTCCTTCAGTCTCCTCCCTCCTCGGGTCCACAGGGCTCTTCTTCCACACAGCCCCCTATGTGGCCCTTTTTCCCTCCATTTCCTTTCATGGGCTTTCCCCCTCAGGATGCTCCCCCTTCGCGCCCTGAGGCTGGGTCTCCTCCCTCGACTCGCAATCCCCCTACTAGTGGGACTGCTACGAGTGGACAATTGGAGGATGAAATCTCCCTTCATGCTCCGGAGGAGGACTCCTTATTTGCTGAGGACGTGCCTCTTTCGTCCACCTCGCGCCGATCCAGCGCTCATTCCGAACCTCGTACTGACAATCCTCTCTCTGACGAGGACGAGGAGTCAGACGAGAATCGGTTTTCCATGGACAGGGCTGTTCAGGAGGTCTTTGCTACCCTTCCTGCATCAGTATGCAAACCGGCCCCTCCTCCCTCCCGGAAGAGGTGCGAAGGTTACCTTGACCTTGTCGGTAAGCCTAAGGAGTCCAAATCAGTCGAACCGGAGTTACTCCCTTTCTCTCCGGTCGTCCGTTCGGCTCTGGAGGATTTTGAATCTTCATCCTCCTCTAAGCCAGGACCGGGCTGGTTTATTCCAACTTCGGACCTTCGGCCTTTGGGTTTTAACCCAAAGACCTACAAGTTTCCGGAGGGTGATTTTTCTATCCACCCCCCGAAACTGGACCTAGATGCGAGTCGGCTCCGGCTCAAGGTCCCCTCCTCTTTACCGCTTCAGCAGAAGGTCCTGGATCGCTGGGAGCAACGCTCCCGCTTCCTTTCCGGCATCTCGTCGCATACTGACTCCTTCGTGGCCGCTCTTTCGGTCAAGCTACAACAAAAGGATGCTTTATCTGCTTCCGTCAGGCTTCTTTTAGAGGCCTTAGCAGCGACGGCAAAACATTCGATTTTGCTATCTCTTTCTCTCTCTTCCGAGATGACTCGCTGCAGGCGGGATGCCATCCTGGACGGCCCCAACAAGCTACTTCTCTCTTCTTCTCGAGAAAAGCTTAGGTCGGCCCCTCTTTCTTCTTCGTCCCTCTTTGGGGGCCGAATCAAGGAAGTAGCGGATGCCTCCAGGGAGGAGCAAATGCACGGCGCGGTGGCCTTCCAGCCCCGCACTCCTACTTCGGCTCCCCCTAAATTCCGGATACCGAAGAAACCTTCGGCTTCTTCCGGTAAATCCCCGAAGGACTCGGAAAAGGGCAAGCCTCAATCTCCTTTCAGAGGCAATCCCTCTTCCAGGGGCGCTCGCCAATCTGGTCCGCAGCGACCACGATTTCCTCCTTCATCGCCCCCCACCCCTTCTTCTACCTCTACCAATCAGAGGGGTAGGAGTAAGCCCTAGGGGTACGTCCTTTCTTCCGCTTCCTCTTCCAGACGTTCGATTAGGAGGAAGAGTGTTTCTGCCCCTTCCAGTAGGCGGCAGACTCACTCATTTCATTCATCATTGGGAGACAATCACCGACGACCAATGGGTCCTGTCTATCGTGAGACACGGGTATCGGGTTCCGTTCAGTCGTCCCCCTCCACTATCACGCTCTCCCATTCATCTCTCCTCCAATCACCCTCGTCTGGGACTCGCCATTTCAGATCTTCTGGAAAAAGGAGCGGTAGAAAGGGTCTCGATTCCAACCTCTCCGGGGTTTTACAGCCGTCTCTTTCTGGTTCCCAAGAAGGACGGCGGGTTTCGACCGGTCATAGACCTGTCTCATCTAAACTCCTTCATTCCGAAGGAACACTTCAAAATGGAAACAACTTCGTCGATCAGGGCAGCCGTCCTCCCCGGTCACTGGGCTGTTTCCCTGGATTTATCGGATGCTTACTTCCATGTATCTATCCATCCTCATTCCAGGAAATACCTTCGTTTCACGGATGGCCGAACTGTCTACCAGTTCAAGGCCCTTCCGTTCGGCCTGTCTTCGGCCCCCAGAATCTTCACCAAAATAGTTTCGGTTCTGGTCGCCAGGGTTCATTTTCGCGGCTCACGCCTCCTGGCGTATTTCGACGACTGGCTTCTTCTTCACATGGACCCAGTCGCTCTTCTCGACGAACTTCGATGGGTGACAGACCTAGCTCTCCGGCTAGGCTTCATCCTCAATTCCGAGAAATCGGAGTTGATCCCATCCCAGAACTTCACGTTTGTCGGGATGCAATTTCTGACCGACCTAAACAGGATCAGAATTCCGGAACCCAGACTCATGTCTCTTCTAACTCTGGTTCGGGGGTTTTCGCGTCGGCTATCGATCTCAGCCCGCGAATTCCTATCGCTTCTCGGAGTACTCAATGCAGCAGCGGATCTTGTTCCGCTGGGCCGCCTTCACATGCGACCTCTTCAGTTTATACTACTCTCGATCTGGCGTCCCAGTCGAGACCATTTACAGACCATTCTTCCGGTTTCTCCGGAATTGGTTCATCATCTCAGTTGGTGGAATTCCCCCTCGTTTCTCCGAGAGGGTGTTCCTCTTTCTCCTCCTCAACCGGAACTGTTCCTCTTTTCGGATGCCAGTCTGTCAGGCTGGGGTGCTCATCTGGAACCTCTGGGTCTCACGGCCTCGGGTCTTTGGTCCCCTCAGGACAGTTCTCTTCATATCAACAACCTCGAACTCAAAGCGGTTCTACTAGCCTTACGACAGTTTTCTCCTCTCATTCGAGGCAAATCTGTTCTAGTATCTACGGACAACACGACTGTTGTCTCTTACATCCGCAGACAGGGGGGGACGCACTCGCCTTCTCTGTGCATGGAAGCATGGCACCTTCTTCATTGGTGTCAGGTGTCTTCGGTACTCATTCAAGTCAGACATCTTCCGGGTCGTCTAAATGTTCTAGCGGACCAACTGTCCCGCAGACATTCTCTTCTCCCCTCGGAATGGAAGTTACTTCCTCGGATCGCGACAACTCTGTTTGCGATTTTCGGGTCTCCGTCTGTCGATCTATTTGCTACCAGGCTGAACAACCAGCTTCCGCTGTTTGTGTCACCGGTATCGGATCACCGAGCTTGGGCGATAGATGCTCTGTCTGTAAACTGGGATCATCTATTTGCCTATGCGTTTCCACCGTTTTCTCTGATTCCCTTAGTTCTAAGGAAAATCCTGCGATCTCAGTGCCGGATCCTCCTTGTAGCTCCACTTTGGCCAACGCGATCTTGGTTCGTGGATCTTCTGGATCTTCTGATAGACGATCCTGTAGAACTCCCCCAGGTTCCGGACCTTCTGTCACAAGGTCGGAACAGGGTCCTTCACGACAATCCTTGCGCTCTTCGTCTTCACGCTTGGATGTTATCCAACAGCGAGTTAGACAGAAGAAATTTTCGGCAACAGTTGCCTCTATTATCTCTAAAGCCAGGAGACAATCTACTCGATCTGTCTACCAGGCAAAGTGGAAGGTCTTCCGTGATTGGTGTATCGCACGGCAGATTAATCCGGTCAAAGCTCCTGTCAGAGAAATCGCTAACTTTCTAGTTTTTCTTTTTAACGAGAAAAACTTGCGGTCAGTTCTATCAAGGGTTATAGGTCTATGTTATCGAACACGCTTAAGTTTCACAGATCCTCTTCCCTTGGTTCGGATCCTTATCTTTCGGAAATTATTCGTTCGTTTGAACTGTCTAGGCCAGTTTCTCGTTCGTTAACTCCGAAGTGGGATCTTTCTTGTGTTTTACTGGCTCTTACTAAGGCACCTTTTGAACCTCTTTCTGAGGCACATGGAAGACGGTCTTTCCTATAGCAATGGCGTCTTCTAAACGTCGTTGCGAAATTCATGCCTTTTCTACTGAGGAAGGCTATTTACGCTTTAACAAATCTGATGGCTCTGTATCTTTGAGTTTTCAACCTGGTTTCCTTGCGAAAACCCAGCTCCCTTCGGTCTGTCCCCCTCCGGTAGTTATTCCGAGCCTTGCTAGGTCTTGCTCCAGGGGAGATCCTGATCGGCTTCTTTGCCCAGTTAGAGCCTTGAAGTTTTACCTCCAGAAGGTTAAATCCTTACGGGGTCGTCGTCTTCGACTTTTCCTCCCAATAAAAGGGGGGGGCGAAGTTTCGGCAGCATCAATATCTCGTTGGGTAGCCTCAACTATCAAGTTTGCCTATTCGGATCTTTCGGACAGGGATCTATCCTTTTTAAGAATTAGACCACATGAGCTCCGTGCTTTGTCTGCTTCTTGGGCTTTCTTGAATAAATCTCCCATGGACGATATTCTCAAAGCGGCCTCTTGGAAGTCTTCTACTACGTTTTCTTCCTTTTATCTCCGCTCACTGGCTAACCAATCACAAAACCTTGTGGATTTGGGTCCACTTGTAGTGGCTCAGACAATAGTTTAATCATCATGTCTGACGCCTCGGCGGCTTTGGTCGTTTTCTACTTCGGGTATCGCTGCAATCAAGGTTCTTTGTTAGCAACCTCCCGCCTTAGCGACGAAGTCATACCTGAAGTAATAACAGGTAACGTATTTATGCTATTAAAATGAAATTTTTGAAGTAAAATTAATTTTAATTAGTAAATACTTACCTGTTATTACAGAGTCCCACCTCCCTCCCCGCTTGCTGGCGGTTGTATCCCTCGATGGCTTCATATACAATTGGAGAACGGGGGTTACACTTCCGGTAACTAGGGGGTTTAGGGAATGGTTTATTTTGCGGACTTGTTTTGGAAGCTGTGCAAAACCAAATATTTTTGTCCATTGGTTGTCATTTAAATGATGTGGAGAAACTGTAAACTGAAATGTTGTAGTTAACATTTTGGATATTTTCTTTGGAGATGCAAGATGGACTAGGCAATTTAGAGGAATTGTTTTTGAATGTTTTCCTGGATGACCCATACAATATTGGACAAGTAGGTGGTTGGACAAATTTGATACACTTTTTTGTATAATTATATTGAAATTCTATTCAGAAAGAAGGGACAAATCAGTTTCTGGGCAACTTTGACTTGCAAGATTATACAACAAGTGTTGATCCTAAACTTGGACAGTAAAGTTTAATAGAGAGATCCTAGAACATTCTACTATTGTATTGGGAACTATTTGGAACAAGTCTAGTTTGAACAATTGGATGAATGAGTAGATGGACAATTCTGTCTAGCAAGATTGGAGACCAAGTGTTGTTGTGGAGACTGAGACTTGGACAGGATGGGCAAGTTGTTGTGGTACCTGCTGGTGAAGAGGATGTTGAAGCTGGCGGGGCTGGTCCTCACCCAGCTGGGCTGCTGTGTCTCTGAGGAATGGTCAGGTAGGATCTGCCCTGGTGTCAACCTAGTAACCAGGGTAACAGTATCATATGTATACCTGGTATAAGTTCTTTACATTTGATATTGCATAGTGATGCAGAACCAAAGCATACTAATTTTCTTTTTAATACATTCTACAACAGAATTATAATAATATCTGGTTTCTTTTGATTTATTCACAGGCTTGAACAAAACCAGTTTCAGTCATGAATAATATTGTTTTTTAAAAAAGAATCAAAATATTTTATTATTAAAAACTGACAACAGTTGTTTGGTTTGTTTTGCAAGCCAGTCTTCAGAGGAATAACATTTCATTTCCTTTACTTTCATTTAGAGACTCATCCAATAACACATCAGTAGGTATTGCCGCAGATATATTTTCCTACTTGTGATGTCAGCATGTTGCTTGAGCGTGTAGAATTATTCAGTTACTCATGATCTCATGAGGAAGAGCAGGTGTTTGACAATTATCTTTTATACGAATTACTAAAAACAAATGATTGTATGATCTGTTGTAATATTAGAATAAAAATCAAACAAAAAATATGCTCATGATAAATTAAGGTTTGCTTTTCCCCATCCAAGTTACATTTGATATCTATATATAGATTTCCACCTTGGTTCTCCCCTGTACAATTATTGGATGAAAGTGAAGTTGATGGGAATGGTGTGTTTGAATTTGATTCTATTCTTGATAGCAAATATATGTAACTAGGTGAGAAAAATGTGTAGCCAGACTGATATTTGGACCTGGGTCTCCTCACTTACAGGACGACTGCTCTACTGACTGAGCTTAAGGGGACAGTTAACAAATCTCTCACTGATAAGGGTTACTTACAAGTCATTACATTTATATTGGAATGAATACCATTTCACAAATCTCTTTCAATTATAGACACATTTTTATGCCCCTGCATTATAGATCAGGGGCATATAAACCATAACACTGAAGTCCTTCCATCTACAGCCTCCAAACTTCACAAATGTATGTACTCTGATGAGCTCTACCCGCAGGTGACCTTGACCTTCAAATGACCTTGACCCCCTATGTCTAAGGCTCCCCGCAGGGGTATGGTATTTATTCGAATGTTACTAGCTTGTTCAAGATGTAAACTGTCATAGGAGAGGGAATTGCTTGTTTTCTGTCAGTCTTCATATGGACATTTATCAATGGCTGTGGCTCCCTTCACAATATCATTCAGTCCTGGCATATTTGTTATTACATCAAGAGGACCATGGTTTTGACATACATTACGTCCAGAGCCAGTTGCAAATGACATATAGATCTTCACAACAGCACTTTCAGGATGGTGTGTTACTGTTGACTCCATAAGTTCAGATATTTGACGTTATTGCACGAAAAAATCGTGCAGCACTGGATTCTGGTAATGGCATGTTTACAAGTGATTGTTACTTTTTCCTCAATGAACTCTCTATATAAGACACATACAGCTTACAAATCCTTCCAATTATCAATGGAATCATTATGGAGCAGTGTGTATTGCTTGCCTTATTTTAATAAGGTAAGATGGCAATATTCTGTGGATTGTTGGAAAATTAAAATGTCTGGATAAATTGCAATTCCTGGAGAAGCAAATGTTTTTCCTTCTAGACTGTAGCATTTCTCCAAACAGGAACTGAGAGTATACCTGTAATAATGTGTATCATAATTAGACTGTGTATCTTTCAAAGTGTATGGTGATTTTTACAGGTATCACACTTTTTATTTTATATCCCCCTTTGAAGAAGAGGGGGTATATTGTTTTGCAAATGTCGGTCTGTTGGTCCGTCAGTAGACCACTTAGTTTCCAATCAATAACTGGAGAACGCTTGGGCCCACATTTCTCAAACTTAATAGGGTGATAGGTCATGATTAGTAGATTACCCCAATTGATTTTGGGATCACTTTGTCAAAGTTCAAGGTCACAGTGACCTTGATTGGAGTGGGAGGGGGGCATATGTGTTTGTCTGACAACTCTTGTTTTTTCTGTATTTTTCTGAAAATGTAATGAGAAATGGTTGTATGTTGCAGTTTGATATCACGTTTTGAGTTATGGGATTGGATATTGTTCTGAAGATAAAATGATAAAAATATTCCATAGCCAAACTAATTGCTGGTTACTATCAAGTTTTGGTAAACGGTATCAAGTGTTGGTGTTTTGTAACCTATATTTTTTGGTTGAGTGTGTCAACACTGGTTTACTGCTGCTTGTTAGTTATCTCCCTTGACCTCATGGTGAAAAACCTTGTGGTAAATAAAAAAAAGAAATCAAGAACAATAAAAAGAATTTTGTGTAAGCACAAATATAGTGTGGAAAATTAGCAAAACTTTGCGTACTGTGAAATGTGATACAAACACAATAAGATTCTGACTAGGGAGTGACAAGTCCTGCTTTAGATGTATATTCATTATGTAACTAAAAACTGTACCATTTCAACACTTCCTTGGTGTAATTGTGGACTAAAAGATAGTCCAAAGCATTCAAGATAGTTTTACTCTGTTTGTTGTGTCATGCCAAATTTTCACTCTGTGGCATGATACTATACTATAGTGGTGCTTTACTGTTGTTTATAAACACCAGAAATTGTTGTTGGTATATGGTCATCCCTTTTGGTTTACTCAGTAATTTTGCTAAATACAGGATGATGTGGGAAATGTGACAGTATGTATTTATATCTATTAATACATGATTCTGTATCCTATATTTAGAGATTGCTATATTAACGCATGTCTGTAATTACTGAAGTCATCATCACGGAACAAAGTGTCCCATTCAGGAAAACACTACTTGCAGTCAAGGACTGATTGATGCGTCGTACCCCACTGTTACGCCCTTATAGAAGTAAATCTCAAGATGACACGCTCTTGAATTTTAAGCTGTTGACTATCAAAAATATATAGTGAATATATTTATGAATATTTAGACCTGATGATGACATTTAAGTCATGAATTTCATGGGAAAATCATGACTGAAATTATCTTATCCTGGACTTTGTTTACTTCCTGTTGATTCATGTTAATTGGCACGTAATAAACTGCATTTGAGCAAGGAAATTTTTGTGAAAATTTTGATTTTTGTCATACATAAAATATTGTCATTTATCAACTTTATTTTGAAATTACATGTCAGGCCTTATGATCAATGAATTCATAATGGTTAATTTTGGTAAGTGATGTGTTTTTCTTGTTGTTTTTCTCATTTATCATTGTTTTCTGTAGTACATTGGAAGAGGAAATATTTACTATAATCTTAAGTGTGTAGTTTTTTATCAGATAGTGTAAAATTTTAGTCACAACTTAGATATTGACCTATTATCAAAGTAATTGTTCAAGGTGACCTCCCTTTGTTTGGTTTGCAAATTTTATATGACCTTGACCTTACAGTAACAGAGTGTGTAACCTTGACCTTATATTAATGATGTGTGTATTTGCAGATGGCCAGTTTCCAGTAGACATTGAGTCAGTGGAGAAGGACCATGACTTCCTCGACAAGGAGGATATACAGTCGCTCTTCAGGTATGTTGCTAAGCAACAATACTCCTTGGCTTCATCAGGCCAGTTTATATCTATAATACCTTATTTAATACTCCCCTTATACCTTCCTTTTTGATTGAAGTCAACAAGAGATGCATTCTAATTATATGAACATTTTTCTTTTCTTTAAAGATTAGTTATAAAAATACATATCCATTTTGCAACATCACTCTATAAGCATGACAAGGCCTGACCAGCTGGCAGGAGACATTCAGCTTGTATCCTAAAACTGAAATAGTGAATAACACATTTCAGATTTTATTACAGCAATTGGTTTAATGTAAAGTAAATTAAGAAATTCAAATCTGTGTATTCAATTATATATTTAGTGATTATAAAGGTAAAAATGATGTAAAATGTATGCATCTACTTGACCCCAAATTCTCAAAAAATCTCAATCTCAAACAATGATATCATACATAAATTCCTTTTGAATCTAATGATTATATATTTTTAGCTTGAGCTTGAACATCATACTCAAGTACTGGTTTTATTTTTGAGATAACTGGTCCTGGTTTAGGGGATAAGGAAAATTAAAGTGAAAGTTAATTATAAATGCAGATATGAAGCAATCAATGGCACACCTTTACAGTAATGGATTGTCTCCAGTTCATGACATTGTACACCTATCTTCAGAGGTCATAAATTACTAATTGGTCATAATTTTAAGAGAAGATTTCGGTCAGTGTAACATGATATAGCCCTAGCCCTTATCAGTCTTGAGTCATTCAATATATTTTTTTTTCAAGTGAAAGGTTTTTGTGCTGTATTTACAAACATTACATTCCACTGAAAGTATAGCAGAATATCAAAAGGATTTTGTTCTTTTTATAGATTAAAGCAACAAACTTAGGACTTTAAATTCATGGTTTTGATGTATTTATTTGAATAATATTGAGGGAAATCCATATCATAGGGATGAAGAAAAGTCTGATAATCACAGATGGCCATAATGATCAGGATAGTTTTATTAGGAATATTACATGGCCTGATCATACAGTAATTATGAGAGGAAACTTAAGATAATGTGGCAGACTTTGAATATAATATATGAAACAAATATCAGTTTTAACAGATCACTTTGACACTTTTTCCATTGAAATCATGATATTGCATCTCTTTCTGTCTCTCTCTCTCTTTCTTATCACTCCACCATCTTTTTCACTCTCTCTCCATTTCTATTTCTTCCTCTTTTTTCACATTCCTCACTCTTTTTCTCCATCTGTCTCACTATTTTTCTCTCCCTCTGTATGGTGAGCAGTGTTCACTGCCCAATTAGAATAATCTATTTGATTAGAATTAATAAGGTTGGTAAAGATTTGCCCTGTCAGCTTTTCTGAAGAAGTCCACAGTACATGTGCTGAGTTGTATCATAATATAAAGCCAAGGTTAAGGAAGGTAGCAGATAATTAAGCCAATTTTATCATATAAAAACAGGTTTGCCACTCTTCCAAGCCAGGTTTGTAAAGTTTGTCTTGTCATCTCGAACTAAAACCTCCCTAACCTTATGATCTAGATGTTGTGATTGGATGTGATCAGAAGTAGGACCAGATTTTTATATCTCCCCGATAAAGAGTG
>CM037777.1:72961702-73011702 GCA_021229015.1 Solen grandis
AACTCAACGTGAATTATTAGAACATTTTACTAGTAACTTGGTGTGAACTGCAAGGTCAAGCAGTGCATTAAGGTCAAACAGGTGTTCTAATTGAGGAAATTAGAGGAAAAAACTCCATGTCTATCTGGAATCTGTGTGAGCTAATATTCTTTGCTTGATACATGTATATGTTTGATGAAGGATAGAAGGAGTCTAGTTAGTTCTTATTATCAAGGCCTTAGATGGATTATTTTAGGGGTGCAGAGTGCTCCAGATCTTGAAATTATGTTTTGTGTTGATGATTGAATTAAATTAGTTTCCTTTTGTAAGGTGGCAGATTGGATTGTATATAACAGAAGAAAGAAACTTGTTAGATCAACTTTAGAAACATTACATCAGAAACGGGCTTTAAAGATACTGTTTGATTGAACACTCAATTTGCTTGCTTCTTCTCTCATGTATTTTATGGTATTGTTTTACAGTTTCTCTTTTCCTGAAGATATATTAATTGATGTTATTGTATTTTAATTACACTGTTAAATTTCCTATAGCATTAAATAGCTGGAGAAACATTGATTTTTCATTTTGTTCATGTAACCTTGGAAACTTGGCAAGTCATCACTCTGTGTTGAGCATCATGTTCATGTATGGAAAATGATCTGAATTTGGATTTCTTAACTTAATATGTGCCAAGACTTGAAGTTGATCTTAGTTGTCAGTGATCATTGTGCGTTTCCAAATCAGTGCTCAGTTTGCAGCTTGGATTCAGACCTAAAGTGGAGCCAATTTTTTTTTATATATTCAAATGCTTATAAGGCAAATCAAGGCCTTGATGCAAAATTATTGTACCTGTTTCTGTATATAACATAGTTTTTTACAAAGCCCTTAAAATTGCATTTTGTATGATTATACCACACTGTTTACTAGTCTAGATCAGGATATTTTTTTAGGTTCCCAAATCTTTTTTTTTTTTAAGGAAAATCTGGAGTAATGAGTGTTAAGACATGTTGTACCTGAAGCCAAGTTTCTGCTTCATTGGTTGATCTCAATGAGACTGGGGTGTTGATCTGATCCTCTTAAGGATAGCGGAACTGTTGCTGATCATGACATGACACCTCAAGATACACCAAGCCATTCTCTCTGTATTGTCAGAACAGGAAATAGGGCGATTAAGGATTACACAGATATGATGGTTAGCAATGTTGATCCAGCTAATATTGGGGCTGAAAATTATACTGGCTTTTTATGCTACTACCACATTCTTTTTAGTTTTCACTGCAGCATATCAAATTTGTTACAAGATGCTTGAATTATTGGAATAATGGTTATGATCTAAATGAAAAGAAAGATAATAAACGTGTTTAAATACAAGTGGTTTTAGTTTGAAAAGTTCCTTATAGGCTGCTTGTGGTAAGGATAATGAATATTATCAAAATGTGAGATATGTTTGTGATTCTTCTGGAACTGAAAAATGTTGTCAAATGTAATGGAGTACTGATGAGTTTGATGCCCAATTTGTATAAAATTGTGGTATGCCATTAAACTAGAGGTGGAAATATTCTCACTTATAAATTCATGGACTAGTGCTTGTGGCATTGTTGGATGCTATATATAGGTGTATATAAACATCAAGTTTGCAATAGGACACAGGTAACAAGATACTCTGGAGAGACTTGACTTATTCTGTGTCATAAAGATTTGGACAGTCTTATCAATTATATATATAAACGTGTTTATGTCGCAATTTTCCATGTAGGCCAGGAAGCCGTGTGTTAATTAAGACTTGATTAAAGATAGATAGGAGTGAGACCAGGAGGACATTCAGGTAATTAGCAAGGTCCTCACTGGGTCATCATTAATAACTGGGTCAGTGTCCATTGTCTTCTAATTAGGTCTGTGAAAACTGCCCAGGGGTTGATGCTATGTTACTTGTTGACCAACCATAAAGGCCACAAACTGGTCAACAGCTAGCTCAAGTTTTATTTATATATATGGAAAAGTCTTTTCTTCAGCCTTACAACATTTTTTATCTACATTACTGGTTCATTTTAAAGTTTTTGTTTTTGCAGTTGGTATTATGAATTAGTTTGTTGTCTGTTATTCTCCTTCCTGATCTGTATATTTGCCTGAATGTCCACCAGTCCCTGATCACATGTCCGTCTGTCTGTGGGACCAGTGCCAGGCAAGTGTCAAATGTTGGCTTGTCAGATCCATTAGGCAGATCCTCACCTCAAGTCCAATGGACCCCACTTGGCTGTAACATGATACGGTCAGATTATTGGAGACCCATGTGGGGTTGTTCACTTTAGAGATGCCCATCTTCCTCAGCCAAGAGCCTCTGAATGTCTCAATCGGCTGTGTAGATGAGAACAAGGAAAGTTGGGAGAGTTAGTATGGTACTTAAATACTTGTGAAATGAGATGTGCAGATAGTGGATTACACTTTGTCTTTACCTTAAATGAAGATGAAATGTCATTAAATTTTTAGACGTGTTCACTTAAAAAAATTCTGTGTTTCAGTTTGTGTTGGAAAAGATTTATTGGATTTTAATGAGAAAATTATACAAAACTTTTTGTTTTTGGAGGCACATACATATCTTGAATATTATTTTTTGCCTGTTAAATAGACAATGAAATGGAGAAAAGAAGAGTAATGGGTGTATATGATGTCTGTATGGCTGAAGAGATTGATTCAAATGAGTTCTTAATCAAAATCTAAATTTTTAGTTTCACTTCAGGTTTGTGCACAAAGTTTTTGTCATATCAGACATGTGTGAATCAAGCTTGATGTTTACATTTCCATTGTAATATTTTATAAAATTTGGAAAGTAAGAATATTGTAAATGAAAGAAACAGATAATTGTATGACAGTAGGCAAGCTTGATTTAATAACTCTTTTTTCTTTCTTTCTTTCTTTCTTTGAATAAGGGGGTTGTTACAAATTCATCATGTTATTAAAGTTGCCTCTAGTGATACAGGTATCCACTTGAATGTTATGATTGCTGTATTGTCTAGCCACGTTGTTCAGATGGACATTTTTAGGGCAATTAATTGTTTTATTCAGGGACATTATTGTTCACATTTCATGAATATTAATGTCAGCAGACCACAGAATCTTGACAGGGAGAAGTATGAAGTAAGTTGTTCAAGACCTTGTTATGTTAGATCTTCACCTAACGTTAACCATGTAGGGAAAGCTCAATATAATGGTCATGTAGGGAAAGCTCAATATAATGGTCATGTAGGAAAAGCTCAATATAATGGTCATGTAGGGAAAGCTCAATATAATGGTCATGTAGGGAAAGCTCAATATAATGGTCATGTAGGGAAAGCTCAATATAATGGTCATGTAGGGAAAGCTCAATATAATAGTCAGCTTGTTTGTTACTTGCTGATTGATCAGGTTTGCTACTCACCAGTATTTAAATAATGTGAAGGAATCTAGATGATATTTGAACAGACTAAGAATATATTGCAGTCTGATCTGGTTTTTGTTGTGCTATTGTAACAAGACATAAAATGGTGTAAAATGAAGTATCAGAGTAGTAAAAGATTAAAGAACTTTAAGAAAACGGGCTGCATCAGACGGAATATGAAGGTGTGATCTGAAGGAAACTATACTTTAACATAAATCGGGTTTTGAGATTGACTTGAGGCTTCCAGAATCCGGGCTGGAAGAAGATAAAAATGTTTGGTAGAAATCACTTGTTAATCCTTCTTACCATCTGTTGTTGTAGTGACATTCTCTCTACTTCTTCAGACAGACAAACTGTACAAGGAATACTGGATAAACTGTGATTCCCAGTGCATGAAAAGGATACCTGCAAAAATGCACTTTGGTGTGCAACTTGGTACTGTATATAACGCTTTATGGCACAAATGAATTGAGGGGGACATGATAATGAGAAATTTATTTAAGAGTGTTATCTGTAGCTTATTGTGGCAGGCTGTGGACTTGAAGATAGTCTGTGTTTGCTTAGTCGGACAGATGACTGTTTGTTCTCGGAGGATTTTAATTAAACCTGGAGAATGGCTCCGGCATATCAGACAAGTTATGAAGATGGATAAAAAATCTTACATTTTATTAGTTCAGGCGGTTTATGTTTTGCGAGATATAACCCTTATGATTATAAAACCCACTGAAGCCAGTTGTATACGTTATATACAGATCAGTAATTCTGTATTTTTTTATTTTTTTTTTTTTTTTTTTATAAAACAAGTAAATTGATATGTCCAATTTTTTTTCAATTTGTAAGCCCTCTCTTGTCTATTTCCCTTCCTTCAAATAAATTGTTCTTAAATGCATTGATCACATATATCCTTAATGACATTTTCATGATACATTTAGTTTGAATCTGAGATTGTACTTAAATACATATCAAGAAACATAATTACTAGCCTTTTATGCATTTGTATTTAGTTTGTAAACCAAGATATTTATAAATCAGTGACCTAAATTCCACTTATAATTATTTGCAGTATTTATGCATTATATTTGTAAGTTATCAGTTTCAAAGGTGTCTTTGATATGGAAACTTCTTTTAACCCTTTCCCTCATAGAGGACACCGTGAAAAGACCTATGCGAACAGCATAAAACCAGATCAGCCTGCGAGTAACTCGCAGGCTGATCAGGTGTTATGCTGTTCGCTGCTCCTCAGTGGTCTGGAAATGAGGATTTTGTAATTAAATTTGGTAAGGTTTAACTGTGGTTTTCTGCAGATCAGGCTTTATGTGGTACCTATTGAGAGCGTCAAAATGAATCTATATGAGGGAAAGGGTTAATGATTTGGATTACTCATTTTAGCCTAGCACATTTGCATCAATAATGTTGCTTTTGAACTTGAATGAACATATCAATATAGTTTTCTGTATGTCTGTATCATAATATATTTCTCATTTCATTTTCTTTTCTTCTGCTATCCCTATACATAAGGTAATATATATTGGCTATATTTGGCAAGAACATGTCTTGCGTGGGCTATACATGTGTAAAATAAAATGGAAAGAGAACAGTGTATAGAAAGAGAGAGATACATAATATAAAGCATACATCATTTTCTCCTGGACAAGATGGTCATAGTGAAGGTGGTTGACATTTTATCTTCACAATCTGTGAGATGATAAGTATTGAAAATAAGATGTATATATAGCAAGAGGGCAGTTTACTGAATTGCTATTCAATATATAGAGACTGGACAGGAAAACAGAGATGAATGAATATGTCCTATTTTTGACAAGTAACAATTATGTTGGGGGTGAGCGCTCCAGAAACAAACCCTCTTATTAAGATGATATAAGCTTCGTGTTGGGGTAGGTGTGAAATTCAATATTCTTTGTGATAAATTATTTCACCGATGGTAAACGTTGGATGATCAAGGACGTTGACCTTCTTGGGTAGCCATCTCAAAATAATGAATAGCTGTTGCTTGTGACCCGAAAATTCTAGCTCACTGACATCATACCAACATACTGAGATTAGTTGTTTGAAATTGTGGGCCTAATTTGTTTGACTTAGAAATATTGGTCAATATTTTTGTGGTTTTAGACTAATTTATGTTTTTAATGTTAGCATATGAATTTTGACACCCTATCCAAGTATTTGAAAATATAAAGCAAGTTAATTTCAACCTGTCAAGTTTGATTTTATTGCCATTCAATGTAAATATTTATCATTTATGCTGGTAAGAAATTTGGTGCCACTTAGATAATTTGACCTAGATAGGTTTCAATCAGCAGGATTTAGTGTCGGAATGAAATGAAAGTGCCAAGTTAGACTTTGAAAGTTAGAGTTACAGAATACAAGTGGTCAGTTAGATTAGTATAAATGCAAGTGCTCAGTTAGATGAGTAGAAATGCAAGTGCTTAGTTAGATTAGTAGAAATGCAAGTGCTCAGTTAGATTAGTAGAAATGAAGTGCTCAGTTAGATTAGTGGAAATGCAGTGCTCTTGATTAGTGAAATGCAAGTGCTCAGTTAGATTAGTAGAAATGACAGTGCTCAGTTAGATTAGTAGAAATGACAGTGCTCAGTTAGATTAGTAGAAATGCAAGTGCTCAGTTAGATGAGTAGAAATGCAAGTGCTCAGTTAGATTAGTAGAAATGCAAGTGCTCAGTTAGATTAGTAGAAATGCAAGTGCTCAGTTAGATTAGTAGAAATGCAAGTGCTCAGTTAGATTAGTAGAAATGCAAGTGCTCAGTTAGATTAGTAGAAATGCAAGTGCTCAGTTAGATTAGTAGAAATGCAAGTGCTCAGATTAGTAGAAATGCAAGTGCTCAGTTAGATTAGTAGAAATGCAAGTGCTCAGTTAGATTAGTAGAAATGCAAGTGCTCAGTTAGATTAGTAGAAATGCAAGTGCTCAGTTAGATTAGTAGAAATGCAAGTGCTCAGTTAGATTAGTAGAAATGCAAGGCTCAGTTAGATAGTAGAAATGCAAGTGCTCATTTAGATTAGTAGAAATGCAAGTGCTCAGTTAGATTAGTAGAAATGCAAGTGCTCATTTAGATTAGTAGAAATGCAAGTGCTCAGTTAGATTAGTGGAAATGCAAGTGCTCAGTTAGATTAGTAGAAATGCAAGTGCTCAGTTAGATTAGTGGAAATGCAAGTGCTCAGTTAGATAGAGAAATGCAGTGCTCAGTTAGATTAGTAGAAATGCAAGTGCTCAGTTGGATTAGTAGAAATGCAAGTGCTCATTTAGATGAGTAGAAATGCAAGTGCTCAGTTAGATTAGTAGAAATGCAAGTGCTCAGTTAGATTAGTAGAAATGCAAGTGCTCAGTTAGATTAGTAGAAATGCAAGTGCTCAGTTAGATTAGTAGAAATGCAAGTGCTCAGTTAGATTAGTAGAAATGCAAGTGCTCAGTTAGATTAGTAGAAATGTCAGATAGAAATGCAAGTGCTGATTAGAAGTAATAATGAAGTGCTCATGTTAGATTAGTAGAAATGCAAGTGCTCAGTTGGATTAGTAGAAATGCAAGTGCTCATTTAGATGAGTAGAAATGCAAGTGCTCAGTTAGATTAGTAGAAATTACAGTGCTCAGTTGGATTAGTAGAAATGACAGTGCTCAGTTGGATTAGTAGAAATGCAAGTGCTCAGTTAGATTAGTAGAAATTACAGTGCTCAGAATTACAGGATACAATTTCTTTCTGAGAAAAAAAACCCTTTTTATTGAATGCGGTTGCTCCATACCAAGGAAAGAACTTATTTATATGAAAATGTAGATAGAGAATGGAAGTGCTGATTTACATGAAGTGCTAAGTCACAATGATAGTGCTCTCATACTTTCTGAATTTGATTTTTTTGCTTAAGAAGTCCAGAGTATATATCTTGGACTGTTCCATGTGTATGTATGGAAATAGAGGGAGATGGAACATTTTTGCTGTTGCAAAATCTCAGTAAAAGAATTGAACTTTGGCTAAACTGTCTGTTTTTATGTCAAGTGAGGTTTGGTACATTTTTTTCTGGATTGGTGGTTGCTATATCAAACTAGATCATGACTGTTCCCCAGGTGGTATAGGATACAAGGTAAACAGCACGATGGTGTGTCAATTATTTTGATATCATTTTGATTGACATATATTTGAATTATGGCAATAACCTTATGTTCAGTGAGGTGAGAAGTGGATGACAGGTCATTTTAACTAGAAGGCAACACTGATAATTTGTAATAGCATGTGATACCTTGGGTTGTGTCCATCTTTAAAAGTGATGCTAGCAAAAGTTTTTATAGGTATGTTGAATAGGGTGGTGCATGTCTTGAGATTATAGGCAATGGCTTATTCTGGTAGATGATGGAAATGCTATGTGGTTTTAAGATTCTAGGCTGGCAGGGTGGGGCTGTATTGGATGTAGAGAGGGAGAAAAAGCAACCAGTGGTCACATTCACTTGTACTCTGGATTGTTATACTGCTAGTGTGAGATTATCAAGTGAGGAATGTATTCTGGACTGAGTGCTCGTGTGTGTTGCAGTATTGGAGGGTATCACTGACTCCCTTGGACACGAGGAGTGTTCATTTGACAGGAATAGTTGAGGACTTTAGTTGCCATTGGAAGTAGAGACTTGGTGTAGTTTTAGCCAGATGAGCTTGAGATTTTTTTATATAAGGAAAATGCTCAGCTTCATATTCAATCTTTTGGAGTAAGAGTTATTTCTGTTTCATAATAAGTTTAACTTTGATTACAGAAATATGTGATTCGAAAAGAAAAGGTTTCACAAAAGCGTTTGACACCATTTAGCCTTTTGTTGCCATTTGCTTGCCCTGGAATACGATCAAATATTTTGTCGAGACTTTAACATCGTATTTGCATATGTTTAGCATAATAATGAAAGATTAATGTAATGGTTTGTTCGTGTTTTGTTTGCTGCCTGAAGATTAAACTGATTAATGAACACACGGCATGTTAATAGTCCTTTAGTGGGCGGTTGATGCAGATTTTTCACAAGAATGTGAACATGGCTGCATAAACTGTAAAACTTGACAGTTAAGTAAAATTGTTTGTAGGCGGAGCTTAACTCTAAATTTGGACAAAATAAGTTTTTTTGCCGTAGTAACATATATAGAGATTTTTTTAAATATCATAACTGAAAAAAATGGCTCCTAGAAAAAAAGTTCAGTTTTTAATGAACTTTAAATATTCAGATTTCGAATAAGATAATGAATAGATTGGCGTAGATTTCATGAGATGTTACTAAGTTCACATGTCAGAAATTTGTTGTATGGAGCCTGAAGTTGTCTAATTAGTGGCCATCGTGACAGTAGGTGACAAATGTAACTATTGTTGCCTGTTGCCGTCTCACCTCGGACTCTGTGACCATCTGTTTTCTGATGATACGTCTTGATTTCAGAGATTCAACTTTTATTTTGCAGTTGGTTTTCTTAAATTGCTCCAACAGGTTTGGCTTCCTGGAAGGATTGTGTAATATAGAAGGGAATGTGATGCTTTTTTATCATGGGAAACATACTGACATGGGTTTTTATTGCATGTCACAGATTAGGAGCACTATAAATTGGTTTGTGTAGTGGTATCCACAGTGCAGATTCAGGGCACCTGTTTTATGTCATTGGTCTGTTAGAAAAAGGGTGGAGGCAGTTCAGGGACCAAGGGACCCCGTACATGTACCAGTCTTGTACTGATATATAGGGATACGTTTTAAACAGTGAATTACTTAGACACAGTCAGATTGACACAGCTCATTATCATACTCATTATAAGTCATCTGTCACCGACTAAAGTACATCAGAGAGCCTTTGAGAGTTAGCAGTTAGCGATGCAAAACCTAGCAAACAATGGACTAGAAGGACTCTTCATGTTGGTCCTATAGTGAGTAAGAGGAGATAGGAACAGGTTCGACATGGATCAAACAAGCATCCAGGGGAGCCAGATGACATGAGGCTGACTCTTCAGTCTTGGAAAAGTGTTTAGTCCTCAGTTAAAGGTGATAGTAACCATATCCCTGGAGTATATCAAATGTGTCGTAAATTATTTCGATATGATTTATAAAATACACTCAATGTAATTTTTTATGAGGTGGCATAAAGATATAAAAGGTAAAGCGGGTTAAATGGTGAAAACTTGGAACTGGTTTATGATGACTTTGGGTATATACAACAGTATGACACTGGTACCAGTCTCTTGTAGATAGGGCATCGTTTTTATGGTGGGGCTAAATAGATTGGGGTCAGGGTGTATTGTGATACTGAGATATTATTCACAGGGAAATATTTTCATAGGAGCTCAGAATCCCACTAGGAGGACATTTAAGTGACGGAGGATTATATTCATAGTAATATTGGTGTTAATATATTCATAATATTCACAGCGGGGATTAGTTAGAGTTTATAAACATGCTGGGATTGAGACCATGGTGCTCGGAGTTCTTCCTCCACGTATTATGTAAGATAATGATGAACCTGAAGTGAATTATGATGTGATCAGGCAAATGAAATAAATTGATGAGGTTGTTCTCTAGGGATTAAAGTTGTTTGCTGATTTCTGAAGGATTATGAGGAGTGTTTTGAGGTTTGCTAATGGTGCAGAAGGTATTAACTACAGCCAAGCACTTGGTGTTTATCATCTGCACTTGTTATGCAATGCACCCAGTGCATTATGTACAGTGTAGGAAGGGAATATCATCCATAGTATATCAGATATATATCAGATATATATTATTGAAAGTTGATGTCACAGAATTGAAATTTGTGCTTTACTATACATTTTTCATTATTTTTTTGGGGGGGAGGAGGGGGGGCTGATTAGGATTCACCATGGTATTATGTCTTTCCATAAGACCAGATGATTTGTTGACCAATGGTCATTTTGCTCATGGTGAAGGTCATAGCCAGGCTTAGTAAGTTCTATATGTGTCCACCTTATAACTGTAGGATTTTGTCCCTGAGAACTTCAATACTTGGCACAAAGGATGCTCATAAGAAGAGGGTGTGTCATGAACCAATGTTATTTGCCTAAGGTCAAGGTCACTGATATAGCAAGTACTATATTAGAGACTTAACCTCTTTATATTAGAAGTTTTTACCTTCAAAGTAACTCTAGGGTTGTTCTAATGTATGTTTTTCAGGCATTTATTTCAAAATTCTTCAGAAATTGGCTTTTTTGTTCTACTTAGAGAATAGGTGCAATAGCTATGATTGAAAACAAATGCTCCAAATGATTTGAACACATGGTTAATTGCTGTTGGTGAACACGTAGTTGCAATCCTGGTGGATGAATGGAAAACTAAGAAGGGTGTGCACACAAACATTACCTTCTTTATAGTCGCCTTCAATCTGTTTAACTCATGCAAGCTGGAACTTCACAGCAGCTAAATTCAAGGATATTTCTTTTTATTTTCTGGAAGTGTGTAGATGATATGTTATTCTCTATGAGTTAATGAAGAGATTTTTTAAAGGTTTTATTGCACTGTTTGACGTGTGGTAGAATCTCATTTGTGTTATAAATTTGGA
This sequence comes from Solen grandis, assembly GCA_021229015.1. Taxonomy (NCBI): domain Eukaryota; kingdom Metazoa; phylum Mollusca; class Bivalvia; order Adapedonta; family Solenidae; genus Solen; species Solen grandis. The sequence goes on from CM037777.1 coordinate 72,972,641, forward strand.
TGCTGGGGTATATTTCAAACCAAATTGACTTGGACCATTCCCAGGATGTATGACTAGGCATCTTAATTGAGATTTTTTTTCTAGTGTTAAGTCCACAGTATATTTAGTGAAGTCAACGAAATGCAATTAGTCATTGTCAGTCATTATGATTTTAATAGATTTTTCCCTTTAAAGAAGTTTGACATGCTGGTGGTATTAAAAGTTGTTCTTCCAGGCACATAATTTCTGATTAAAACTTTGAAATGAAACTTAGGGAAATACATCAGCTGGTTACAATGTTTGTTGAATTACAGTCAAACCCTGATTACTCCACCACCTCTCATTCAAATACCCGGCTTCATTCGAAATACTTTGTTGGTCCCGATCACTCTCCTTCTTATTTCTATATAAAAATATCTGGGTTATTCAAATTTGTGCAATTCGAATAACTGGGGTTCGACTGTATATTTGTGTCATGATGTTTAGTCCATTTTGTTGTTCAGTTTTGAAGTTGGATTATCTTCTGACCTAATAATTACAAACAGTTAAGTTTAGCTCCATTATAATATTATATTTTGGGTCTAATTCTTGGTAACTGGCTATGTATTGGATTAAATAATAACAACATGTGTGTGAAAAAGTACCTTAAGTCAACTGAAAAAAATCACAAATATAGAACTGAGATCCAATGTTGACCGTGTTATATTGACTTTGATGTTGTAATGTACTGCGTTATAATGGATCTACACTAGTGATCCACTGTTCTGCAGTATAAGAATATTAATGTTTTTTTTAAGCTTGTACATCAAAATAATCAAGTTAATTTGCTTAAAGGTTGGTTTGATGAACCCTTAAGGCTGGTTTGATGAACCCTTTAATAGAATCAGGTGTCATGGTAATTGATTCTGGATCAAGGAAATGGCCCCAGGTTTAGGTATTCACTTTTGTTTTATTGTCGGATTTCTGACTACAGACATTTATCAGGTCCTCTATCTGATTTGCCCTCGGTCCTTCTAGATTATTCCGATCTTGTTTGCACATTCAGGAGCCAAGTGATTATTATTTATGCGCTTTCAGTTGCATGCATATATCCATGTGTAACTTGTTTTACAGTCAATCTTGAACATAAACAGCTTCATTTAGAGCAGATTCATGAAATGGTTAATAATTAAAGTAATTAGAAATATACCTGGAAAAATCAATATCAGATGTAGCAAAACATTTCATATAATATCAAGGTTCACATAATCTAAAGGAGGGAATTTTTTCCCTACCAGTGGGTTCAGGTGCCAGGGTATCAACCAGAAGGTTCATGGTTGGAGACCAGTCACAGCCATTGTCATTCTTCTGAACTACTTACCTTTGATTGGAGTGTCCATGTGAGGAAGCCTTCCAGCAGGCTTGCGGTAGGTTGGTGGTTCTACCCGGATGCCTCCGTGCATTCGGGGTCTTCCTCCACCTGTAATTAGCTGGACGTCACTATATGATTGAAATCGATCGAAGCGACGGTAAACTCAAATAGTCAAGTTAGTCAAGACTGATTGGAGTGAGAAAGCTCTCAGTTGCTTGCAGGTGCTCACCTTTCAAACACTGATTTTAACTGGATGAGATTTTGGCAAAATAAAATGGCCAATGACAACAGAATCAGGTTTTCTATGCTCCTTCCACTTAGACAAATTCATTGCAGGGGACATTTATGTCATACAAATGCATCTAGTTATATACGGTAGATATAAAAAAATTATTTAATCAAATAGGTGCAAATCAGAAATTGATGACCACAAAATTTCTTCAGAACATAATATATATTTCTGGATGCAGTTAACACCCATCACAGGTCAAGGTCACAATGGCTGCTGAAGTCTTACATCACTCAGTAGAGCTAAGATTGTTTACTGAGAAAAGTGAATAAGGAAGTTTAAGATCTTGACATTATGTTGCTCAGCCCTGTAAGCCACTTTATTTAAGTGGTCAGGTGGCCCCTAGTGGAGAGATCACAATGTGACAGGGGAAGATAATCATTGTTTTCCGATCAACTAGAGGGGTGTTTCCGCTGTGCTGAATCCTGTATCAAAGTATCCATCATTATGACATGTGTACATGCTGATCCTGTGTGATATTTCTTAATATAATCAAATGTTGAACAATCTTTTGTGTGGGAACAAGGCATGATACACACTTCTTTTAGATGAACATTCGCCGAGAGGGTAAAGTCGCTGAGATTTGGCACTCACTCAGCCCCTCATAGTGTGGGTTTGAATCTCGGCAGGGCCATTTGGATTTTCATGTGAGGAAGCCTTCCAGCTGGCTTGCGGTAGGTCGGTGGTTCTACCTTGATGCCTCTGTGCATTCGGGGTCTTCCTCCACCTGTAATTAGCTGGACGTCGCTATATGATTGAAATACTGTCAAAGCGACGGTAAACTCAAAAAGTCAAGTCAAGTCAAATGAACATGTATTCTTATTAAGAATGTTATTTTTTCAACACATTCTATTTTAAATGCTTTTAAATCTTTAAAAGCATTATCCGTGGAAGTCAATTATGATGTTTTTAAGTTTTGAGAAAGCATTCATTTGCATGTGACTTACATAATATGCAATGAGTCTGAATATTTCATTAATATTCATGAACTGTTCTGGGAAATTTTTGACAAATAGGCCAGTTCTGTTACTTAACATATCTGCATCTACCGTATCCTAATGAATAATAGAGGAGGAAAGGAAAAGTAATAGAATCTAGAAAGAGGGTGGATCAATGTTTGGTCAAGACTTGGATATGGCCCTGACAGGACAATGTGCACATGCGTACTTATGATACCCATTTGGTCACTAAACTGATTGTTTATGGTAGTACTTTATTCTGAATGACTGGTCAAATACACACCTAGGCCTATAGCTTGCTGAAAATATTCTATTTACAGAAAGTTTTTATATCTGTGATTTGTACAGCTATTATTTGATATTAAGGAAATAGCTGCATATTAACAGTCAGGGCAGTGAGAAGGAAATAACTTAAGGGAGAAGAGGTTCTACAACGGAAACTAACCACTTGGGTGATGAACCGACCCGCTTGCCTCATCTGGCATGGTTCACAATATACTGATGGTGTTGTTTAATTACTAACAATGATCGAAGGCTATAAAACTGAAACCAACACTGGGTGTAGGTTAATATTGCAAAGATTTGCAAGTGCTCCCCAGGCTGCTGGTACCGCTCTTTAATGTAATTAGGGTTGTTGTGTTGTGTTTTTTTGGTTAATTTAACTAGTTGTTTGAACCATTTGTGGAGGGAAAGTGATCAAATGAGCAGGATACACTCAGCTGGTAGATATCTGGGCAGCTATTGAACTATGGTAATATTTGGAAAGTTCTTTGATATTTCAGTGCTTTGATTGATTTTTTTAGAGAGAATTTGGTCTGTAACAAAGTGTGTGGATATATTTCATATACTACAAGCTTGAGTTCTGGATAAATTGGCCATTGATGATTGTTTTGGATGAAATTGAAAAACTATGAATTTGTTGTGTGAGATGATGTATGGATAATCAGGAAAAGTTTAGACATGATAAAGAGTGAACAGCAGTACATTGCAAATTTGTACATTTAATTAGTGTGAATATTCTGGTGAACATCATGGATTATTTTGAGGATTATGAAGAACTATCATCACATTGAAGACTTGACAGTACGTTCAGTGAATTAAAAAAAATAAAAAAACTTTACAAAAATGGCCAAGGGTGTATCAAGGACTTGGGGCCGTAGTTTCAGTGAGAAGGTGAGGACACTGGGGATTCCGTTTGAGGATCGATTCAAGACCATTCGAAAGAAGAGAGTCAGAGGTAAGAAAATTGTCTTCTCTTTCTACCACTCAGATAAGCCAGCTTAAAGCTAGATCAGACTGGAATCGGTTGGAGCCAGTATCATAAGTCAGTCCTAATAATTGCCTCCTGATCTCTGGCAAGGTACAAAAGACTAGAAAACCGTATAAAACCTGATCAGTCTGTTCATTACTTGCGGGTTGATTAGGTTTTACGCTGGTCTTATACTGTTTTACCTGTCATAGAGACAAGAACAGGTGGCCACTGTATTCAGGTGGTTGCTTAATGGGTGTCAAATCAATAATAAAATGTACATTTTGTATTTTAAATCTGTTCTTAAAATGCCATTGGAAACCCCGGCTGACTTATTCCGTTTCACTACTATGGTATAATGCAGGTTTTTGCTGCTAAAATTACAGGTCGCAGATTAAACACTCAGATTGTCTGTATGTGATACATGGATAAGCAGGTATTTATATTGTGTCACTCAGGTTTATATTGAATATTTCACATGATCTTACTGCGTAATTCAGTTTGTATAGTAAACATAGATTCTCATCATGCAGTTTTCCTTTAATTGAGATCAATTTACAGTATAATTGCTTTTCAATTGATTTTATCTTGAGCTAAATTAATTTAATGCATATAAATATGTTTATGCACTAAGTATGTATTAATTAATAAAATTTAGAATGACGACATCCCTCTGTTAACCCTTTCCCTCATAGAGGACACCAAGAAAAGACCTATGCGAACAGCATAAAACCAGATCAGCCTGCGAGTAACTCACAGGCTGATCAGGTTTTATGCTGTTCGCTGCTCCTCAGTGGTCTGGAAATGAGGATTTTGTAATTAAATTTGGTAAGGTTTAACTGTGGTTTTCTGCAGATCAGGCTTTATGTGATACCTATTGAGGGCGTCAAAATGAGCCAAATGAGGGAAAGGGTTAAAGAGTTTGTCTTGTTTGTCACTCAGCATATATACAGCGTAGTTCCCGAACTGGTTGTCTCAGTGTCTGGGTGTGGTATCATGCCTCATGTCTTCCATGATACACTTCAGTATGGTAGCACTATATCTGTCTCCAGCGTCGAAGACCCACGAGCGCTTATTCCGTTCCTTCATACAGCGCTGACAGATGTAATATAGGCAGCCGTGGGTCTCCGACGCTGATCTGTCTCAAGCATTGTCTCCAAATGACCGACAAACATTATAGACAAACATTGGCACCCCAATATTGTGCTCTTATATTGTGAATTTATATTTCACAGGTTGACTGCAAAACTGTTTATCTCCTTCTATCCCTATATGACTTAGAACAGTACTGCAGTCAGCTCTCAGTTAGATTTCTAGATGAGCAAAAAATATGGTCAAATGCTCACAGATTCCATATAAAGATGGCATTTGTATTACGCCCCAAAGACTGTGATGTTATTTCGTGCAATTTGTTCGTATCCTGGAATGTGTAATGAGTTCTGTATGCAGGCCACACATAAATGGTAATACTAACATTTCCTGCATCTGACATTGTCATCTGTAAGTATGACTGGGATAGACTGGTGATTTGAATATCTTAATTTGACTTAGAACCAGACTGTTCTTAATTGGACTGGTTCTCATGTATAGACTGATTATTTATGAATATTGTTGATGTAGAATTGTAATCCAACATCCAGCTTATAGGTAAGCCTTGTTTTCTGATCTAAAGATTTTTTATTGATAAAGAATTCAAATTTAAAACCATCAGGAAATTGCCATGTACATCAAATGAGTTAACAACCTGATCAGCCAGGATTTATTATGCATTTTACATTGTTATCACCTTTCATCACATTCAGAACACCTCGCCCATTTCTAGGAAAAGGGCGAGGTGTTCCGAATGCTTTCATCACTGACTTGGAAGTTACACAGGAAATCCTGATAAGAATGCCATAGTAACAAAATCCTGTAAAGATAACCAACTGTGTGAATACAGACTTATTGTTGTTGTTTTTTTATGATTATTATTATACCTCCATTTATGGGTAGAACCAGTGTACTTGGTGCTGGATTAATGTATGTTGATGTAATTAAGGTGACAACAGAGCAGCAGTGAGAGTGTGTCTTTGTTTACATACTGTCCAGAAATTCACACTCTCTTGTCACATGACAGTGTGGTGACCTCCAGGTCAGCGGGGATTTTATCACCTTAATCACACTGCCCACGTCTCTGGTCATTACTCCTTATACAAAAAGACAAGCATTAATACTACTGGGCCGCTAAAAATATATATAGATGTACAATATGACATGATTAATTAGGGTGTCAGAGGTTGTGAGGTCTCCACAAATAATTGGAAATGAGAAACAGCAATAGGCAAACAATGCCTGGATATTTGTACCAAAGTTTACATCTGGCTGTAGGGAAAATGGAAATGTCAGGTAGGGGAAGTTAATAATAATTCCTTTTTTGGTAGACATTTTCTGCTATTATTATTATTTTCATTGCTGGTGGTGTAATTTTTGTTAAGACATTGTCTGGATTGGCATATTTAGAAAGAGGGGATGGTTTAATAAGTGAAATACAAAGTCTATTATAATGCTATATTTGGGATCCATGCCAGTCAGGCCACTGTAGTGATAACTATATGTGAAAACACATCTTAGGTCAACTAAATATATATTGTGGTCCAATGATTTACCATGATATATTGTGGTCCATTGATTTACCATGATATATTGGGGTCCAAAGTATGGGGTTCAATTATTGACTGGGTTATATTGGTTCCCAATGTTTGACTGTGTTACATTTGGATCCAATATGTCTGTTATATTAAGATCCAACATTGACCATGTTATATATGAATCCAATGTTTCTATCATATTGGGGTCCTTTGTTGACTGTTATAAAACATGTAGGGTGTCATAATGAATCTTCCCTGTGAACAGGTTCTACATCGTCCGCCTAGTCTCATGGTAAACCTTAGTAAGGAATAAATTAAATATACATAGTATGCTGATGTGCATCAAAATAGGTCTGATGATCATGTGATATTCTCAAAATAGATAACAACAACAGTAGACAGACATCAAAATAGGTCTGATGATCATGTGATATTCTCAAAATAGATAACAACAACAGTAGACAGACATCAAAATAGGTCTGATGATCATGTGATATTCTCAAAATAACAACAACAGTAGACAGACATCAAAATAGGTCTGATGATCATGTGATATTCTCAAAATAGATAACAACAACAGTAGACAGACATCAAAATAGGTCTGATGATCATGTGATATTCTCAAAATAGATAACAACAACAGTAGACAGACATCAAAATAGGTCTGATGATCATGTGATATTCTCAAAATAGATAACAACAACAGTAGACAGACATCAAAATAGGTCTGATGATCATGTGATATTCTCAAAATAGATAACAACAACAATAGACAGACATCAAAATAGGTCTGCTGATCATGTAATATTCTCAAAATAGATAACAACAAAAGAAGACAGACATCAAAATATACATATACAAATGATGGTAATATCATTTGAAAATTTCCTACGATCAATCCACTATAACATTGTTGATTTTAAGTTCATATCTCTGCACAAATATAATGTCAAAATGATCATAAAATAGGCTAAAAATAAACTTTATTAACAAATGATATGCCACTTGAGCATGATAACAATCAAACACAAGAATGCAATAAAAACCATGTAGGATCATTCATTTATCACAGTCAAAATCATTGCAATGTTGCTTTAGCTGGGTCTCCTATTCCCCACCCAAAATTTGACCTTTCCTTGATTAGAGAATCACTGAATTAACTGAATTACAACAGGCAGCTTACATTCTCTCTCTACCTTTATTACCATACCAGACCCAAAGGGATTTACAAGTTATGTGTATATAGCTCACTTTGATAGCCAATAATTCTTTTAAGCAATGCTTTTGTTCTCTGTAAATATTTATTTATTAAAACAAGAGGGCAATAAATACTTGAGATAGTGAACTAAAAAGGGGTTATAAGTCATCCAGTATCTGTTCCCAACTGCTCCTTGACACAGAAAATGTCGGAAATCTTGTATGAAATTTATTTCCCATGGATGATTGTCTGTGTACTTTTCATTGACCTCAGCTGTGACCTTAAGATTATCTGCGTTGTGTTCTAAGTGTTCCCATACAGTACAATACATTGTTTATACTTTCTCAAGTCATCTTTTGACCTGTTCTCTGTGAACTCTATAAGTTTTAAAAGGATGAGATTTTTGTCAATCATTGGATAATAAACAATGTTATCTTGTATAGCTATATTAAGTTGGACCTAGGTTCAATCCCGAGAGGTGATGCACCAAACTTTCTGGCTTTGCACACTTGACAATCATAGCTTTAATATATTGCAAAATCTCAGTTACAAATAGACTCTATGTTAACATATGGGAAATATTAATAATACTACAGTTTTCATTTCTTCTTCTTCATGTATTCAAGGTAAGTGTAGAAAGTCACTGGTTGTTGATTCATACAGTATATGTTCAGTGTGAGACTTGTGAACTCTTGATGAATAGTCATGAAGGACTTTAATCCCTGAGTGAGGTTTGGACAAACAACCCACAAGTCCACTTCTCTAAGTCTTACCATTGGACTAATGCATTGTAGTCCAAGATATACTAATCCCAGCCTGGTTACCTCCCCTTGTATGTGAATATTTATGGCCCCCCTTGGTGCTATCCTGAATGTTTTGATATCTTAATTGTGCTCCTATATGTATAAATGATTAAGCATGACATTGTCAAGCTGGGCAGTTTGTGTGTACTTACAGTTGGAATAATACCTTTTGACACTTACACCAAGGGTAGGTCTACTTGGTGTTGATGTTTGGGGCCTGATTTGTTTACCTCCAGATCTAAGTACCTGCTACCCTGGGTTCTGTGGAATGCACATTGTTATTTACATTTTTGTGGAGTCATCAACGATAAGCGAAAATGAAAGTATTATGATTTATGACCCCCTGCAAGTGTTCCAGATCTGTCAACAAAGGGACTTTGTAACTCTTAATAGCAGGTTTATCATGAGTACCCTTCTATGAAGAAATCGGTACTGCCATAAGGTAGAAGTAGAGTGGCATTAATATCTAGTTTAATTAGAAGGTAGTAATACATGGCTTTTGATGAGGTCAGGATAAATATTGAGGTCATTTTATTTGAATTGGCTTCTCAATTTCACTTGACTTTTGGTCATGAAAAGTAAAATCAATATTTACCTGGTGTTCATGTTTCTACCTTGTTAATAGCTTTGATACAGTTATGTATAAATGGAAAATAAAATGATATGGACTTCAGGTAATTTCACCTAGTCCCGATAAGCTGTGACTTGGAATAAACAATACGCAACATGAAATTATACTTACTTGTAGGTAATGCTTACTTACTGTAGACCATGCACAACTAGAAATGACTTACCCTTTTCACAACTTGATAAATATTCATACCCGTTTCAACTGACCAGTCAGAACAACAGTAAAAAAAAATAAAATGGATCACTGAGCACAGGTGGTTGCAAAATGGAGGTCAAACCTTAAATAAACTTCATATCACAGAATATTAAAACTGGTTTCTTAACCCTTTCCCTCATAGAGGACACCATGAAAAGACCTATGCGAACAGCATAAAACCAGATCAGCCTGCAAGTAACTCGCAGGCTGATCAGGTTTTATGCTGTTAGCCACTCCTCACTGGTCTGGAAATGAGGACTTTGTAATTAAATTTGGTAAGGTTTAACTGTGGTTTTCTGCAGATCTGGCTTTATGTGGTACCTATTGAGTGCGTCAAAATGAGTCTATATGAGGGAAAGGGTTAAGACAGGTTGACTACCTAGAATAGGTGGCCATTACACAAGTTCAACTGAACAATATGAGCTGTTCATTGGATCATTCTCAAGGAAGCCATTTTTGTTTGTAGACCAAATATCATACATCTTCTAATTTCATACATTAAGATTTTGACAAAAGGTTTTGCTTTTATTCCAAAGATATTACTGAAACATGGAGCTTCCATTATTATAATGACAATCTACCTTTAAGCTGATTCCAGAATTGACAGTAAAAAAATGAAATCTGCTGAAAATTTAAACAGATAAATGACTTGATAAATTGTTCAATAAGTGATAAGATGAAGTGCACTGCATATCTTGGTATTTTTTAAATATTTCTGTATATATGTATGTGTGTGTGTACACAAGGGCCTGTCCAGAAATGTATAGAATTTAATTTGGTTTTATCCAAATGTCATCCAGATAAATGTATAGAGATAGCTGTATATAAGGGTATCAAATAGCGATCCTCATGTCGTTAGAGAGGTGGGGTGAGTGTGATAGATTGTCCGCTAATGCGGGGACAATGTTGTGTCAAGCGTATTGGAAGTACTTCCAGCTGTTTGTCAAATGTTTCTGTCGAAATACATGGCCAGGCCCTCGAATAAAGGCGACGGCACGAGCGAACGGAATGCATGACCGTCTCAACTAAGATATGCATCTGTATGGACTTAAACTCGCTTTAATTTATATGTGCTCATGGGCAGGTGTAACTTAAAAGCAAGTGGATATTTTTTTGTAATTGCTGGAAAACTATTTGTGAAAAATGAATATTTTGTTATCCATGCAACCCTGTGGTTGCCTTAGAAGTTGGATAATTTGCTGTTACAAAATAGGAGCATTACATGGCAGTATTTAAAGATGTCTTGCTGGTCTCTTGTGCTTGTAGGGAAGACGCGTTTTTGTTAGCAATAGATGTTAGCATGGGAACTCCCATCTTGAGTGAAAAGAATTCCAGCGATAATGTAGCCTAACCTTGATCTTTAAGAAACACACCTAAGACGCCCCATGCAAGTTGTCACGTAATGATATTGGTGAGGTTTTGGACAGAAGAAGATTTCTTATCAGCCGTGAACTAGCAAGAGACAAGTCTGTAATAGGACACATTAGGATTCTAGACACATTGACTTACCTGAGTCTTCTAGACTAATAAAAGAGGCATCAGCTATTTGCTGATGAAATAAAGTAATAAATAGCACATCATAATCATAAGAAAGGATTAAGAATGTCAGTTATTAATTAACTGCTGCATTTTGTTCTTATTTTTGTTGGTTGATGTCTTCAATAATAACACATTATTAGGGAGAGCAAGTTTTCATACAGGTGGTCATTAGTTTGATACTTTTGTTCTTATTAATAGAATCTTTTCCCCAGTCAATCAACCAACCAGATCAAGGACCAGCCTATTAGTTCCCACTGGTGAAACAGATATGGGACTATAGGTTTGAGCGCGTCAGTCTGGCCATCTGTCATTCACCCCGTCCATCCCGCTTTTGGACATTTATGGAAGGAATTCAATAAAACTTCACTGAAGTATTCCTCATAACCCAAGAGTGTGTCGCACACATCAACCATATGCACCCTTGAAAGGTCAAGGTCACAGAAGCTGTTAGAAATTGTCTTTGGTGTTCACAGGCTACATCTAAGTGTCCGCTCTATAACTTCCATATCAATGGATGGATTTTCATAAAACTTTACGAAAATGTTTTTTATAATACAAAAGTGTGTTGCACCCATCAACCATGTGTTCTTGAAAGGTCAAGGTCACTTGAGTTCTTAAAATTTCTCTTTGGTATTTATAGGCTACATCTTGTGTCCGCTGTATAACTTCCATATCTTTTGATGGATTTTCATAAAACTTTATAGACTTGTTTGTCATAACACAAAGATGTGTCACGTGAATCAACTATATGCATGCTTAAAAGATCAAGTTCACTGGTGTTGTTAGAAATTCTCTTTGGTCTTTTAATCTACATCTATGTGTCCACTCTGTAACTCCGTATCTATAGATGGATTTTCATAAAACTTTACAAGGTGTTTGTCATTATATAAAGATGTACTGGTGCAACAACCATATGCACCCTTGAAAGGTTAAGGTCATAGGAGTTGTTAGAAATTGTCTTTGGTATTCATATATAGGCTTCATTTTCATGTTCACTTTATAACTTCCATATCTATGTTTGGATTTTCATAAAACTTAATAGAAGTGTTTGTTATGACACAAAGATGTGTCATGTGCATCAACCGTACGCAGGCTTGGAAGGTCATGGTCACAGGAGTTGTTAGAAGTTGTCTTTGATATTTCATGTCTGCTCTTTAACTTTCATATCTATGTTGGGATTTTCATTAAACTTGAAAGATCAGTGCAGTTTCCCTTATTTTCTTGATTCTATCTGGCACAAATTTCTTCATGGGGGGTTTTCACTGGTGGGGACTCCTGACAGTATTGCTTGCTATACTGACAAAGCCTTGTTTATTTCGAGATCTTTTTTTTCTTTTTTCATGGCTAGTTTTATTCTCCTGTATATTTAATGTGCAGGTTTTCTATACCTGGCCAGTTGTTATGGCCATACTTAAGGCATCACAGGGTAAAACAAGACACTGATGAGTGAGGGAATGGGAAAAACTCAAAGTTTGACAAAGAGCTGGCTAAGGGGGCCTGTGTTTATGAGGCATATTACTCTTGTTAAGTCAAGGGAAGTTCTGGTCATAAAGTCACACATTTGTAATCATTTATAGCCGGTATGCTAAATAGCCATTTGTCGTAGTGGACATTGACACTACATGTAGACTGGCTGTACAAACATGCCCACTGATAGGCTGGTCAAACACTTGACTTGACCACTGGCTGGACTATACAGGGATACTGGTGATTCAGGATTGTGCAGTATGATTATGTCATATCGGTGTTCCCCCCTCTAGACACACACTCTCGGACAAGAGAAATCAATCATACCCAAGATTAGAACTGCAAAATGTGCATTTATCTTGAAACTGTGTCACACTTGAGTTGGCGATATGGAATATGGATTTCTTACATTGTATCTGGAATAATACATAGCTTGTCAATATGTAGATATTGAATCATACATTTGAAGAACTTTTGTTGTGCATGGACGTTTTTTTTTCTTTGAAATTTAAGATGATCAGCTGAATCTGTCTTGAATTGTGCAGAAAAATGAATATTTTCAGTGTTTTTCTTTAATACTTAAAACCTGCTATATATAAATTTTAATGATATGTGATACATTTTGGATTTTTCCTGGTACTAAGCTGCTATCTTTGTGCTTGAAGGATTTGGAATTTTGGACATGTCATCAGACCATGTGGCTTCATCACAAGAATTTGTGAGGAGAATAAAAAATGATATTTTTGCAATACTTTTCCTCAGGCATGTTGATTTCGCATAGTGATATTCCTTTCTTCAAGTCAATAACAATCAATAGAAGATGATCACCTTCAATTGGAATTTTATTGGTATTTGGCAATGTGAAGACTTTCTATTTTCAACCAATTCATCGGTTGCTTTCCAATATTGATGGAAGTAGATTATGGAAAGTTGTGTTTGTTTGGCATACAACAAAACTGAACAACAAAAAACTGTCTGACAATTTGATCAGTGTCGGTACGAAAGTGGGTGATTCGTAAGTATTTTTGCAGTCTTGGAGGATGCAAAATGCCAACGTTTATTCATGATTGTCTGAGCATTGATTTGAGTCATATTTTTGTACATTTTGTCTGACAAGGCATTGGCAGGGACTTTCTAGGTGAAACTGTGTTCGAAGACTCATCTAGTGTTATCTAGGAGCTAAGTGTTATTGCATTTACAGATGGATGTAAGGTTCCCTATAGAAAAATCTCTTGACTCTTGTGGTTCTGATGTGAGGTTTTAGTACAGCGTCATTATGAGTTGTGGTAGGAGTTTAGCAAGATCAGGATTTTTATTGTGGATTAATATGACAGTTATTTGTAATAGGCAAATTGTGAAATGTTTATTCAGCACTTCTTATGATTTGTGTGTTTTGATTACAGGTGAAATATTTTACCATAGGTGTTTTGTAAGTTTAAGTGTACTTGTAGTTCTCTTAATTGTTAAGTATTACATCTTGATTGGCATGATCATTACATTTAATAGCTTGATTACTTATGTACGGTAATAGTGTTGTCACTTTTGATTATATTCAAGAATGCTTACATCAGTTTCCCTGGAATATGTTTAGTTTTGTCATAATCCATGTCATTGTATTAAACAGTGTTGGATTTTATGCATAGAAATACATGTATACCGGTATGTGTTACAATCTGAGAATCTTAAGTCATAAAGTCTAGTGTTATTCATCCAAAGCTGTGAGTAAAACTAAATAAAAGAGATATGTGGCTTTCACAGGTGGCAGTTGTTTAGAAGTTAATGTTATGAATTAAATAAAAAATGAAAGCAACTGTTCTAACATTGACTTTACTGTAATTGTAAATATATTCTAGCAATAATTGTATGAAAGCTGTTGTTGTACTATAGAATGCTGATTGTGCTACAATGGACAATGGGTAGTTATGTTTATAGAACAGTTACGGGATGTTGGTGAAGTGTACTTAAGTGACAGTGTGCGCACCAAGTGTCATCTGCAAGGTCTAGATGACTTTAAGTGTCAATTTGCTTTAGCAGGTCTCAAAATTGTTCACAAATTAACACTTATTGTCTTGTTCTCTAGACAACAGGTGCTTGATTTATTATTGTTTTTCAGTGGTGGTCTCAGAAGGATATTGAAGTGCACAATACAAATATGCAGATAAAAGATGTTGAGCTTGACAAAAAAGCTAACAGTTCACCTAATCTGAAACATTAAAAAAAAAAACTTTCTTTTTCTTCCACTGTGGTTAATTGAAGGCCAGTCATATTGGTACCTAGGCAGGCTAGAACTTAAGGCCAATGTAAATAATGCTTCCGTAGGTAAGAAAAACAATCAGTGCTTGCCTGGAAAATAAACAAACCTGCAAAAAATAATGACTTTGGAAGACACAGGAACCTTTATGATGTAGAGTCAATAATTTTGACTGGGTATAATTCCCTGCCATGTGGCAAAAAGCTTCTTTTCCCAAAACATTTTGGTTATTTATTTTGTCCAACGCAGCAGGTGGTTTACAACAATGGATCTTAAGTGGTTGATTGGAAAAAGAGATAAGGTCCGTGTAGGTAGGAGGTTATGCTGATGATTTGTTTGCTCACCAGAAAGAGGCAAATGATGCGGATGATGGAGTTACCATTTAGAACTGCGTTACTCCTACAGGGCCTTGTGATTGGTAGATGTTACATTTGATAAGTACAAGGGGGTAAGGAATGATTTTTATCATCTGCCAAATTTGTTATGGTCATTGAGAATCTTTGAACTGCTCACTTTATTTTCATTAGGATGTTAGTACCTTGGCCATGACCATGCTATTGTTTTATTGCTTTTTACAGGTATTTTGGGATCTTTATGTTTAACAATGATTAATTATGGAATTGAGTGGAAGATTTAATGTAGTTATTGTAGTGAAAGAAACATCTAGACAGCTGTACAGAGAGGTTTATGGTCCTTGGGCTAGTCTTCATGTTGAGTTTGCAGTCTTAATTTCCAGTAAATTGTTGATGTAACAAAGTGTAAAGGATCAATCAAGGAGACTTGTAAAACATATGTTATATGTGGATAGACTGCCAGGGTATACATACTTACGTCAGTCTCTGGCAGATATAGTTCATGTAGTTCTTTCAAGTAGTCTTTGAGGTGTAGAGAGTTCTGCTGCATCACTGTGAATTGTTTCTGTATGTGCTGATTCTTCTCTGAGTGATTCAATGTGTTCAGAATGAGATTTTAGAATTGAAATTGATTTTAAATGGAATTCTGACAGTAATCTAGAGAATTATTGTATGCTTAAGAATTATTTTACATTCTTTGTAGATTTTACCCAGAATATTCAAGGGTTTCTATATTAAGAGGAAAGTGCTTATTTATGATAAATGACAGTAACAATGTGGTTTGGAATGGCAGGTGGTCTAATTAGGCAGGTGTGTTTTCAAGGAGAGTTGTGTAACCAGACGGTTTTATGTCATTAAGATGTGCATAATGTATCAATTATGTGTTTTATTTTTAGGTATGATAATGCAGTGCAGTGTAAATTTGACATCTTAAATGAGGATAATATGACATGGTGACAAAAAAAAACCATATCAGTGATCTGGAATGCTGCGTGTTTTATATGTTAACTTTAAATCGTTCAGGCGCATTCTTAATTAGATGTTTATGGTAAATGGATAATTGGATGCAAACAGAATGAGATGCTGACAGATATTTCACAGTTATATATGGATTTTTTATTTTAAATCCTACAAGAAAAAAATCTTATAAACAACTTAACATGAACAAGTTAAATTTCTGGTGATTTGATGCTGAATAATCTTCCTGGAGGATACTGGTGGATTATTTTATGACAATGTGATTGGTCAGTGTTGATAAGCATGGGAAGTTCAGAGGTTACCTACAGAAGGTCAAGGGTCAAACTTCCACCCAGAAGGTCAAGTTGCCCTTGCATATCAGGGACCAACCCACGATTTTCTCTTGGTAAGACTTTTTGTTTATAATTGTCATAGAGGGAGAGAAAACTGTAGACCCAGGCTAGGGTTCAATCTGGGCCCTGACATCGACAAACTCTCTACTGCTGTTTACATTAGACTGGTCACATGACCTATAATTTTAATGATCACATGACCTGTATTTTTTATATTTAGTCACTTTCACCAAAAGTTGTCTCCCACTTCTCCATGCTGTATAATTATTAAAGGCCCATTATATCTCATAATGGTACACTTTTCATGAAAAAGAAAATGTAAAATGACATTGAAATATTGTAGACTAATGCCAATAGTACATAATGTGCAAATATCTGTTTTGAAATAACAGTTATATGCATAGAAAATGCTGATCTTGCCATTTAGCATTTTGGATGGATGTCAAAATACTAACATTGTTTACATTTTGCATTGGCTAGTATTCCTGAAGATGGTCCATAATTGAAAATAATTTGAATTTGAAAAACTGTTGATGAATGGAGACATATGGAAGGTGTATGGAAAAGCATCTCTTAACAAATCTGTATCACCTTCACTAAAAGTTTTCTTCCATTTACTTTTCCATGCTGTAATATTATTTGTCACTTTCACCAGAAGTTGTCTCCCTTTTATTTTTCCATGCTGTATAATTATCAATTCACTTTCATGAGAAGCAGCAGATCAGGATCAGTTGGGAGATTGATCTTGAAATAGATATGACATGAATCTTGCTCTATCTCCTGTATACAGAGCTCAGGTAGAGATAGGAATGTGATCATAGTAGGTGTAAGAATGTTGATGATGTGATTTTATTGTTCTAACAGAAGTTTTTACAGCCACTGAAAAAAAAAAAAAAAAAAAGATAATGTGCATGTAAGTTTTTTTGTCTGGTATCATTTTTATCTTTTTATGTGGGATTAGCATTCATCTCTGTTGGAGTTAGTAGCATAATAAAATCTCGCTACACTGCAGTATCATGCCATAGGGATGTGGTGTGGTGCCAAAGGATCCTACCATTAGCAAGCGGAATAATTTATACCAAATCAAGTCATACCTTGGTGATACATTTTAATATGACACCACCAACAAATGGTATGATACCACCTACAGCCACATTATCCTCACCAGGTTACTCAGTACTTGGAACAACAAGTTCACCAGTTTTTTCCATCCTATATATATCAGTTTCTAACAATTAATACTAACAGTAGACTCATTCTTTTTGCAAATATGCTTCCACCTCTTTTTATGTAAAATTTGAAACTTTAAATTTTTGAGTTTAAGTCTGTCTATCACAGCCTGATTAAAGTGAATTACACTTTATATGTCTGTGCATTAGCATGAGATGATTCAATGGAGAAAAAAAACAGTACAAAAAGACTAAAATTTGATACAAAAATGTAATTTTAGAAGCAATCTTTATTAGACATGCCCTCTGGGTGCAACATAATTAGGCCATTGAGTGTATGCCTGTATCCTACTCACACGATTTGAAATGTTTTTTATAAATGTTACGGTGACATTCGATGTTCCAGGCTGGGTCAGACTGAGTGATTAACTCTCAGTGACTTGTACCGGATACCCTGCGCTACAGTTTTTTGTCCCCCTGAGGTTTATTTTTGGAGAAAAGACAGACCTGTGTCCTACGCCTATACATGTGTAAATTGTCTGGTTAATAAGATGGAGGGGACAACTAGGCTGTTTGTTTTACCTTATTTAGTTTAAAAAGAGTTAACTGTTGTTTTTTCTAAATTAGATATTTTGATCATTTTATTTTAAATTGGTCAATGAGAGAGTTGTATATACTAGTAACAGATATCTAATCATTCACTACAGTCCACCAATATCTCCTATATCAACCACTGCGCCACAATCCACCAATATCTCCTATATCAACCACTGTGCCACAATCCACCAATATCTCCTATAACAACCACTGCGCCACAATCCACCAATATCTCCTATAACAACCACTGCGCCACAATCCACCAATATCTCCTATATCAACCACTGCGCCACAATCCACCAATATCTCCTATATCAACCACTGCGCCACAATCCACCAATATCTCCTATATCAACCACTGCGCCACAATCCACCAATATCTCCTATATCAACCACTGCGCCACAATCCACCAATATCTCCTATATCAACCACTGCGCCACAATCCACCAATATCTCCTATATCAACCACTGCGCCACAATCCACCAATATCTCCTATAACAACCACTGCGCCACAATCAACCAATATCTCCTATATCAACCACTGCGCCACAATCCACCAATATCTCCTATAACAACCACTGCGCCACAATCTACCAATATCTCCTATATCAACCACTGTGCCACAATCCACCAATATCTCCTATAACAACCACTGCGCCACAATCAACCAATATCTCCTATATCAACCACTGCACCACAATCCACCAATATCTCCTATAACAACCACTGCGCCACAATCCACCAATATCTCCTATACAACCACTGCGCCACAATCCACCAATATCTCCTATATCAACCACTGCGCCACAATCCACCAATATCTCCTATAACAACCACTGCGCCACAATCCACCAATATCTCCTATATCAACCACTGCGCCACAATCCACCAATATCTCCTATAACAACCACTGCGCCACAATCAACCAATATCTCCTATATCAACCACTGCGCCACAATCCACCAATATCTCCTATAACAACCACTGCGCCACAATCAACCAATATCTCCTATATCAACCACTGCGCCACAATCCACCAATATCTCCTATAACAACCACTGCGCCACAATCTACCAATATCTCCTATATCAACCACTGTGCCACAATCCACCAATATCTCCTATAACAACCACTGCATGAGATCTTATCCACCAATATCTCCTATATCAACCACAGAGCCATCAATCATTCTCGAAAATTCACCAATATCTCCCTATATCAACCAAGATCTGATTTGCACTAGATCTGATTGTAATTACTTAAAGGTTTTGTACAAATGTATCTTCTGTAGTCATAGATTGTTCAAGTAAAAAGCCGGGTGATCAATTCTCAAAATTATGTCTGAAAACAGCTTTAACCCCATTGTGATGAGATAATTGACCCATATTATTGTAAACCTGATGGTGAATGTTACAAAAGTAGACGCCAGTGGGCGAAGCAGACTCAAGTCTCCTACAGGATCGTGAGACCTCGTTTTTTATTTTCTGGAACGGACAGGATTCTGTGGTCATTGCGGTACAGCTATTTTACTCAGGGTATGAGCATCATTGATATCATAAAGGTCATGGAGTGTCTTGTGTACCTTGCAACAGCAGGAGGATGTTATATTATATAGCACTCTGATTGTGTTCCTCGTCTCACTGGACAGTTTGTTCAATAAGATCTTTGTTTTTCATGGTTTATTTCATGATATCAAAAATAAGGTTGATGTTTTTTTTGTTTTTGTTTTAATTTTTGCATCACGAGATCTAAACCTCATTAATGTCAACCTTAACTGTCTTATAAGCAGGATAATTTTTAGTCAAACTAAAGGAAGTCATGTTATTTTGACCTTAGAAATAAAAAAGTACATGTCAAAATAAAAATTGGTTTATTTTATTAAACATTTTTTCCTAAAGAGTCAATCTTGTTTGAGACATGAGGCAAAAAAAATGAGGCTACTGTTTATGTCCTATGAAGGTCCCTTTTATATTTCAGCAAAACAAAATCAAACTTAGGAAATAGTCAAAGGGGAAAAAAGAATGTATTAGGTTGTAGAGAAAAAATAGCCGTATAAGTGATGAAATGGTGCAGTGTTCGCTCATCCTAAATTGTGATTTGGCGGATAAGACTATATAAGAGGCAGGATGTTTGACGGTTTAAGACCTGTTTAAGTTAGCGTAGCCACGTGTGACAACATTAGACCCTTCCTGTCTATTGATACACGCCTGTGCTCATTATCAGTATGGTCAATTTGGCACAGGCCTTTTTGGCAGGATGCCGGTTGCTTTTATTTCTTCGTGCTTCATTTAAATTTGAATATGATGTTATGGCGGGTTAAAGGAGTTACTGTGCTTGACAGGTTGTCAGTTTGATTTGTTCTTTGTAGAAGGAACACAGTATTACAGTACCAGACTGGTCGCTGTGGAGGAAATGAGAATACTTAAAAGTGGTCTATTAAGGGGAGATAATTCAGACATAGCTTGGAGGAATGGTTGGATAATTACCAAATATGTGTGATAAGTGTTGTGTTTGTGTCAACCTTTATTTAGATCTCTTTTAGATATCTTAAAGCAAGCAGTGTTTGGTGACACTGTGCATTTTTTTTTTTACCTGTGTTCAAAAGGATATTTTAAAATGTAAAAAGAAAGATAAGCATTTTAGTCTTGCACCTAGTGAAGAGTGAAGGCATAAGAATAAAGTGAGGGTGAATATTGTAGGATTTGTGTGACAAATGTTGGGTTTAATTTTTACTTTTCAACTTCATTTCTTGTTCATTTTGGAATTAAGTCAATCATGCCAGGGTCACTGAAAATCAGTACAACTATTTTGAGACAATTTGGATTTTATGGGAAAATAGTGTGGCAGTTGGACACATGAACTCTGTATAGCAGGAAATGATTATCAGAATTTCCTCAGGCATGTTACAGGATGCAGGCTTTGGAGATATCTCATGCCAGTTTTTCTTTATAAAAAATGGAATAACAGATAGGGATATGATTGTAATAACTGTGTCAAAGTTGCACTAAAATTGTTAGGGGGGACCACTCTTGTTGATAGTGAAAGCCAATTAAAATGCGGAACATTTGGTGCATTTCATCTGAGGAAAAACAGCAGGGTAAGTTTGATAAGGACATGTCACAGTAGGGTATGTGCAGTCTCACAGTGGTGCACGGTTTATCTCGTGCAGAACTATTTCTTGCATATTCTGATAAAGCAAGAACAAAATCCAACAGTTTCATGTTTGTAACCTTCAAATGTCAAGATTTTTGTAATGTTGATACCAAATTGCAGCTATATGTTCTTGACTTTCTTTTGTCATTGAAGGTATACTTATATCAAACTTTGTTCAAACTTGTATCAGATGAGAGGGAAAAATATTGACAAGATTTTTCTCTTGGTAAATGATTAAACCAAAATAGGACTTAAAGAACAAGATAATGTGTGATCTTTCCTTTGTATAGGTGAAAGTAAATAGTTTAAACATGTTGATTCAAAGTCATTTGAGTGTATTAAATCATAATGTCTTGTAAGAAATTCATAATATTCAAGTATTTATACAGTAAATTTGATATGTTTTTGAATCCTATTTTTTTCTTTTCTTTTAAGGCAATCCTTAAATTTGATATCACCAAATGGATCTTATGTCTTCTCATGTCAGGTTTATAAACCTTATCATCCATCAATTTTAAGCGGACTTACTGTCCATTAGTACTCTTCAGTGTTGGGAGACCTAAATGTCCTTCTGCTTCCTGTATGTCTGCCATAACTTCTTGATGTGAAAAAAAATCTGTAATAATCTTGATATTACTGTCGGTTTACCTTGTATCAAGTAATATGTTAGACGACAATGCAATATGGTTGTAATGGACCCTTCCCTACCTCTGATTTCATTCCTTCTTAGGACATTACTCTGAGAAAAATGACAAATCTATTTTTTTCTGTTTGCCTCATATTTCATGTCTGTTTTTGTATTTTATACACGTGTCCGATGACAAGGCAGTAATTCTTTTAACATCTTTCATCAAACTAGCCAAGATATATATTTCTTTTCATTTTAATTTTGTGAAAATGATTTAAAGGGATTTTATATTGAATAGAAATTTCAAGTGTTGAAATGGGTCATGTCATTTAACACATAGAAAGACTCTGTTCTATGTAATGTTATAACTCATTTATAGCAAAAGATATACCATTTTAAAAAAGGTCCTTTATTATCAATAAAGACATTTGCTTTTAGCATACAAAGTTGAAAACAAAGCATCATCAGAAAATTGATTCCAGTAAATCAAAAAATATTTTTTTGCAAAAGGTGTCTTTTTTAGGTGTTTTAATTTTTTTCTTGCTTTTGAATGTTTGCAATCTTTATATTTTTATTAACCTAACTCAATCTCTCAAACCCATTCCCTGCAATCAACTTTTCATGAGTATAATCTGTAATAACTTTTTCCTAATGTTTTTACTATTAATTAGACTCATTTTGGTCTTCAGATTAGATTTCATGTAGTTGATGTGTCAGATATGTGCAGTAAATATATTTTTAATTTGCTGATGAGAAATTAATTTTCCTTGACACTCTGATCTTCCTGGTAGTTTTGAGTTCTGTCTTAATGAATTATATTATTAAGAATTCGGAAGTTTATTAAATTTGCTGAACAAGACACGTAGGCTTTTAACCCTTTCCCTCATAGAGGAAACCATGAAAAGACCTATGCGAACAGCATAAAACCAGATCAGCCTGCGAGTAACTCGCAGGCTGATCAGGTTTTATGCTGTTCGCTGCTCCTCAGTGGTCTGGTAAAGAGGATTTTGTAATTAAATTTGGTAAGGTTTAACTGTGGTATTCTGCAGATCAGGCTTTATGTGGTACCTATTGAGTGCGTCAAAATGAGTCTATATGAGGGAAAGGGTTAAGGAGAATTTAAAATCAATACATACTGACAAATACCAGTGTAGATTTGCACTAAGTCTTACATTGACCCACAGAGGTATTTGAAATGCAATAAAAGGCATGTAGGCTGTCGCCATGCATGCTGCATTTTATTGCAGGTAACAATGAGGAGTGTGTGAAAACATGCGTCTTCTGTGCATGCTCGATGGGGACCCCCCAGGGTCCTGTGTCCATATATGAAGAGTTTTGCCTTTTTTTGTTTGTTTTAAAACAAATTGTGAATTAATATATTACTTAGTTTTTCAGGCTCTTAAGATATAGTTAGAAGTAATATGACTACCTGGTGTCTCGTTAATGCTCTTTGGTGGCCCCGAAGATTTAGCCACAAGACATTTCGACATCGTAACAACAAACTTCTCTCTCCCCTAAACATCAAGATATCAGCTTTACTAGTACATTGTATTTTTATTTTATTCCTGAAATTGAAAAAAATATACTTAAAGATATCATATTTATATTATTTCATTCCAACTTCCAGAAATTTCAGCCTCTATACTCCCCGAACTCCCAATCCCATGCCACGCCCCTATGGCAGATATTTAACCATTTGATTAATGTTGCATGTCCCTGCAGTTGACAGGTGGTATGACGCTATGAAATGCTTACATCATATAAATCAGGATCATTATCTCCCCTTGTCACCGTGATCACAGCACACGCTGGATACAGCAGTACATCGCAAGGTTCATGCCTGATCAACCTGGAACAGTTCCTTTGATTTATATAATTACTGTGATAATCACAATACCAGATTGACAAATTAGCAATGATCTATCTATACATCCTATATGGGGATCACCCGAGGAAATTTACTACAGCCAACAACTAACTGCAGATCAGACAAGTGTAGGGTGTGAGGGGAAATATATACAAAATATGAAAAAATGTTGTGAATATATTGCTTTCTGTTTATATTAACTATTGAATGTAATTACTTCCTCCATGATTTCTATTTTTCACTTCACTGTATATATCTATCTGTTTCTCTGTCTATCTATCTATCTTTCCTTCTTTATATCCATCCATCCAACCAGGATTTCTCTCCCTCTCCTATTTAATGAAAAGAAGGAGAGAGTTTGGACAATGGTAGAACACAAATGCACGTAAAGATTAATGTATAACTTTAAAAAATGAGTAAGGATTAGGCATGCTACCACAGATCAGGAGTGTTCAGTAAGCCAAGGGACCATTACAAAAACAAATTTGACTTTCTTTTCAAATGATACAATAAGGTAGGTCACTCCTACATACCAATTCATTCTCGGCAGCAGTCCGAGATAACCGTGCCTTGTTCGGTGGACCAGAAAAATATTTAACTCCCGCATAATGGCAAGTCTAAAGAAAATTAGCACATGTGTCGAGATTTTCTTTATCACATCGATTAACCCCTCCTCACTGAGAAGATCTCCCTTGACATGGACAGATTCAAATGCAAATTATCTCTTACACTGGTCAGTGTCTTGGATGAAGTCTTGAATTTCATCCAGACTTGTCCACTTCAGGATGTCTTGTTAACTTGGCTTTCTGTAATGTGATGACACACCGCTGTAGAAAGCAGTGTGTATATTTGAAACGTCCTTTACAATTGTGTCTTACGACTTATCAGGTATTTAATATCAACTTCATAAATGAGGACACAGGGGATAAGAGAGGTGTTAGGAATTTTGCAGTTTAATACGTCACCTAGATTCAACGCAGTGTCATGAACATACTCGGAAAGAATTGGTCGGAGTGCAGGATGCTGATAGTCACAATGGGGAATCACTTCCTTAGGAAAGACTATGATGAGTCGTGGTTCATGTGATATTGGATTATATTTTTAAGGACTTTATTTTCCGCTCGTGACAGTTTGCCATAAAGTGTGGACAGTTCAAGTGATTTTGTTTTGATTTGACCACTGTCATACATAAGTGTTCAGATGGATGTCAGCATTGCGGTGGCCCTTCAGGCCCTGAATGGTGAGGCGTCTGTGTATCTATTGATACTTTCTTCTGTCTTACCCACACATTTACAATTATCAGTTGGTTTCTCTTTATGTATGTTTTCCTGTCTATCGGTTTCAATACAACATTTTATCTGTCCTCTTGTTTTCCTTTTCAGTTACATCTTTATTTTTCAGCCTTCCCTTTGCTTGTCTGTCTTTCTCTCATGGTTTACAGCCTGTTAAAATTTTAAAATGCCCTTGTCTCTACTGATACCTCGTCACTTGTACCATACTCTGCCATTATATAACTTTAAATATCCACGATCTCCATTTCTCCTCACCTAATTACTCATCATAAATGTTCACTATTTTCTTATACCAAATACATCAGCAAGGGTTGTCTCAGAAATATTCATTACTTGAACAACAGTCATAAAAATCATTTTCTTATATCTCTTATGGGAACCATTTGGTTTAGTTTATGTGTGAAAATGTTTCATAATTTGACAAGATTTATGGGAGGTGTTTAACCAAAGCAGAACATTGTGATGCTGATCAGGCTTTATGTGATACCTATTGAGGGCGTCAAAATGAGTCTATATGAGGGAAAGGGTTAACCAAAGCAGAACATTGTGATGCTGATAGATTAGAAATAATTATCTGTCTTAGTCACCTGCAGATGTGGAGATTGGAGAAAAGTGTAGGATTATAAAAACAGAGAAGATATTTATCTCAGGTGGGGGACCCAAACTAAATAGAACTGCCACGTCTTGTTAATTGTAAATTTATAATCATTTTATATATATGTATTTGCTGGACAAAGTCATTTAACCCTTTCCCTCATATAGACTCCTTTTGACGCACTCAATAGGTACCACATAAAGCCTGATCTGCAGAAAACCACAGTTAAACCTTACCAAATTTAATTACAAAATCCTCATTTCCAGACCACTGAGGACCAGCGAACAGCATAAAACCTGATCAGCCTGCGAGTTACTCGCAGGCTGATCTGGTTTTATGCTGTTCGCATAGGTCTTTTCATGGTGTCCTCTATGAGGGAAAGGGTTAAGTTTCCAGTTATACTCATTTTTCGTCTTTCACATTCATATTTCTGTTCGTTCTTCTCTCCCTCTTACCTCTTTCTTATTTTCCACTTTCTGTTTAATTCACTCCTTATTCCTACCCTCTCATTCTCTCCAAATATGCATCTAGGTCGATTTTTTTAATCTACCTCTGACCTCTCTTTCTCTCCCATCTCTCATGTTTACCTTTTATTTGTCACTCTCTGTTTTTCCTCTCACTTGTCATAGTCTAGAATTCAAGCTGACCTAATTTTCCATGGATGCATCATTAATTTCAATAAAACTGGGACAAATTACACCAAATACCTGACCCTAAACAATATAACCTCTGTTAAATAATAACACTCGATGCTCACTTGCCAGAAAATAGTTTGTGGGACCCATCATTAGAGGTTTTATGTCATTTTAATACTCTGTACCTCCCCAAAATCATGATTACCCCTGGTAGTTGTGGTAACAGTAAGCCTTACAAGTTGGATTAGTTGGATAAAATAATCGAGGTTACTTGCCGATCTGATGAGCAGACTGGTTTAATGGCAGTGTGTTGACCTAGAGGGGTCATCCTGAAGGTCTGAGACTGGTCCCTGGATTTATTTTATGTTCTCTATCATACTTTTATATATGTTTGATACTAGTCTGTTGACTTGGTAAGTTGGTGGAGGTATATATGATGGAAAAAGGTGATGATAACCATAAAATGTCAGTAGTATATTTTATTCTTTACATGAGGGCTAAATGCAGAATGGAATTATCTGTTAGATAATCAAGCACAATATAGGAGGATTTATTCACACATGTCTGCCTGGGGTGTAAAAGATGCCATTCTTCAGGCGGGTGTACAGTCGGTGGCTCTCTGTCATTCTTAATGACATGTCAGTGAATATCTTAAACTGAAACCAAATATCAATAGATGTAATGGATAAATGAGAAGTATTCTGAATAACGATCCTCACAAACCCTACTTATTAATATTCATAGAAATTCTATACCAGCATGTAATCAATGCTAAAAATCTTCAGTTGACATGGGGCAGCCTGAAATGTCATCATGTGGCTTATTCTGACTGCCGTACTTATTGTAGTAAAGCCCCCCCCCCCACTACCACACCCCCCATTACCACCCCCCTGGTGCTAGTGAGTAAGAGTACCTGGCCCTTTAACCCTTTCCCTCATATGACTCATTTTGACGCACTCAGTAGGTACCACATAAAGCCTGATCTGCAGAAAACCACAGTTAAACCTTACTAAATTTAATTACAAAATCCTCATTT
This sequence comes from Solen grandis, assembly GCA_021229015.1. Lineage (NCBI taxonomy): Eukaryota > Metazoa > Mollusca > Bivalvia > Adapedonta > Solenidae > Solen > Solen grandis. Next base: position 72,999,816 of record CM037777.1, read on the forward strand.
CCAGACCACTGAGGAGCAGCGAACAGCATAAAACCTGATCAGCCTGCGAGTTACTCGCAGGCTGATCTGGTTTTATGCTGTTCACATAGGTCTTTTCATGGTGTCCTCTATGAGGGAAAGGGTTAAGTGAATGATGGGTTCAATCCCCAGCTGCAACATATCTTGCTCCCTATAGCTTGGCTCTCAGCAATAAAGGGTAGTTCCAGGACTGGTTGGTCCGAGGTCAGGTTAATATGGTAAGAAATACGGTATAAATGCTATGTGTGCACAAAGATGGCAATAAATGAGGTGAAAAATGAGCATTGACTGTATACATGGTACGGGTAGTGATCTTATATAGAGGAACTTTGTTTACCCATGTGAAAAATGTGACGCAGATCTTGTATGAATTGAAACATAATCTCATCATATGATCCAGTGAAAGGTTGAAGTGGGGAGGGGGGGAGTGAGAGATTTATGCAATGATTTCAGCTTTGATATGAGATTATGTAAACATTTTGAGGGTGTAAACACACAAGTTGTCTAACTTTATGTTCAGACAGCAAACAAGTGTTTGGTATGTAGGAACTGCAGTCCAGTCTCTGAAGGACATCCCAAACACACGATGTAACTGGAGGTCCCGTCCCGAACAACACCTTTGTCGCATGTACCACATATTCTTAAGTATTAGGATACATACATAAATTTTACCAATACCTCAATTTAATTTCTTGGAACTCATTTTTTTTTAAATATATGAATATTAGGAGACATGATTCTTTGTTTTTCAGTGCAGACAAAAATCCTGCATTGATATTGATAAAAATTTTCATGGTTTAATTAGACAGCCTATCCCTTTGTGTTCATCTTAATGCACTCTTTTTTCTGCAATAAATGTCAAAGACTGCCTAGCATAGAAAGACTTCAGCAGGGGAGTGAATGATTCGAGACATGCAAGTTTCATCTCTGAAAGTGTCGGTGTGATATTTTTTGTCCATCGTGTGACTTGTCATTCTGTGTGTAATATTAAAGTAGGCAATAACTCAATAGAACACGGACAAAAAGTCTTTCATGCCTTTAATTGATCTTGAAATGTTTATGACAAACTCTCTCTTTATGTTACAGTACTCATCATTATGAAGGTAGAGTTACTCAGCATAATTTTCTTTGGGTACGACTCAATATGATATTAATCATGATAAATTGCTAGCCCAATATCTCAACAAAGTTTCTATTAAAATGTATGACTATATCGTATTTGGCTTTTCATTTGATTGAATACTAAAACTGGGTCATAAAAGATGTTTAAGGTTAGATGAATGCCTGAGGGTGCTTCAAAGTATATGAAATGTAAATCTTCATTTTAATAGCCAGTTAATAGATAAATATGGCTGGACTGACATTAGGCCTGTGTTCATTTATCTTCATTATTGTGACCGCCCAGTTGTCTGTCAGTTGGTCGTGATTGCCCACTGACCGTTCTCATGTTAAATGACCATCCTTGTATGGTCATAATGCTTGGAGGAATGCCAATTTCTATCAACTTTGGTATTTCCTGTATTCTATTCAGTCATTTTAAAAGCTTCAGGAAGAAAATTTTCATTATTTGAAATAAAATATTATTCTTGTTTCCTGTGTTGGATATCAAGTATGACTAAAACAATTGTTTTCAGTCAAAAATGAGTGACCAGGAAACCTTTATAAGTGTTTTGCTCTGGACAGCAGGATATGAAAGATAATGCTGGTGTTTGTACATCCAAGCCTGGTTGGGCTATTGTTTAGCTCAGGTGACTTCTTGGCTCAGGTTGCTTCCTAGCTTAGGTGACTGCTGGTATAAGCTATAAGTTTCTTGCATTTGCTCTGTCTATAGGCAGCGCTGGTTCACCCTGAAATAGTAAGTATGATCATAAATAACTGTAAAATGACCAAAGCTGTTAAAATAAAAAGCCCTCAGCTTTCATTCAGCAATCTAAATGCATCAGCATCCCCAAATAGGCAGTGCCCCTATCTGACCCCTATCTACCTGACAGGGGGCCACCCCTTCTGATGTGTCCAGTATTGGAGGAGGCTGCCAGCTGACCCCTGGTCATTTTGGTGTGTGCAAATACCCATTGTATGTGGGTGACAGCCTCAGCACGGGCTGATCTGTCATTCTCACCTCGCTCCTTTCAATGTGTCGCTATTCATCTGGTAGAGTGGATACAATTCCCATTAAAAGTTTATTTGCATAAGGTGTGGAGGTGGCTGTGATGAGGAACACGAAATATTCAAAACATTCTTGCCCCATTGTTGTGGTTTAGAATATTAAGGAAGTTTATAAAGATATAATCAATTAGCTCTACAAACCTAGAGTCCTTCCTGAAAAGGGCTGTGTAATAGATTATACTAACAGTATTTTGAACTTAAATGATATTCTGAGCTTTAGTAAGTGTTTATCAAAAATGTTTGCAATAAGGAAGGAAAACAGAAAAAAATAATGGTGTGAAATGTTTTATAATATTTTCATTCTTTTTTTAGTTTTCCTTTTTTTCCAGATAATACTTGCAGTGTCTTTTTTAAGCTCACCAGAGCACAACATGCTCAAAATGAACCATACGGGTCACCATGCATCTGTTGTGCGTCTTCAACAATTTTCTTTTAACAACATCTCCTCTGAAACTGCTGATTAGAAATTGATGAAACTTGGGCGAACCTCCACAAAAGTTGCTTAAATAAACTTGATCCATGCAGAAATCTGGTTTAATTAAAAAAATTATTCTCTTCTTGAACTAATGTTCTGAATTAATTCTTGTTTGCACCATTGACTACCTCAAGGATTCATACCATAATTGTGTAAGCATTTTGATCCCATGAAAAATTGAGGCTTCCAGATGATTGTCTAAATTAAGAATTTTTTGTATCTGAAACTTGAATTTGGTTGCTGCAGGAAGAAACCAGGTAAAATCAAATGACTTGAATCATTTTAAATAAGATGATGTGCTCTGGGGAGCGATCTAGAGCCATATAGCCCTCTTATTGTGGTTAACCACAGACATTGCAGTTGTATTGCCACTTGCAGTATATCAATTATTTCCTCTAAATGCCTGTGTAATTTGACACACCATTATATGAGTCACAATTAGAGAACTATGCAGGTTTCTATAATGTCCAGATAACAATTTATGGAACTAATACTTGTCTGTAGTAGTTTTCGTTCATATATTCATTTGGTTCATTAATTCATTTTTCACATGTTCTTCCCTCTCTCCTTTTTTTTCATTCACATTTTTAAATTTATCCATTCACAGTTTTTCACATGTCACTAAGAGAGAGAGCTGTAAATATCATAGGTATTATAAAGTGTATCCCTTCACCTCATGAATATTCATGAACAAATTTATGCCTTGATGAATATTAATTTGCTGAACTTTAAATGGTATGTGAATCTATCATTTTTGCAATAGAGAAGCTGTTTGACCTGGTTCCTGTATAATTGTAGAATTATTTAAGGGTTTGTTGCCCATCACCAGATACCTTGATTAAACTAAATGCTTATGCTCTTTTCTTTCTTTTTGTTTCATGTGCTGATTTTCTGACCATCAATATACAACTACAGGTAAGCAAGTCAATTTATTTTTCTCTGTTTTTGTTCATTGCTGCTTTGCAGGTTAGTTTCCCCTAGATTAAGCATGATTTAAACATAATAAGACACTATATTAGTGGATCGGTCGAGTGTTTGATGTCTAAATGGCTCGTCAGTTTAACAGCATCTGGCTTATGAAACTGTGAACAGATATGGCCCTGTAAATGCATCATGTAATAAAATCATTGACACACTAAAGTGTCTACAAAGGCTAACATGCTGTTCTTGTCTGTCAGCATATTATTTCAGATGTGCTTTGCTTGTGAATCAGTTGTATTTCAATATATTTTTGTTCCTATTTCTCCTGAAAACTTTGTTTTCTTTTTATGACTGTGTAAATATAAGTAAAACTTAACAAAATGTGCAGAGATGATAATTAATAAAGAAATTTATAAAAGTTTTGTTCTTCATGCACTGGGTGCACTTGGAACAGGTTGGGAATTCGCCAACCCCTCAGAAACTCATATAGTAAGTCCTCAGTGGGTCAGTATATTTCTGAGCTCTGATTTGTCAAAAGATGAAGATTTTTTTGTGAAAAATTACGATGCACATTTTGATCCCTGTTAAGTTTATCCTTCTTTTTGTCCATTTGTCTACTTATGACCCAAAATCTATCCCTTGGTCTCTCGTCAACTGCACAGGAGGCCCCCAGCAAATCTGTTCACCCATACAATCCAGCTATCCCTTCAATAAGCAAACATGTCGTTCAAGTACAAAACAACTGATTTTTTTTCTTCAATTTTTACCAATTCATTATCAGGGAATACAATAGGGAGATTATATTTCTAGATTAAATACTAATCTGCTGGTTGATAGATTTATGGTTATTGTATATATGACAAAGATTCCTATCTCTAGTTGACCATCATGGGACCAATTGACAGAGGTGTGAAAGCCATTGTTTGGCACAGCCCCGTGGGTGTTCCGCACTCGATTGTTCATCCGACTATGTATTGTTCTACAAGTATACAATCCCACCAGGCACTTTATTCACAAAATATGAAGTCTTTGACAAGTTTTGAATCATATCGGATTAGGATAAGTGGTGGATTTTACATTTGTTTGTTATAAGTTCCTCTATAGTTTTAAGAACTTGTCCAATTTTGGTTCACATGACCATGCAGTAAATATGGATTTTTTTTTTTTTTTTTTTTTTGAGATTTCTTTTTTTGCCTTTAAGATGGATTTTTTCCTGAATATGCTCTTCTAATCAAGTTAACATTAATTATGGTTTCATGAGATGTTTAGAACTTTACATACCAGTAGTCTGAAACTTAAGCCTCGGGTTGAAGGCATGTCGTTTTAGAGATGAACATGAAAATTCTCAAGTCCTGAGACATTAGGGTGGCTGGTAGATTCACTTGGTTGTCCTGAAGGTATCCAGGTGCATGACATCTTGCTGTCTCCGGAGGATTTGAATCTAAGGGATGGTCGTATATAAATTGTGTTTAATCAAGTCACACAGGCGGGGAATGAAGTGCTTCAAATGTTTGTGCGACATTTTACGCATATATGGCTTTTTTTAATGCGGGGGCATAAATAAAACTATTAGCTTATCAACATGTACACAGAGATACCGAGAAAGCGTATAACTCAGTGGTTTGGATGAGGATGGCTACATTTATGAATGACAAACTATGCGATGATCTTCTTACAGATGGGTGTCTTGCTTCGCTAGCTTTATTTGCATTTAAAAATCGTTCATCAGTTTTTCGTTAGTGTTACTACATGGATTTTGGCGGTCTCACTTGGGAACACCTGGATATAAAATAGTGAATTTACCTTGTTTTAATTACTTGATCCCCGGCCAAACTCAAGCACTGGACAAATGGCATGTGGGTAAATGAGAATTGGATTACATTTGTGATCAAGTGATTAGTTGAGGGCCCAAACAAGCTCAGGGTCTCTGGTAAGGGTGTACCGTGTCAGTTCATATGGTATAACAGTACAGTGTAGGTAAATGTATGTACAAGGCTTCATTGACTGAAAATCTACCTAGTAAAATTTGTGATAAATTTGGCTTTTTAAATGATCATAAATTTGAGGATAGAGATAGGTACACAGCACATCTGAATCAAGAGAAAGAGAAAGTCTTTCATCCTATTTTGAAGTTGTCATTCAGGCTTGTTTTGTTGTGAAAGTGAAGGATGATGACAGTCAAATTGCCGACCTAAATGTGAGCAAAAAATACCCAGTGTGTATTTGTGTGATGGTTAAAGGCATACTGGATGTTTTTGCTGTGGAATTTAAAATGCTTCATCACAGCAGGGACTCTGTACAGGCATACCATATAGCTTACTGGTGGATCAACTGCTTGTATTTCAGGGTTTGCATTCCCTATTAAAATGTATTTTATATCAGATTGTGTGGGAATATGAGGCAAGCGATGTTGACACTGGTGTTGGCTGGATGTGATGGCGCAAGATACAGGGAGATTCTTCTTTTTCTGTGATTCTGGAAATGAAATCTGTAATGGTTACAGAAATGAAATCTGTGATGATGTTGGAATGAAAAACAAGGATTTCATGTATTTCACTTTATTTGTTTCTTTTTCATTCTGTGTGCAAATAACCTCAGAGTGATAGTCACATATTACAAGTGATATTTGTGGAATTTGTTAAAGTGAATTAGTCGGCAATGTTTTGTTGTCGTAATGCACCTGGGGTGGTTCCCATCATCCCAGGAAGCTATAGACAGCGATATCGTAGGATCCAAACGATACCAGAAGAAACAGATGCACACAAAATTGCTGCATTTTTCAGAGGTTTGTCACATATTACAGAAAACTTTGTTAATTAGTAAATAATTGCCAATTTATTTATATGGTTTTTAGCTTACTTAATGGCTAGCAAAAAGACATATTCATAACACTTAAAATATTGTTAATGAATCAGTCAATTATACAGTTTATTGTTTTCCAAAATGTCAGCTTCATTTTCATTTTAATATTGCATTTCTCTGGTATTGGTTGTTAATTTATATAAATAACATAATAATTCTTCTACTGGTTTTAAACCATCTTTTTGTCATAATTACACAAATATTACAAAACCTTAGTTTGATACTAAAGAACATGTTGTATTCTGCATGTATATAAGTAATGAATCGCTCCATGTATATATATTGTATGCAGGTAATTTGTTTGAAATGCACTCATTGTATACCTGTACATATTTATGGATTTAATCTGATAGAAATAGAGACCTTGAAAGGTTTATATTTACGACATTCATGTGAAATTTTGATGCAGCATGAGTCGAATCTTAAGTTGTCATATCATGCAATCTTTCCCAGCGTTATGTGTTTAATATATGCACCGACTTGCAATAGATGTTGAGCAGATCTTTCATGCATGTTTATTGCAGTTTTAAAATGTGCAGTTTTAAGTGCAGGATCAGATAGTTTATTATGTTTGATTCTTCCAAGAATGTCTATATGTTTATTGGGTGTTTTATTTGAACAATGAAACACTGATTTTCATAGGTTGAAAAATAAACTTAATGTAAGCTTAAAGTGATTAACATAAGAAAAAAAAAAAGTAATGAAACTGCCTGTATAAATTGAAAAAAAAAATCATTAATTAGTTTAGACGATAATACAAAACTTTTGAAGCTAAACTTAAAAGTAAATTCATGCAACTGAAGTAGATGAATGGTTAGTTAAAGTGACTTAAATTACAGTTCTAGAAACAAGAGAAATGTAAAAATTGCACAAGTAATTAAAACAGCGTGTATAATGCTAGAAATCAATGAGTCTAGACTGGAGGGGAGTATGCACACGACTAGGAGGGTTTAGTGTTTCACATCAGTCCCTCCGCAACATGTCCCGACTGTTGAGAATTTGTTCCACATTGTTAGCACCAAATCAGGTGATCACAGCCTACCAAATGAGGAATAAACACCAATTCTGAAGCAACGTTGTGTGAGTTGGTGCGTTTTGATCTACAAAATTGATATTCCACAAATTCCACCATAAAAGAATCCTTGCGGTTAATTTTATAGAATTGGCTTCAGTGTAGGTGATTATCGTTGGTTAAACTCATGACTAAATGGAGAGATTATGGTTTGCTAGAGCTGAAATGTCACCAGAATAATTTGAATTGCTCACATTTTTCCTCCGATGGATGAAAAATGTAGATAGGATCATATGCCCATTTGGGCTGGAACAAAGCCCCTAGGATATGAGGGCCTCGCCCAAACCATCTGTATGGTATTGCCCATGTGGGCAGTTACTGATAAATAGCCCAAAAACAAAAAAGACAAAGATAAACCAAAGAATCCCATTGTTTTGATAAAGCTGAGACACTCATTGATTTTAATCTAGCCCTCATAAATATTCTGTCAATAAGATTTGTGGATTCATTTTGTTTTGTCCCTATATCTGTTCATGGGTGGGCTGGCGGCATTATCAAAACAAATTTCTTATCATAAATTGTGTTTATTAACTATATACTGAGATATTGTGCTTTATTAAGAATACCTAGACATTCTTTGTATTAATGGCATGGTTTTATATGCACAGTCAGTACTTGCTGAATGACTGTTTAACTTTCTGTCATGTGAAATTCGTTCAAATGGCAAAAGGGCAACGTTTTCTCATCAGAAAAATGGACTGACAGGACATTTGCATGACATTCCATCTCAGGAATTAATGAGAAATTTTCCTATGTCCACATCTGGCAACAAAAACTGGGTGCATGTAATCTATATGTTTAGTATGCTTGTGGTCACATATTGCTAATGTTAAGTTCATTTATGAAGACAATTTTGTCTTTTGGTTACCATGGAAATGGGGAGTATTCAGATGAATTACAAGAATTGTTATATTACCAGGACTCACATTTGTTGGTGCCCTTGATAAATTACTTTCAAGTATTATACAATGATGTACCTTATGCAACACACTATTTACATAATATGTAGGTTATTAGCAGTTTGTAAGTCATATGGTGCTACATGCACTAAATGCTGCTAGTGCATTTCACTTACCATCAGAAATTATCACACATGAATTTGATAAGACCAGTCTTTATAAGTCCTTTGTCTGCGATGAAATCTCACCATAATTATTCAATATAGAGTGCAATGTTGCATATACAATGAAAAATAAAACAATTTTTTGTTTCAGTCATTTGTATTCTTGGTTGGATGGCAATCTTTGTCACTAGGTGCTTTACTTTGTGTCTTCATGTACTTTTTGATTTTGGTCACCAAGTGCTTAACTCTTTCCCTCATATAGACTCATTTTGACGCACTCAATAGGTACCACATAAAGCCTGATCTGCAGAAAACCACAGTTAAACCTTACCAAATTTAATTATAAAGTCCTCATTTCCAGACAACTGAGGAGCAGCGAACAGCATAAAACCTGATCAGCCTGCGAGTTACTCGCAGGCTGATCTTAACTCGCAGGCTGATCTGGTTTTATGCTGTTCACATAGGTCTTTTCATGGTGTCCTCTATGAGGGAAAGGGTTAATTAGATTTTTTTTTCTCATATTCATTTAAACCAAGTGCTTGACTTGCTCCTTGCGTGGCATTTTCTTTACACATCATATACAGGACATATTCATGAAGCAGTCATTGTTCAAATATCTTTCCCAACCCCATGATGGTGCATACTCATCTTACAAATATAATCACAAACTATCTTTTACATATTTACATTTATTCATGAGTAACACTAAATTTTTTTTCAAAATGCTTCAATGCCCCATTGACTTTCAAATTAGATGAGGCTTTATTTCACACTGTACACTTGTAACCACAAGATGCTAGTTTATATTGATGGTGACGTGTTCACAAACCATGGATCTGAAGGTTGCAAGTTCAATCCCCCACAAAGGTTGAGAATATATCAAGACTATCCCGGGTCCATTGTCCTTAATATTTTTAGTCAATAAAACTTGTTTTGCAATTGATATAAAAGAAATCAATTTAGAATTAATAGCAACCATTCCAAACTGCTTTGTGATGACTAAAAATATAGCTCATGCAGGGTCCAATGCTTCCTTATAGGGGTTATGCCAAAAGACTTTATGTTTCATAAGTAAAACAAGCTATAGAAGATCGAGTCTTGATATGGAAGTGAACTGAAAATCATGCTCTGTTATTGCCTTAAACGAAAAAAAAAACCAGAGTTTCTATGTCACTTTTTATGATAAGTGTACTGTTTCAAATTACAAAGAGGCGCAAATCTGCTAAAACATTACTAGGTTACTCGTTTGTCCCATCACAGTTTCCTGATATTGAAAAGTATCTCAACAGGAATGATAATTACAGTTCACACTCCATCATTATCTACGTAAACTGCCATTCTGGTACATCTATATCCGTCACAAGTACCATCCTCCCTCGGTAAGGTCATACTCTCCCAGTTACCCACAAGTAACAGGGCCTGACCTTATTTACATGTACCGGTACTCTTTCTCATCACAGTGGCAAAATAAAGGCGGGTGAACTTCAGTGGCCGGATGGCACTGTTTGACCGGACTCAGATTACTTTACTCTTATCTGTTGTCTGGTGTTTGTACCTACCCATTGTGATAGCCAGCCGGGCCTATACAAGTACTGTATGTACATTACTCTACGTCAGGTGATGTCCCCTTATGTCTGTCCGACATCTACATTTATTAGCAGTGTTACCTTTGGTTCATCTTTTCTCCACAGACATCTCAGATTGCCATGTGCCTCTAACGAATAATGAAGGCCAGTCTTGACTTTCAGTTTTTCACCTGTCTGTAACAGAAACATAGATGAAAGATTTCAAGTAAAACTTTTCTATTCATTGCAAGGATTAGGTCATTCTCTGAACAAGATTATTTACATTTACATTTCCAAGGACTTGGGGTTTAGTTACACGAATATAACACCTTTTTCAATGTTCTATCCTTCTGTCAAGTTTGAAATAACTGATTCAACCATAGAGAGTAAGGAATTATTTACCCAGTATGTTTCTGTTTGAACATCAGGTATCCTTTTCCCTTTGTTTTCTGTCTGTATGAGGCCATTACTGTCTGGTGTCTAATTTATCACCTACCTGTAGAATCTCTCACTCATTTACCTGTATCACCAGTATCAGGTGTGACATCTACCTCCCACAGGTGCCAGGGGTTAGGGTCTACACAGGGCTGACCTTACACTGACCCCTGGCCCCTGAGACTGTCTTTACTGCCCAGGTCCTTCTTCTACTGATAACTTATCATGTGAGCCCATGATAACATTATATTTCCTTAATTGCTTGGTTCTGAAAAGGGATATCCATTACATATGACTGAGTTAAAAGACAGCTTATACAAGTTTCTCATCATTAAGGTCTATATATAAATATAGAATGGTACATGAGCAAATGTAAGGGGTAAGTAAGCCAGCAATTTTTGTTTTTTTCAAATTAATGCTCCCCCTAGCCCCAATGCCTGTATATGCATGTCAGTGGTGCATGTATCCTCTAGTAATATAAAGGAACACAGTATTTAGAAGAAAAATGTGTTTTAGAGTAATCTATATCTCCCCCTGTGTAGATTTTCAGTTGATAAATTGTGAGGCATTGGTGACAAAACACATATATAATAAGTAATGAAAAACTTGGGACAATTCTGACATTAGATATGTATGAAATGTCTGTTTCAAGGAGGTGCGGATGAGATGGAGTAGCCGTTTTGTATGAAATGTTGTTAATGTGTAGATTGGAGCAATTATCCAACCATTATGAAGACAGAACCAAGCTCATACCTCATATTTTTTGTATCACTTGATAAATGTCGGTCTCTTCAGCAAATTTGCTACTTTACCTACATTTTCAACATATTGTGACAGTTATCAGAAGCTCTGAATGATATACTAACAGGTTGCCACTTCATTGTGTAACTTAATGGTGGGGGATTCAACATTGACAGCACAGCAGTATGGCTTCTACAGGCTGGTCAGCAGGGTACACTACACTAAAATTAATTCTGTCTGTTTTCCTGAAACAATAACAAAACAACAACAAAAATACAACATAAAAAGATCAACCAAAAAATTCTGAAAGCTTTATATATACCACCTTTATTTATACAAGATAATTACTCCAAGATAATTAAATTGGGATGCCATATTTTAATTCCATGGACAGTGACTAAGTTCACTTCAGGAGTATACTAATTGATCTTCACCTTCTTCAGATTATAATTATTTCGTGGAATGTGTCTTGGCAACAAGAGGCACTCTTCAGTAATGAAGCCAGACTGGTCTCCAGACATGTTTACATATTACCTAACACAGGATCAGACACCTCTGATAAGCCCCCT
>CM037777.1:73011802-73061802 GCA_021229015.1 Solen grandis
TATCAACCTACCCTATCAACCTACAGTACCCTATAATTACAATATCAACCTACCCTATCAACCTACAGTACCCTATAATTACAATATCAACCTACCCTTTCAACCTACAGTACCCTATAATTACAATATCAACCTACCCTATCAACCTACAGTATCCTATAATTACAATATCAACCTACCCTATCAACCTACAGTACCCTATAATTACAATATCAACCTACCCTATCAACCTACAGTACCCTATAATTACAATATCAACCTATCCTATCAACCTACAGTACCCTATAATTACAATATCAACCTACCCTATCAACCTACAGTACCCTATAATTACAATATCAACCTATCCTATCAACCTACAGTACCCTATAATTACAATATCAACCTACCCTATCAACCTACAGTATCCTATAATTACAATATCAACCTACCCTATCAACCTACAGTACCCTATAATTACAATATCAACCTATCCTATCAACCTACAGTACCCTATAATTACAATATCAACCTATCCTATCAACCTACAGTACCCTATAATTACAATATCAACCTACCCTATCAACCTACAGTATCCTATAATTACAATATCAACCTACCCTATCAACCTACAGTACCCTGTAATTACAATATCAACCTATCCTATCAACCTACAGTATCCTATAATTACAATATCAAAAGAATAAAATAAGAACAATAAACTACATGTGTAATATATTTTAAGAAAAACTAGAAATGTGTCCAGAGGACACAGATGCCCCCACCCATCACATTTTCCAAAACAAAGTCTAACACCCAGGTGCGCAAGTCATGTCCTGAGTAATATATCCATTAAGTTTCAAGTCTATAGAACAAATATTTGCAGAGTTACATGCTTCATAAGCATAAAATTCCATATTTTTCAAAAACAAAGGCCTATAGCTCTGTCAACTTCAAAGAAGGTTCGATAAAAATACCCATGTGCACAAGTTCATGTCCTGAATAATATATCAATGAAGTTTTAAGTCTGTAGTACAAATAATTTCTGAGTTATTTGTGTCACAATGTTGCGAGAAGTATGGACGGACAGACGGACGGATGGACAAAGGCAAATCTATATGCCCCCACTCCCATTTTTGATGGGGGCATAAAAATGTAGTGTATCAATTAATAACAAACTTTTCTTTTATTTGTTAGTTTACCTGAAAAATCATTTTTCCAGAAGTTTACCAATTATGCACACTGCATACGTCATCACTGTAAAAGAGCAATTCAAATTATATTTAAGTAGATAACTGATTATTAATTAATCAACAATGAATAATTAAAGAATCAAATTTAAAGCCATTATTTTCTGGGAATATTCACTGGTAAAATCAATACATTAAGTGTTACAGGAAAAACAAGTTGAGTCATGGAAGAATGATTTTAATGTAGTATTTGCGAGTTGACCGTAAAAATCTTCCACTTTCAATCTTTATTTGTGCACAACAGACAGTTTCAAAGTTTTCACTCAAATTTGTGACAGGATTACCTGACCTTAATGTCAGTCACTGACAGTTGTAAATATTTTTTTTTCCAAGGAAATAGGTAACTTTTGAATCTATGTGGGATGTTGAAGAAACTGTCTTTTGAGAAAATCAATCCTAACCAATTTTCTTTCTATCACTAGGAAGACTTGATAATATCTTCAAAACAAAAGCCTATTCACAATTTTTCACGACTTTTCTCGCCAGCTTGATCTCTAGTGTTGGACAGAGGCCTGCAATATCTCAGAAAGTTTCTTGAGTGACAAGTGATGGTGTAAACTTGGAATATACATGGAACCTGTGACAGACTTTCAAGACATGCATCATCAGATTTCTCCTCTCTGTGATTAAAGTGTTGCGAAGGAAATAAACATGAGAAAAAAAAAGCAGAAAGCAAAAATTATGGATGTCCGAGGATGCAAGTGGCAATATGCCTGTGATGACCTAGTTTTCCAACTTTAGATAAAGGTATTGACAGATTCTCCCTTCTCCTGTATCCACAGCGATGGATGCCTTCATCCATTAAACACTCATATACCTCAAATATAGAATGGAGATAGTCAGATTATCACAAAATATAGATTGCTCAAGGACTTGAAAACTTCTCTGTTAGGGATAGCATTATCATCAGTAAAATCAAGTGTAATTATCAATCATATTTTATGCAAACTCAAGTGTAATTATCAATCATATTTTACAAAATCAAGTTTACATATCAAGTCCAAATTGAAGAAATTTTTATTTAAATTTTCACTTCATCCATGTATATACTTCATCTACTAAAATCTTGCACATAGGATTCCTGCAGATGATTAAAACCCCACACAGTGTTATTGATTGGGAAGTTCTTTTTGGCAAATTTTAATTCCAAATTGGGCCATAATTGTGTCAAAAATTTATGGATCTTGCCCAAGGACCAACCTTCATGTTATAGAGATAAACCAATACCATAGACTATGTAATAACCCTTGTGTCTATGATGAGTTATCGAACAGGTATTTTTGGGTATAAACACAGTAGATTATTATAAAATATAATGGTGTATTTCAGTCCTCTCAAAAAGGTTTTGGGCATATATACATTCAAAGCAATATAATGAGTTATGTTGATGTATTATGTGTAAAAGTTATCATGCAGAGGACATCTCCTGTCAAACATATATGAAAAAAACATTTACGGCATTTAAAACATGGTGGCAATTCATCAAAGTGTTTTCCATTTCATTGTGCTATGGCTGGCCATAGAAAGCCAGATCAGATTGAAAGTACTTTTCACTGTGGTCATCACTGAAAGCAGTGTTATAGGGAATAGAGCTATCAATGAAGGCAATGTTCTATAAAATGGAGTTTTCACTGAAAGCAGTGTTATATGGAATAGAGCTATTAATGAAGGCAATGTTCTATAAAATGGAGTTTTCACTGAAAGCAGTGTTATATGGAATAGAGCTATTAATGAAGGCAATGTTCTATAAAATGGAGTTTCACTGAAATGAAGCAATGTTCTATAAAACAGAGTTTTCACTGAAATAGTGTTATATAGAATAGAGCTATCAATGAAGGCAATGTTCTATAAAAATAGAGCTTACCCCAAAGGTTATGTTAAATTTGTTAATTGGGTTTAACGTCCCACTGATTTGGAGACAGTGTCTACTTGAGACAGATATAGTGCAGTATCACAAGATATATGGCATGATACCACACCCAGTCACATTATTCTTACACCAGATCATCCAGTCCTGGAACTACCCTTATATTATGCTGAACGCCAAGCAATAGAGTTTTACCAGTAACATTTTAAATGACTTTGGTATGTCATGGCTGGGGATCCATTCCACAATCTCCCGCTCCTGAGGTGCACGCTCAAACTACTTGGCCGCAGGGACTATCACTTAAGGCCCATGAATACCCCCTCTAAGGTTCTTTGACTAAACAATATGAAAGCATATTAAACTTAATTTAATATAGCCTTCACTCTATTGGGTTAGCTCCAAAGAGGCTGTCTTTTCACCTCTTAGACAATTAATCATCTCCAAATGACTGAAATACTGTTGGTAGGATGTTAAACCCAACAAACAAACATCCTACACATTACATAAATACTGACAGTATATCAAAATCTCGGGAAATAGATTTAATGCAATTAAAAGCTAGGTATATTTTAAATGCCTATTTCAGTTAGAAAACCTGCATTATCATTATGTGAAGTACCATTATTTCATTTACAGATTGATATTGATTTGTTTCCAATCTAAACTACGCTAAAATGAGAAGATTCTACACAAGAGAGACAATTAAAATGCCTTGAAGTGTACATACAATAATTTTTACAACCTGTTTTTAATGATTAACATTCAGTTTTAAGAAAAATTATTCCAAAATGAATGTCATCACAAATGCCATGGTCCCAGAGAGACCTTGAAATCCTCTCCAAGTGACATGTTTTATACCCTCACACTATTTACAGAACAATTAATTTTAATTAATTTTAAGACTAGTTTCAAAGAAAACTACTGAGTCATAAAACATGCGTCTTGTTAAAAATAGCACCATGAAACCTAGACGAGGAATATGTATTTTAGAATGTTCAAGTTCTCAGTGTTAAACATATTTTTTTCTTATTTTTACACTGAATTAATCCTGTCCCAACTGTCACTTGTATCAAACACCAAAAAAATACTTTGAAATCATCCAGAGAATTTTTAATTAATATTTAAGTGACCAAGTTCCGAAAATACTTCAGTATATACAATCTTAAATCCATACTCAAATATACTGACTTATTCGAACTTGAGCATAAAAGTCCTACTTAACTGCCTTTTAATTACCTAGAACATTGGGACAGTACTAAACCTACTCAGCTGCCACAATGTTCCACTCTCCTTTCACACATAACCCTTTCCCTCATATAGACTCATTTTGACGCCCTCAATAGGCATCACTTAAAGCCTGATCTGCAGAAAACCACAGTTAAACCTTACCAAATTTAATTACAAAATCCTCATTTCCAGACCACTGAGGATCAGCGAACAGCATAAAACCTGATCAGCCTGCGAGTTACTCGCAGGCTGATCTGGTTTTATGCTGTTCGTATAGGTCTTTTCATGGTGTCCTCTATGAGGGAAAGGGTTAATGAAACAACCAGTGGACTCAGTCAGTGATTATGTCTGTTCACACTTTGAATTTCATGTAACTTAAATTGGACTTACATAAAACTGAGGATGCGGAGTCAAATGGCTTCCTGAAATAATAGAAATTCAGCATCTATCTCCAAGGTGAAGAACTAGGTTTTGTACTGTATTTTTATGTGAAACTGTTTTCATATTAATTACAGCTAATTGGGAACAAACAGACTAATACCATTTATTTCTAAAAAAAAAAAAAAAAAGATTATTAGATGGTCAAGATCTAACACTACAATAGAGACATTTTGACACCCTGGGTATATCTATTTGTCTTCGTTAATAGGGCACCTAAAATACTGAAATACTCTGCTGTTAGGAAGTTTAACCCAAAACTTGTGTGTAGAAGAGATGCCTGTATTTTTCCAGCAATCAGACAAAGAAGCAAGCCATGAAGTCTTGAATGACGAAGTAGAGACGTCAACAACTGAAACCTTAGTGAGAAAACTGAGGCTTTTTATACATAGAGACTGAGAAACTGGTCTTACGCTTTGCTTGAAACAGAATGGTTTAAATAACACAACTTTATAGTTCCTATGTAAAGTGAGGCTTCAGAGTACTTACTTTTCCTTAGAAAGAAATTAGGGCTGAAGTTTGTCAGAAAACAACAAGAGAATCAGGTTTAATTAGAGATATCACGGATGATGATTAATACCCTCGTTTCAGAATCTTGGCTCAACAATGTAATAAGTATGCTTTATTGTAAAATATTTTGCATGAGGGTACAAAATTGACCAACGTTTGGCATGATTACTTTTGACACACTTTCCGTAAACACCATTTTAAGAAACTTGTCGGTTGTAATAAATAAGATGGCACATACCTCCAAACTATTTTTAAAGAAGAGAAATAAAGATAAAAAATATAAGTAGCAAACCAACTATTGGATGTTCCCACATCTAAGTACATCATTTGCCAATGTTGCAGTATCACCATCAGTCCTGCATTCTCTCTTATTTATCATCGCAACATAATATTTATTGACTTCCAAAAGAAACATGATTGTATACATGTGTGGACAACAAAAAATTAGTTGGAACAAAATCAGTGTGGGTAAGCTATTTTTGTAACCGCAAATGCGAAGGTACACGCCGGAAAACCAGAAAACCTGCATGAATCGGGTAAGTTTTTTTCATATATCAATATTATTATCACATGAATTTTAGACCTAGCCTACCAACCACACCAGTTCATAAGCTTTCCAAAGATGTACACATTGTCTCTCAGAGTGTTTTAATTTTTGAGAACATTCAAACAATAGCACAGCATGCAAACACACACACTTTAGCCTAAATTGAAAATGACCAAAAGTACCATGCCTTTAATAGTTTAAACAGTTTTCAGTGAGGAAAGCCCTATTGGTACTTCATAACCAACTTCCAGTTGCTGGACCCAGTAGTTCTGTGGTGGACCATGACAAATGATCAATCATCAACCTTTACTTTAGAGAGCTGCAGGTCTGAACCCTGCCAGCCTGACTAATTACCTGTGAAATGTGCAGTCATTACCTTGCCCATTAATCAAGTCACCTGAGTAAACAGTCTAATGACCAGTGCTATTAGCACCTGCACAGGGGGCTTTACACCAGGCATTGAAGTCAAACTTTTCTATTGACAAATAATGTGCACCTCATGCTCAGCATGGGATAGTGCTGATATACATTGTACAACACACTGCCGAAATAAAGATTTCTATTAATTATTCAGATGATATAAAGTTGAATTTGGACTGACTGGTTAAACTAAAGGCTTTTGTAATAAATTGTGTAGATTAGTATCAAGCTTGCTGAAAATAACAAATATATGACCACATGGAAACAGTTCTCAAAATCTTCATGAAAACTGAAGCTATCACTGAGGATGACTGATACCCGTGCTGTACCACTTTGTCTCAACATATATAAAAAGATTTGAACTTTTTGTTAATCAGGATGAGATGGAAACGAACAATACACACAATTCCATTGTAGCAGTGGAGGAATATGATGCACTTTGTAACTTGTAATTTCCTTAAAATTAAACCTGGCATGAACTCCATCTTGACATTTTCGGTCTGACCCATCCTTACAGCTGTCAAATACATGTTATGATCAGGTTTCATTACTCTTACAGAGGTTTACATAAGGATTTGACTTTCACTTGTCCAGGGGGCAAGTTACTTTGAACATCTTCTAGCCCCCATTGAAAACAGGTTGCCCTATCTATAAGTTTGTTGGTGTTTGTTAATGTTTAAAAATAAATATGTGTAATATTAAGGTGAATTTTAGTTTATATGTATCAAACACAATACACAAGCATTTCACCCTTGATATACTGTAGAAAATAAAAAAAAAAAACCCCGAAAGATTTCATTTACATAAATAAACTTGCCCGCCGGGCTATCTTCTTTTAAAAATCACTTGCCTGCAGTGATTTTAACCCGGTGCGGGCAAGTGGGCGTCCACTTAAGAAAACCCCTGCTCTTAATGTTTCCTTTTCATTGTAAAAAGATGGGCATTTATGATGCATAATCTGGAGTTACAATGCTATCCATCACAATACACTTACTATACATGTTACACTTTATGTCAACCAGGGGAAATAACCTCAAATATCAAAGGGGAATAACTTTTAATCTTAAGGCAGACACAACCTGAATATAATCAAGACATGACTTCTAACAAATGCATAATCAATTGAGGAAGAAAGAGGTAACATTATAGCAGATATTGCTTTCTTAATTGCTTTATCTTATATCAAAGAAGGAAGCAGTGCTTGAACTGCAAGGCTGTTAACTGCATCACTTTGTAAAATCTGCTTTTCCATTTGAACAGTTTCAGAGCATCAGTACATCTTTATGCCCATATATATGCTACAGAAATAAACCCTTCCTGAAGAATTATGGCTAATTCAATTAACAAGTGGGCTATGGTGGCCCTAGATCACTCACCTGAGTACCATTAATATATTCAATAGATTCAAAACTTGATCATCAAACTTGGATCAAAATACCCTCCCTCCTTCCAAGTCTCATTCTCGAAGGAATCATCCCTGATTCAGCAATTCTTTCAAGGGATCAACATACAAAAACAGCCAGTTATATTTTAGTAAGATTATATTGGTTTCCTGGAGACCCGAGTTCAATATGGATCAAGTTAATTTAAGCATCTTTGGAGAAGGACAAAACAAGGATCATTCATGCCAAATTACCTCAATTTCTATCCAACAGTTTCAGGGAAAATGTCAAGGCAAATTGTAGACAATAGATGATGATAGCTCTGAAGCTTGAGCTAGGTGAATTAAAGTTCCAAAATATTTGCAAGATAAAACTACAACAGGATGGACTATTGGAAAATATTGTCAAAAAAGACTTAAAATTAGTGATTGGTAAAAATAGTTTATGTCAATTGCACCCATCTTTTAATAGCTTCCCACATTCATGATCACTATTGAATGGACGGCTTCCGTAATGGAATAAAATAGCTCAAAATAAAGCTGAAAATTATTCTAAAAACTAGCTTACTTTGCATTATCTTGAACATGCTTACTGCTAGGGTAAGCAAGATTTTGATGTATAAACTATCCAGTCTGGCAACTAACCCTGGTAACATCTCTCTGAAGTCCAAAGTACCATTCACCTGCAACCAATCAAAACTTGAAAAATGTGCATGCTAAAAAAATAAAAATCCTACAGAAAACGTAAAGGTCAAACAAAGATATTACTCACTGTCCTTTTTCCATTTATACCACAAAAAAGTTCCTAATGCCTCTTAATATCCCCCACTCCCCCGGGACGTATTAAATATTTTTTTATTGGTACAAGTGGTACAATGAACAAACGTTTATATCCTAAGAAGCATACATGCATACATATATTTCATCATAGGTTGCTGCATTGCCAGGTTCTCTCAAGCAGGGCACACATTTTCTGTATTTATTTTTTTTCAAACATTCAAGAAAAGAAACTAAAGTGCAAAAATTCAAAGAAGAAAATCTAGTGCTATGAGAACTTACATGTGATGTACAGTTGTACATCTATCTTTGTACCAGGACATGGGAGAGTTCAGAACAATGCCAGATGACACAGGCTATCCTAAGTAAGTCAGGCAAGATGATTTGACACCAGGAGAGAAAATTAAATCATGAATATTCGAAATTGAAGAAATTCATATATATAATTCAGGTTATCATTTTAGTGTATTGGACTAACCTGAGTAAAAGAATGTAATTTAATGACCTATATCAGTAGCTGCTCACCTGAAAATCATGTGCACTGTCAGCACATGAAATATCAAATTGACAAAGAATGATGTGAAATCTTTTTAAACAGTAAGTCCGATTTTTTTAACCTGTCACAAGCTCATACATATTACAGTTGCTGCACAGAATATATTTATCAAAGACCTATACATTCCATACTGTTTATGGTAATAAATATAATTTACCTTTCGCTAATTAATTCCAGTCAACCATACAGAATGTATCGAGAAGCAAGCAAAGATAAATGTATTCTGTGCGGTGACCATGAAATGTATGTGCTTAAAAAGCTCAGACAATAAGAGAAGGAAGATTAAGAAATCGTAAAACATGATATTTTAAGAAATTCTAAGTTTGAAGAACAAAGAGTACAATTGTTTACAGCCTTGTTACAAACATCAAAGTACAAAGGAGATGATTGATAAACTACAAATGAGACAGAAAAACTTCCTAAATGAGTCGGAAAAAAAGTTTAAGCATATCTTTTTTACAAGCATGATTACTTTCTAATGAGGTACCAAGGATAACTGTAGTGTAAGAACCACACTAGAGCCAAAGAAAACAATGGAGGAATTCCATGATGTGTCACTAAGGAGTCAGCAACATGCGAACATGAAAGAGAAGTGACTGATGCAATTGTTGAACAGGTACACAAGGTAGGAGCAACAAGTGATGTGAGAGGAAAAAATAGAGGTGAGAAACTGTTGACAAATGGTAGTTAGCCTGCAAGTTTTTAGCAGGGCTGACATTACTGAGATTGATCTAAACATAAGCATGATACAGGGGTTCATGAAGAAGTGACAGCAGTTAAAGGTACGTTTCATAATTATATGTACACACAGTATAATATTATGTACACACAGTATAATATTATCCGGTTGTTTATTTGTTGGCTTTCAATATCCCACTAGCAGTATTTCAAACATTTTAACCCTTTCCCTCATATAGACTCATTTTGATGCACTCAGCTACTGAAGGATGGTCAAACTGAGATTTTCTTTGAATCTAACTTCTATAATTATGATCATTGTAATGTAAAGACACTAATCAACAATGGCATGCAAGTATTACAACTGTGTGCAATTTAGGTCTCATCTACTTCAGATATAAGTCAATAGATACCACATAAAGCCTGATCTGCAGAAAACCACAGTTAAACCTTACCAAATTTAATTATAAAGTCCTCATTTCCAGACCACTGAGGAGCAGCGAACAGCATAAAACCTGATCAGCCTGCGAGTTACTCGCAGGCTGATCTGGTTTTATGCTGTTCGCATAGGTCTTTTCATGGTTTCCTCTATGAGGGAAAGGGATAAGACAGATATAGTGCTGCCATGTGAAAATTAATTTTGCATGATTTTACAAACAAGGCGTAGAAAATTTTACTCGTTGAAAAATAGAATAAGAAAAGGTAAGTTTGACAGAAAATTACAGAAAAAAAGAATGTTAAGTATTCAAATAGCAGAAAAGCAAGCAAGGTGATGTAAATTATGCCAAACAATGTTAACATTCAGCAAGGAATCTACCTACCAAATTTGGTAATAATATATCTCATCAAGATTTAAGATATTCCATGGAATAGGAAATCAAATTTTAGCAACATTGACCTTAACCTAGACCCCGAAAGAAATCCCAATAAGGTATCTACCTTCCAATTCAGCAGTGAAATCTCTATTGTGAACTGCATGCATGCCTGCCTGTCGCCATGTGACATTCGAAATTCTGATAACAAGGTTATGTCAAAAACCTAGCTAAAAATTGAAGGGTCATAACTCTAGGAAATTGCACATTTATTAAGTCGGGTATGCAGTAGTAAAGTAAGCATCTTGTCCTAGTAGGGCTTAAGATGATGAATAAAAAACCAAACTTCCTAGTTAACAAAAAGTGATCCTTGAAACACATGTGTCACCTGCTGAAAGAAGTGTGATGGAAAATGTGTGATAGAGAGACGAATACGCAGAGAAGGGAGCAATGATCCCATAACCGTAAAGGTGTCAAAACAAACCTCTTTTACTGGTGAATGAATCTGTGCAGGTTTGATTGCTCTCTCAAAATGTTGAAGTTTTTGTAAAAATAAATAAATAAATAAATAAAGCCCCTGCTTCACAAATGTTTGTGCAATCATGTGTATCCATTTATTTTTTGTTCAAATAATCCTGTATGATACTGTTTTTATAATAAATTGTATTGCTACTACATAAACAGGGCTATACCTCGGAACTAATCTCTAAAAGTTGATCATAACAACCTCCAATGTGACCAGGAATCAAACCCGAATACAATGGTACCCATTAGAAGCAACCATCATGCTATCCATATATTCACTCTTTTATCAATGACTCACATATTTAGAATCATTGTGCTAAGAAATTGATTAGTGAATCTAAACAAAAAAAAGATACAAATTCATAGACTTCATCTATCTAAGCTTCTCAGGTGATAGAAAAATAACTTGCCCAAGCAATTACCTACCTACGTTTTTCTGCTTGACAGGTATCGAATTTTCTGGTCAATTGACCCTATCAAATCAACCTTAATAGCCCATAGACTAATCCTCCAGAAACTTAAGATGCTTGAGTCTATGAGATGATGGAGAACTTCCTGTCCCAGAATGCAACACATTTTCAGGAGCTCTTCAACTGGAGGGGGCTATAAACTCCATCTATTACACTCAGTCTATCTGTAATCTAAAGACAGAGTCTCAAACGCTGTAAAATGCATGAGTCCCCGTGGACTGTTGGGACAACAGAAACATTGGCCCCTTGAGCCTAATTCAGTAAAATATCTACAGAAATTCAATTCATATGTCTGAGTAATGAATAAGATATAATCTTGCATTATTTTCAAATATGGAAAGTGCATGAGAAAATAGGTGACAGCCATTCTGTAATGCTGGAGGATTGGTAGCAACACACAGGAGGACGAAGATATGCTGAACACCGAGCATCCAAACATTTATGCTTTTGAAGCTAATCTTTTAATTCGCACTTAATATTGGATGACTTCTCATGAACCAGTTTAGCGAAACTGGGTATCTGATTTCTCGTACAAACTTCCTTAAGTATTTACTCTAAACCACTGACAAGAATAACAAGTCCCAAGCAACAAATAAAATCATTGCATTGGTTATCTGTCCTTAATTTAACAAATGAGGACATTTTCTGCTCCTGAATTTCACTTCTTCTTCCAATAACACTTAGGTAGACATCTTGGTGTTTTCTATTCAAGATAAAATAAATTACATTTAAACATTTTTTTTTAAATTTACATTTAGTTGGTGTTAACATTTTGCATACATTTCTTCAGTTTACGGAAGAAAAAATGTAAACGGCTTGAAGGTTGCCCAAATTCAATTTGAAACTTTTCTCATGGTATTCTGACTTTTCAGTACATATATATTTTTCTTTTTCTCATATGATAGAAGAAAAGAATAACTTAACTTTATATATGAAAGTGGTGGTGACAGTTAAGTAGGATGCACAGTACTTGCATTTTGCATTAAAATTTTCATCAACATTTTCAGGAACATCAAACTCAACTCAATTCTTGCAAATGTCAACTAAAAATCTTAAACATTCGGATTTGAACACTAAATCATTTCAGTACCTTTGCAATTACTTGTATTTTTAGCACATGAACATATTAAGCCAAGTCCTTTATGTATTGTTACCTGACTTTCTACAAGCCAAGTCTTCTTCAACTGTATATAAACATTGATTTCATCCAATTATCTACAAGGAACAAACAGAATAATCAAACTTGATAAAAATCAAAGGTTTGCAAAATTTCATGTAATCAAAAGGTAAATGCAATTAAATGTGTTTTCACAACTTAATTTAAAGAGTTATAATACTGTTCAAAATCATTTTCTCAGATGTCTACCAAACATTTATTTTTTTATATACACCTAATATGGCAAGCTGTGTGATTGTAACCAACAAGTTAAAAAAAAATTCTTTTGAACAGTTGAAGTTTTCCTTTTTTGTCTACAGAGAAAATGTAGCAAACTGTCACATATGCCCTTAAATGAAATTATTTTTCAAGAACAAGGGACCAGAAGAAGGGTATTTTCTATCTTCAATGCAATCTGAAGAGTTTTTTCTATTATATATCCATCTACAGATATCACCCAGCAGTCTACAGTCTTGTTTGGACCCACAGGGGAGTCGAGACAGATACAAGTGATATTGTCATATTCCACGGGTCCGCAACACCATGATGCAGCAGAATTACCATTGCAACAAAATAATTCTGCACCACACCATTAGTTTCCTGATAGAATTATTTCTGCTGACACCTCCTGCATGATGTGTCAGGCGACATATTTAGAAACAGTTACCCACAATGCAGCAGCGTACATGCTTTGATTGCAGTTACTAATGACAAACTTCCCTGGGTGTTGATATGCTGACATTTTGACAAATAACTTTTCTCAGGTCTGGTGATACTGGTGAACTTGTATGATGAAAAATTGACTACTGCAGTCATTGTCAATCCGCTGACTGGCCTGGAATGAAAATGAGCTACAGATGATGCATCGATGACTTGAGGGGAAAAAATAGTGCTGAAATCTGCTGCAGAGTTACACCAGTCTGATATCTGCTTGGTCAGGGAGATCCGTCATATTGCTGGGGTATCATAGGGCCCTTCTAAATGTGAGCGGTATATTTTGTGATGTTTTAACCTTATAGCTATTCAAAAGCTATGAGAATGACTCATGTGTCCAGTATAAAACAAGATCTGCTGGAGAGTAATCCACAGGCGGATCAGGCCCCGTGTTCTAGAAAATATACTTAACGGAACTTGTAGGTACTCCGAATTCAAACTTGTAGAGAAGATATATTTTCCAAAACATATGACCAGTAAATATTAAAATGTGCATTGGCTCAATCTGTTGTCTGCTTGAATAATTTTGATGCATAATCAACTCTGTGAAACAAATTTTTGTGGAAAGCTATAGAAAACCAAAAATCTGTTATTTTGAATACAACAAATGCTATAGACAAAACTTTAATTGGAGTACTTTTAAGTTTCGTCTAGTATACTTAAGTATGATCTCAGGATCAAATACAAGTATCATACATATACACCTATTGAATCTTATAGGCAGAGTTTGAGTAAGAGTTTGAAAATCATACTTAAGTTCTATTTTCATTTCCAATTTAAAACTGCTTGGTACTCTGAAGTACCCTGGCATGTGGAGGAACCAGTAAGTCAGCAAAGTTTTTATTTAAAGTGATAATTATACTTGCATCTTCCATATGATCAACAGAAATGAGAGAATATTTACAATCTCGACATATTTAAAATATATGAATTAACAAACAACAGATTTAAAACATGTGCAACAAATGAACAACCTGTTCAGAGTGAAAATTGCATTCTGTGTGATCTGGACTTTCCTATGGTTAACTATAGTGTAAAATTGAATAGTACGGACTGGGGAATTTGATGATCGATTTCCTTAAAATAAAAAGGCAAAAATCTGATACTTTGAAAGGGTATATTTTCTTTGTTTAACTGAAAGTGCATCCACTGAGCATGCAGACCATTTCTGGTACTTTTACAAGTAAAATATTCCGCTTTCAAACAATATCTACAATAATTAAGATTGTGTATATAACCAATACCGACACAAACATTAAGGTTAATATTTGTTTCTACTATTTTCTATCAAACTAAATTGTGACATTTTACTTTTTTAATTTTCTGAAAGAAAAGCCCCTGATAAATAACCCACTGCATACAAAAGCCCCGACTTCATTGCACCAATAGGCTTAACTACCTCTTGTTTAATCAGCACCTTTGTAAGACAGACAGAAGTTAAGAATAAACTTGTTATAAACTGCAGCACAGTAAACAGTTTTAAAGCTGCACCTCCATTAAAAATCTGTTTCAAGGTTAGTCCATTCCTACAGACTGGAGCATCAATTAATTGACAGAAGCCTGTAGATCAAAGGAACTTTAAGCCTATCTAATTACAGATTAATGAGAACTATTTGTGAGCAAAGCTTCATTAGCATATCTTAAGTAAATAAAGATCCTTTCCACTTATAGAACATTTATTGACACACAAGCACACCACAGTGTCTTAATTCCCACACTGCAGTTTTAGTCAGACATTTTGATAATCTTCAAAACAAGTGGTAACAAGCTAAACAAAAACTATCATTGAAAATGATGAATTATTTACCACTAAATACTGCTTTGTCACAGTTACTATTTCCATGTCAGACAGTCTTGATAAAAAGTTGAAGGACGAAAAAAAAAAATCACATCAAAACCAGGTAGAGCTCTGATACACTTATACATGACTTATATTGTATGGCCGACAAAAAATATTCAATAAATAAACAAATTGATCATGCCAAGGATATATTTTTTTTTATGTGCAACTAGTGTTGGTACTTTTAAATACTGTTAAATTATATCAAAATTGGACCAGTAGCAGCTGAGAAATACAGAAGATAAAATACATTCAAGAAATATGGCAAGGGAACATAACTCAAAACAAGAGGGCCAAGATGGCCCTTGGTCGCTCACCTGAGAAAGATGATTGCTTAAGAAATAAAGATGCTTGAGTGTTAAAGTGAAATCTGGCTTTTTTTATGGTGAAATGGGCATAACTCCTAAATTTACAAGTCAATATCAGTTATAATTGAACCCGATTGTGAGATTATGGGCATAAACATTGTCTTAAAGTTTAAAAATGATTGTTAAAAAAATGAAGTTGGTAGAGAATAAACAAAGTGAAATCTTGCATTTTTTGTATTAAAAGGGGCATAACTCCTGACCTAAATGACCCATCTCAGCCATAATCGAACTCAATCGAGACCTTATGGTCATAAGCATTAACATAAAGTTTGAAGATGATTGCTCAAAAGATGAAGATGCTAGAGTGTAAACAAAGTGATTTCTGGCATTTTTTGAATATTAAAAGGGGCATAACTTCTGAACTAATTGACTGATCTCAGCATTAATTGAACTCAATCAAGTCCTTATGGTCATAAACATTGTAATAAAGTTTGAAGATGATTGCTCAAAAGATGAAGATGCTAGAGTGTAAACAACGTGTAATCTGGCATTTTTTTATATTAAAAGGGGCTTAACTCCTGACCTAATCAACTGATCTCAGTCATAATCACACTCAATCGAGACCTTATGGTCATAAGCATTGCGATAAAGTTTGAAGATGATTGCTCAAAAGATGAAGATGCTAGAGTGTAAACAATGTGAAATATGGCATTTTTTGAATATTAAAAGGGGCATAACTCCTGACCTAATGGTATGATATCAGCCATAATTGAACTTGGCCGTGATTTTATGGTTACAAACATTGATATAAAGTTTGAAGATAATTGCTCATGAAATGAAGATGCTAGAGTGCAAACAATGTGAAATCTGGCTTTTTTGAATTTTAAAAGGGGCATAACTCCTGACCTAATGTTCCGATATCAGCCATAATCGAACTTGGCCGAGATTTTATGGTCATAAACATTGTCTTAAAGTTTGAAGATAATTGCTCATAAGATGAAGATGCTAGAGTGCAAACGAACAAATTGTGGACGACGGACGACGGACGGACGGACGGACGGACGGACGACGGACATTCATCGATCCTAAAAGCTCATCCTGAGCACACGTGCTCAGGTGAGCTAAAAAAGGAGGCAAGCAGAACATGTCAACAATATGAGCAATTAGGCTTGGTATTAATTGTTGTGAATTTAAATAAAAGTAGCTAAGACACAGTGTGAACAAAATATCTTAAATAAATATGACAAAGGGCTGTAACTCATGTAAAATTAAGCCAGTAATGATGTGCCAACGATATGCTCAACTCGACCTGCTACTTATCAAATCAAAATCAGACTACTTAGCCAAAAGATAGTGTGGACAAAATATATTCACTAAATATGACAAAGGGCCATAACTCATCGAAAATCAAGAAGATGAAAACATGCCAATGATATAAGCAACTTGGCTTTGTACTTATTAATGCTGTGAAGTTAAATCAAAATGGTAGCTGAGAAATAGGCGACAAAATACATTTAAGATATACAACAAAGGGCCATAACTCATTCAAAATCAAGCAAATCATGATGTGCTAATAATATGCCCAACTAGGCTTGGTACTTTTCCGTCTTGTAAAGTTTTATCGAAATCTGACCAAAGGTAGCTGAGAAATAGGGAGGACATATCTTGTTAATCTTGGGACCGACATTACCAAGAAATCATCAGAGGTGAACCAATGGAACAGTTTTAAAATTTCCTTTTCTCTCTTTTTTATCAAATTTCAACAATATTTCCCCTACGGGATCATAAAACAAAAAAAACAAAAAAAACAACCTTAAAAATAGAAAATAAATGGAAACAACTACCAAATGCATCAAATCTAGAAGTACCTAGAAATGAAAGTGATGGGGAGATCTGATGATATATTTATCCCTCATAATCAGTGTCACCATTACAATGTGGTTCACACATCTACACATCCCCACAGACAATCACACAAGTGTCTGTGATCCAAGATATCCCAAATGACTGCCCAATAACCACAAATGATAAGTTGGTTCATCACTTAGATGACAAAAAAGTCCATTCTTAAATGTTCACCAGATCAGTTGAGAGTAATGGCCCACTACATAATACCTATAATGCTATTTGTATTCACTTGGTTCCCCTGTCATAACATGCCGGCCATCAACTCAATGGCCATTAAATTGTAGAGCATTATCAAAAGATGTTACCATTGATTCACTTTAACCATTGATGAGCATGCCTCCTCAGCATGACACAAAAAGCACTAAGTGCAAAACTCACAATATTCAATGATGGTATACTTCTGATTTAGGAATAAACTCGAAATAGGCAATAAAATCCATCTCTTCTCTTTGTAAATTGGAATAATGTATTGCAAATCTATTCTTTTTGCAAATAATCTGGAACATTAGTGTGATATATAGGAGAGGGCTGTGTGCTTTACAACACAAGGGCCCTGTGCTGAAATGTTACACAATTACCTCCTTTGGTACAAAAATCATTGATTACTGTTTTACTAGGGCAAATATTGTCAGGCCCTTTGATGCACGACAAATAAGGTTTAACTAGTCAATCTTGGACCTCCTATATCAATATATTGATAAATACACTACAAGAATATGATGCAAAATGTCAACTGGGTACTCTGAAAAATAATCATGGGTAAATGAAAATATTATAAGCCTCATTACCATGTTTGTTTTGTTTGTTTGGAAAAGTTAGAGCTGATATATTCAATATTTTTGAAAAGGGTAATTTTAAATTAAGAGAGTAATTTTAGTAGCCATGATTTGAAATGATTTAAATTTAAGTAATTGAACTACTGACACTGAAACAAAAGGGCATTTCTAACCTTGTATTTAACATGATAAATGAATAGCCTATTTATAAAGGGTACAAGAATACCAGGAGCACTTATTGATCACACATGGCATACTTCCCCATTTGGTCAATTCATTATCGGAAGACTTGCACATTAATCTTTTAATAATTTTTTAAATTTTCAATTTAAAATAAACTTCGACTGTTAAGGGGTTTGTGGTTGGTTAAGGACCAATTGTATTGATCACTATGCTCATAAAACTGTTTGACTTGACCAGTACAGGGAGGTAACCAGTACCAGATGTGAACTTTGCAGAAGTCAGAATGACACAAATGCTGTGTTGCAGTAAAAAAACAAATGTTCTCAGTTAAGAGCCATTTTCTGTCAAAAATGTGCTTAATTAGTGAGCAAAAAGCAAACTTGACCATCCTACATACCAACTATCAAATTACAATCAACAAGCATGTTGAACAAATGTTCAGAAAAAAATATAATCAAATTCAAATTAAATATGCAAAAAAGTGACTGAAAAGTCAGTTCCATCAGTAAAATACTTAATATCAGTTCAGTTTCACAAGCTTTTTAAAGATAAGTCTAGATATTACACCTTTGTGATAAGGAATTTTCTAGTCCAAGGGCCATAATTCTGTCAAAAAAAAGGCAATTGTAACTGATATGTAATATAATAAACACACATCTTAAAAATCAGCTCAAACAAGCATGTGGGAATAAATGAATGAGATGACTGGAGTGTGTAGTGATGGACATTAGGGGGGATAAAATGTCTGAAAAAAAAAAAAAATTGTATAGAATAACAGACACCGGTAAAACTATATGTCTAGACTTCAATGTGACAGGGGCATAAAAAGTCCAGAACTTATCTATTTGTAAAAGTGTTTTTTTTGTATGTTTTTTTATTTATTTTTTTTTTAATTTCAAGCCTACTTCTGAACATAAGACAATAATACAACAGTAAAATACTCAGGAAAAGAAATAATTGGAAAAGGAACTAATTTGGCAGCTAATATGCTTCATTTCCATATGCAGTCAATATCAGGCAATATGTAGCACATATTCTCGTAGAGTCTCCAATGGGATTTCACACAATTATTCCACATATGAATTTAATAAGCTGACCTACTTGGGGCAATTCCATGTATGGCTTTTATATGTGATATGCAAATAGAAAACAGCCTCCTATGGTATTTTTATAAGCTGAATGAGCTAGATGCCAGTGTCACGTGCCTTAATATGTTCTTGTGGAATAAAAATGACTCACTAATTTACGTAGAAATCCCAACAGTTTATGTTTTAATCATAATTAAGCCACATGTACATGTAGACACTTTATCTACTCTGCCACTGGTGCCAGTAATCATGTACTCTTATACCATTTTGTTATGATCCTTTCCATTAGTAAGAACTTGTTTACCAATTAATGAAAAATAAAATCTTTAAATTCTATCTCATTTCCCTTTCAGCAAGTGGAATTTATTTTTTAAAACAACTTATTACTACTCTCTTTAAAGGGTCCCTGAGTTAGGTTAGTGCTTTACACCTAGGAAAGTATGAAAAAAATTTAACCCCAACGGGGCTCCAACTCCCAACCTTTAGATTTGTGACCAATGGACCATGACACGTCTTTGCAAACCTTTCAAAGTGCTGACATAGTGTTTATACATCTAAATCATTGTCATGAGGACTTCAAGTTTTTGTAATGAAATTTAAGGACCTTCATATAGCAAAAATGATCTTAAAGTCAGAAAGTTGCAACCATTAACAACATAAGCTCATGTACATTTTGAACCGCCTGCACAGTTTTTTAGGATAACAGTATAATACAGAATTTCTTTAACAATAAATCTTCTCCTATGATGTTCACAATGCAGTATATTCCACCCACAAACACTTTGCAATAAAGTTTCATCCAGTGCAAAAAGCCAGGTTTTAACATATTATAAAACATAAATCTTCTTCCTGAAACTGGAGCAAAGATAAAAGTTCCTAAAAACAAGTCACGGTAGACAAAAAGCATAAATTAAATTCTACAAAAATAAAGATTTTGATGACAATAATTTGCAGCTTATGAGAAATATTAACCCTTTCCCTCATAGAGGAAACCATGAAAAGACCTATGCGAACAACATAAAACCAGATCAGCATGCGAGTAACTCACAGGCTGATCAGGTTTTATGCTGTTCGCTGCTCCTCAGTGGTCTGGAAATGAGGACTTTAAAATTAAATTTGGTAAGGTTTAACTGTGGTTTTCTGCAGATCAGGCTTTATGTGGCACCTATTGAGTGCGTCAAAATGAGTCAATATGAGGGAAAGGGTTAAATTTTTTTTCAAAGTGAATGACGACTTGACTAGAAACACTCCATCACCGGTGTAACAGTCAAGTTTTTCCCCAGTCAGTTTCTTCCCCGGGAAAAAAACCGACTGGTCAGGTTTTTCCCCGAGGAAGAAACTGACTAGTAAGATTTTTCCCCGGGGAAAAAACTAACTAGTCAGGTTTTTCCCCACCCAGTCAGTTTTTTTCCCCCCTCTTTTTTTTTATTTTTAAGGTTTCTGAGGTGGGGAAATTCTGGACTAGTCAGTTTTTCCCCCCCTATCTAACATATTGTGCATGATGTTGGGGAAATTCTGGATCAGTCAGTTTCCCCCCCCCCCTGTCATGTTGATTGTATGTGATGGTGGAGAAATTCTGGCCAAGTCAGTTTTTTCCCTACTATCCAATATATTACTTGTGTAAGTGGTGAAATTCTGGCCTAGTCAGTTTTTTTCCCCCCTGTCGTAAAGATTTTGTGTGATGGTGGGGAAATTCTGGCCAGTCAGTTTTTCCCCCCCCACCCCCCTGTCATAAAGATTTTCTGGGATGGTGGGGAAATACTGGCGTAGTCAGTTTTTTCCCCCCTGTCGTAAAGATTTTGTGTAATGGTGGGGAAATTCTGGCGTAGTCAGTTTTTTCCCCCCTGTCATTTAGATTGTGCATGATGGTGGGGAAATTCTGGACCGGTCAGTTTTTTCCCCCCCTATCCAATTTATTGTGCGTGATGGTGGGGAAATTCCGGCCTAGTCAGTTATTTCCCCCCTATCTAATATATTAATATATCAATATAATCTAAATGACAGGGGGAAAAAATACTGACTAGGCCAGAAATTCCCCCCAAAAAAATGACAGGAGGGAAAAAACTGACTAGGACAGAATTTCCCCACTTTTATGCATAATCTACCTGACAGGGGGAAAAAAAACTGACTAGGACATTTTTTGCCATATTTTCACTATTTCCGTTACCATAGCAACTACAATTTTAGTCAAAGAACAAAAATAAAAAGTGCATAATCACAATTCCATCATCATATACCAAGTTTCATCAAGTTAGCTTGCTTAGTTATAAAGTTATCGCGGGATCCCATTTTTGCCATATTTTCACTATTTCCTTACATAGCAACCACAATTTTAGTTGAAGAACAAAAATAAAACAACGTGCATAATCGACACATTGCCATCTAGTCATATACCAAGTTTCATCAAGTTAGCTTGCTTAGTTATAAAGTTATCGCGGGATCCCATTTTTTTGCCATATTTTCACTATTTCCGTTACCATAGCAACCACAATTTTAGTCGAATAAAAAAAATAAAGCAATGTGCATAATCTACACATTGCCATCTAGTCATATACCATGTTTCATCAAGTTAGCTTGTTTAGTTATAAAGTTATCGTGGGATCCCATTTTTGCCATATTTTCACTATTTCCATTACCATAGCAACCACAATTTTAGTCGAAGAACAAAAATAAAACGACGTGCATAATCTACACATTGGCATCTAGTCATAAACCAAGTTTCATCAAGTTAGCTTGCTTAGTTATTAAGTTATCGTGGGATCCAGATTTGAGCGGACGGACGGACAGCAAACCTATAGTCCCCTCCGGTGTGAACACCGGTAGGGGACTAATTAAAAAAAGAGGGGGGAAAAAACTGAATGGGTGGGGAAAAACCTGACTAGTCAGTTTTTTCCCCGGGGAAAAAACTGACTGGGGGGAAAATCTGGGCTGTTACACCGGCTTCATTACACAGACATTCAGGAGAGTCAACATTTCATGACCACTGACATCTTGTCTCATTTAATGAAATATAGCTTTAACCTGATGTTTTTTTCATTTTAACAGAGTTAATGAACAAAAAAACAAAATTAATAATATTTGTGCAGAAATAATAAGGACACATCAGATGATGTTGTAATCAAAGAAAATTAAATGATCTATAAAACACCTGCGATTTAAAGTAACGAGTAGTATTCAAAAGTCTTGAAAATTGGAAAAATTTATTGCATACAGAAAATATCATATAACCACTAATTCTGAAATATATAAACAAATGATGGTGATATCTTGTGAAAAGTCATCAGGTCAAATTTATCAAGATTTATATGTCAGTGTATTATCAATTCCACTTTTTATTTACTTTTTTCTTATATAGCAAAATGCATTATGCCCCAATTTTTGTGGTTAAAACTCCTCTTATCTATTTCAATTAGAGAGCGGACAAAGTGTGACAGTGTTGGGCTCTACCGTATACACCGGCAGATTAGGCGCATTTTTTTTCCCAGATAATTCAAGTTTATAGAGGGGGTGCGCCTTATATGATGATATACAGCTTTTCAGGTTTCTTTTTTCAATCACCGAGAAGTGAAAATTACCGGTATACGATCTAGAAATGGATATATTCAAAGCCAATGAATACGATAATATGACACAAAGTCTATACGAAACCATGATAAACAATACCAGATTATTGCTTTTGTTCTTATTAGTTATCCTACAGGTATATTTCATGATAAAATGATCGTGAGAAACTGAAACAACTTGATGGAAGCCATTTTCAATATAAACAAATAAGTTTATTTTACAGGACCTCATGATGTATAGGAGAAACTTGACAGGTGGCAATTGTTACATAATGTTTGTTAGTTGGGAGAATTTTGACAGGTGACAATGGTCCCCAGTGTTAGAATGCAGGGACACGGTTTAGTAATGTCATGTTATGAAAATGTGTCACCTTTATCCTACCCGTTGTTAATGTAACGGTCTAATGGTAATCTTATGCCATGTGTAAATAAAACGGTTCACCGTATGATTAGCCCGGTGACGTATGGATAGCTTTCGGTCTGTCAAAATGTACGACGGTGCAAATTTCAAAACAAGATTTCGCCGCAGACGATACAATAAGTGATTTTTTTTTCAAATAAGTCACCCTGAAAGTTAGGATGCGCCTTATACGTAGCTGCGCCTAATCTGACCGTGTATACGGTAATAATACTTAAGTTACACAAGAACTGTCACAGAAGTGATTTATACCCCCACATACTGCTTTGTCTCGGTATTAGAATATGTTCTAATTTCAACCAATTCTTGTAAAGGATAGTAGAAAGTAGAGTTTGAAAGATATAATGTGAAGCTTCATCCAATTCATGCACTGATTTTTAAAATGTAGCCTTGCATGCAAAGGTTGAACCTTTGATACCTTTTACCTTTCACGCAAGATGTCCAAAACATGGTTAAAATATCTCATTTCTTTTATATGTTTGCAGGAGTATGAAAAAAAATATTTTTTTTCGATGATTTCAAACTTAACATGATAATCCTACATTCCATATCACAACTATCTATAATAGCAAAGAGATAAAAAACATAGGAATACACAATGCTGGTCTGGTGTACTTTTACTTTTAGAATACCTGCAGGTTTATTGTCTGGCTTTCAAACAATTTCAAGCAAATTTTTTAATCATATTGTATCATCTTCCTTCGTCTGAATGCATAAATTCCAGATTGGCCATCATTTCTATTAGGAATTATTATTAATGTCCAAACGCTGCCAAGTTCCAGCAAGGGAAGGCAATTTAGTTCTCTCCCACCTTGCGCTTTATTGGTTAGAGAGGATTAAAAATACATTTGCAGCACTGCATCCCTGTTTTCCGTCACTGAGCCTGACTGGGGGCTGCCTCAGTCTTGCCATTGCTCAGTCAATAGATCCTTCACTTCTAACACAATATTATGTAGGCACATAGTCCTGGAAATATTTTTTTATTCAAATCATATAAAAGCAGGTTAACTTTATTGTGATCTTGTTCAAACTTGGGTATAATGAGTAAGGCTGTAAGATCTTCGCCATGAATTAGAGGTCTGGAGATATGGTCCTTGATTATCAAAAATGCCAGTATGGTGTGGAGCTTGCACACAGAGTGGTATAGCATTCAATAAAATCCCTGCACTTTTATCTTTCTGGGGTACGGTAGTATAAAGGCGACATGGATGATACTTTTAATTTTGAGTTTGTATGCGATAACTAACCTGTTTGTAAGCAGGTGCAGCTATTTCGTGCCCATGTGCTTATACTATATTGTTCGCATGCAATATCTACTGCTTGCGCAAGCGATAGCTAATGCATTCCAATATATTTTCCCTGTCCCTTTTATACCATCATACTGGGGGGCATTTTTATGTGCGAGTATGTTTTTCTTTAATGAACTTAAACATCATTTTTTATAAATATTACTCACTGCACTCATTCTTTTCCTTTAAAAAAATCAAAACCAACCCAACAGGAGTATTAACTTAATTCATTCATCTGATACCAAGTATTTTCATTATCTTATTTTATTAGACAAATTACTGCACTAGAATTCTAATGGAAGGCATGCAAGCTTTTTGTCAAGATCATAAATTATAGCTTGTTAAGACTATAAAAAACAAATGAAGAAATTCAATTTTTGTTTCTGAAGACAAATTGTTCCAGCTCAAGGTTTCAGACAGACTAGGAGAAATCACTTTCCTGCTTATATTTGTTTCTTGTTCAGTCGGTGTTTTGGCGGCATGCTATCAACAAGAAGAACCTGTCTCATTTGGCAATATCTCACCGCTGATTGAGAAGTCTGTGGCAGGAACAACTAAAGGTATCACTGATGGTGATGAATACCCTAGCATAGCTTTAAAACACACACACAGAATTTGACCATGATCTTCAAGTTTCTGCAATATTTCAGTCAATGGTCAGCTTTTAATTGCTCAAAACTACTACATGTACGTCAATTAAGAAACAATTTATAATAACCAACATTTATCCTTCACAACAATACCTGGATTGGACGTTTACCCTGGTCCTGGAATAGTTGTAAAAATCTTCCCTCCCATAATGGGCTTTGAATCCATAACTTCGGATCTGTGGTCATGTAACCTACCACTGGACCCCAGCACCCTTGAAAGGAATTTAAGATAAGACGGAATGACTTGATTAAACATTCCAAGTTCACAAAGTTCAATCACTTGAGTTGTGTTTCTGTACTAATCATCAAAGAATACTGATCATCAAAGACAAAGTGAGATCGTTTTCTTGAAAAAGAGCAGGAAGCAATGCAAACTGATGCACACCAAGATTTGATGCTGCAGGATACGGATCTGTACACCCAAGTAGAAATTTGTACAAAACACCATAAGCTGGTGTGCTCCATGCAGCCTGATCTGGTTTTATACTGGTTAAATAATGAATAAGTGACCTCCTTGGTAGTTTTTTTTTATTGTTTAATGCTTAAATGATTGATTATCTCTTGCAATGATTCCTGGGTAATATAAGTAATTGGCATTTCAGAGGAACATGTTATACAAAAAAAATTTAATATGCCTGAAAATACGAAAATTACGTTGATATGGACCCCTAGCAGCGCCTCGACTGATAATCAAACTTGAGGTTCACACACTGAAGTTATTGTCTTCACTGAATTGAGTTACATGCTGGCAGCTTAAATGGCTAAACTAATTAATGGAAAATGGAGTTAACGTCCTCGGAAATTAAAAACTAAATGTCTTTCAGGAACATTGACATTAGATCGAAAAAGATAATTATTATATTATGTGACTGTTAATAAATATTGAGCTCAGAATCAAACAATAACTGTGGGAAAAAATGTTTTCTGTGATTATTAAGATTCTGCTGTTGTTTCTTTCAACATTTTCCTCGTCATTAGATGACAGTCATCCTACTGACTTCCCTGCGCATAATCAAATCATGGGTAAATATTTTTCCTCTAGCCACAATCTATCTAATATTATCAGAACAATGACCCAAAGCCTATACAAAGTTAATATCAACCAGAAAGAAACTGTGAAAACAATGTTTTCTTACATGGTGTGAAATGATGCACTGCTGATACAGGGTCATTAATAAGTGATGCTCTCACACAGACATGCTGTAATGCCCATACCAGGGGCAGTAACTCTGAAGTATCCAAAGGTGATGCTGTAATGCCCATACCAGGGGCAGTAACTCTGTCAAGGTCACAGTGAAGCTGCTTTGTCCCATCTGTAGACTATGACAATGAAATTATGTCAAGTATTTACCATTTCTCATAACTACAATGGACCTTTGCAGTGTTTACAGATAAATTAAAGCACAACATTTCAGTTTTTAGCTAGCTAGACCAACCTCTTACCACTAATATCACAAATACCGGTAATATCATGTGTTATTTTGTGTAAATCACATAAACCAATGACTACCAGTTTTCCTTATGCATCTATTGGAAAGCTAGTAAAAATAGTAAAAAAAATTGAATACATAATGTTACCACTGGAGAGATCCACTGTTTCAATTAGTTCTTGCTTATGTCTTATCACATAATTTTGTGATTCACAAGTAAAAATCGCTCATCTATGAAGCATCCTCTTCTTCACCGTCTGATGCTGATGGACAGTTTTCATTCCAAATCATACCAATAACTTTCTCCCTACACTGCTCAAAATCGTCTTCACTTGCTTCATCTGTCGACTTTTCTGAAAATGTAATTTACTTGTTACAAGGGCTAGACGTTTCCATGACAAATATTGCCATGCTTTATACAAATAACTTTGAAAACGTTATTGTCTTGAAGAATTTTACTCAAATTTTACACATTATTCAAGGGAGAAGTTATTTTGCCAAACTAAATGAGTAAGAAGCTTTGAGCATCTTGGAGGATTTTAAATTAAATTGTGTCTACGCAGTAACAACGTTACCATCATAAAATTGCAACAGAATGGTCATTAAATATCATAAGCTTATGAAGGGTTGATAGGATCGTAAAAATGTAGATGAAAAACTGCTTATTTTTGAAAGCGGCAAGCAAAAAGTTTAAATTTTCTTGAAATATTTATTTTCACCACTTAAATCTGCAGGCTATTCCTGCACTGTAAATGGCTTATAATTTACATTCAATTTGTTTGGGGACGGACTCACGCAGCTCTGACAAAAATATCAAAGTATGGACTTTTTTTTACGAGGCTTGCATACATCCAAGAGTCAACATCATGAAAATGTATTACTTTTACAAATTACATACAATAAAAGCTTTATATATGCAGCATATTTCACTACTTGAAAAATAAATATGGTGTGGACTCTGCTACATCATAATTATATCTCCAACAATTCAATCCAATTTTTTTATTGTAAAAATATTTTTTAGAAAAAAACACTGACTTCAAATGACTGGATAAAATATTTTCTTTTATTTACTTTCTTTTTATGAATGAACTGAAAAGCAATAATCTGTCTTTTGTGAATAAAAACGCAAAACAAAATGACACCTAGAATTTAAAAAAAAAGAATTATCTGGAGAATTACTTTACACAAATGTTTCATTCATCTTTTGTATCTATAGGGCTATATTTTCAAGGCTACGGCTAACACATTATCCATAATCACGTGGGTAATACAATAAGCGATGTTGTGTCAGTAGACAATGTGACGCTGGGGCCACGTAATGTTTCAATGCCATCCACAACTGCTTGAAACATATCATTCGCAACTTTCCCAAAACAATAGCTGTTGCTATCCCCAGACAGATGTATCTTCCAACCAATTATCACCCACTGATTGCATGGTTACCCAGGCTTTTTTCCTGATGAATGAGTACTAATAACAATGGCTGCCACCGGCTGTAACCGCGGTAACCCTGCATTTCCCTGATATAAACAGATTTTGCTGAATCAGTTTAAGAAGTTTCAGTCACCGTGGCGACTGGAAGCCATTATGCCCGCGACCTGTCAGTCTGTTGTCACAGTGGTTTCAATAACAGTAGACTGGTGATAGCCCATCTGTCCCCAGTAGACCGCGCGCCTCTGTCTCCAGATTGGGCAATAGTATTGATCTCCGTCCAATAATATATCCTTCTCCTTGACTGTCCAGCCACAAACTGTTTTCAAGAAGCTGACCATTTATCACTTAATGCCCTTTTCTGTGAAACATTTCAGAAATGAGTTAACAGTCTTATGCTTTAGACAGATTCTTCTTGAGACTGAGGAGTCATCGGTGAAATCCACTGCTGATAGAATATCAAGGTACCACTGAC
Source organism: Solen grandis (assembly GCA_021229015.1). Lineage (NCBI taxonomy): Eukaryota > Metazoa > Mollusca > Bivalvia > Adapedonta > Solenidae > Solen > Solen grandis. The sequence goes on from CM037777.1 coordinate 73,040,472, forward strand.
ATTTTCACATCAGTGACATACATGAGGCCCTATTACATTTTTGTAACCTAAATTTTGACATTTGCATTTTTAGTAAAATATCATACAGTGGTATTAAATGATTGCAATGAATTTTGGAGCAGAAATGTCTCATTCCAAGAGCTATAATTCTACAAAGAGATTTGCATAACATAAACACTAATGTATTGTGCATTTCTATGACTTCTATTTCGATATTAGCGATGGGGTGGGCACAATGAGATTTCATTTTTTTTCATAATGTTTCCAAACTTTACCCCACTCACTCAAAACCATACTGGCAACCAGCGAAGTCTATATGAGTGTATTTATATTTTAAATTGCTATTAAAGCTTTATTGTATATACTTGACAGAAAATTGTTGTCTGTGATTTCTACAATTGTGAAAAAAATGCCTATGAAATCATTGTTCTCATGTTCATATTCATTTTGTATATATTGCTGTGAATCATCCAGAACTTGTTCAGTACTGTACTGTACTTTACATAATAATTAAATGACAGCGATGTTCACATCGTCATTTCTGAGACAAACCATGACTGCCATTATGTTATGATTATACAATCAGTTTTTTGTTTTTAGTACATTCAGGCCATATTCTAGCTAGTTAGTTCCATTTTAGACAGAACTGTTAGGTTAAAGATTTTTGTGTATTAGAAAGAGACTTGGGACAAACAAACAACAAGGTGTCAAAATTTGAAAACTATTATTCAAACTATTGGACATAATGATCATCAACGTAACAATGCAAGCTGAATGTGGTTACTAGAGGTGTGAATAATAATCGTCACATGACTGACTTCCAGAAGCAGTAGAACTTTTGTTACCCGTTTTATATCCGCTAAACACACACGGCTATAGAAAATGGCTGACTCCTCGATATATGAAGAATGAGTGCGCAATTTAGAAGGGAAATAGGCTTTTTACCAAGGTTATGAACTTCAAACTTGGGATGCGCACTATACATAAGCGCGCACAATACATGAGAGTTTACGATATTGGAGCAAATGCAGACTGGAGCAAAACGTAAACTTCACCTGATAATAAAGTATACTGTACTTTCATGCTCAAAATCATGCTAATAAAAAAAAACAGCCTGGAAAATCTTAATCATTAAGGAATGGCCTAACTCCACTGAAAGTCTGTAAATCTAATAGTACACTAGTCATACATACCAAAGATCAGCTTAGCACTTCAGGCATGTAGAAAAAACAAAACTATCATTGAAGATGATGAATACCTCCAGATACTGATTTTTACAGTTACTGTTAACTATGTCAGGGATAATTTTGACACAGATGAAGAATGAAAATAAATGGCTAAGAGCTCTAACACATTTACACATATACTTACACAGACAAAAAATATTCAATTAATATAAAACAGAGCAATAACTCAATTAAAATTAAACCGACATGCGCCAAGGATATGCGCAACTAACAATTATTTGAGTAGACAAAATATAGTAAATATAATAAAGGGCCATAACTCAATTAAAATCAAGCAAATCATGATGTGCCAGCAATATGCACAACTAGCTTGGTACCTATAAATATTGTTAAGTTAAATCAAAATCAGACTTGTGGTAAGCCATGGAATAGCGCAGACCAACTATACTCCATACATATAACAAAGGGCCATAACTCAATAAAAATCAAGCTGATCATGACATGCCAAAAATATGCCTAACTATATAGTCTTAGTGTTGTGAAGTTAATTTAAATTTCAACCAAAGGTAGTGACAAAATAAATCTAATAAATATAACTAGGGGCTATAACTCATTTAAAATCATAACAATCATGATATGCCAACAATCTGCTCAACTAGGCTCGTAACTTATCAGTCTTGTAAAGTTTAATCAAAATCAAACCAAAGGTAGCAGCTAAATAGCGTAGACAAATTTCATCTACAGATGGACCAATCAACCAACAGATCGACTGACAGATGTGGCTCCAATATAACCCCTATGATAGTTTGTATCTGAGGATATAAAAAAAGAAGAAGTCAGAAATAAACAAATTTCTAAATTACGTCCTCATCAAACAAAAGATTTTAATGTCACTTACAACACAACAGTATTAAAAAGAAACCAAGAAAAATGCTTATATATTATCAGTGGTGTGCTTACAGGAGTCTGCCTTGCACTGGTAGAGCTCCTTTAGATATTTAACAAAAGGCCAAACCTCTTGACACCTTAAGAGAGAGAAATATATCTTTCAGTGGCAATTTGAGACTTTCTTCCAGTAGATGCTATTGAACTTATATAAAACAGGAAAATACCTAAGAAACAAGAGTGCCACAAGCAAACACACTCTCATTTATTTGCTTTTTTTTAATAGGGGAGATGAATTTTGTCAAATAGACCTAAGAGTTAATGCCCTTGATGAGAGTGTAGCCCTTGTGATATTGAGCAAGTATGTGAAGTTTGACGACAGTAGTTTTAATACATGTAGTATAGAACTTATAGTAATCATCAAAGAGAAAGTTTTTCACTGTATTCTTCTTTAAAGAAGATAAATTTGGTCAAAATTCACCTAAGAGTTATGGCCCTTGATGGGGATGTAGCCATTGTGATAATGAACATCTATGTTAAGTCTGGTAACAGAAGGCTTATTATTACCGAAGATAAAGGCCAAGGTTAAAGTATTTCAAGAAAACTGGGCCAATGATGATGACACCTTAAAGACCACCCAAGACACTGAACTCTCTGTAAAAGTAGATGCCATTACTGGAATAAGAATCAATGCAAAATAACAGGACAATGCGCATGATTCTCCTTCACTTTTTTGAAAGTCATCTTTAGATCAAACAACATGACAAGGTTTGAACTGATGATAGAAAGATAGTGAGGATGTTAGAGAACCTGGAAACTGATTAACCCTTCCCCTCATAGAGGACACCATGAAAAGACCTATGCCAACAGCATAAAACCAGATCAGCCTGCGAGTAACTCGCAGGCTGATCAGTGGTCTGGAAATGAGGATTTTGTAATTAAATTTGGTAAGGTTTAACTGTGGTTTTCTGCAGATTAGGCTTTATGTGGTACCTATTTAGTGCGTTAAAAATGAGTCTATATGAGGGAAAGGGTTAAACTCTACAACATTTTTATCTATTCAATTTTGTAACACTGATAAAGCTAATTGTAGGTTGTTGAATTTCTAAACAAACAGATCAAACTGGTACACATGAGGTGAAGTTGAGATTCCTGCAGAAAAATCTGCATGTCAGAACACAAGGTGACTGCCACACTGAGGATAAGAGCTTGAACAAATCCCAAACAGTTGCAGAACATATTGGAGAAAACCTCTCACTTCTTTATGACAATTCTTTTGGAAGGGAGATAACCTAACAATCAATAATGTGAAGATGGTACCCATTGCCCTGTATCAATATAGGCCACATCAGTCCCCATATCATTAATTAACAGCTATTTTTGCTTCAGTCTGAACTTGGAATTCAACAGGAACAAATGATTTGAAAGGGAAAAGATCTATAAAATACCTGTTGAATATTTAATGAATGAAAACAGGATTAAAGAGGGTGCATGTCTAGGACTACAGCTTATGGGGCATTATGGTGCCAACAAAGCTATGAAAGCAAAAAGAATGTCTGACTCGGAATATAGACTATTGTTACACGTGTCAGAGTGTTTCAAGTCAAGTCTATCACACCTTTGTGGATCTCTTATCTGCTTGCAGTATGTAATGTGTGTGAGTATGTGCAAGTTTTCAAGGGATATTAGATAATCATGCCAGCACAAATATGTTCGCTTTATGACCATAATCAGTGGTGTGTATCAGCTGGTACTCAGTGTCAAAAGGCCATTTTGATTGCCTATGACAAGACTTGCCTGCCTATGACAAGACTTGCTTGCCTATGACAAGACTTGCCTGCCTATGACAAGACTTGCCTGCCTATGACAAGACTTGCTTGCCTATGACAAGACTTGCCTGCCTATGTCAAGACTTGCCTGCCTATGACAAGACTTGCTTGCCTATGACAAGACTTGCCTGCCTATGACAAGACTTGCCTGCCTATGACAAGACTTGCTTGCCTATGACAATACTTGCCTGCCTATGACAAGACTTGCCTGCCTATGACAAGACTTGCTTGCCTATGACAAGACTTGCTTGCCTATGACAAGACTTGCCTGCCTATGACAAAACTTGCCTGCCTATGACAAGACTTGCCTGCCTATGACAATACTTGCCTGCCTATGACAAGACTTGCCTGCCTATGACAAGACTTGCTTGCCTATGACAAGACTTGCCTGCCTATGACAAGACTTGCCTGCCTATGACAAGACTTGCTGCCTATGACAAGACTTGCCTGCCTATGACAAGACTTATGATTAGACTTGCTTACTATGACAAGACTTATGATTAGCTATGACAAGACTTGCTTGCCTATGACAAGACTTGCCTGCCTATGACAAGACTTGCTTGCCTATGACAAGACTTGCTTGCCTATGACAAGACTTATGATAAGACTTGTCTAACTATAACACAACTTATGATTAGACTTGTCTAACTATGACAAAACTTATGATTAGACTTGCCTTACTATGACAAGACTTATGATTAGACTTGCCTTACAATGACAAGACTTATGATTAGACTTACCTTACTATGAGAAGACTTATGATAAGACTTGTCTTACTATGACAAGACTTATGATTAGACTTAGACAATGGGGGCCGCTGTGGCCGAGCAGTTACAGTCATGGACTACAAATCTCTCAGCCCCTCACCGCTGTGGGTTCGAATCCCGGTAGGGACTTCAGATTTTTCATGTGAGGAAGCCTTCCAGCTGGCTTGCGGTAGGTCGGTGGTACTACCCGGGTACCTCTGTGTACTCGGGGTCTTCCTCCACCAGTAATTAGCTGGACGTCGCTATATGATTGAAATACTATCGCAGCGATGGTAAATCCCAATACAACTACAACAAATTGCCTTACAATGACAAAACTTAAGATTAGACTTGCCTGACTATGTCAAGACTTATGATTAAACTTGCCTTACAATGACAAAACTTATGATTAGACTTGCCTGGCTATTACAAGGCTAATGACAAGACTTGCTTGCCTATGACAAGACTTGCCTGCCTATGACAAGACTTGCCTGCCTATGACAAGACTTGCTTGCCTATGACAAGACTTGCCTGCCTATGACAAGACTTGCTTGCCTATGACAATACTTGCCTGCCTATGACAAGACTTGCCTGCCTATGACAAGACTTGCCTGCCTATGACAAGACTTGCTTGCCTATGACAAGACTTGCTTGCCTATGACAATACTTGCCTGCCTTTGACAAGACTTATGATAAGACTTGTCTAACTATGTCAAAACTTATGATTAGACTTGTCTTACTATGACAAAACTTATGATTAGACTTGCCTGGCTATGACAAGACTTATGATAAGACTTGCCTTACTATGACAAGACTTATGATTAGACTTGCCTTACTATGACAAGACTTATGATTAAGACTTGCCTTACTATGACAAGACTTATGATAAGACTTGCCTGGCTATAACAAGACTGATGATTAGATTTGCCTTACTATGACAAGACTTATGATATGACTTGCCTTACTATGACAAGACTTATGATTAAACTTGCCTTACTATGACAAGACTTATGATTAGACTTGCCTTACTATGACAAGACTTGCCTGGCTATGACAAGACTTATGATTAGACTTGCCTTACTATGACAAGACTTATGATAAGACTTGCCTTACTATGACAAGACTTATGATTAAGACTTGCCTGGCTATGACAAGACTTATGATAAGACTTGTCTACTATGACAAGACTTATGATTAGACTTGTCTTACTATGACAAAACATATGATGAGACTTGCCTGACTATGTCAAGACTTATGAAAAGAATTGCCTGGCTCTGACAAGACTTATGATAAGACTTGCCGTACTATGACAAGACTTATGATAAGACTTGCCTTACAATGACAAGACTTATGATTAGACTTACCTTACTATGAGAAGACTTATGATAAGACTTGTCTTACTATGACAAGACTTATGATTAGACTTAGACAATGGGGGCCGCCGTGGCTGAGCGGTTTCAGTCGTGGACTACAAATCTCTCAGCCCCTCACCGCTGTGGGTTCGAATCCCGGTAGGGACTTCAGATTTTACATGTGAGGAAGCCTTCCAGCTGGCTTGCGGTAGGTCGTTGGTTCTACCCGGGTACCTCTGTGTACTCGGGGTCTTCCTCCACCAGTAATTAGCATGACAACACTTTTTAAATACAACGAAGAGACTTTAAACCCTATTACAAAAAAATTTTAAAAAAGGGGCTAAGACTTGCTTGCCTATGACAAGACTTGCCTGCCTATGACAAGACTTGCCTGCCTATGACAAGACTTGCTTGCCTATGACAAGACTTGCTTGACTATGACAAGACTTGCCTGCCTATGACAAGACTTGCTTGACTATGACAAGACTTGCTTGACTATGACAAGACTTGCCTGCCTATGACAAGAGTTGCTTGCCTATGACAAGACTTGCTTGACTATGACAAGACTTGCTTGCCTATGACAAGACTTGCCTGCCTATGACAAGACTTGCTTGCCTATGACAAGACTTGCTTGCCTATGACAATACTTGCCTAACTATGACAAGACTTGCCTTACTATGACAAAACTTATGATTAGACTTGCCTTACTATGACAAGACTTATGATTAGACTTGCCTAACTATGACAAGACTTATGATTAGACTTGCCTTACTATGACAAGACTTATGAAGACTTGCCTGGCTATAACAAGACTTATGATAAGACTTGCCTGGCTATGACAAGACTTTTGATATGACTTGCCTTACTATGACAAGACTTATGATTAAACTTGCCTTACTATGACAAGACTTGCCACTTGCCTGGCTATGACAAAACTTATGATTAGACTTGCCTTACTATGACAAGACTTGCCTGACTATGACAAGACTTATGATTAGACTTGCCTTACTATGACAAGACTTGCCTTACTATGACAAGACTTGTGACAAGACTTGCCTGGCTATGACAAGACTTATGATTACACTTACATTTGTGGGATGCTTTAAGTAAGTATTTAAGAGGACACTAATTTTAAAGATTTGGTCTGTTATTCCTTATTTTCTTGACTTGATCATTCACTACTGCAGAGATGAAGCATTCGGTCAGGTTTTCACATTACAAATTGTTTAACAAGAGGGCCAATATGGCTTAGTGTCGCTCACATGAGTAAGATTGCTGTGTTAGGCATGATAACCAAAATTGTGGCATCTAAAGTATTTGCAACGTTTTACTAACATTTGACCAAGTGACCTAGATTTTGACCCTACCTATATTTGCGCTCATCTGGGATTTCATGCAGACAACATTCTTATAATGTTTTATGAAGACTGGGACAATAATGTATCCTCTACATTGTTCACATGTATTTTTCTATGATTTGATCTGATGACCTACTTTTTAATCTCATGTAACTCATCCAAAATTTTCAAGAAGACAAACATTCTGATCAAATTCCATAAAGATCGAGCCAAAATGTGACCTCTACAGTTTTCATAATCTCTTTTTAAGATTTGACCTGGTGACCTACCTTTTGACACCAAGTGACCCATTTTCAACTCCTCAAGATTTCATGTAGACAAGCTTTCAGACCAAAGATTAAGATTGAAGATTATGCGAAAAATGTGGCCACTAGAGAGTTCATAAGATTACTTTTAGATTTACCCTTGTGACCTACTTCTTGACCCCATGTGCCCCATTTTCAAACTCATTTAAGAATTCATGTAGATAAACATTCTGACCAAGTTCTATGAAGGTTGGATAAAAAATGTGGCCTCTTGTGTGTTTTTACAAGTGCTTTTTAAGATATGACCTAGTGACCTAGTTTTTGATCCATCATGACCCAGTTTTGAACTCATCTGAGAAATCATGAAGACAAATATCCTGACCAAGTTCCATGGCCAAAACTATGGCCTCTAGAGTGTTTATAAGCAATTGTTGATACAGACGACAAACAACACATGATGGACAAAAGTCAGTCACAAAAGCTGCTCAGATGAGCTAAAAACTAGAAATGTGTCCATAGGACATAGATGCCCCAGCCATTTTGTTTTAACAGCTAATATTTTTGTCAGTGAATATGATTAAAAACTTGAAATATAAAGATGATTTTAAGATCAAATGAGCACTGTGAAACCAAGTGTTGTGACCTTGACATTCAAACTAGCAACCTGGTACTTGTTCACAACATATTGCTTTGTACTAAGCATCTCTTATGCCAAATTATTGCAAAATATGACTATACACAACAAAGATACAATCCAGACAGGACTACTTACACAAATTTAAACTCAACTAATTGCTGTGACGTTGACCTGGAAGCTAGCAACTTGGTTCTCTTTTGTGTTACATCATATCCTAGGGATCATTTGTGTAAAGTTATTTCAAAACACAACCATTCAAAACAAAGTTAAAGCTGGGACATGATTTTAAGGTCAACCCAGTGCTGTGACCTTGACCTTCAAGCTAGTGATCTGGTTCTTGTTCACAACACAGTGTTTTGTCCTAAGGATCACTTTGCGAAGTTATTTCAAAACACAACTGTTCACAACAAAGTTAAAGCAGGGACACAACCTTAAGGTCATTCAAGCGTTGTGACCTTGCCTTTAACTCCTGTCCTCATATTCACTTTGCAATCATTCACAAGAAAGTTGGAGCTTGGACAAGAGTTTAAGGTCAACTTAGTTCTGTGACCTTTACCTTCAAGCTAGCAACCTGGTTCTTGTTTGTGACACTTTGCTTTGTCTTAAGGATCACTTGTGCAAAGTTATTTCAAAACATGACTATGCATAACAAAGTTACAGCTTGGACAAGATTTTAAGGTCAACTGAATGCTGTGAACTTGACCTTCAAGCTAGTGACCTGGTTCTTGTTCACAACACATTGTCTTGTCCTAAGGATCACTTGTGCTTAGATATTTCAAAACACCACCATACATAACAAAGTTAAGCTGGGACAAGATTTAATGGTCACTGAGTGCTATTACCTTGACCTTAAATCAAGCAACCTGGTTCTTGTTTGCGACACATTGTCTTGTCCTAAGGATCAATTGTGTCAATTCATTTAAAACAAGACCGTACATAACAGAGTCCCAGCTGGGACATGAATTCTTGCACTCACTAACTCACACACGGACTGTTGTAAAACTATATGCCCATCACCATTTCATGGCGGCGGCAAAAAAAAAAAGCAGAAAAGAGACTTCCAAATAAACAGCTATATATTTGTGACTCATGTCTGACCCCCACACAGGCAGACCAGTCTGACAATGAAGCAGTAAATAGAAGACAAATATGGCAAAAATGATCCAAACGTTTCACTGACCCGATAATACTTTGTATCAAATCAGACAGCTCCGTAAATATGTATGCAAAATGTCACTTGTTTAGTGTGAAAAAATTCTGGAGCCAATATTCTGCAATATAAATGATGCCACTGTCTAAGATGTATTACGACGCTGATTCGATAGGGCAGTGTTTCACAAGATTTGACCTTATATGGAATTATTTTGCCAAACTAAAATAACTTTCCTAGTGCTTTAACCTTTCAGAATATGATAATCTGTAATAAGACAATGTAATACTTAGAAAGGAAGTAAGATTACTTTTTCGTGGTAGATTATATATGTCACTACATTCTAGGTCAGTTTTTATTCAGTCTTGAGACTGAAGTATTGGGAAAGATTCCAATTATTGCTAGTCTCTCTGTGATTTTGCCATATCCTTTTCAGTCTCAATGCACAAGTGTAATAAGTATGGTTTCTTTACCAGATAATTCTACATGCAATTCTTGCTGAAGAATGTAGGACAATTAATTTCGGAGAACATTTTCCAATTATTTCTGTCATTATTGATATTTCAATGCCTTGTAAGACACTGCTGATGTTATTCAGTAAACAGTTCAGAAAATCTTAGACATAATCTACATGTGTTAATAAAACATAAATGCCATTGCCAATAAAAAAATTTGTGGCAGAAATAATTTATATTAAAAAGGATTGTTGTTCCATCAACAAATGTACAAAGGTGAGTAAACTGTGAAGTTGAGAGGTAACTCATCACAGCACACCAACATTACAATATCTGCATATACCAGTATTGTGTAAAACAATCCAGAAAACCTCCATAACATATTTTTTTAATAGTTCATGACATATCTCACATATCTCAACCATTAACTTCATAGAGACTCATTTTGACATATTAGCTTACCCCAGATCAGTCCAGGGCCTGTGTTCTTGAAAATAAAGATGGTTTTTAAGTATGATTTTCATTCTTATACTCAAATTACGCTCATAGGTTTCAATAGGGTTTTGAATACGATACTCCAATTTAAGCCTGAAATCGTACTTAAGTATTTCTGAGAACACGGGGCCAGGACTTCTCTGTTTGCTCATACAATCTTGTAGCTCAGATTCTACATAGTCTGCATGGCAAATGAAAATCCTTTGTTTCATACACCATTTAAAGTTCAGGCAAATAGTTTTCATTAAGTCATAAACCTGTACATGAATATTCATGAGGTTAAGGGCTATACATACTCTGTACTGTACTTAATCATCATTGATTTTATATTAACAACAGTAGCATTAAACAAAAGGCTGACTCACTTTGATATGGAGTAGCTTTAATTGCATTTCAAATAAATTGTGCATATGGTTAAAAATTATTCCTGATATTTGATTAGTCTGCCAATCAATGTGGTCAAACAATGACAAAGCTGCCAAAGTTTTGCTTTCATCATCTATTTGATGAAATTAATCACATTTCATTAGGTAACACACCATTCTGTTCCAATGCATAGTGACTCAAGTCACAGAGAAAGAAACCGTCTTTAATCAGCATCAAGTGGTTCATGGCAGAACAAATCTTCAAACCAAGCAATGCATACTTTTCTAAACAAGAGACATGAAATATCTGTTTAACACACAACTGAACAAGTCCGTCCGAATGAATGAGATGTGTATGGCTAGTCCACGTCATCAGCGATTCTCTCAGAAAATCACCTCTGACTGAATAAGGCAACATACTGGAACTTATTATCATCACCTGCAGTTGATGATCACTGATACTGAAATCAGGCTGAAAACTTTCTTTTGCATATTTCATGTAACTCTCAAGTTGTTAGCCATGTTTGTTATCAATGTTGTTTTCTTGCACTCCAGTGAACTGCATTATTTCACTGTCAAAATGCAGTTGGTTCCTATTTCTGGGACATCTATCCCCAACAGAGAATTCTGGAGATAGACAAAGTAACACAACCAATGACTAATGATTACCCCTTTAACAACTGATCACAGAATATCCGACCAATGTGAAGCCAGAACAAACTGAAACCATGTATCTCTCCAGTGTTTACAGATGTTAAAAAAAAAAAAGTTACGTGCAGAATCTCCATACTGCCATCTATTCATATACCAAGTTTCAAAATATTATCTAATATGATTTTAAAGTTATCTCAGGGTCCATATTTCCAGACATTCGAGCAGACAGACAGAGGGCAAACCTTTAGTCCCCTCTGGTGTAAACACCGGTAGGGGACTAACAAGTGTTGTTGTTTTGTCCGGGTTAATGAACCAGATATTTGCTCATTAATTTTTCTCTGAAGGTTTATGGGCTTGGGATTAGCAATTGACTAAAATAGCTGGACTTTGTTTATAGTATCCAATACTGACTCTGAAGAAATTGATATTTCAAGGTAATTTTTAGTGACATATTTGAAAATGATCATCAGTACTTCAGGGTTTTGTCCTTTAGATCATTTCCTTTTTAAAATTACATGCAAAACACAGTGCTCAGGCCAAACAAGACTTGAAGGCATCCCATGCCAAGAAAGAACTGCTGCTGATGATGCATATTTTTATTGATTGATAATTGTGGGCAACATTGTTGGACTATTTTTGTCTTAAGTACAAAACAGATAAAAGAAAAAAAGCCATTTGGCTGAATTTCTCACTGTATTTTTTTTCAAAAAGGAGATACATTTGGTCAAAATAGACCTAAGTCCCTGTGATAGTGGAGTTTGATGACAGAAGGTTAAATAGTTTTGAAGATATGGCCAAGGCACCTTATTACTTTATCAAAGCTCACAAATAACTTGCTCAAAGGGGAAGATTATGTCTGGGTAAAATATTTATGAAGAGAATTCTGTATCTATGGTTACAGTGCTTTAGGGATATAGCTTCCAGATTCACAAAGATGTCAGACAAAAACACAACAGATGACTTCCCCTTATACCTGACCTCATGACACAAAGCCACCCAAACAAATGAGTTCTCCCCTCTAATTGAGACTCAAAATAGTTTCTCCCTTGGAGTGACCCCATCATTTTCTGGAACAAAATGTCTGGTACCTCCATCTCCATCTTGGCACTGGAGTGTGTGGTCATCCACTAGACCGTACTCAATTGTAATCAAGCCAGACCCATCACAAACAACAGACAACAATTTACAATGTGCATAATACATCATTCGTGAAAAATATATATAATTATAGGGCCCTGGCAAAAAAAAACATGGCCTTGTGCCTGGATTGTATGGCAACAGGCCTAATAGCAAAGTCCTTCCTTAAAATTTCCCAATAATTGCAAACACCAGAAACAAGATTTATTTCTTCGTTTTTTTGTCTCAATACATTGGTTGAGGCTAAACAATCACTTTTTCATGATTTACGACTAAATATTTTGTGGAAATTTGAGAGTTTTATCAAAGATTGCAGGCTGCAGGATGGTCCAATGGGGACACAGGAAATCAAATTTCACACCTCCACCTGCTTTTACCTTTTTTGCCATGCATTTCAACTCATTATTTTAATCTCTCAAAATACCTTCTACAGAAAATATATATATATGCTAAGCATGTTATTCATTTAAATCATAAGTTTTACTTTCTGGACTTAAATGCTCTCAGTGCATGTAATCATGATAGATGTTTCTTTGGTAAATGAAAAAATGATACAATGTATTATGGTATGTTTCATACAGAACTCTATATCTTTGTATCACTTCTGATTTGTGTTTCTCTTTAGCTTGACTAAATACTGTTATATTTAGAGTTTATTTTGATGAATTTATCATCATCATCATCATCATCATCATCACTCATTTATTTACTCACAAATACAGTCGACATTGTATTAAGAGACCGTTCAAGGGACTGCCAAAAAGTGGTTGCTTAATGAAATGGTCTCTTAATAGATAGTTTTGGAAATCCAGACACAAGTCATATATATGCAAACTGTAAGCTAAATTGTATCATTACGTTATATTACAACATGAATACGATGTATACTACACAATGTTTTGTTGTTTTATACCAATAAACATCAACATGTTTATTTTTTGTCATATCTTTTGATTTTTTGGGCTGTTATGTTGGAATAATACCTTGGTTCACTGGCTGAGGCTTGCATTTGGTGTTTGGTGGAAAAACACAACATTTGACATCAAATTCATGGATGGATTCAGGCAATTTCAAGATAAAATATTATTTAGCAATGAGCTTTCCTTATGTCTCTGTCTAACATAAATCCAGAAACCCCCGATAACAAGAGCTCCGCTGACAGCGGGGCAATATACGCCCGAAGGTATGTATTGTCAGGGAATATCCTAAGACAAAAAGGATAAGCACAAACATGTATATATAAAGTATTATTTCAACAAGAAGGATTGGCAATGTTAATCTTCAAGGGCTTTATTATAACAGTGGCTACAAATAGGTTTTTCATGTTTCTTATTATGTGAATAGTGCTTTAATCAAGAGTTACCTCATTACCAGCTAACCCAACATAGTTTATGGTCAGTGTAATATGCTTCTTTGGTTCCACATATACAGTCTTCAATGTTGGTGAATATGAGGTCAATTGTGGAGTTATTATCTGTGGTTGGACCTGTCATGATCTGTTTGAAGCGGACACAAACAAAAATACTAACTTAGCACCAGTTAAGATATTTGACCTTAAATTGTGACCTTGACCTTAAACCTAGCCATCTGAAAGCTATGTTCTGCACATCCTCTCACTCTGGGTGATACTTCTGCCAAATAGTTTCCATTTACATCCAGCGGGTCAAAAGATACAGAGCGGACACAAATATACTTACTTTGCTCCAGTTAAGATATTTGACCTTGAATTGTGACCTTGACCTTGAACCTAGCCATCTGAAACCTATGTTCTGCACATCCTCTCACTCTGGGTGATACTTCTGCCAAATAGTTTTCATTTATATTAAGTGGTTCAAAAGATACAGAGCGGACACGAAATTGCTAACGGACGGACGGACGGACAGACGGACGGACGGACAGACGGACGGACGACCAGCGGCATAACATAATACAGCCCTTCGGGCGTATAAAAATTCATTTCCACTGTGCACCCTGGTTGAGTATCATAAGACGCAATGTACATACTTATTGGTATGAATTATTAATGGTACGGATTGCATCTGGAAGTATCAATTTACCTTATTCCCAAATATTCTTTTACTAAAATCCAAAACATTCGGCATTTGGAGAGATGGTTTCACCAATGTTATGCTTAGTAACTGTTGAAACGTGAACCAGGAACTATATTTAGAATTTAGTTGCACATGGTGCAGTCATGCGTGGTCAAAACAAATTGGTTTCAGGTGAGCACTTATGATCGGGATAATTGTTTGTTTGTTCGGATGTGTTAAAAATGAATATACACATGCTCCAGCATACTCAATATTTAACAACGGAATCAAACACGGTCGCTGAAAATATTTGATTTTGGCTGTTGGCCGTTGAATGCAGCTGACTGTTTATTCCAGGTTTAAAATATAACAATTTTCATTGGGGGAATCTCATACTGACCATTTAAGGCAGTTTGACCACTGAAACCAGGCTTACTTAAAACAGGTTGGACAGTAGACTTGCAATACTACCCAAAATCAATGCAATAAATGCAGAAAATAATGTGAAAATATGAAAATTCAATATTTCTTTTGACGATATGCAAAATATTGCCTCTGTAGATCAAAAGATTAGCCTGATTGATGTCGATAGAATCACTGATATATTAAATGACTGTAGGAAATTGATTCTCTTACCCCTTTAGAAGATCAAGCTCTGTCACATAGTCAGCTCTTGTAGGTCATGCATAATCATAAGTGTTTGTAATCAAAAAGGTGTCTGGCGAATGTCCCCATATCAAACCCATGAACGGTAACACAATTTCCTTTATGTTTGTTTAAGCCACAGCAGTTCTTTAGAAAAAAATGAATTAATGTATTCTCTAGTTGCAAAACATTTGTTTTTCATCGGAGAAATATTTCAAAAAAGTTTAGTACAGTGTAACCTTTGAAATCCGAACACCTGTGGGACAAACCAAAAAGTTCGGATTTGGAAGTTTCCGGAATTTGAGAGTCTGGATGAACAAGGCTGTGTCACAGACACGAAATCCCCCGCCGAATATATTTAGTTCATGAATGGATAACAAAGGGCAATAACTCCAAAATTTGGCTAAGGAGAGTTATGGTTCTTGTGCACTGCACTTCTCCTCAATGAGATCTGTCCACCTGTGAAGTTTCAAAGCAGTAGCTTGAATACTTTTGGAGGTATGCTCCGGACAAAAATCAAGTATGAAAAATAACAAAGGGCAATAACTCCAAAATTCGGCTAAGGAGAGTTATGGTTCTTTGGCACTGCACTTCTCCTCAATGAGATCTGTCCACCTGTGAAGTTTCAAAGCAGTAGCTTGAATACTTTTGGAGATATGCTCCGGACAAAAATCAAGTATGAAAAATAACAAAGGGCAATAACTCCAAAATTCGGATAAGGAGAGTTATGGTTCTTGTGCACTGCACTTCTCCTCAATGAGATCTGTCCACCTGTGAAGTTTCAAAGCAATGGCTTGAATACTTTTGGAGATATGCTCCGGACAAAAATCATGTATGAAAAAATAACAAAGGGCAATAACTCCAAAATTAGGCTAAGAAGAGTTATGGTTCTTGTGCACTGCACTTCTCTTCAATGAGATCTGTCCACCTGTGAAGTTTCAAAGCAGTAGCTTGAATACTTTTGGAGGTATGCTCCGGACAAAAATCAAGTATGAAAAATAACAAAGGGCAATAACTCCAAAATTAGGCTAAGAGAGTTATGGTTCTTGTGCACTGCACTTCTCCTCAATGAGATCTGTCCACCTGTGAAGTTTCAAAGCAGTAGCTTGAATACTTTTGGAGGTATGCTCCGGACAAAAATCAAGTATGAAAAATAACAAAGGGCAATAACTCCAAAATTAGGCTAAGAAGAGTTATGGTTCTTGTGCACTGCACTTCTCTTCAATGAGATCTGTCCACCTGTGAAGTTTCAAAGCAATAGCTTGAATACTTTTGGAGGTATGCTCCGGACAAAAATCAAGTATGAAAAATAACAAAGGGCAATAACTCCAAAATTAGGCTAAGAAGAGTTATGGTTCTTGTGCACTGCACTTCTCTTCAATGAGATCTGTCCACCTGTGAAGTTTCAAAGCAATAGCTTGAATACTTTTGGAGTTATGCTCCGGACAAAAATCAAGTATGAAAAATAACAAAGGGCAATAACTCCAAAATTCGGCTAAGGAGAGTTATGGTTCTTTGGCACTGCACTTCTCCTCAATGAGATCTGTCCACCTGTGAAGTTTCAAAGCAGTAGCTTGAATACTTTTGGAGATATGCTCCGGACAAAAATCAAGTATGAAAAATAACAAAGGGCAATAACTCCAAAATTCGGATAAGGAGAGTTATGGTTCTTGTGCACTGCACTTCTCCTCAATGAGATCTGTCCACCTGTGAAGTTTCAAAGCAATGGCTTGAATACTTTTGGAGATATGCTCCGGACAAAAATCAAGTATGAAAAAATAACAAAGGGCAATAACTCCAAAATTAGGATAAGAAGAGTTATGGTTCTTGTGCACTGCACTTCTCTTCAATGAGATCTGTCCACCTGTGAAGTTTCAAAGCAATAGCTTGAATACTTTTGGAGGTATGCTCCGGACAAAAATCAAGTATGAAAAATAACAAAGGGCAATAACTCCAAAATTGGTAAGAGAGTTATGGTTCTTGTGCACTGCACTTCTCTCAATGAGATCTGTCCACCTGTGAAGTTTCAAAGCAATGGCTTGAATACTTTTGGAGGTATGCTCCGGACAAAAATCAAGTATGAAAAAATAACAAAGGGCAATAACTCCAAAATTAGGCTAAGAAGAGTTATGGTTCTTGTGCACTGCACTTCTCTTCAATGAGATCTGTCCACCTGTGAAGTTTCAAAGCAATAGCTTGAATACTTTTACTGCACTTCTCCTCAATGAGATCTGTCCACCTGTGAAGTTTCAAAGCAATAGCTTGAATACTTTTGGAGTTATGCTCCGGACAAAATTCGGACGGACGGACGGACGCACGGACGCACAGACGCACAGACGGACGGACAACGCCAAAACAATATCCCCCTCCCGATTTCATCGGCGGGGGATAATAAGACTAGCACATATGTATCGATGTTTATTAATGGTTGTGAAAAGTGTCATTTTTGTCTATATGTGTAACAGTGTTTGTATTATTTGCTAAGTTTAATTATCATCAAAGCCTTTGAAACTTTTCCTTATACATGTATTTTTGTTTGTTTTTTATTTGCAAAACAGTTATGTTATGTGATTTCCCATAATCAATTATCTTACTTCTCCTTCTCTCCCCCTCCCTTCCTCTTTCTTCTCTCTCTCTACTTGCCTTATATTTCCCTCTCTCTTTCTCTATTTGTCATTTTATGTCAAAATGGGTTATGCTAATGCTGATTCCGAGCATTATATGTCTTTATCTTTCTTTCTCTCAACTTTAATTTTTGCCACTTATGAAAACCAACACATTGTCCGATGCAGCCTAATTTATTACGCTTCTAACAATACCGCAATTACACTAAGACTGTTAGAGATGTTTGTTGCAAAACATATCAACTAATCCACTTATCACCATGTTAATCATTTACAATGTGTCTTTATCTATTGCCTATGTATTCGCCAGCGCAAAGCTGGAGGCACTAACATGTGATTCTTATGCTTGTCAAAATTCTTACACGTGTGAAAATAACTATCACCGCCTGATTAGGGATAAACTGCCGCAGGGCTTTCAGTTTCCAATCTGATTACCTGCCAAGCTAGTAGCACTGTTCGGATTTAGAGGTAAAATAGCGTTGATATACCCAATATTTACAAAATTATTGTACGGAATTCAGAATTTAGAGGTTCCGGAATTCAGAGGTATTATTTACATATAAAAGAAGGGGAAATTTCACGACCAAGAAAATCGTCAGGATTTCAGAAGTTTCCGGATTTTGGAGGGTCCGGATTTTGGAGGTTACACTGTACTATATTTCCAGATGAAGTGGTGTATGCACTTCTATTTTAAGATGTTTTTTTATTTCTTATTAAAGTTTTATATTTTTAATTAAGGAAGGTTTTTTTAACATTTTCTTTACTGAAGGTCAATCATAGATGATAAATGTAACTGATTTGTTATAGACTGAGAGTTTCAAAATATTCAAGCTAAATCGACGTATCTGTAGTATTGCATCTGTAAGAAAGACAAGACCTGATGGAACGGTGGACATTTTTTTTTTTTTTTTGCTCTTTTCATCAAAAGTAGGTCAAAGGCCAAGGTCACTGCATAATGGAGAGGTCCATCAACTTTATAACAGCTGCCCAAATTTTGAAGCAGTCCAATGAAGAAGTTATAAAAGATTAAAAAATAAGTCAACCTGACGCCTGCCCAGACATCAACAATTTTAAAGACAGAATATAGAAATATAGAAAATGAAAATTTCCAACACCTCAATATCATCATGCTTATTGCAGTTTATATTTAAAGCAGCTTGTTTACAATTGATATATAGAAATAAACAAGAAATATCTAAAAAAAGATATTCACCATTGATGTGGACTAAGAAATAGTGATTTAAACAGACTATAAAACATACTGCACATATTTGTAATGTTTGGTCAAAATTTCAAAATGCATCTAAGAGAAGTACAACTATATATATATCAAGTAAACTGTAATTCAGTCAAAATACTTTATCATTTATTTTTTATGCAAAGCATAAATTTCAGGTAGCTGTCATCTCAAACAAATAATGATTGATGCTGAACCTTTTTTCTGTAAGTATGGGAATATCTACCAATGAAAATCATGAAGATATTCCTTCAGCACTGTTTAACATCATCACTTATGTAGGTCAAAAGTGAAGTTGGACAGCTACGCTCTTCATTTATTCTCCTTCATTTACATTGGTGGAGTTTTTGTCTCCTAACAAATAAACTTGAGAAGTATTGATCACATTGACCATTGATCTTTAGATGGGTATTGATAGAGGCAAAGACTTATTTAAACATTATTTAATATGTTAATAAGAAATTGTGAATGAGCTGCTTTGAAAGTTGATTAAAATATGTGCAATGAACTACATCTTATTAATTGTATTTGTTTCCATTAAATATTAAATTTTAATTAATCAATTCTTATGATGCGACTGGTAAGTTGTTAATTGCTAAATACATAGCAGAAATACCAGAAATGTTACCTAAAGGACAATATTTAACTTAATCAATAAACTAATGGATTATTCCTGGCTAGTTACCTGCGGAGATGTTTTAAAGAAACAAACAAGCTGCTGATAGATTACTACACTTCAGCAAAATACCTTGCGAAAATTGTTTGTTTGTTTGTTGGGTTTAACGTCCAACCGACAGTATTTCAGTAATTTGGAGACGATGTCTACTTGAGACAGATATAGTGCTGCCACACTGCAATATCATGCCGTAGTCATGTGGCATGATACCACACCCAATCACATTATCCTGACACCGGGCCAACCAGTCCTGCAACTACCCTTATATGCTGATCACCAAGCAAGGGAGCTATAACAGTATCATTTTTTACGACTTTGGTATGTCACGGCTGGGGATCGAACCCACAACCTCTTGCTTCCGAGGCGGACGCTCTAAGGAGACAGTCCTTGTGAAAATGGTGAAAATAAAAGTTTACATCTGCACCAATAGCAAGTGTTTCTTCCAGGAACAAGCAAGATTTTGTGTAGAATTAACCCGACATATATAAGGTCACAGAATATTAACAAAGTAAAGCTTGTTGACATAATGAGAGATTACAGACAATCAACATGACGCCAAAACACCCTGAAATGAACATGCATATCAGTTTAACCAGTGAAAAGCTGTACAAACCTCTGACAAACAAATGCATGTGAATCTTGCTTTCAATAGTTACCTTAGTTCAACAACCTCCGACAAACATTCAGGGCGGGGATATGCCCATGTTGGTGTCAAATTAATTAAAATGATTATGGTCCCTGATTGATACTACACTATATGCATGATACTTGATGCATGGACATGCTTGGCTTTACCCAGAAGATGTCTGGCACATGGTCGGCCATCAACCCTGGACTGACCGCCCATGGCAACATAAGCATACCATGACAGAACTGGCATTTCTTGACCACTTTAAACAGTTGACTGCCTAGTGTAGTACATGCAGTCTTAAACTAACTGCTTCCAAAAGTGGAATCACTGATATAACGGCTTAAGGCAGATTTCGATTTTATACAACAAGTTGGTCATGTGATTAAATTCTCTAACACTGGGGGCCAATCACTGTCACTGGTCATGGGTCACTGTTAAATCTTTAATTAAGAACAAAATCCATTTGAAAAAAAAAATCAATTGTTCAATTTAAATGTTTTACTCCTATTAAAACTAATTTAATTTTAAAACTTGAATTAGAATAAAAATGCAGCCGGACTCTAAGAGTCAAACCTGGAAACCTTGCTTACAGTGCGAGTTCCATAATCTGAGTGAGCTACAGAACACAAGCCTCTCTCCACCATGTTTTCTTATCGGCCATTAAACAACTGTGGTATGCGACAGCTGGGTACCAGGACCTTCCCTGCCAAAGTATATCTGCACCTCTGCAGGTCACTTAAAAATACTGATCAGTCAAGTATTTCAACATTCTTTGAAAAACAACTATCAGGTGTGAAGCTGTTGCCAGGATAACCTGAGGCAGAAATGTCTGCTACAAGATGAAAAGTAAAAAAAATAAACAAATTATGCATCTATCTATTTACCTTAGCCCACATGAAGAAGAATCTGTTTACCTAAGAAATTTGGGCATGGACTGAATTTATTTATGTAAGGTTAATGAAAATATTTTCTATGTTATCATTTATTTGAATT
>CM037777.1:73061902-73111902 GCA_021229015.1 Solen grandis
AGAATGCACTGCAAAGAAACACCTGAAAAAAACGAATATTTCAGAAAACAGATTTCACTTAATTGGTCTCCAGGGGGGTCAGTTTTCTGAGGTTCAACTTTACTTTATTACCATTGTCATAACTGATGAAATAAGCTGTAAACAGTAAAAAAGTGGGTAACCTTATATATGTTAATAATTTGTAATTATGAATATGAGACTGGTTGTAATTTTGTACACTTTTGACATCATAGAAGTGCAATTATCTAATCTGAAACCAGTCTGCTGGAAACACTAAACTCTAACTGGATCTTCAGCTACTAGACATCCCTATTATGGCTTAAAATAGTCACTCTATCAATAATGGCTTGATTTTAGCAAGGATGTGATTAAGAGAATATTAATGAAGTGTTAATTGCTTGTGTCAGTCTTGGTAGAATGGGATTGTTAATTGTTTATTACATTAATCATGAATATGCTAATGAGGAACTGTATTGTATGTGTTGTATAGAGACATGCATATGCACAGCTGTTTGGTTATATATATTAATTTTATCCTCTAGAAAAATCAAGTTAGTGAAAAAAAAAATATGGGTTGATATGTCTCATAAAATGATTTTTTTATAAGAATAGCTATTATAAAGACTTGCAACTAGGTAAATGGTCACTGACACAAGGTAACTGCTGTTGATAATCAATAGATCTAGTAATTAGTGAAAGTTGTGTTTAATTTTTTAACTCATTGTATACTATAAGGATGGGAATTTTTGAAGTGCTGCTAGCATGCAAAGGTTGCATTTATTGATCAATACAAATGATTATTGCTCTTGTAAATAGATGTGTAAAATGCCCGAGACAAAGGATGTTACCTTATATCTTGTTCCACTCAACACGGAAAATAGAAAACTCGAAACAGAGTTGAGTTTACATTTTGTAAATTGTAATAGTGCCTCAAAATTAGCATTTAATTTTTCACACAGTTGCACAGTGTTATGGTAACCTTTTCACTTTTTATCGTAAAGCGGGTTATTTCTGCGGGTTAATTTATTTCCACTATTCTGCGGATGAACACAAATCTGTAGAAATAAAATCTGTGGAAATTAACTAAAAGTAGAAAAATATTCACAGGATAAAAGTCTTTAGATCCCTTCAGATCTTAAGATACTGATCTACATGAAATACAATGTGACAGTATTTTTATTATCATTAAGAGTCTGTTACTGCTAGCATTTAAACAATACAACCAGTCAAGGTAGTTGAATGGTTAGTAATAACAGGAAATGGGTGAAAAGAACAAAGAGTAAAAATATGACAGTTTGACCACATTTCATTGTAATTTTCCCTTATCAATGGCACACGTGTCACCTTCCAGGTTCACCTGGGGACGTGGAGATTTTCGCCATCTCCGGGTCTTAATTACATGCCAAACAATGCAAACTGTGCATATTTTCGCACGTATACAAATGGTTTGTTCTCTGGTTGAATTGCCTTTGAAATTCATTTATAGTTTACGAATCTAGATTTAAGTTTGCATTTGAAAATCAATGAACATACAATTAAAAGTCAAGTAACGGATTGAATCATGTCTGTTACCAAGTTATACCAAAGCAGCTGTTAAATTGTGTACGGTATGGTTAACGGTAGAGTATGTGAGATGTTATATAGATTGATATTCATTTGGTGTAATATTTTGAATTAGAGATTTTAATATGTTTGTTTTAAAAAGCAAGGTAAGCAAGCACAGAAATAACTTCTTCCAGGGTCAGAAATTGCAGAAAAATAATTTGTGGAAAAAAACTCATTTTTATGGCAAAAACGCAAAATTTAAACCCTCAGAAATAACCCACTATATGGTATATGTTTGATTGTTCTGCTTAGTTGGGTAAGACAGCTATGCTAAACATTTAAGTTAGAAACTAACCTGTCAGTAGCCATCAAAGATACATAAGAGTGTTGTTGACCTTTGTTGACATACAACAAGCATGTTACAAAGAAGAGGGAGTACCTCAGGGTCATCTGCTGTTTATGGTAATTAATTTATGACACAAAAAATGGCAGTTACAACTGGTGACCAAGAAATGACTCAATACATGATGGTTGCTATGGTTACCAGCAGTCAAGGTCAGCTGATTAGCATGCTGCTGGAGGGGGAGGTTAGATCAGATTGTCAAGAGCATCACAGAAGATTCTGTCTTACAGCTGACAGGTACAGGTGTCACATGACCATTTTGAAAGTGATCTAATTGGACGATGCATATAGTTGTCACAGCAACTGCTCAATTTCAGGTTTTCAGTGTGATCTTATCATTTTACAGTTTT
The DNA here is from genome assembly GCA_021229015.1 of Solen grandis. NCBI lineage: Eukaryota > Metazoa > Mollusca > Bivalvia > Adapedonta > Solenidae > Solen > Solen grandis. The sequence goes on from CM037777.1 coordinate 73,064,201, forward strand.
TAATCAGAGCGGTAAACAATGTAGAAAAAAAACAATACAAAAATTTAATGCAAAGTGAAAGTAAGTTGCTATATTCATGCAACAGATTGCTAGTAAAATAAGAGTAGGTTTGTGTATTTATATGACAAATTGTTAATAAAATGAATGTAGGGTTGTGTTATTACTATTTACCCCTACCTCCTAGAACCTTGTCATGAGGTGTGCTGTTTTTGTCTGTCCTGTCTCTTTCTTTCTGTGGAAAATAAGCACAACACCTTTCTGTGTAAAATAAGCACAACACTTCTGTGGAAAATAAGTACAACACTTTCTATGGAAAATAAGTACTACACTTTCTGTGGAAAATAAGCGCAACACTTTCTGCGAAAAATAAGTACAACACTTCTGTGTAAAATAAGGACAACACTTTCTGTGTAAAATAAGCACAACACTTTCTGTGTAAAATAAGCACAACACTTTCTGTGGAAAATAAGTACAACACTTTCTGTGGAAAATAAGCATGACACTTTCTGTGGAAAACAAGCACGACACTTTCTGTGGAAAATAAGCACAACACTTTCTGTGGAAAATAAGCACGACACTTTCTGTTGAAAATAAGTAAAACACTTTCTGTGTAAAATAAGCACAACACTTTCTGTGTAAAATAAGCACAACACTTTCCTTGTAAAATAAGCACCACACTTCTTTGTAAAATAAGCACAACACTTTCTGTGTAAAATAAGCACAACACTTTCCTTGTAAAATAAGCACAACACTTTCTGTGTAAAATAAGCACAACACTTTCCTTGTAAAATAAGCACCACACTTCTTTGTAAAATAAGCACAACACTTTCCTTGTAAAATAAGCACCACACTTCTTTGTAAAATAAGCACCACACTTCTTTGTAAAATAAGCACAACACTTTCTGTGTAAAATAAGCACAACACTTTCCTTGTAAAATAAGCACCACACTTCTTTGTAAAATAAGCACAACACTTTCTGTGGAAAATAAGCACGACACTTTCTGTTGAAAATAAGTAAAACACTTTCTGTGTAAAATAAGCACAACACTTTCTGTGTAAAATAAGCACAACACTTTCTGTGTAAAATAAGCACAACACTTTCTGTGTAAAATAAGCACAACACTTTCCTTGTAAAATAAGCACCACACTTCTTTGTAAAATAAGCACAACACTTTCTGTGTAAAATAAGCACCACACTTTCTGTGTAAAATACTTTCTGTGGAAAATAAGCACAACACTTTCTGTTGAAAATAAGTAAGACACTTTTTGCACCCCCCACTCCTGAAATGTCCTCTTATTATGTCAAAGCTGTTATCATCATTTTCAAAATGGTGTTGTGAAGTTGACTGCCATTTTGGTTATTGGGCTAATTATTTGCTGGGAGGAGAGAAAGTGAACTCAAATTAAGCCATTATGATTAACATGCATCAAATTAACAACCTTTCATGAAGCTGAGAGTAATTTTATTTTAGGCAGAAAAAGATAAAAACTAGCTTGAAAGCAGGTTTGGTATCCGTTTGTTTTAAGACAATTATTTTGGTGTCAAGTTGTTTCACCAAATATTGTCTGAAGAATTTTCTTTTGAAACTATTAAAATGTTGACATTGATTGAAAAAAATAGTAGTTTGGGATTTTTTTTATTATTATTATGAAAATTAAGAATTTGAGACAATTTCTCCTTTTTTAACATTAAAATTACATTTCTTACTGCTCAATTAAGTTCTACATGTACTTTTAACCCTGTACTTCATATTGACTCATTTTGACACATACACAAACAGGCCGAGCAGACCCAGATCAGACAGCTCCTATGGAACCATCTGATCTGGGTCTTCTGTAGGAGCTGTCTGATCAGGGTCTCCTCTGTTTGCGCATATACAATATTGTAGCTAATTTTCTACATAATCATCCGCGATGATGAAAAAATGCATTATTTCATAAACCAATTAATGATCAGTCAATTAATATTCATCAAATCATAAATTTGTACATGAATATTCATGAAGTAAAATTTCAAGGGATTAGAAATACTAATCCAATATGAAGATCAAATGTCTTCTTTTTTTTAAAAATTACATCATGTACTTATAACACAGTTCTAGATAATGTATGCCATTCAAGAAAACTTTGCAACGGTATCCAGTAACTTTACTGCACATTCTCTATCTCAGTGCTCTACAGATATATCCTGACATCTCAATCAGTCACCATAGATTTTTATTCAGTTTTATTTTTCAGTGTCACATGCATTAAATTCTTTCTGGTAGCTCCTCGTTTGGCGCTCAGCATATATACAGGGTAGTTCCAGGACTGGTTGGAACAGTGTCAGGTTAATGTGACTGGGTATGGTATCATGCCATATACAGTGTGATGCACTGCATCTGTCTGACGTACACATAGTCTCTAAATGACTGAAATACTGTCGGTAAGATGTTACACCTCACATTTCTCAGCAAGGCTGTGGGCCATTGAGACGATATTCCTGCAAGTTCAGTGAGTCTAATCACAAGATTATGTTATCCTGAAGGCACAATAAAGACAGATTTCTAACACCTTATAACTCCAGTATTAGATTTTAGATATGTATTCGTAAAAATGGGAGGGGCTATTTTTTTTATTCTCAATTTTAGCTTGGATGTATTTTCAAAGAAAATAAGTCTAAGTATTGTCATCCGTCTGATGTCGTTGTTTGTGTTGTCATTGTGAAAAAAACATAACTTCAAAACTATTAAACCTTCAGTCATCAAACATCACATACTTGCTCATTATCACAAGGGCTACATTCCCATCAAGGGTCATAACTCTTATGTCCATTTGGACCAAAATTATCTTTCCTTTTAATTTCCTTCTAATTAAAAAAAATGAAATAGACAAGTGATGGCATCCACATGCATTATCATTTTTTATTTTTTTTTGTCTTCAGAGTGTTATAAAAGAGGTGTGTCTATAAACTACTCTGAAAGATCACCTAGGCTAATTAAATATTCAACTGCCTAAATTGTTATTACCTTCTGAGCCTCTAAACAGATGCATTTTAGCAAGTGTGATCTAAAACAGGTTACCTCCCTTGTATTTCTCTCCAGCCCAGATTTACATTATAGGGAGATAATTCAGCAGAGAAGCAGGTCTAGCTCCTAACTTCCAGACAGTTGAACTGTTGGTAGGATGATGCTTTACAAATTGTGTGGTGCGGAACAAGTGTGAACAGTAACATCTGATGAAAATTACTGCTATCATTGTTGTCTGACACTTCTTGTGGGTCAACAAAGTTTAAAATATATCTGCTTTCCCTGCAATCATAAGTCTATCTTCAGGTTGCAGACTAATATTGGTGTAAAATGCAGTGTGGTTAAATTTAAGTCAATTGTGAGAAAATAATGGACACAATTGAACAGAGTGCACTCTTCGACCAGAGTAATGAAATATTGGTAATTGACAGTTTCCAGGACGAAAGATTTCCCGTGATATTTTCTTAAATCCAAATTGAGATAAAGAAATTGAATTTTAAAATGATCAAGAAGTATATGATAGGGTTCTAGCAATCTTGCTTGAACTAGGCACACCTCTAACTTGATAATGAACTGAATTGCCTGAAATGAGCCTAATTTTGTTTTACATTTATGGAGAGAAAATATGTTTCAAAATTTCCTCTGAAAGTTATTGAAAGAGTGTTTAAAAAGCTAGTAATTCAATGTGTTGTATAAGGATGCTAATTGCAATGTCAAGACAGTGATGTTTCAACAATTACAACAGAGACAGTGACCAGGCAAGGGACACAAATCAGTTGTGTGATACAGGATGATAAACAGAAACCCATGGTGAAAGAGCTGAACAGTTGCAATTTTGATCAATGACCAACATTTAGTTTAGATGGTTTAAGCTTTGGATTAATTGCTTCAAAGTTATTTAACCTCAGCTTCACTCTGTGACCTTGAGCATGTCTCAGGTGACATATAAAAAATACTTACAATTGTGTATGAGATGATATTAGGTCAAGGTCACAGTTAATGACTACATGGGTGTTACGACATAGCCATCTTAATCTCGTATAGTATACCATTGTTACAGGGATATTTATCACCTTCTTTGATATTAACTGAAGTTTTCTCAAAATTAGAAATAGGATAAGCAGGAAAGAGGAAAATGAGCAGACTCTAAAGGTCAAGGACAAAGTTCCTGGTATCATTCACCTCTCTCACATGGTGACAGTCTGTATATTTTGTGGGGGTGTGAAGCCGCAATAATTTTATGTATTGACGCTGCTGCCCTTGAATACTCTACTGTCATTTGGAAAACCTTATGACCAAGCGGAGGAGCAGTGATAGTTACTGCTGTGAATAATTTACTGCTAGCCCTGAAATATAGAGACATGAAATAGTTTATTGTGAAAGATCACAAAAAGTTGAGTAAATGTGCTATATATCAAGCAATAGTCCATGAATATTTGATATCATCTTAAAGCTGCTGCTATTTCATGCAGAGATTTGTCGAGGACTTCGAGTTTAATTTGTCGCCTTTTTTTTTTTCTTGGAATTAATGTCAGAGAAACAGATTATTTTCTTTTTATGTTAGTAAGCTTTCTTTTTTTCCTAATGATAAAATTTAATATTTTTCCCTAAAGTAAATTAATGTTTATTTTTATGCCTGTAGGAATAAGATTTCCCCAATTTGTAAGGATTTAAATCCTAATTATCAACAAAGATTCCATTTCAAAATGTCATTGTCGTATACAAAGGAAGCTAAATTGCTTTAAGATGGAGATGATATTTAATATTTAAGAGATTTACACCATTTTGTGTTGTGAGATTCAGAGATTAGTCCTGCTAACGGCCTACTATCATGACCTTACTTTGTGAACTTTTCCCTATATATATCATAATGTTCAAATGCTGTTGATAATTTATGACATAGAGCAACATTGGGTATTATAGACCACTTATGGTTTAAATCACATGACTTATTTTGAAATGGGTTTATTGTACGCTTACCTTCGTTTATTACTAACAACTAAATATTGGCTTTAAATGTAGTGTATTACCGACCATATTTCTTTCAGATTTAATGTGAAATTGACAAATAAAATAAACTGAGGTTGATGGGTCTATTATCAACCACTGCGGCAATTATCAACCAAGTTCAGGGATTGATAAAAAACAACAACAAAAAACACCAAAATAACAAATAAATAAGAACATGATAAGCTGCACACCTTTATAGATGTGAAAAGCAATGAATTTGATCTTAATATAAAATATACTACGCTATACTGCATGACAATATTATTGTCAATATTATTCAACAGTAGATCTAAATATTATTTGAATGGTCAGACAACATTTTAAATCATAAAGAGGATAATGCACACTTTACTGAAGAAAAAATCAGATAAGTTGCAAGAGTTAAAGAGTCTTAACTATGAAAACCTTCTTAAACAGTTTCACACTAACTTTAGGCGTACTGATTGTAAAATTGGCCTAGGATAAGTACAGCACACACTTATAAACAGTACTTGCAATGGAATGGATAATGTTGCTTTCCCAGACGGAAATATCTGTCAAAATAGGGTCCCCTGCACGTCGTTGGTATCTGTGCCCCTGACCGAACTCCGCCACCTTTTTTTTTATCATAGTTTCGCAACAATTTGTCACACAGCCAAGCGTCGTTAGGAATTGTTAACTCAGGTGATGTTTGTACGATAACTTGATTAAAACAGGAATTTATTCAAAATTTTATCTCACACTGCTCTCTTGACGTGCAGTAGAACCTCGCCAAACCGAACATCATTAAACCGAATTCCTCGCCATTTTGAAGTTTATTTTCGGTCCCGATTTCTTCCCTTCTTATTTTAACTAAAAATAAAATGTTTAATCCAATTTCGCTATTTCGATTTTTTGCTATTTCAAGTAAAATCCGTCCGAGGTCATTATGTACATTTTTCAATTTTTATTTCGAAGTCAAATTTCATAAATTTTTGTGAACTAATTATCGTTCTTATTATCATTCGTATCCGGGTCAGTAACCCAGTTTATTTTGCGGAGGCAATTGGAGTGATAGCTCAGGCAAGTTTTTCACACCTTTTTTCGAGATTGGGTTGGGCAACGTGTGTCCCACCGGAAATGTTGATTATTGCTAATCGATGTCTGACAGGTTGCATAATATGCATGTGCCAGAAGATAAACCCAGGTGTCAGATCTTTAGTACATTCCATATCATAGCATTCGTCACTGGCATGCGACGCTACCTGAAGCAGCAGATCGACAGTAAAAATATGTATCTTTGTTTGACATGGTAGAATGATTATGTTCATCAGAAGCATCTAAGTAGATTATGATATATTTTCATTACTTTTCATAACTTGCAAACAGTATATACGTACACCTAATAGGTGGTTTTCATGGCATAACGATTTCCACAATATGCACTGGTAATGAAAACGCAGACATGCACGCTCACAAACTGAAATTTCCATCGGATTTTTAATCTGAATAATCGTTATTTCGAAGTTTTCAGCTTGGTCCCAAGGACTTCGATTTAACGAGGTTCTACTGTATATGTTATTTTCTTGATACACAATGATTTTCATGAAGAATGGCCCTTTTATGCTCATATCATTAAAATGAAATTATCTTGTAAATTCCATCTATTATGTTTACATTTTTATAAAAATAGAAATCACTTGTGTATAATTCCCAACTTCTACATGTATGCATCACCTAGGTGGCGGAATTAGGTATAAACAAATGATGTCATAATATTTGACTCCTAATTAAATGTTATTTCCAGTGAATATTCATTTGTAAAAGAATGTTTTTAGCGTATCAACGTGAATGAATGGAATTTATTGCTATGTGAACAGTATCTGTTCTATGTATTGTATTTATGTTGTATTTCACAATTAAAGTTTAGAGTAGTGTGGTCTAGGCACTCGAGTCCCATATATGTATAGCTAGTGACTAAATTTTTATTGGGTCTTGATTAGGAAAACCTCCTTTTCTGCTATAAATAGAATATTCTGTACCCATGATTCCTTTTACTCATAAAAAAAAACCTTAATTTGAATGGTCCATGATTCCCAAACCTGGAAAATGTCGGCCATAGTTATCGATCACACATGTTACAAAGGTCAAATGGGTTATAAGATTTAAATCATTTTGGGAAGGGTAACTAAAACATTCCTAAAACATCTTTAGTTAACAAAATGTCAGGTTTAACAATGGCAATTGCATTGAATTTCGGTTTCAAAATGTACACGGTGTTTACCTACACTGATAAGATGGCCATTTTGGTTGATGTAAAAGTGACAAAAACATGTTTTTTTTATACGCCGCCGGAGGCAGTTGAATATTGGCGTCATCTTCTCCGTCTGTCCGTCCGTCCGTCCATTTCTTGTGAACGCAACTCCTCCTTTGTTTTTGAATAAATCTTTTCAAAACTTGGTCAATGTTATAACTTTAATGGGTAGATGTGCATGAAGTGGCGATTTTCCGGTTCATTGATTTTTACAAGATTTGTGTTCCTTGAAAGTTAGTATCTGTAGCTGATTGATATTGCAGCCTTGTGAATGCAAATCTTCCTACATTTCTGAACAAATCTTTTCAAAACTTGATCAGTGGCATTACTATAATGGGTAGATGTGCATGATGTGGTAATTTTCCGGTTCATTGATTTTTACAAGATTTGTGTCCCTTGAAACTTAGTCTCTGTAGCTGATTGATATTGCAGCCTTGTGAACGCCATTCCGTGTATGTTTCTGACCTAATCTTTTCAAAACTTGGGCAATGTCATAACTATACTGGGTAGATATGCACAAAGCAGGGATTTTGATGTTCATCAACATTTGCAATAGTTATGCCTTTCTAAACATGGTCTCTTGAAAACACAACTCAAGTTTCTAAACAGTTTAAAGTGCATAAAGCAGGGATTTTCTGGTACAGTGAATTTGCAAGAGTTATGCGGAGAAAAAAAAGGATTCATATTGATACTGCTTGGTGTCTTAATAGGTTCAACAGGGCGTACCCCAGAGCCTCTTACTACTGTTAGTTTGAGTCCACTCAGGGACATGTTAGAAGGGATTACAATCCCTGCTGAAGTTTGGTGGTTTTCTTTGGGTAAAAAAACTTGTTAAAAACAACAAAACAAATTCAAATATGGAGCTATGGGATATTAAAAATATGAAATATGAACATACACTCACCCTTTTAGGAGCAAACAGATTTATTTACATGTATGAGCTTTTCTGATTTAAGTTAATTCCAGTCAGCTAGGCTGGTTAGCAGAGTAAGACTTTTAATTCTGGACAAGTGTGGATAAACTGTTTTGCTCAAGAAAACACCCAGCTGCCCCTATCTTTTCATCATCTTTAGTGATTGCCACACTTTGAGAAAAGTATATTCGCGAATATACTGCTCTTTCAGCTAAATTAATTGGTCTCACAGACTTTATTATGAGCTTATGCTTACAGAAATGTTAAAAGCAATAATTAAAAGGACCCTCTTGGTCTTTATATTTTGTGGTGGCGTATATTGTGGTAGCATTGGCACTCTTGTCTCAGAAATAGTAATGACATCAAAATATGACGTAAAAATTATGCAAGAAAAGGGTACGCAGCTGAAAATTATGATAGTTTCAAAGGAATGGTTGATAATTGCCAATGGTCAAAATTACCCGCCAACGCTCTATTTAACTTTCACCATCATGCATTTCAAGTGTGGCAGTAGGGGAGTCTCTCCAGAACAGAATTGGAAGACCATCATATCTAATTCTTAGGATTGTTGATGGCTGGGGTACAGTTAAACATTCATGGGGGACAATTTATTTGTTTGAGTATTGAGATGTTTCTAGTTTCCGTACCTGATGTGTTTGAAAAGAAATATTCATGAAAAGAAATTCTATCTGATGATTATCGGTACAATGTATATATATTGTGTAGTAATTGCACAGCAGTATATGCAGTTGGATTAGTCCAGAACATCTTAATTCCATTTCGATAATAATTTTCATGCCTCTTTGATTTGATGATAAACTTTAAAATAGGAAAAGCAAAGTGAAAATTATGACAACCTCAATATTACTTCCATGATAATTAGACCAGTAATAGTTTTCTCATCTCTCTCAGTATATTGGATAAAATAGGATTGTTGGAAGAAGGTTTTACTGATATTTTCTTTGGTTTTCATTAGTGTATATACAGTCGAACCTGGTCCAACGGCCACCTGCTAGCAGCGACCAACTGCTAACAACGGCCACTTCAAATTCCCCCCGACCAATTTCGTTATATATTACACCTGCTATCAGCGACCAACTGCTTACTACGACCAACGGCCACCATATTTGACCCCATTTGCTACCCCACACTGGTACGAACGGCCACGCGCCACTGACACGCCCCATCAGGAAGTTGCGTAACGGCTTACACCGTTAGGTGAGAGCCGAACAATAGATTTGAGACAATACCGTAATCATCGAGGGTGGCGAGGATGGTTTCCATAGTGACCATTACTGTTCGTACAGGTGGTGTTTGTCAGGTGTGGATGACCTTAATTGGCATTGATTAGCAAGATGTCTTCCTCATTTTTAATCCGGGAAAATGATAACAATGATTGAGTGTAAAGTGCGGTGCTTCAAGCGTGTTTAAGATGCGGTCTTGTCATTAATTATAAATAATTTTTTGGTTTGTTTTGTTTTCAAAGAGTTTAGAGAGAGAAAAAAAAGCCCCTTATCTGTATCTCTGTTAAAAATACACGAGGTATTGAGGACCGTATAATAGCCGACGCTCAAATTGTGGATTACTCGGATTTTATCGCCAGACATAGTAAAGAGTGTAACATGTTTTCGCGTTATGAGAAAGTTGGTTTTAACACAGAAACACTTTATTGATTGAAGGTTGATCAGAATCAATTCTCACATTACAAATACACATTATTCTATGATTATTACGTATATTCTACAACAAACGAACACATATACGCATTCTTATGCTTTCATTCTGTTTCGTATCTGCCTATTCATTCTTCTGTCTTCAAGCTCCATGGTAACAAAACAACGCTGTGAAAATCTTACACAAGACAAATACATGTTTGTTGTTCAAAATGTTATTCATTTATGAAATCAATTATTAAACATTATTATGTTTTCACATTTGTTATTTTAAATATGTATATCCTCCTATAAATAAATTTCTGCACATAATTGGAACTTAAAGAGAGAGAGAGAGAGAGAAAGAGAGAGAGATGACCACATACATATATGTACAGTCACGAACATCAGACAAAACATGACACCTGCTAACAAAGGCCACCTGCTAACAAAGGCCAAAATTGTAATTTCCCTTGGGTGGCCTTTGTAAGCAGGTTCGACTGTATATATATATATATATATATATTCATTAGTATATACAGTAGAACCTCGTTAAATCGAAGTCCTTGGGACCAAGCTGAAAACTTCGAAATAACGATTATTCGGATTAAAAATCCGATGGAAAGTTCAGTTTGTGAGCGTGCATGTCTGCGTTTTCATTACCGGTGCATATTGTGGAAATCGTTATGCTGTGAAAACCACCTATTTGGTGTACGTATATACTGTTTGCAAGTTATGAAAAGTAATGAAAATATGTCATGATCTTCTTAGCTAATGCTTCTGATGAACATAATCATTCTACCATGTCAAACAATGATACATATTTTTACCGTCGATCTGCTGCTTCAGGTAGCGTCGCATGCCGGTGACGAACGCTATGATATGGAATGTACTAAAGATCTGACATCTGGGTTTATCTTCTGACACATTCCTATTATGCAACCTGTCAGACATCGATTAGCAATAATTAACATTTCCGGTGGGACACACATTGCCCAACCCAATCTCGAAAAAAGGTGTGAAAAACTTGCCTGAGCCATCACTCCAGGTGCCTCCGCAAAATAAACTGAGTTACTGACCCGGATACGAATGATAATAAGGGCGAAAATTAGTTTACAAAAATTTATGAAATTTGACTTCGAAATAAAAATTGAAAAATGTACATTAATTGCGACCTCGGGACCGGAATTTTACTTCGAAATAGCGAAAAAATCGAAATAGCGAAATTCGGATTAAACATTTTATTTTTAGTTAAAATAAGAAGGGAAGAAATCGGGACCGAAATAAACTTCGAAATGGCGAGGAATTCGGTTTAACGATGTTCGGTTTGGCGAGGTTCCACTGTATATATATATATACCTCAAGTTAAATATGACGCAGACTGGTAACCCTCAAGTTAAATATGACACGGACTGGTAACCCTCAAGTTAAATATGACACAGACTGGTATCCCTCACGTTAAATACAACATGGACTGGTAACCCTCAAGTTAAATATGATGCAGATTTGTAACCTTCAAGTTAAATATGATGTGGACTGGTAACCCTCAAGTTAAATATTCGCCATATGTGCAGGGATTTATTTCATACTAAATAGTAATGTTTGCTTTTATCTTTAGAGAATGCCCTTCTCAAATCATCTCTTACAGTTTATGTGGATATATTTAACAGTTTATGAGCAAGTTGAAATAATTTGAAGACTTAAAAAGGAAAAAAAAGCATATGAGAAATAATTTGAGAAGTTTTGTTAATTCATGCCTGCTATGACTTGGTTTTTCAAGTAATTTATTTCCAATGCCTGTCACACAAAAAGGATTTCTTCATAATTTCCATCATTCCGTGTCATGTGCCCACATGATATGTTAGTGTCGCCAAAAATCTTGAGATCACAAGCTGACATGACGCCCACTATTCCAACCCCACAGTGTAGAAGCCCACACTGAATTCGTGTCAACATTTGGCATTGTTGAGATCGTATGACAGTGTCTCATAATTGATCAGAAGATAACTATAAACATGTTAACTGCTTAAAAACATGCAGCACGTTTTGCTTATGGGAAGATAATGTTTGTGCGTAGCATTCATTGACAGTCTGTGATGATGGAGCGTGCAAATTGCACCAGGAATCAGCTCCCCTTGTACCATCCATTGCATGCCTGCCCTCTGTTATGCAGTCAGTGTTACATATGGCTTGATGAAGTCATTGATAAAAAGTTGTGGACCACATTAGGCTGGTGGATAAATCCTTCCCACAGGCAATGTTCCATGTCAATCATGCAGATGAGATTATCAACCCCTCTCTACAGTTATATCCTGTGTATTATTGAAAAGGCAAAACACTTGGGTATTGTTATACATTGGAACAATGTTTTCCCATTTGGTTTGTTAAAAACAGTATAAGCTCATACAAGTGCATTTCATGTATATTAATTTAACTGAAGTTCTCATTAATTCTGACTTTATAATTTTTCAAGTATTGATCAATTTTATTTTATCTAATGTACAAATAGGATCTCAAGGGACAATATTAACATATATTTTTTTTGTTCAGTATTATAAATCACAGATTAAAGATGTGCACAACTAAATGAAAAAATATACAGATGCCGACTTTGATCAAGCATTTTCTGTTACATCAAAAGTACAGTAGAACCCCTTTAAACCGGACAAGGTTGGGGACAACATAAATTTCCGGTTTAGAGGGGTTTCCAGTTTAGAGGGGTTTTGACCTTTTGAACAACAAACCATGTCTTTATATACATGTACATGTATAAATGTAATGCAGTATATGTGTTTCAATTTCATAGATCTGTAAAAAATAAAATAATAATTTTTTAAGGCTGTAATATTTTTTTTGTTTTTATTATTTTAAGTTACTCTTTGCTGAAACTTGCCACAATTGTGGGTTTTGGAACAGATTCAGAGTCTCTGATTAACTTAATCTTGTCTTCAAGAGACAGTTCTATTCTTCTACGTTTTGTCGGAGGTTGAGACATGATGATCTGTTGAAATTTAAAATTTAACTGATAAATCACAAAATGAATTCTAGCTACCACTTTTGTAATTTAATCAAAGAAGCTTATTTTCTATTGTTCACAGATCGTAAATCTATTGGTTACTATTGTTTATTTAACTGTCAATCACAATCCTGTCCTTAAGTTTCACAGTTAGACTTACCAAACTACAATTTCTAACGCCTCTCGTGTTAATTTTGGGGATCATTACTAATTTCAAACGCTGATTGTCGGATTAAAATTGTTTTCATAACACTCATTATCGGTCGTTCCTTACATCCAATGCACCGGCTAAGTGTATTTTTCACACCTATGTTGATCACACGATGCACCAACAGTGGCGAAATGGCGGAACCCTACAGGTAGAATTAATTGCCTCAGGCAGTTTGGTGTTTTGAGTTTGTGAACTGTTTATTGGGTTGATGTCAGGTCCCAGACACGTGTTCGGTTTCCAGGGTGACTTTTCCGTTGCTATGAATGAAAGTGTGCCCCAAAATACGTCCGGTTTCTGGAATGCAGGGTTTCGGGTATACAGAGTTTACGATTATATGAAATAAATAAGGGTTGAAAACGGGACCAAAACTTTTTTCCAGTTTAGAGGAAATTCCGGTATATAGGAGTTCCGGTTTGGAGGAATTCCACTGTACTATCAAGCGTTTGCTTCTGTACAGCCTGACTGGTGGCAGCTTCTCTCCAGCACAAGAAGTTATCTCTGTACAGCCTGGCTGGTGGCAGCTGCTCTCCAGCACAAGAAGTTATCTCTGTACAGCCTGACTGGTGGCAGCTGCTCTCCAGCACAAGAAGTTATCTCTGTACAGCCTGGCTGGTGGCAGCTGCTCTCCAGCACAAGAAGTTATCTCTGTACAGCCTGGCTGGTGGCAGCTGCTCTCCAGCACAGAAGATATCTCTGTACAGCCTGACTGGTGGCAGCTGCTCTCCAGCACAGAAGATATCTCTGTACAGCCTGCCTGGTGGCAGCTGCTCTCCAGCACAAGAAGTTATCTCTGTACAGCCTGACTGGTGGCAGCTGCTCTCCAGCACAAGAAGTTATCTCTGTACAGCCTGGCTGGTGGCAGCTGCTCTCCAGCACAAGAAGTTATCTCTGTACAGCCTGGCTGGTGGCAGCTGCTCTCCAGCACAAGAAGAAATCTCTGTACAGTCTGACTGGTGGCAGCTGCTCTCCAGCACAAGAAGTTATCTCTGTACAGCCTGGCTGGTGACAGCTGCTCTCCAGCACAAGAAATTTTCTCTGTACATCCTGACTGGTGGCACAAGAAGATATCTCTGTACAGCCTGGCTGGTGGCAGCTGCTCTCCAGCACAAGAAGTTATCTCTGTACAGCCTGACTGGTGGCAGCTGCTCTCCAGCACAGAAGATATCTCTGTACAGCCTAACTGGTGGCAGCTGCTCTCCAGCACAGAAGATATCTCTGTACAGCCTGCCTGGTGGCAGCTGCTCTCCAGCACAAGAAGTTATATCTGTACAGCCTGACTGGTGGCAGCTGCTCTCCAGCACAAGAAGTTATCTCTGTACAGCCTGACTGGTGGCAGCTGCTCTCCAGCACAAGAAGATATCTCTGTACAGCCTGGCTGGTGACAGCTGCTCTCCAGCACAAGAAATTTTTTCTGTACATCCTGACTGGTGGCACAAGAAGATATCTCTGTACAGCCTGACTGGTGGCAGCTGCTCTCCAGCACAAGAAGTTATCTCTGTACAGCCTGACTGGTGGCAGCTGCTCTCCAGCACAAGAAGTTATCTCTGTACAGCCTGACTGGTGGCAGCTGCTCTCCAGCACAAGAAGATATCTCTGTACAGCCTGACTGGTGGCAGCTGCTCTCCAGCACAAGAAGTTATCTCTGTACAGCCTGACTGGTGGCAGCTGCTCTCCAGCACAAGAAGTTATCTCTGTACAGCCTGACTGGTGGCAGCTGCTCTCCAGCACAAGAAGATATCTCTGTACAGCCTGGCTGGTGGCAGCTGCTCTCCAGCACAAGAAGTTATCTCTGTACAGCCTGGCTGGTGGCAGCTGCTCTCCAGCACAAGAAGTTATCTCTGTACAGTCGGCTGGTGGCAGCTGCTCTCCAGCACAAGAAGTTATCTCTGTACAGCCTGACTGGTGGCAGCTGCTCTCCAGCACAAGAAGATATCTCTGTACAGCCTGACTGGTGGGTTGCTCTCCAGCACAAGAAGATAACTCTCTACAGCCTGTTCTACTTTGGTTCCTTAGTAGCATTGTTGTAACAGGCTTTGCTTCTGACTTTGATTCTTGTCACCTATGTTTCTTTTTTTTTCACTTCTACAGGAATAGATGTGAGGCCCTTCAGAACACTGTTTTGTTATCCATTTAATACTGTTTTTACCAATAAGGTGGTTTATAAAGTAACACCTGATTCAGTATCCATAGTTTGGGAAGCAGCTCTAACCCTATCAAGTGCAGATTTTTTAGTTTTGGTGAATTGGTAGTAATACTATAATACTACTTCTTTATAAGTAATTTAACAAAATAACATTCTTTTGATATATTTGGTACATTTAGTATGGATGTATCATCACATAGTTATGGCTCTTTCCTGTGCACACTTTGGGCTAGAATTTGATTAAACTTCAGGTAACAAGCCTTGTTGTGCATATCAGCATGTTATATCGGAATGTTTACCATGGAGTTATGACCCTTTGTTTATTTTGTGATAATGAATTTTTGTCTGGAGCAAGGGATTTACTTGAAACTTATAAAATAGATAGATAGTGAGTAGTCCCAAGAACCATAACTCCACGTGAAATAATTTTTATCTCCTTTTATTTCAGAATTATCCTATGGTTGCATGCAAGGACTCTTTGATGGCCTATGCTTTCTTTTCTCTGATAAAGTAATATGGGTGGGAGGTGGGAGGTACTCCATCACCTTCAGTGAAGTTCTACCTATAGTCTGTTAGTGATCAATTTCTCCTGAATTTCAATAAAGATCCTTGACCTGGTAAAATTTGTGGTGAGACCAGGTGCATAACAAAAATATAATGTATAATTTGACCCAGTATGTTCATACTGACTTGAATCTAGAAATTTAATAAATTGTTTATAAGTTAAGAGCTCCATAAAACTCCCTGAAACTCATAAATGATAATTTACACTCATTTCATTCTAATTTTTCAGTGTTATCTAATCACTAGAATGTCAGTTGGCAGTTCTGTCTCCAGTTTAAGTAGATCTCTGTCACTCAGGAGCCTGATCTTTAAATACTGTCTAACAATGGCTGACTAGGCAAGCTTCTGTGTCACGCAGATTAGATCACATTTTTTTACAGAAGTGAGTTACAGTCTGATAGAGATCTCTATACTGAACAGAATGAAATTGGTTCTTCTTCAGCAATACTCAACTGTCACCAAGCAATTTGACATGGGTGGAGAGCTTTGTCAAGCTTCTCAGACAATCCTGACTAGATCTTGATCTTCCGGAAGCTTTTCATTTTGATTGTAGTTTAACCTGAAGTCTAGACAAGTATTTTTGACATACTCGAGTGGCTGTCACCGTCAGTCGCTAATTAAAATGTATTTATTTAAATTTTGTCTGACAAATATGAAAATTAAATGTCCATGAAAAATACTGGTAGTCTAACTTTGTTAATAATGATGTCTGAGGCTCTTGAAATAAAAAATGGAAATCTTCATGCCACAAAGGCTTATATACTTGATTTCTGCTGGGAAAATATTTTTCCTCATTTTTTTTTTATGAATGTTCCATCATAATGAGAGCCAGTATTGATCATTTGTGTAGCTATACCAGTACTCTTAAGCCATATTTTCTGTTCAATGCCTTGAATATATCCGCACAATTATTATGTTCTTCATATTGTATTTGGACTTAATTTTCTATATCTTAACTGCTTTTAGCCAAAGCTGGATGGTATAAACACAAAGAAAAAAAAGATAATTGAAGTTTAATGAAACCAATATAGTTACTTTAATAACCTTGGAAGTGTTTGTGTGTTAAATGGCAAATCCTAATATAGAAGTTTTATATTCCTGGGGTTGTAAAACTTGAAATTTATGTAAAAAGATGAAAAATAATAATGCTGAATCAAGAGTTGGTCATAAATATTTCAGCTGGATGTAAATGACTAGGCTACGTTATTGGACAGGAACCACTAATGGTTAGTTAGGGCCTTGTAGAGACAGAAATATATATACAGACATGTAGGATATGGAATTTATTGGCTTAAGCAAGGTTTTCACTTCCTATATCAGTAATTTTCCTGCCATTTTCAAGAGCAAGGGCCAAGTCATAACGGATATTTTAGGACTTAATAGTACCGTGTGATAGTTTGTACATCGGGATATTTTTGGTATACTTCATTATTTTGAGCCATCAGCCTGAAGTTGTCAAAGTAATTCATCTGCCTTTGTCAGATATGACAATATATGATTTTGGGATAATGTTGTATAAATAAATATGTAAATAAATGTGTACCAGAATGCAGTACTTAGGTCAGGTTAAGATTTTTATTGTCTTATTTTCCATTGGCCAGAATGTTACTTCAAGTTGGAAATTGCTTCCCTATATAACAATGGAATCATTCTGTTCTTGTTTTGTTTTTTTTTGTTAATTACCCTACCAAATGGCACAGACATTTTTGTCTCAAGATGAGATCATATCCAAACCTCAGTGATGGATGAGGGACATTATATAAAAAAGCCAAAGGGTGAAGAATATGTATTAAGGCTAAAGCTTGCTTAAAGGCTTGCTTTAGTGGCCCTGTTTCGCAATCATCAGATAACAAAAATGGCAGGAAGCTGAATGTTTATGAAAACAGACAATAGTTACTTAAATTTTTATGTTAGCTACACCAGATTGCCCTCAACATTTGAGTTATTCATTAAACTTTCCTAAAATGTGAGCAATTCATTTAAATAAGGCATCCATAGGCAAAGATCAAGCAGTGTGGTGTTGACTGATTCATGACTAAACAGTCTGGAAAGATGGTTGACCTTTATGAAACTAACAAGTGCATATTAATTGAAAATAATGGCTACCAGGGGTGCGATAAATATCTAAAGTGTTAGATATTGATCTGTATGAAAAAGGATTTTAGAAATTTTCCCTAATAATTAAGTACCCTTCTGTTTTCTTGGTAAATGCCTGTTTTTTGTGTTTTTTATTTAATTATTGGTTTACCAGGAAACTTAAGGCTATACATTCATGTCAGGCTTGGATTTATGTAAGGTGATTAAAGTGGAAAGGTTGTCAGTTACCTTCAGAGGCTCTGACATGAGTACTGATTCAATTCTCTAAAAAAGATTGGGGTAATTGATTGCTGTTCAGTGAACCCTGGTTCAAACTTCGGTGATGGATTCAGGAGGCGCCAACATGCCCAAGGCAGAGCATGTGTTGCAGGTAGACCTCAGATCGGATGCTATCTCTTACATTTGACGCCAAGGGCTTACGAAACACTGACTTCAGTAGATGATATGAAATATTAAGATGAGTCTTGGAATAGTTTTAAACCAATCGAACTAGCAAAAAATTACAGTAAAACACAAATTTCTTTGTTTATATGTGTTGCTTTTCATACCTGGTCACTATGCGGAGCTTAGTAGAGATGAGGAACCTTGTACATCTATACTTCCTTGGGATATAAGTTCTGCATTTTTATTTTTCCTCATTCTGAAGAGATATTAATCTTATTTTTGATATGTAGTTGTAAACGAGTTAGAGATTGGGTTTACAGTTAACACCCTTTTTCAAGGCATTTTAGCTTTTTTTTCTTAGTGGACAGAGTTTTCTAAAATTTTGCCTGTAAGTACTATAGACTAGTTATTTGAATTAAAAATAGAAGGTCACCATTCTCTCTTTATAGAGATTTATATTATAAACTTATGGTAAAACACCACTGTTTGCTAAAATTTGTTGAAAAAATAAAAGCATTAAAAAATTAGAAAGATTGCATCCTAAATACTATAATTACATATCAAAATGATATTTTCAAACTTATTTTGTGTATTAAGTTACAGGTGAAAATACTGTCAAACATGCAAGGAAAAAACAAAACAAGCAAAAATCGCCATTGTGTCAAAATGTAAACAAAAACTACATAAAAACTATGAATTTTAAATATATTTATTTTGATAAAAACAATTTCAGTAGATAGATTTTCTTTATTTTTCAAATCTAATCCTCTGATATAAATACTTTCTAAAAATGCAAATAAATGTATACCTCACCATGTTTATTGAAATTTAAGCCAAATTTGTATAAAAACACTAATATGTTACTTTTTGGCAAATATACTTTTAATCATGTTTTCAATACATAATTATAAAAAATTTTTTTTTTTTTTTACTGAAAGTTAATTTGAAATTCAAATTTTTTTTTACCAAAATTAAAATCATTGGTAATCAGATGAAACATCCTTTAATGAATTTGGCAGAATTAGAAGCCTAATGAACATGTCAACCTCTGTGTCATATAGCTATGTGTAGTTTTCACGAGTGTATTCATTAAAGATTGGATTATCCTCCTGTACATTCCCTGCTTATTTTATCACCTGATTTTCCTAATTATCTCCCCTTTTTATCACAACATGTGCTTGTTTAAATCTAAATTACTGCTGGTTTTTGACTGACTTCAGTCATTATTATTCTTAAATAGAAAGTGAAAATTGTGGAACTTAAAATAAAAAAGAAAATTGAATAAACTGTGGAACTGTGCAATGGATTTCACTTTTTATGTAGAACTCATTACGTGTTTCTTTTGCAGAATGCCGGAATGAATCTTTGAAGACCCATAGTGAAATGGCAGAGATAAATAGGTTCACATTGTAATGGTGACCTTTACATTCACATTTCTTGTCCCTACAAGCAGTTGTACTTCTTTTTCTCAATTAGAAAAGCTAGTTGGACACCTGCAGTTGCAACCATCTTTTTTAAACAGCCAACGTACTTGCTGTTTATTCACCAGCTTTATATCTCCGCATTGTTATAATGTGTCTGGTCTGTTACATGATAATGAGCACGTCACAATGGTTTTGTGACAACTTTCATGCATGTTGGCACTTCAGAACAACAGCAACAACACTTCTGGCAGCCGGTCATCCCCACCCCTCCTCCATATAATAATAATTGGGGTAACAAGTAGTGAGCTTGTCCGGTCGGTTTACTTTGATCAATTTTCACCAACAAATTGACTAATTTAAATGATATTTGATATGCATGTTTATCAAAAAATATGAAAACCAAGTTGGACTTTATGCAAAATCCGTAAATATTTGATCCTTTAATGTTCATCTCAATAAAATATTAGCCAATTCAATTTTGGCCAAACTCCTCCTAATTGAATGGATTTCAATTCATCTTTAAACATAGTACATGAATATCAAAGAGATGGCCTTGATGTATGAAAATTTTTATCCATTTTGAGAGGGAGATAAATTGTCCTTTTTTCCAAGGGGAGATAAACTGTCCTATTTCCAAGGGGAGATAATTGAACTTTAGCTTGTCTTAAGTCCTGATTTAAAAAGCAAACTGGCTATTCTGATATAATACTCCTACAGAAAAAGCTTAAGGATATCTCTATTTTGATTTTTGATATTGTCAGTAAACACAAAGAATGATAGGCTTATTATTAAAAATAAATCTAAGAGTATTTATTTTAATCATGTGAAAAAGAAATTAAAAAGAGAGATTTTCTAAAAATGATGTAATCACAAAAGAGTAATATTAATATTTTGTTGGAATTTCCTAATATTGAGATTGAGAAAAAAAGTGTGACTTAAAATATGCACATCAGTGTCATATTTGTGTTGCCAGCCAACACATAGGGATCACTTTGTCCCTTGGGGAGAGTGGCATCTGATTTGCTTGTCCAGCTTCTATCTTAGATAAACATGAGCAGATTTCATGAACTTTAGTATGATATTCATGGGGACCATATTTTGGATGATAATGATTTTCAATGAAAGCAAAGCTGGAGATATTGCTCTTTAACCCTTTCCCTCATATAGACTCATTTTGACGCACTCAATAGGTACCACATAAAGCCTGATCTGCAGAAAACCACAGTTAAACCTTACCAAATTTAATTACAAAATCCTCATTTCCAGACCACTGAGGAGCAGCGAACAGCATAAAACCTGATCCGCTCGCAGGCTCATCTGGTTTTATGCTGTTCGCATAGGTCTTTTCATGGTTTCCTCTATGAGGGAAAGGGTTAATGTAAACATAAACTTTACCTGCCATGCATTCAGTAAAAGTGACAGTTAGCTAACAGTAGCTAACAAATGCTATTTGGTACCCTGCTTACATTCTGTACATTGCTATAATACAGTGATGAGCAAATGTTATGTTTACTGAACATGCTCAAGATCTTTAACTCAAATAAATATGATGGGTCCTCATGAAATACTTTTTTTTTTTTTTTTAGACAAAATCTTGGGTTAGTTAACTTTTCAGCAAAACTATTTGGCAGAATTGGAATTATTGCCTTTAGTAAAACCAAGTCTCTCAAATAAATATAGACATATCTTTATAAAACTTGGATATATTGTGTGTGAGGAGAATATCTCCAATAGGTTCAGTGGAGCAGAAATCTCGTCTATGTTAAATTATAAAACACTAAAATACTGTAAGTTTTTCAGCTTCAAACACACACAGATCTAAATGAAATTTAGAAATAAGGATTTACTTAGAAATGAAGATTTACTTAGATGATTTTAATTACCAGAGAAATCATGTTAGAGGAAATGATATAAATAATATAAGTAAGCATCAACATATTTTTATGATTTTTTTGAGGATAAGTTTGATTTCCTGTGAAATGTATTGAGAACTAGTTAATAGAAAAATGATGAAATGAACAGCATTTCATGTTCTGCAAACCATGTGTATATATTTTTGTGTGCATTTGAAATTTTCATCAGATATTCATAGTTTTCAATACAGGCAACAAAAGTGTTAATGAATTTTTAGCTCACCTGAGCACTTTGTGCTCATGTGACCTTTTATGATAGATGGCTGTCTGTCGTCCGTTGTCCTGAAGTGTTTCAAACAACATCTCCTCTGAAATCACTAGGCAAAATTTTATAAAACTTGCCTATGATGTTCGTTGCATAATTAAAGCTCTACCAAAGTTGTTTCCGGTCCATTGCATATGTGGGTCACAGGAGCTTAAAATAGATTTTAAAAGTGAAATCTTAAAAAAATTCTTCTCTGAAATCACAAGGTCTGGAGCTTAGATATTTGGTGTGTGGCATTGTCTAGTAGACCACTACCAAGTTTGTTCAAATCATGACCCTGGGGTCAAAATCTGCCCCACCCCAGGAGTCTCTTGATTTTACTAATAGATTTATATAGAGAAAACTAGAAAGATTTTCTTGTCAGAAACCACAAGGACTAGAGTTTAGATATTTGGTGTGAAACATGGCCTAGTGGACCTCTAATCATGGCCATGGGGTCAGAATTGGCTTTGCCCTAATAAACTTCTGCATGGTTTATGTCTTAATACTATAACAGGCAATGAAAGCACTGTTTTTCAGGTGAGTGATTCAGGGCCATGTTTATCCTCTTGTTCACTTTACTAGTTTAAGAAAAGAAAAAAAAAGTAAGTTCTTGAACCCCCCAAAAAATCCATGCCAATTTTCAGAAATTTATTAGGTATTTTCATTTAAATCTATTTATAGCAAATTGATTCTGCCAAATTAAATCTTTTCCATTATGTTAATATGTTTATGCCTCACAATTGTAACTTGGTATGGATTGAATAATTTGAGCAGTCCAGAAATTGGTTTATGAGAAATTAATTGTTGTTTGATCCAATTACTGTATTAGTTTCTTTCTCTCCTGTGGCATTTAGGAATAATTGGACAAGACACAGTGTTTTCCTGGTCTCTACACAATTAGTTTGTTATTATGAGCTGCATTTTTAAACAAGTTTTCACTAGTACTGATTATATCCCAAGGGGTGAAGGTCATGGACCATTGTTGCTATGACAACAGAATAATAAGGTGGGATATTTGAATTTAAAATATCTTTATTCAAGTTTTGTTTAAAGAAGTTAAATATATTGCCTTTAAAAATACAAATTAAAATTTTATTTTTTATTTTCAGTTTATTACCATTTATATATGATGAGAATAATAACACAGTCTTTACCTTTTTCCAATAATTGTTGGTTTTATGTATTAAACCAAATACAGAAAATGAGGGTTAAATCCCTAACCACAATGTTTGCTACATTTATATACTATGCACAGTTCAATCAGTCTAATATCCAATTAACACATAGTAATATATAAGTATAATATAAAGGTAACATACATTTTGTCCAAAGTTTCAACCTTTGTGTTGACAGATTCCATTCCATACCATGTTTAATACACAGTAAAAATGACCAAAAAAACAAATCTGTGGATCTAGTGTCAGTACCTCTGTATCACAGGCAGGCAGTGCTATATTTGTGTCCTAGGCAACTAAAATATCCATTTAGACTTATTTTGACACATTGGCAAACAGTTTAGACTCGGGTTAGATAACTTCATCTAGCTCAGATTCTACACAATCTGCATGGCAAAGAAAAAACATATTTTGATATACAATAAGACTTACATCATAAGGGGAAACTAATCCTTATAATCATATCAAATGAGTTATCTCCCTCTTCTGAATCTGCAGACAAAGCAGCTGATATAACCAACAGGTCTTCAGTCTGTTGATTAGAAGAAAATTTGCGTAATGAACAGCTTAAATAAGCATATTGCTTCTCTCTCTCTTTCCCTATCTCTCTCTCTCTCCCTCTCTGTGTTTTCTGCAGTTTTTATCAATGTGGAACATTATGATGAATCCAGTTCAAGTAAATAGAAACAAATCATATTATGTGAAAGAATTAATTTTTGATACAATGGTCTTATGATTCATCAAAGTCCAACAGATTCAGCAAAAAACTACTAAAGAATGGCTATATTCAAGGAATCATGCAGATGTCCTTATTTTATAAGTGTACATAATTTGGTAACTACGTAGACATCATGTGTTTTATTTTTATTTTCATATTTTTTATTGCTTTACATTTATTACTTTCAGTTTAAGAAGTTTCTAAGAAATAAGTTTTTATTTACTGAATATTTGCTTGTTAGCACTACTGCATGTACAAGCCATTTAACTACCAGTGATATCCCATTTAATTTCCATTAAAGCAATAAAACCATTAATTTTTATTTATTTACTAGCTTGTCTATTTCAAAGAAAAAATCAAGCTATTACAATTGCTGGGTGGTTGTCATCATCGTCGTGCAAAAACTTTAATGTAGCCCATTACTCAAACAATTTTAAAGGTATAAACACAAAACTTGGAAAACTTTATAATCATGACAAGTCAAAGTTGTAAGACAAGGGGCATTATTCTGAAAGAAATATTTTTGGAGTTATGCCTCTTTTTAACTTAGAATTTTCGATAAAATTGCTTATTGATAGAATATTTTTAAAACTATCAAAGATATTGTACTCATTCTTGGCATACTTGGCAAAGGAGACAAGTGAAAACTAAGTGATCAGTATTTTTAGAGTTATGCCCCTTTATCCCATATAAATAATTGAACTTTTACATAAATAACAAAATCTTGAACATTTTCAAAGTTATTTTATTCTAGTTATTTATTTTATCGAGAAGATTAGAAAAAATTATAGACAAATTGTGGTCAGTTATTGTGATTACTGGATCGTCTGCATCATTTGCAAAATCTTTAATGTGGCTGATAACTCAAAAAGTATTAAGGATATTGACATGAAACGTAAGAGGTATATCGACCTTCTTCAAGAGTAGTCAAGTAAACAAGATATATAACTATATATAACTTCTTAAAAACCTCAGTCTGATGGTTAGTGCACTGCAGTGTCCCCCCGTCACCGACAATCACTAATACCACAACCACTCTCAGCCTGGTTTAAAATCTGCAGCTCCAAGAGGATAAATTGGAGCACTTGCGACATTAATTGTTAAATTAGGCGGAAGATGAACGAGAGTGCCAGCCTCTTCCTTATTTCGGTTCTTTTTTCTGCAGCATGTGCCAAACTCTTCCTCCTCGGGGATCTGATTTTAAAATATACTTTCAAAACATGGCGCGGCTTTGAATTGATTAACTCAATAATTAAAACTAGCTTTATATCTCTGCATCAGATAGAACTTTTTCACAATATAAAAAATAATAAATCAAGCTATAAGCTTTTAAAAAATCCTGAGAATTTGAGATTTTTTTTTTCAATTTGATTTCTCTTTGTGAAGAAAGGGAAAGGTTATGTGACATAATGTTGAAATTTACTCTAATATAGTTCTGTAATATAGTTCCTGATTACGCAATGCTTCCTTTGTGTGAGAGGACAAATTCTGGATATATTTCTTGCTACCAATAATTTTGGAACAGTTAATAAACTCATGTAAGACATTCCCATTTCTATCGACCGTAGGGGAATAACCAAATGTTCACCTTCATATTTCACTGACATCCGTTCAAATATTCATTGATTTTGCTGGCATAATGTGATCATAAACCATGCTAACCTATGCCTTATATAACACTTGACAAGACTTAGCTTAGACTTATTTCTTTTTGCTGTAGTTGAAAAAAAGATCTTTCATCTATTACTGATCACTTTAAACAGTTCCTGGGTCAGACCTCCACTTTGAACCTTAAAAGGCCATGTACAATTCTTGCACCCAAGGAGTTGGCTGCCTTATGTGCATTACCTCTTGAACATGCACTTATATAATTATTGTATCAGCTAACCTCACCATCAATATTCTCATTTATTTATACAAGCAACCACCTGCTCTATGATTGCCCAGGGGCCTCCGTGGCCGAGAGGGTAAAGTCACTGACTTTAACACTCACTCAGCCCCTCACCGCGTGGGTTCGAATCCAGGCTGGGTCATTTGGATTTTCATGTAAGGAAGCCTTCCAGCTGGCTTGCGGTAGGTTGGTGGTTCTACCCGGATGCTTCCGTGCATTCAGGGTCTTCCTCCACCTGTAATTAGCTGGATGTCGCTATATGACTGAAATACTGTCGAAGTGACGGTAAACTCAAATAGTCTAGTCTAGTCTAGTCTATGATTGCCCCTTATTTCCCATTTTCTTGACTGGTTTCTTAAAACTATGTTCATTAAGTTTTTAAAGAGTAGAGAATAAATCATTATTCAGAGAGAAGAATTATTGCTAAGGTCAGTTTAAAATTTGCATGTATTATTTTACTTTGGACTAAGTTTTCACTCATTCCATAACATTTACTAATTTACTATTAATGACTGAAATAATGTCAGTGGGATGTTCAATAAAATAAACCAACTAGTTAACAGTCCAGATAAAAAGTACTAGAATTAACAGATAGAATTGTCGATGTATAGCACTGGGATAACTCATTCTCAGCTTAAACAGTAGTAAACCAGTCAGTTAATCAGCTTCAATTATTGATGAGTAGTTGTGGAATTAGAAAGCATCGGTACCAGCCTTTGTTGTCACGGAAACATGTACATACATATCACTGGACTAATTTGGTCACTGGCACCAGGCAGATGAAATGGACACCGGAGGTGATAATTAAGTGGCATGTCAGAGATGAATAAAGTCAGAGCTTATCCAAATGAACTTTTTAATTGTTATACTGTGTCCTGGTCAGTTAAAGGCTTGTGGTTATTGAATTTGTGAACAGAAGCATATGGTCAGAAAATTGTCCGAAGAGTGACCTCAGAAATTGACCCCTGAGTCATCATTGCGGCTTGGCTCATATTCCATCAAAGTCAGAAATTCTATATTACCGAAGTGCTCAAAGCACTGAGAAATGGCAGCAGGATTAACAGCAAAAAGCTATAATTCTTAAATATTGAAACAATAGAGGCAAAAGCCACATGACACAAAAAAAAACAACCCACACACACAACTTTGGAGTTGTCTTAGGACCATAAAGCATGGTGTTCACGTGCTCCTTGTGCTGTTCATAGGTTTACGTCAACATCGTGGTTTATGACACAGAGATAGTTTCATAGCTGATTGTAAGTGTACGGTAGCATACGTATTGTCATACTGAACGCACTGAACGCACGCCATAAGTATGTATTCTATCTGCTGTAACTTAAGTGTAGAAATTGACAAGGTACTTGATTGTTGAAATTACTTGAATGCTTGCCTATCTATTTCAAAGTTAAGTAATGCTCTTGGAGAAACCTAACTCGCCATCATACAAAATTACGCATGAACTACTTTAGACTAATTACAAACATGTGATGCACTACTTTTTACAGTAGTAATACAGGAGTAGATCTTTTGGGTTGCTGTTTTGATTTATAAGTGTCATGGATATATTGTTCATGCTTAAGATGGATATTTACAGAGTAAAATAATGGTAAAAGAAAATATGTTAACAAACAAGAACATATAAAAAGCGGATATGGTGATAAAATGTCTCTGTAGCATATTCTACTCGTATTCGTTAGTGCAGAATCGCAATGTATAGATCCGCACTAAGCGCAGAGAGGTACAGGTAAACTTGTCGTGTCAAATATGCAAATCAGCAAGGTCAGCAAGGCCTGTTAAGCTTTTGAGGCTACTGAAAACTGCGACTTGCTTAATTATAGATAGCTTAGGGTTGATATTAGGATAAATGGGGTCAGGGTCATTGTTACTATAAATAGAAACTAGAATTTGCCCATGCTTTCCAAGCTTGAATGAGATATGAATCGCCTACAATGATTGCACCATGATTTATTCTCTCAGGGATAAAATCAGTGTGTCTTATTTTTAATATTTGTTCACATTGTTTTAATCTAATAGCATCTTTGTGAATATTAAGCGATATTGTAGTTTAGCATTTAGACAAAAATACATAACATTAAGAGCTGGGTGTACTTGTTACAGCAGGTTTTAAGAGTAAATAGTTCTGCCTAATCACAGCAATATCAATCATTTTCCCCAGATTCTTGCAACAACAAAAAACAGGAATCTCATTTTTTAACGGTATTTATCTTGAAAATTCAACTTTGCCTTAATGATAAAAATATTTTTGAATTATAGTTCCCAACTTTTGATCAGAGATTATTTCAGATTTTGACAAAGTTCTAAAAAAACAGTTCCATTTCATGAATTGATTTCACTGGTAATTACCATGTGAGGTGTATTTAGGCATTAATTTGTCTTTTTTTTTCCACATGGTAATTTTTCATGGACTTTAAGGCTGATTGGAGATTCTGGTAATCTTTGGATTTCAAACCTCAGCCATTATGATGAAGACATCATGTCGTTTGAACTGCAATCAGCATTTTAAGGCACCTCTCTGGACGATCATTAGTTAACAAGGCGAAGATCCTGATCTTGCAGCCGCAGGGGAAAATTTCGAGTGAGATGTCACATGTTTGTGTGTTAGGAAGTGGTTTAGGAAGCATTGCTTGCATTTGAAGAGCATGTGTGACTACATTCCTCCAGACTTCATCATGGTAAATGCACTGGTAATAGAAGTTCAATTAACCCTTTCCCTCATATAGACTCATTTTGATGCACTCAATAGGTACCACATAAAGCCTGATCTCAGACTTCATCTTGGTAAATGCACTGGTAATAGAAGCTCAATTAAGAGCAGCGAACAGCAAAATCCTGATCAGCCTGCGAGTTGACTCGCAGGCTGATCTGGTTTTATGTTGTTCGCATAGGTCTTTTCATGGTTTCCTCTATGAGGGAAAGGGTTAAAGTGATAGGGGTGTTGGGGTATCTCAGTTTTCTCATATTTCAAGGACCATTTTTGCTATTCATGATTTCTGTTTTAAATGTTCAGATGTTAATAGTGTCCGATGTTTATTTAAAGACCCCCATTAATTAATTGTTACTAGCCATTGTTTCCTACTTTGCCAAACTCTTGACAATCCAGGTGTGACATTAAGCGGAGTAAGAATCTCAGTCCCTTCACCTTATATAGACTCATTTTGACGTATTGGCAAACCGAGCAGACCCAGGTCAGACAGCTCCTATAGGAGAGAAAGAAACAAAAATAAATCTGTCCCCAGTGGCAGAGTTGTGAGAACGTCAGCCCAGGGAGTGGGAAGTTGTGGGTTCGATCCTGGCTGCGACATACCAAAGTCGTAAAAAATGGCACTGGTATAGCTCCCTTGCTTGGCGCTCAGCATATAAGGGTTGCTGCAGAACTGGTTTGCCCGGTGTCAGGATAATGTTACTGGGTGTGGTATCATGCCACATGTCTACGGCGTGTTACACTATATCTGTCTCAAGTAGACATAGTCTCCAAATGACTGAATGCTGTCAGCTGGACATTGTACCTAACATCTTCAATTTTTTTACCCCAGAATTTTGTTGATTTTAGCATTTAAAAGGCTCATTTATTTAGTTTTAGTTAAAAAATAACTCGATAGTTTCAGAGATATTTTTTGCCTTTAATTATTGATGAAATAATAACTATTTTCAAAATCTGGTTTTAATACAATTTAAAGGTACATTGCACAGTGTTTTCACAACAGATCACTGAAAGGTTTGTGTTTGTAGTAAGATTTGACAATTTGGTTAGAAAAACGGCCTGTTAGTCACCCAATGTGATTTGTCCAATCTGGTTTATTATTAGTACAGAGATTAGTCACAGGCTGTCTGTCTTACAAAGAGACAAGTCTGATATGAAGGAATGTTCATGTTGTTATTTCATGGAGGGAGATATATCATAAATAATCAGTTTAAGCCTATATTTGGATCCAGAAACATTGAGAAATCACAATACCATAGATTGACTGTATTATTTCAACAGGACATTTTTAGCATTCACTCATGTGTTAAATCTTTTACACCAATATTTTCATATATTTTATTCTATATTTGTATAAAATGTATACATTTCTTCTATTATGCAGTTTTCTTTTGTATCTTTATGCACACAGGAGAGAAATATAAAGGTAATGGAGCAGTGAAAAGCAAAATAAAAAAAACCCCAAAACTTAAATTCTTAATTGCCATACTGAAATATAAACTGACATTTGTTATATTCTTGAAAGAATATTAAAAACAACTTCTTAATACTTTTAATACTTCATTTTCCAGCCAAGCCAAAATAATAGTTGAATCACTGCAGTTATCGTAGAAATAATACTCAATGGATAAAACAATGCTCAGAATAATCTTTTGGGGAAAAAGATCCACTCGTAAAAATAATACAGTGTTTATTTTTGGAGTTTAAAAATATTTGGAAGATTGAATTTCTTAAACAATAAATTTGGTTTCTTTAACTGAAGAGCTCCTGGAGGTCAGGGCAGGAAGTATTTTTGTATCTCCAATGTCAGGAGAGTAATGGCAACTGTCTGGGAGTTCTTCAGATGTTCGCACCTTCTGTCAGTTGCCACAGATAATGTTGGATCATTGCAGCAAAATCTTGCCGCAGACTGCACTGAGTTTTACATTTGAAATACCCAAATGTAAATTGAGAATGATAATAGTATACATTTATTTCAAGGGACAGTTGGAGAGAGTTTAGTTTTTTACTGAATAGAAAGACATTAGGGATTAACGATGAATAATAAAGAAGTTTCCTGCTCCAGTGGTAGAGATCATCACTGAAGATTGTGAGGTTGATGCCTACTGGGTGTGAAAAATATTCCAGACCTTCCCTGGTGCAAAGGACTGGAACAACCAAGTAATCTTCGAAAGTTGCAAAAAAAGTTTCCTTATCAGTGTAAAAGCAAAGGTTAAGTTTTCATGGTACCAGAGTAGTGCAAAGACAATAAACCATGCATGAAATGTCATGACAGAATCAAGACTAGGAAGGGATCCATCTCATAGTTTTGAAATTACTGTTGTTCTGTTCTCATGACTGACTTTCAGCAAAAACTAATCATAATACTATGGCAGATATGTGGACCTTTATTTATCCGCTGACAGGTCCTTTCAGTGTTAAGAGATATTTTTAATTCTCAAAATCTGATTTCCTCTTTGCTTCAACCTATATCCCCTTGTCTCCTTCTCCATATTTTATCTTCTAACATCCCACCAACTTTAATGGAAGCATCTATCGATTTAAGCATACCTTTTTTTCTTGTTTTAATGTATTCTCTGTGTGTGTGTTGGTGGGGGAGGGGGGGACTTTTATAGTATTATATATGTATACGCATTTTCCTTTTTTGTTTTAATCACATGATTTTTTATCTTTCTTTAGTTTGATTATATTGATAAGTTTGAGTTAGATGAGAATATTGCAGATATTCAAATAGTCTCATTTCAGATTTGGAAATGAAAATTACCATTTCTCAAACCATTAATTTCATGTATGTTCATGTGCAAATTTTTCAAAGATAGTACCTCTTCATTTCCCATCAAAAATGGCAAAGTTTCATCATCATATTGCAAAGGATATTTTAAACAATTGAAACATTATGTCTTCTTGGCTCGACCATTCATTACTGTAACCTCATTATTAAGTCTGTAACCACTAATCATCAGATGTGTATCACTTATGCAAGAGCAAGTGCTGCCTCTTGTGTATCTACAAGGTCTCCATCAACTGGATTTGTTACCCTAGTGGTATCCACTTGCTCATGACAGTTTCTCCACTCCTTGAAAGTGTCAGCTGTTTATTTTTCTTCTTTACACAAAAGCACTATAATTATCAGGCCCAACCTTTTGAATTATTACAAGTTTTAAGCCATCCAAAAGTACCTTGAGGGCATTAATATTTCATTTACCTAAGCAACAACTTATTTAAACTTAAATTCTAGACATTAGACTTAGTAACGATTTTCAGATAAGACACATCAGTTGTGCATAATTCTTACAGCTCTTACTACCTTTTTTTTTTTTGGCTTACATCTGTAGCTGGCGTGATGGTTGGCAGTGACCACTTATATTGATAGACAAACATAAAACAGATTTTTACTAAACTTGGTCAAGTATTGGTAAAATACCTTGCCCAAGTTTGATAACCAGCCAGAAAGTTCTAGAAGCTTCAGAGTTAAATTCCTTGAATTGATGAAAATTTGCAAAATTAATTGTGCCTACTATTCCACTCTTAACCAATCTCTACTAAACTTATGGCCACAATATCTTGACCAAGTACAAAAATCAGTCTGAAACTCAGCCACTCTAGAGTAATTGCTCTTTCATCTAAATGAAAAAGCTGAAATAACGAGCATTAATGTCCTCAATACATGTAACTCTGGCAAGTGTTGACTAATAATCGCCAAACTTGGTCAAAATACTAAATGACATAATATCTTGATAAATTTTAATAACCAGCTCAAAAGTACCAATCACCCCAGAGTGAAATGATAAAGCTTTATGTTCATGTGGTATTATTTTTTAAAGGGGTCTCATGAGGTCATGCCTCTGTTGCCTAGTGGTAATAGTAACCCTCATGGCTGTGTACTTAATTATCAGTGAGGAAGTAGACTTCTACCAGGGTGCCTCTGCTCTACCACCTGTAATTAGCTGGATGTCAACAAATGTCTTTAGTACTGTTTTGGCCACTGTGAACTCAAAGATGTACCATAGGAAAACAAAATCAGCCTGAACAAATCTTACTGTTTTACCCCTATAGGTTAAATTCATGAAACTAATTATGCACATAAAGAAGTAGATGAAAATATTGATTGCATTAATTAAGAACATACCCCTTTCTTTAATGGGATATTGGATGAAATTTTCTTTACATTGTAAACTTGTAGGTTTTTTTGGCCGATCTAATGTCTGTACTATGGGGAGGTGTACCTGTTGGGTGCACTTTCGGTGTTTTTCCCTATTGTGTATACTACTAGAATTACTTAACCCTTTCCCTCATAGAGGACACCATGAAAAGACCTATGCGAACAGCATAAAACCTGATCAGGTTTTATGCTGTTTGCTGCTCCTCAGTGGTCTGGAAATGAGGATTTTGTAATTAAATTTGGTAAGGTTTAACTGTGGTTTTCTGCAGATCAGGCTTTATGTGATACCTATTGAGTGCGTCAAAATGAGTCTATATGAGGGAAAGGGTTAAAATAACAGATAGAATGTTAAATATAATCTATTAGATGTATTTTGTTTAATTACATGGATGATTTTTTTTTTCTTTTCCTGTTTGATTTATTTTCTAGCTTGGAGAATTTCTGGATGTATTTGGTTTAAGATGAACTTATAGAAAGTAACTAACTTTATTTTAACTTAAAGTACATGTTTTTTTCCCTCCATCCGTACTTTTAGTCAGATTTCAAGGTTCTGGAACTCTAATGCATTACCTCCATTTGAAAAGTATCAATAAATAGGCTAAAATTGCTGCAAACTGAGATTCTCAATAATTATAATGCATTAGAGTCCGAGAATCTTAAGAGGAAGAACATTAGAAATACTCCCTTATGCAACATGGAGTTTTCAGCAGCACACATAGAAATGATGTCCATTGAAATCAGTATATTCGTTACTATTTTATCATTTGTTTCAATGCATATATTGAAAAAATTTAAATAATAAATCTTTTTAAAGTGGTTTACATACTTGGAATAAACTGCTCAACCATTTAACTTACATAAAAGTCTTTAAATATTTCCTGATATAACCATCCTGTTCTTGTAGATAATTGAGTCTCTTTAGCATCATTTCTAAGTACCGAGTAAAATATCAATAATTTGGTCTCCTTAGATCAGACTTTTTAATCGCCATTTCAAGCCTTCAAAAACTGAAATTTCTGCATTAGATTCACCATATGCGGTGCTAATGAATGATTTATGACAATGCATGTAAATTCAAGAACTCATTTATCAGAACTTGTGTATTGAAAATTTTGTGAAACCTAGAAAGAACTGTTTTTTTAGTTTAGTTTTGAACTTCTTTACTAGGAAACTGCTGTGCACCACTTTTAAGACTTTTTAGGACTTCTTCTATCTCAGTTGAAATGTCTGATGGATTATTATATCTTGGGATTTGCTATGGAATGATTGTATACTTGAATTATAGCTAAGCAGGCTCCTAATAAGTGAACATTTCTTAGATAATTGGGACTTAAGCCTGCATGCTTGAAATGATGCCAGATAACCAGATATTGTAGAGAAATTTGTTCAGTTTTGGCTTTTTTGCTCAGCATGGCTACAGTGTTTAAACCTACATATTCATTGAAAAGAATCATAAATTCATTTTATATGCTTTTATTTTTCAAAAATTGTTTTCATGCTACTACATGATTATGTAGGTTTTAATTATTGGTCAAAATGGGGCAGTACATGTTATGTGCCTTATCAAATATACATGTAAATAGGATTTCACTAACTAATCCTTAGCAAATTTTGAGTAGTGTGTGTAGATATATATATGTTGCCTTCTTCATGCCTTTAAGAAGTAAGAGTTTTGTTTCCATTCGGTTTTGATCCTGTCTCTGATGGCATCCTTTATCTGCATGCAGTTTCTAAAGTCTAAGACCCATCATCAGAAATGCTTGCTGATCAAAATGTTAACAAAGGTAGGCTCACATTAGTGCAAGATATAAAGAACACTTTATGGCAGATATTTTTGGGACAATAAAAAGTCTGCTAAGATGAGATGATTTTTTTTATGACATTGTGTCATCTGAGAGCCATTTCGGTAAGTATACACTATCATATCATGTAATCTTTATTTGGTATTAAAAACACAACCATTAATTATTAAAGAAATATTGCGACTTTAAAATGGTTATGAATGATGTATGTAGCAGAGGGATAGTTAATCAGTTTTTGGTAATGAAGGCAGATTTTGCCCTGCAGAGATTTCCAGGCATCTGCACAGTCCAGGTTTTTCTCATCAGAGAAGTTCATTCATACTTCTTATAGACTGTCTTTACAAGAGACAATAACTTATCCCAGATTGAAGTTTGGAATGAACAAAACTGTTTGAATGAAGTTTTTGGTGGAGAAAAGAATTACAGAGAAGCGGTCTAAAGCAATTAATTGTATACGCTAATTGTCTTCTTAGGTGTGTCTCAAAAACAGGAAATCTACTGGTAGTGCTATTATTCTTGGTTGTGTGTGAAATAATGCTGGTATCATCAAAGTCTTTCTGGCAGCACCAGGGATAAAATGATGACCTAGTTAAAAAGTGGTAGTATTTACCATAGCAAGGTTAATGTTGAGGTTCCCCGGGAGATTGAGAGTGAAATATTACCACCTAATGGCAGCTGTCATTCCTGTAGATACTGTGTCGACATCCCTCCAGGCTGTCACACTATCTGGTTCTTTTCTTGAACAGCATTTAATTTTTCCTATTCCCCATTGACATCACTGGCCTCAAACTATGTGCCAGACTTTGGTGTAAGCATTTCTGGGTATGGATGGCTTCCAAGAGTGAAAATTCAGCAGCATGAACATATCTCTTTTCTCTTGACTTGCCTTTCTCAGTAGTTCATTTATGAGCAAACCAAAGTCTTTTAAGTTTATTGGTTGACTGGCTTATTCCTTGAGCATGTAGACCGACAACTAAATATGGACTGACAAACTTCTCTTGGTCATGTGCCTATAGCTTTCATGGTTAGCTGGAACAAGTATGTTATACATGTAAACAGAACTCAAAATCAGACTTTGAGCAGCTCTTTCACAGATGGTATTGACTAAGAATTTATTTTTCAACTATCTGTGTGTGTCTATTAATACCCATCTGCAGACGCATGGTCACCCAATGCAATATTCTGAGATTGTAACAAAAATGTTGTTTTATTTCCATCATAGGCAATAGTATTACAAATTGAATTGAACCTATTTTTAGAATTACAAAACCTTTATTTAGAAATTCTATTTTTGTGTGTCTTATCATATTCATTTCACATAGGCTCACATCACAGTCTGACCCTACAAATTTGCTACCCAGAACAGGTACCACAAGCACATACTTCAGTGATACTCTACAATTCAATTACCCTGGGTAATTTACCCTGTGTTGGGTATTAACAAAAATAGCATTTTTCCATACATTGTGATCTACACTTGCCAAGTTTATTTGTCCGGAAACAAAGACTTCACCAACATTATTGAGGGATTGTAAAAACAACTTTTTCTACCAATCATAAGTGGACATGCAGCTTTAACAACTCGCCTGTTTAATTGTTAACAATAGGAGATCACTTTCCAGAATATTGCTGATCAGCAAAAAACTTATTTATGGCATGAACTAGAAGATAAGATTGTCAGTAAAAGGTTACAGGTAATGACAGGCTATTACAAGCCTATACAGAAGCTATTTGTCAGGTTTATTATGTCAGAACCAGTGTGAGAAAACACAGCCAAATCAGTGGTGACGCTACAACACATACAGTTACCAGCATGTTTGAATATGGTTGTTTTAAATTATTTAAATGTGTCTATTTTGAGACATGTATCCTTTGCTTTATTATCGTTGAGAGCTCCCTCGAAGAATGAGTGGATGACTCAGATGTAATAATGACCCTCATATCTTCATTCTCAGTCAGTAACTCTTAGTTTAACCCTTTCCCTCATATAGACTCATTTTGACGCACTCAATAGGTACCACATAAAGCCTGATCTGCAGAAAACCACAGTTAAACCTTACCAAATTTAATTATAAAGTCCTCATTTCCAGACCACTGAGGAGCAGCGAACAGCATAAAACCTGATCAGCCTGCGAGTTACTCGCAGGCTGATCTGGTTTTATGTTGTTCGCATAGGTCTTTTCATGGTGTCCTCTATGAGGGAAAGGGTTAAAAAGTCATTTGGGAGAAAATTAGATTAAAAAAAGAGCTAAATCTTGTTGATGTATGGAAAGGGAGTATTCAGTGATTTACAAGATAGTTTTAAAAAAATGTTTTGAATTGAATTATGTTGAAGGAAACTGAGTTATGTTCTTCGTATGAGAGAAAAATATTGTTGATTATTGTCAAAAACTTTTTTTGCTGGTTTATTTTTAGAATTTAAGGGAGAATAAACAACAACAAATATACAACATTTGACTAGTACTGGTGAAATGATAGTTAAGGAAAACTTGAAGGTTGTAATTGATTCTTGACTACATCTATTGAATATTCATGTACAAATTTAAATCGTGTCCAAGACATTGGATTTTTCGTTGCCATGGAGAATGTGTAGAATCTGACTCCAATTCCTCTAACAATTCTTAGTGCCAAGTAATAATTAAATTGGCAAGAAATGCATTCCAGCATTCCTGTATTTAGAAATATTCAAATGCATGATTAAGTTGATATAAATCTACCAATATTTGTTATTCAAAGGTATTATGGGGCATTTTTAAACACAAATTATGAAATATATCCCCAGATAATTATGCATTACTTAGCGCTAAGTATGCTTAAGTTGACTAGCAACATTCCATGCACGACATAGGGGACCCTGATAAGGCATCTCCTGTAAGGAGTCACCTGAGGCATCTACATGAGGTAACTAGTAAACATATTCAAAATACCAAATCTATTGCATCAGTTTAGAGAAGATTATTGAGCAGTCAAATAAAATAGAGAAAAAAGGAGAAAAAAATAAAATTACAGTTTATCCAGTTCTTTAATATTTATATCCCCGAAACGAAGTTTGGGGGGGTACATAGGAGTCACCCGGTGGTCGGTCGGTCGAGCGGTCCGTTGCATTTTCCTTGTCCGGAGCATAACTTGAAAACCACAAGTTGGAATTCAAAACAATTTCATACAATGGTCAAGCACAATGAGAGGAAGTGCAGTGCACAAGAACCATAACTCTATCTATAGGAATTACAGAGTTATTGCCCTTAGTTACTTTTCCTTGTCCAGAGTATAACTTGTAAACTACTGGTTGGATTTCAAAACAATTTCATACAATGGTCAACCACAATATGAGGAAGTGCAGTGCACAAGAACCATAACTCTATCTATAGGAATTACAGAGTTATTGCCCTTAGTTACTTTTCCTTGTCCAGAGTATAACTTGTAAACTACTGGTTGGATTTCAAAACAATTTCATACAATGGTCAACCACAATATGAGGAAGTGCAGTGCACAAGAACCATAACTCTATCTAAGAATTACAGAGTTATTGCCCTTAGTTACTTTTCCTTGTCCAGAGTATAACTTGAAAACTGGTTGGAATTCAAAACAATTTCATACAATTGTCAACCACAATAAGAGGAAGTGCAGTGCACAAGAACCATAACTCTATCTATTTTAATTACAGAGTTATTGCCCTTTGTTCCTTTTCCTTGTCCGGAGCTTAACTTTAAAACTACTGGTTGGAATTCAAAACAATTTCATACAATGGTCAAGCGCAATAAGAGGAAGTGAAGTTTACAAGATGAAATGTCATGAGCATCACCAGCAGTGCAGCCCACCAGTAGTTCAGCCAAATTACAGGAAGTGGATGAGCGACAAACCAGAAATCAAATCCCATGGTATAGGATCACGTGTTAATGCTGTATACCAAATATCAAGAGACTGTGATAAGTAGTTGCTGAGAAAACTGTTACGAAAATGTCCTACCATATTGACCATTATGTTGAAAATTAAACTGTCAGTAAACAGGAAGTGGATGAGCGACAGACCAGAAATCAAATCCCACGGTATCATCATGGACCACGTGTTAATGCTGTATACCAAATATCAAGAGACTGTGATAAGTAGTTGCTGAGAAAACTGTTACGAAAATGTCCTACCATTGACCATTATGTCGAAAATTTAACTAAGTCGGTAAACAGGAAGTAGATGAGCAACAAACCTGAAATCAATTCCACTGATATGGGACCACATTTTTAGGCTGTGTACCAAATATCAAGAGACTGTGATAAGTAGTTGCTGAGAAAACTGTTAGGAAAATTTCCTACTATTGACCATTATGTTGAAAATATAACTAAGTCGGTAAACAGGAAGTGGATGAGTGACAGACCTGAAATCGAATCCCACGATATGGGACCACGTGTTAATGCTGTATACCAAATATAAGAGGCTGTGACATTCACCATTCTATAACCTGGGTTTGCACCTGTGTAACCCGGCCAAAAATCTGGAAAAAAAACTAATGTAAAAATGTCTTTTTCATACTCTTCTTCTTAATCCTAATAACTTCATTATTTCTAAAGCAGTATTGTGGGGGTATTAATCACATTTAGTGATAGTTCTAGTTATGAATAAATTTAGTCATGATTAAGAAATATTTTAAGTTATTTGAGACAGAGTTTTTACTATTAGAGCAAAATGGCTTTATTTTGCAAGTAGGAGGAGGTTTAGCTGCGAGTGATAACAAGGGTATAGAGACGTCTAAATATTGTCTGCCTTGCATCGCTTTGCAGACTATTAACTCAATTAAAGAGAACTATATCAGTGATGTGATGTACACGGTATGTGTCGGGATCAATGTGATTACCATGAGACCTTCCAGATATCATTGCTATTATCATGTTGCCGTGAAATATATTTGTTATCCAATGCAAAAATGATCTGCTTCATTTGGGCATCTTTCAAAAATTGAATAACTTCCTCAAACAATGGATGAGATGGAATAGGGGAATTATTGCTAAAGCATATATCTTCATTAATAATGTTTGGTTAAACTCACAAAGCTAAGTAATAGGCCATAAATCTTGATATAAGAAATATTAGAGAAAACTTTTCCTTCAAGGCTTCAAAGAGGAGTATTTGTTATGGATATCCATGGTAATTGTGTGGTATTTTGAGGCCTTTAAAATCTGCAAATTATGTATAGATAGGAAATGGAAATTGTATGTTAGAAATATCAAATGTAATGTATTCTGGAAATATCATATGTATGTAAGAAATATCAAATGTAATGTATTTTGGAAATATCAAATGTATGTAAGAAATATCAAATGTAATGTATTTTGGAAATATCAAATGTATGTAAGAAATAGCAAATGTACTGTATTTTAGAAATATCAAATGTATGTAAGAAATAGAAAATGTACTGTATTTTGGAAATATCAAATGTATGTAAGAAATAGCAAATGTAATGTATTTTAGAAATATCAAATGTATGTAAGAAATATCAAATTTAATGTATTTTGGAAATATCAAATGTTATTATGAAGAAAAATTTTAAAAAAATGTGCATGTATGGAAATGAAAAATTGTCAAACTGTCTTATCTTTTTTATTCTGAATAACATCTCTGTGCAATATAAATAGCACCTTTTGTAAACGATTTTTCTATTTTCGCTAGATGCATAATGAGTGTATAAAGAATATCGACCAAATAAGACCTGGCTTGAATAAGTTACATCTTAATGTTGGACCTTGGCATCAGTAGTGTGAGCCAACGACATAGCTGGAGAGAGGCCATGGTTGGAGTGAGGGCTGACCCAGGATAACCTGGAAAGCGGCCTCAATGATGATGACAAATATGCTTGTTTCACTTCTTCAAATCTTTAACAAAAAAGGGCATTTTGTAGAAAAAGATTAAAAGATATAAGATCAAACAAACAACCATCTTATGTCATAAATATATAAAATGAAAGTCACCAAACAACCAACCATCTTATGTCTTTAATGCATTACATAAAAGTCACCAAACAACCGGCCACCTTATGTCTTTAATGCATTTCATAAAAGTCACCAAACAACCAACCACCTTATGTTTAATACATTTCATAAAAGTCACCAAACAACCAACCACCTTATGTCTTTAATGCATTACATAAAAGTCACCAATCAACCGACCGCCTTATGTCTTTAATGCATTACATAAAAGTCACCAAACAACCGACCCCCTTATGTCCTTAACGCATTACATAAAAGTCACCAAATAACCAACCACCTTATGTCTTTAATACATTACATAAAAGTCACCAAACAACCAACCGACTTATGTCCTTAATGCATTACATAAGAGTCACCAAACAACCAACCACCTTATGTCTTAAATATATAACATAAAAGTCACCAATTCATGCTCCTGCATTTGCACTACATAACTGTTTGGGGACTCCATTGTTTTTTTGAACAATTATAAATGATGTTAATTTTTAGCTCGACTATTCGGAGAATATGAGAGCTATTCTACTCGCCCCGGTGTCGGCGTCAGCGTTGGCCATCATATCTAAGAAACGAGTAGGTGTATTGCAATCAATCTTCACACAAGTCTTTCTAGGCACAAAACAAACCTAGAGAACCAAGAGGGACAACTCTTGATTGAATTTTACTCAAATTATGGGCCTTTTTCAACTTAGAAATTTGCGTTAACATTTTTGGTTAAAGTTTTTCTGCAACTAAGTTAATATCATAACTCTGTAACCACTTGGTGTATTGGATTTAAACTTTACACAAGTCTTCCTAAGCATGAAACCAACCTGCAGAACCAAAATGGACAACTCTTTCTAGAATTTTACTTAAATTATGGGCCTTTTTCGACTTAGAAATTTGCGTTAACATTTTCGGTTAAAGTTTTTTGCAACTAAATTAATGTCATTACTCAGTAACCCTTTGGTGTATTGGATTTAAACTTCACACAAGTCTTCCTAGGCATGAAATGGACCTGCAGAACCAAGATGAACAACTCTTGCTTGAATTTTACTCAAATTATGGGCCTTTTTCGACTTAGAAATTTGCGTTAACATTTTTGGTTAAAGATTTTCTGCAACTAAGTTAATATTATTACTCAGTAAGCACTTGGTGTATTGGATTTAAACTTCACACAAGTCTTTCTTAACATGAAATGGACCTGCAGAACCAAGATGAACAACTCTTGCTAGAATTTTACTCAAATTATGGGCCTTTTTCGACTTAGAAATTTGCGTTAACATTTTTGGTTAAAGTTTTTCTGCAACTAAGTTAATATTATTACTCAGTAAGCACTTGGTGTATTGGATTTAAACTTCATACAAGTCTTCCTAAACATGAAATGGACCTGCAGAACCAAGATGAACAACTCTTGCTAGAATTTTACTTAAATAATGGGCCTTTTTCGACTTAGAAATTTGCATTAACATTTTTGGTTAAAGTTTTTTTAAACTAAATTAATGTCATTACTCAGTAACCCCTTGGTGTATTGGATTTAAACTTCACAAAAGTCATCCCAGACATGAACCAAACCTGCAGAACCAAAATTTTAATAAATTTAATTAATTAAATTTAATTAATTAAGTTAATTTTTATTAACTTTTTTTATTTAATACAATAACTATTATATATTAATTTAAATAATATTTTATTT
Organism: Solen grandis; assembly: GCA_021229015.1. NCBI lineage: Eukaryota > Metazoa > Mollusca > Bivalvia > Adapedonta > Solenidae > Solen > Solen grandis. The sequence continues at coordinate 73,106,172 of CM037777.1, forward strand.
AACAAGACAACCAACATATCAAAGATGAACTTTTCCTTGAATTTTTTTTTTTGAATTATGACCTGAGTTTTACTGAGAATTAAAGAGAACATGCTGCTAAATTGAGTCACATAAATTATTTTAATACCGCTTTAATACAATGGTATTGCGTCACTACCAAATACCAGAATAGTCGAGCATGCTGTCTTTCGGACAGCTCTTGTTATTTAAGCAGCTCATTTACAGGTGATCAGTAGAAATTGAAATATAATTTTCTTCTCTCCATTGGTAATGTTGGTTTAGACTTTGTTTCCTGACAAATAAACTAGGCAAGTGTAGGTCACATTACACATGAAAACATTATTTTTGCATAAAACTTAGGCTAAATCTGCTTTAAAGACATATTTCAATTTTTCAGGTATGATTTTATAAAACTGCAAGCTTACCCAGATTTAGCATTTTCGTGTAAAAAAGATTCTGTTTAATTATCCCTACATACACCAATGACCCATAAGTGTCAGAAACACACAATCTCACTGCTATTATCAGTTATGGTTATATAAATATATATAACTTTCATGAAATTCTAGTTGTCTTCAATAGGGTCATTTCATTGGTTGCTTCACAACATGATGAAGATTTTAGCCAATCAACACATGTTTATCTGGTTGTCTTCAATAGGCATTTCATTGGTTGCTTAAGGATTTGATGAAGATTTTGAACCAATAAACGTTCATAGGCCTCTGTTGTTACGACAGTAGACTTTTGAGAGAGAAAAAATTGGCATTGTTTTCTTAAAATAAAAAATGAATAATTAGGCCCTTAGTACTAAACAAAAATATCGTAAAATGTTTGCAGATAATTGACAGTAACACTTTATTAAGTAGAAGAGGGTTTGGTTATTATTTAAAAAACCATCATTAACGTTATAACTTAAAAAAGTTATTTAAGTTAAACAACTTTAATTTCAGCAATGCAATATCATTCAATCTTCACGTTGTTTTTTCTTTTTATTTTGAAAATGAATAGGAAAAAAGAAATTAAAAAAAGTCTATAATAAAATTAGTATTCTGGGTATACTTACTGAGAAGAGATGGAATTTCCTTGCAGACAGAAATTGCAGCTAAATTTATCAAGTTTCCTTTTTTTCAGAGCATTTCGGAAAGCAATTTTCTTGAATTTGTTAATTGGAATCTTGTTCTAGAAATTAGCCTGATTACTCTGTCTCTCCCTTGGAAGTGGCGTTTGTAAGAAGAAATAAATCAGTATTGCTGATTTTGTATATCACATGTAGATGCACATAAATATTTATTGTTTTTTTTTACAAGGAATGTAGACACGTTAATTGGGCACAGCTGAAAACAGAGGGTAAGTTTATGTCTGAAATAAGCAGTAAATCAAGATGAACAAGAGGGCAAGAGAGATAATTTGTGATCACAGGTCACACAAAAATTATTGTGAAATGAGCATATGTTACTGGGTTTGGAGATTCTGTTGAATGTTTTATGCTTTTATGTAAAAGTTATGTCAGAGGCATCGGATATGAATTTGCATAAGTGTCAAAGGTTTCTAAGAGATGTTGAAATGACTAAGATATTTATGAAATAGATTGCTGTTTTGATACCCTTGCTTCACAGAAGTGGGGGCTGTATAAAAATCCACCAGCTTGTCCTGTCCCTTCACATGAAGTCAAGGTGGAATATTTACATTCACCAGTGGTGATAGATGCTTATAGATGGATATTTATAATAAATTTGTTGTCCAGTGATAACATTATTTTTGTACTGAATGGATATCAGGTAAAAATCATCAAAACTGTTGCATGTTATTACAGACAAAGGCAAGCAGTTGGGTATGTTAGGTCTTTTAAACCCTGATGTCTGTGGAAAATAATCATTAGATTTACAAAATGTGAGAAATGCTTAATGAAAGTACATTTTTTCCCTCACATTACATCTGTAATCTCAGACAGCTGATGCTGGTTTCACTGTCATCTCTTCATCATCATTTAAACCACACTTTGTCTTACATCTCTGGCATGTTGCCATCACATTTCTCCAGTTTTCTTGTTTCATGCAGAAATATTTCAAGCGACAGGAAATTATTTTGACACCATTCCACTGGACTTTTCTATGCACTGAGGGAAGCAATTTGTGCATACAGAGACTCAGGCAATTACAATAATTCCTTGAGAAACCAACATCAATCATGAGGCCGCTTCCTGGTTGTCCATGTATTGATCAGGTTTCAAACATGTGGTCAGCTCTCCACTTCTGGACACAGCGGTCAGTGTTTTCCCTATAATTGATACTTTGATTGGTCTAGGTTTAAGATCTGGAGTGATGACCGCTAGGGCCAGTTCATCATGGACAGTGCCAAGATAAACAAAAAATCTACAAAAAGGCAAGTGTCATTTGACTGTTCTCTGGCAGGTTTGAGGTCATGGTTGGAGTACTGATGCTTGGAAGTCATTAATGGAACATGTCCTGATGTGTTACTAATTTCTGTTCTGCCCCAGAGTGTCATTCTTTGTTAGCAATTAACTGTAGTCAGTGTGCACTGTTTATTATTTGCCTGCAAAAATAAATTGCCTTGATTTCCATGGTGTTAATATTAGCTCTAGAAATGCATTGTTCTGCCTCTCTGGATTTCAAGTTCCAGACAAATAATCCTTCCAAGTGATCCGTAGGCTTTCAGTTTAACATGGACATTAGCCTGTCTTCCTGTAGTTGAAAATAATTGTCATCTATATTTAAACTTTCAAAATAACCATTTGAAGTAGTTCTGATAGGAGGAAATATTATTAGTTAAACTTAAATCCTTTCAGAGGAAATTAGTGGACCCATTTTGACAATTGGTCAAGACCAAGTATTTCTAAGTTACTGGACTATGTGTTAAGTCTGAGAGGTATGATACAGCTAATTGTGGAGATAACCATCACTGCCTCAGTGTTAAATCCCTACAATACTGTGGGTACTGCCTTTGTGAGCAGTGCAGACCAAGATCAGCAGCACACCTGTGCAATCTGATCATGGTCTGCACTGTTCGCTATTCAGTCAATAAGTTTATAGCAACCAGGCCCATAAACAACTAATGATACAGTCCAAAATGAAGTAAGGACAAGTCCAGTTAAGAAAGCGTAGAAATGGTTACATCATATAACAATATCCAGTTAATTACAGGTGGAGAGAGATCCCAAGTGCACATATACACCTGGCTAGAACTACCAACCTACCGAAACCCAGCTGGAACGCTTCCTCACTATTCCAATTGGTCCTGCCCGGATTCGAACCCACAGCAGGGTAGGGCTAAGTTTTTGTAAGTTATTGACTATGCCCACTCAGCCATGGAGGTCCCTTAGTATTGTTGCAAGGATTAAAATCATGAACAGGAAACGAAAATCGTGCTAGACAAGATCTTTTTATCTTTTATGGTGGGAAACATTTTCAGTAAGATTTTTGATTGAGTTCTTATTCTTCTGATTATACATGTTAAACTGCTTCATCTCCTGTATCTGCATGTTTGCACTTAAAACAGTTTTGCAGTCAACCTTCAGTATGCTCTCAGGATTTGTCCACTGATGAAAAGATACAAATATTTGTCCTTGCATGGCATTAGTGAGCAGTTAGATTGACCATTGCCCAGTGATTTATAAGAGTGGGGAACAAATAGTCCATTTTGACCATCATAACCTTGTGACAATTGATTAACTGTCCGTGAGATGGTCAGTACAGGACATCAGTATCTATCCTGAGGAGTGGACCACTTTTACCTGTATCTTAATTAGTGCAGGTATTGTGTTGACCAGTGATTGGGCAAGGTGTGAAAGTGTGGCCTGAAGTGGACATTAATGAGACATTTTGACAAGTCTCCTTATGAGATGATATATTGAAATACGTCCATGTGACACCTTGCCCATTGTAGCTGAATTATGCTCATGATAACAGTGTGTACATGAACATCAGATACTGAACATGTCCTGTATTCCATTGATGCGTTTCTATTGCTATATTCACATTTTTGAACAATTTACAAATTCATGTTACAGCAAATAAAGAAATTTACCTGAATGACACATAGTTTATGACACAATTTAAAATTGTGTAAATTGAAGATCCTGAAGGGAGAAGCAGCAGTGAAAATCAAAGCTCTAATCAGTATGTGTATAAAATGTAGTAGAGATATAAAATGGCAATTGAATTCCCTTGCCATAGGGCTAGCTTTTGTGACAGCATGGTAGAGTATCTAACTTGCATACCGAAGGAAGTAGGTTTGATTCCAGCTTGTAGCAGTAGAATTTTACTTGGTTACAAAAGCATAGGACCATGTAAAGCAGTGGTGATTTTGTATGTAAATATTACCAAAAGAAGAAGTTTTATGTATGTGTACTTTTCTAGTCTCTGCTCCATATTTCAGTTATCGCTGCACATCCAGGACAGATATTTAACCCTTTCCCTCATAGAGGACACCATGAAAAGACCTATGCGAACAGCATAAAACCAGATCAGCCTGCGAGTAACTCGCAGGCTGATCAGGTTTTATGCTGTTCGCTGCTCCTCAGTGGTCTGGAAATGAGGATTTTGTAATTAAATTTGGTAAGGTTTAACTGTGGTGTTCTGCAGATCAGGCTTTATGTGATACCTATGGAGGGCGTCAAAAGGAGTATATATGAGGGAAAGGGTTAAATGGATGAGTCAGGTGTGTAATATCAAATTGTATTGAAAACCTCTATGACCCAGACTCTATGCAAATAGTATCGGTGTGAACTATTCCTCGAAATCTCAACAGAGTTGATATAAGAGACAGTTCATAAATCTCAAATCCAGAAAATCAACATTGGATCTCGGGATTTTATTAAGCCTCTTCAAGCGAGCGTGTTATTGAAAGCCTGGACTGTAGGATAACATCTTTTTTTTAATACTTTGATAATTGCAGGGTGCAGTAGGAGAATGCTGTTGTTTTTATCGTCTCAAAATGACAATTATATGAAATAATAATCAAAGTGTCATTACAGTCTCTAAAATGATACATCAGAAACATTTGTCAGAAGATGCAAGCCTGTATCAAGATCATTGTCAATAAAGGCTTGGATTATATTGGATGGCTATTGCAGAGTGTTTGATAGCAGAGTGTTGTGAGGAAGATACCATGAAACTGCAATTTGATAGGCTTTATCCAGCCATGATCTCGGACAGGCCAATATAGGTAAGAGCAAATACTGGCCACTTGTGTTAATAACAAAGTGTCATTAAATCAGTAGGAAGGGAAGACCCTCTAATGAGGCCCTGTGATAGAGAGGTTGGCACGTCAAAATAAGAGCCATAAAATGGTTGGTTCTGACTGGTTTCATCCTCCTGCATTACCTCCGTCATGAATAATGACTGGTACCCTGCTCTCACACAAGAAATAAAAAACTTACTCCTGGCTGGGTTCATCTCCTTTATTTTCTCTAGAATTAACAATGAGTGGTACCCAGTACTTAAATTAAAGGCATTTTGTATATAATTTTGATATTCATAAGATGTAATCTAGTTATAAATGTTTTGCACAGAACAACAGAAGTGGTTGTAAACCAGGAAATATATAATTATTGGAAGGGTAAAATGTCCAAAGTATGTCTTTTACATGGTCTTTCTGATGAACTTTAATTTACATCAATGTAAATGGAAAATATGTATCAAATGAGAAGAGAAAGGTTGTAGGGGCAGGCAAACTTTTGATGCCTCACTTTTTGTACCTGATCAGCAGCTGC
>CM037777.1:73112002-73162002 GCA_021229015.1 Solen grandis
TGTATCTTTTTTTTTATTAGTATTCTTATATAAAACTAAAGTTTTTGTATGTTGTCACCATTTTTAATTAAAAATATGAAATGACCTTGTCAACAAAGTCACCTGCCTAATCATTAATGACCACAGGTATGCTATGTGATTGACCAGGTAGGTATATAACTGACCAGGATGGTCACTCATGGGTCATCATGGTATCATAAAAGTGCCATCTCCCTCTGAGCTGACCAGGGGATGTCCAATTATCCAGATAATCTGTAGATAGTGAACTAAGGGTACAACAAGCTAAATCATGTGGTCCCTTAACTTAATTGCATAGCCTCATTAAGAGTAATATAAGTATCGCAAGTCTAGTAACAGGGTTGAATAAGACCTTGAGTGTGTGCCAGTGGATTTAAAGGATGTCTATTATTTTCAATATGAAATAGATTAGTACAGACACACCACTGTTTACCGTAGATATTCAATCTTATAGTGATATAAATGACATTGGGAGGATTTTCATTTACTTCACTATTTGGTGTAGTATGACCTTCGCACTGGGCTGATGTCTGGGCCAGCCTTGATACCACGGGGGTGTGAAGCCCAGTGTCAACACAGCCTGTAGGCGTGATATGGATGGTGGAACTCTAGTGTAAGACTGGGTGACAATCTTATTGTACAGGGACCAGGGTATCTACAGTACCCAGGGTGAGTTGATTTCATATACAGATATATTGGAGCTTGATTAACCCTTTCTCTCATAGAGGAAACCATGAAAAGACCTATGCGAACAACATAAAACCAGATCAGCCTGCGAGTAACTCGCAGGCTGATCAGGTTTTATGCTGTTCGCTGCTCCTCAGTGGTCTGGAAATGAGGACTTTATAATTAAATTTGGTATGGTTTAACTGTGGTTTTCTGCAGATCAGGCTTTATGTGATACCTATTGAGTGCGTCAAAATGAGCCTATATGAGGGAAAGGATTAATGTGCAAATTATCTAGGGGTCAGTTCATCATGGGTAATAAGGAGGTATGATTTAAAACCCGTGTTTTTTATTTTGTTGATGTTTGATAGTTCTGTGAAGATCAGTTTACTAAAATATTTCTTTTAAAAAGTGATAAATGATTTATATGTAGCTTGTTTATGTATCATATAGATTTTAATGTGGCTGGTCTGATAATCATTAAGTTATTACTAAAAATGTTTGGATTTGAAGTATATTGGACAATGATCATACTGATGCAAGGGTACATTTTATCAGTATAAATTTTGTATATATGTTTGCCCTTCACTATTGATTTTCCAAATAACTAAACATAGAAACTGATATTTTAAATGAAGAAACTACATTTTCCTCAAGCAATGGGCATGTTTAAAATATATTTTGTGAGGAAAGGATTTGTAGAAATATTTGAAAATCTTAAAAGATCTATACTTAAGTTTATGGGACTCTCTTGGTCTGAAAACATTTATCTGTGTTTTACTTTTATCTCTACATTTAAGTTTCTCCACCATTTGCCAGGCACAATGTCTGTAGTTGATGGTAGGGCTAGGTCTTATAAAAATAATAACACCAGTGTTGGTTTATTTCATGCATTGTGTTGTTTGCTGTTTGATATTTCTTTTACCAATACTCACATTCTGAAAAATCTGGGGCTTGCCTGACCAAGAGATTTCTATTACTAAGCCCAACATGGCAGCCACCAAGGTTTGGGTTTGGTCGTGTCACTCACCTCAAGTGAGGAAGCCTTCCTGTCATCTTGCTGTAGTCAGTCTGTAATTGAATATGACAGTTATAATTCTAAATCCAGAGTTTCAGCAAGGTTGAAGTTGATAGAGGCAAATGTCATATGACTCCAAAATCTCTAGCTACATGTTTTCCTGTATCTCTAGTCCCTAGTAAGTCAGCCGCATGATAACCCCACCAGCAGTCTCTCAGTGCCTTGGGTGCTTTGATTCATAATGAGCTGGAGTGAGGGTCATAACCCTGTTTTACATCATGACATTACTTCATTACTAGTGAACCTGAAGTACATTCTGTTGTTGATTATGTGCAGAAATTTGACAATGTATTTGGTAATTTAATAATTAGTATGTTTGCCTTTCTATTTCAAAGTTAAGAAAACTCCCCATCGTGTGCACTCAGATTCATTGGAGATTCTAAAGCAAAGCGCTACATTTTTTGCTGGATTAGATCTTCATGTATGTAAATTGGATCATTATTCTTTTACATGAATGGCACAGACATTTTGTTCACGCATAAAATGGATGTTTCCAAGACAAAAAAAAAAAAATAATAGAAAAAATGTGAACAAACTATAACACATTTAAAGCAGTACTGTTTTGGTTATTGTTTCACTTGTATTTGTTAGCCAGATTCTCATTGCAGAGATATGCACTGAGAACAGAGTGATACAGTAAGTCAGCTTTGGTAATTATGGGTAATTATGCAAATCAGCAATGCCTGTTTTTGATTTCCAGCAACAGAATACTGTGGCTTTTCTGCCAAAAAATGGTTGTACAAAACAAAATTAATATTTTGGCAAAATTAAAAGACAAAACATGAATTCTGTATACCTTTCACAATTAAATATGATTATTTTTGGGGGGAGTTCACTGTGTCGGTATAATTCAATAACACTCTTTCCACAGAGGGATTCCTATAAACTTTGCAGATAATGTTACATGATATACAACTCTGATTGCTTTTTTATTGGATTTCTAACATCTAATGGAACATTTCTATGTATTTCTGGCTTTTGGTAGTGAACAATTGCCTTGTTTTATGGTTCAACAGGAACGCGTGTAGCACTTTTTTGTGGTTGCCTTAATATCATTCAATTGTTACATGATGGTGGACAGATTTTCTTCAGCCATTCTGGTGACATTGGTTGGAATAATTTTTGTGTGCAATATAGTACCGGTATTTTTAGCTTGACTATTCGAAGAATATGAGAGCTATTGAAGTTGCCCTCGCGTTGGTGTTGCAGCTTTGGTTAAAGTTTTGCATGCAAGTTACTATCAACCTTATATCTCAGTACCCATTTATGGTATTGACTTGAAAGTTTATGAATATGTTCAGGGGCATCAGACAACCAAGGTAGATAACTCTTGACTGAATTTAATATGAACTATAACCCCTTTTTAACTTAGAAATTTTGGTTAAAGTTTTGCATGCAATAAAAAATTTGGTTAAAGTTTTGCATGCAAGCTTCTTTCAGCCTTATATCTCAATAACCATTCATGGTATTGACTTGAAAGTTTATGAATATGTTAAGGGGCATCAGACAACCAAGGTAGGTAACTCTTGATGAAATATATTACTAATTATGGCCCCTTTTTTTACCTAGAAATTTTGGTTAATGTTTTGCATGCAAAGTACTTTTATACTTTTATCTCAGTATCCAGGCATGCAATTGATTTGAAATATCTTTGATATGTTTAGGGGTATCATACTATCAAGGTAGAAAACTCTTGATGGAATATATTACAAGTTATGGCCCCTTTTAACTAAGAAATTTTGGTTAAAGTTTTGCATGCAAGGTATTTTTATGCTTATATCTCAAAGTCAAGGCATTGGATTGATTTGAAAAATATTTAATATGTTTAGGGATATCATACTATCAAGAAAGATAATACTTGATGGAATATATTACAAATTATGGCCCCTTATTAACTTAGAAATTTTGGTTAAAGTATTGCATGCAAGGAACTTCATCTTTATATTTCAGTAACCAGGCATGGGTTGGATTTGAAACTTCTTTAATACATTCAGTGGTATCATACTATAGTGGCAGATAGATTTTGACTGAATATAATGCAGATTAGGGCCCCTTTTTGACTTAGACTTTGCATGCAAGCTACTATCCAGCTTATATCTCAGAAATTGTTAATGGATTTGACTAGAAAGTTTAGGAGTGTGGTCAGGGGCATCAGAAAACCAAGGAGGATAACACTTGGACTGAATTTTATACAAATTATGGCCTTTTTGTAACTGGGATACTTCGTTAAAATATTGCATGCACAGTGTTATTATGCTTATGTCTCAGTAACTAGTTATAGGATTGATTTTAGACTTCATAAACCTATTTAGGGGTATTAGGCTATCAAGGTATATCATTTTTGACTATTATTATATACATGGTATATAATGGGCAATAATTGAAATAGATTTCTTTTGATTTACCAACAAGCATTTTGAATAGTCGAGTGTGCTGTTATCTGACAGCTCTTGTGTACATTTGCAATGTTGAGATGAAAATGTAAAATTTAACTTAAATTCATTTACTGTTCATTTACTGTATGATTTAGTTTTCCACTTTTATCACAGAGCATGATAGAAGTAAATTTTACGATTTTAGAGGACAGTGAATAAATGAGTGAAAGATAAGCTTATCATTTCACTCTGGATGTAGTGAAAATTTTAACAACAACAGAGAGCATGAAAAGATGGATTTGGTATGTCACTGCTTGCGACAATAAGTTAAACTCTCATTCCTAAGAAATCTAACAATACTCTTCATCAGTTGGAAGTCATGACTTTAAAGTTTTCCTCATACACATTTATAATGAACGTTTATTGTGAGTGAATAACGTATAAAAGAAAATGCCGCCAAAGTGCTTCAAGGTCCTACACTGTTTACCGAGATAAAAAAGTGTCTTGTTGTGTCTTCTGACAGATAAAGGATGTTAAGTACAGTGTCTGTAAGTTAAGATCCAAATTACATGTGGGATTTCCATCCTTCATGGATAAGTAGAAAGATATCTAAAAATGAGTGAGGATGTTTCCTCATATAGACATGTATTGGTGCCATGATAGAGGGATAGGACCCTGTTTATACTGGGATCTCTTCTGTTAATTATACAATATTATTACACAGATTCTGTATAGCAAAAGAGAAAAATCCATTGTTTTAGTATTTACCAAACCTCAAATCTTGTTTAACCTCATCTCAAAATGCTGTGGTATTGCACATGGTAGATTATTTCTTGTAATGTTACATTTGTTTCAGGTTCATGCACATTTTTATGCTCTCTGAAGGGAGAGCATACAGTTGCCACATTGTCCATCCTGTCCGTCCATCATAATTTTGTCTGGAGCATAACACAAAAACTATAAGAGGTATCAACATGAAACATCATAGGTAGATAAATCTTAGTGAGAAGTGCAGCATACAAGAAACAATAACTCTTTTTTTGATAGTTTAGGAGTTATTGCCCTTTGTTATTATGCATACTTAAATTTTGTCCAGAGCTCATATAGTATAATAAAGTACCCATCAAGTGACAAAGCGCAGTGTGGGGAGCATCCACTGGTTCTAACAGCACTTCTTTATTTATGTGTAGTCTTTTAAACAATGTTTGAGTCCCTCAGTTGAATGACTTTGAATAGAAACTAGTGATACTGTTGGGAAGTTGACACCTGATGACCCCCGCTGGAGAAAACGTGTGTGGAGGTTTTGAAATTATGACACTTGTTGTTGAAGGATGTTTAGATATAATATCAGGACCTTCTTGTGTCTCGCTTAATTAGTTTCTATTTCTGTAAGATGATTCATAAAATAATTCACTTTGACATAATTTTTCAGATGAAAGAATGACAAAATACAGTGAGGCAGAGGCTAATGGAGAGAAAGGATGTGATAAATAATCGGATCAGATCAATATATATTTTGTATCGGTTTCAGAAGAAGGGTTTTAAATTATTGACGCTAACACAATGAGAAATGAACAGCAAGTGATCCTATCACTGAGGTAACGAGCGAGGCTAACAAGCTTCGTTTGACAAATTAGTATTAGATGATAATTGACAAAGACATTTGGAACGAATCCGATGATCATTAACTGCAGAAATGGGGCAAAAAATTGTGTCAACTTTGCAGCGAAGGAAATATGATAGAATTATGATTGATTGCTTTTTCTGGATATAAGATTTGATTAGAGTTGTTGCAGTTGTGATTGGAATCTATGATATTGATTAACAAACTTGAAACGGTAAGGAGAAGAGTGAACTTAGATTTGATTCAAAAGAACTTCTCCATCTATTAATTTCTATTAAGAAAGACATTTGATAGATCGGTCTGAAGCAGCCATTTGTGACAATTTTATAGTAATTTTGTGTTTCAGTCATTTAGCCAATATTTTTATTCCTCCACTATATAAGCAGTGTACTGTCCCGTCCTGTATTACAAAAAGTTCAGTTTTTGTCAGGGGAGATAAATACAAGAAAATATCACTAATTATGAAAAATGTTTTATGTTATGATATACCACTGTATGGCAATAAAGTTTCATCATAACAACACAGTGGAAATATGATACTAGCCAAACATGACATGAACATGCATTTTGATGTAAGGTTCTAAATGATGATTTGTGCATTAGTTGATAATAAAGAAAAGTATACAGGTTCAAAGGAAATGGAAACAATATAATGTATGTTTACAATGGCATTATAAACAGTTAAATTTCAGCAATGCTATTTAAACAATATTTGAACAATATGATATAGGATCACTAGATACAAAAAATTCAAAACTGTATTTATGTATATAAAAAATGTTAATTGGGACAAAAATGCTTTTATACTGTTATAAATACTGTTAAAATTGTTGTTGTAAAAATCATTTGAGCATTTATACCATTTAGATGCAGTGTTTTAAGTCAGTTGCCATCTTGAAGTACTTTAGAATGTGCAGATATCATTGAAGATCCATCAACACAGACACAAGCAAAATGGACCAGCTAGCATCGCGGCTTCTATTGAGAGTAATCTCCCTTGCTTAATTTGCATTTGTTTCACCTCTTGACTCTCCATTCTTTGTGCGGAAAGAGCACATTATTTGTTGACAGGGTTTCAGTTTTTATGTTTAATTTATTTGTATTTGTTAAACAAATGAAGAATAGCTGTTTGATATTAATTTTTAATTCATGTTTTTTTACGCCGAAAAACAAGGATTGATGGGGTTTGTGCCAATCTTAAGAATTTTGTCCTTGCCTTTATGAACAGTGTGGGAGGGATGTCCGTAAATAAATAGAAGACTCCATATCACAGATGAAACTGAATTGGAAATGTCAGCGACACACTGCGCTAGATGTGCATATTGTGATCAGTAGAGGTGGTAACCGTGGTTATGCGAGATTACATCATCGTCCCCTCGTCTCAATACATGTTGTGAACTCTTCAATATTGAATAATATGGCAACTGATCATGGCAGGACAATGGAAACACGGTTGTGATTTTGACACCTCCTTGAAAAACATGTCCTCTGATTACGTTTATTGAAAAATTGACAGCGGTGATGTTGTTAGTGGAAAAGAATGGTGAAAACATGTACCGGGGATTCAGTGTCATGCTTCAGGGTTGTGGGGTCACTAGTGTTGATGTTGTTGACATGGTGATGTCAGTCTGTTTGTCTGCCATAATTTTATGAATCTGGAAGTTTCATTCTATACTTATGTGTGTGAACTGAGATATTTGAGTGATTCTAGATTTTTACAAAATCTGTTTGTTTAAGTGGATTGCAAATTTAGATATTAATTAATTTAAAAGCTCACTCTTTTAACATTTTTAGAAATTAAATATCTTGCTTAAATCGGATATTTTTTGCTTGTCTGTTTTTCAAAGAAAAAAAATGAGGTATTGTCATCACTCTGGTGTTGTTGTGAAAAAATTTAACCTTGGCTTTATCTTCTAAACTAGTTAAGCTTCTGTCAGCAAACCTCTATCACAAGAGCAACAACTCTTCGGTCCATTTTGACCAAATTATCTCCCTTTAAAACACACACACACACACACACACACACACACACACACACACACACACCACACACACACACAGCCACACACACACACACACACACACACACACAGAGAGAGAGAGAGAGAGAGTAAAAAACTTTAACCATGGCCATAACTTCTAAATTATTAAAGCTTCTGTCATCAAACTTCACATACTTGCTCACTATAACAAGGACTGCATTCCCTTAAAGGGTCATAACTCCCCTTTTTAACAAAAACCCATACAGAGGAGTGTTGGCATCCACATGTGTTGCTCTTGTTTTATATATATATATATATATATATATATATATATATATATATATATATATATATATATATATATATATATATTACATACAGTTGAACCCCGGCTATTCAAAATCAAGGGGATCAGCGTTTTATTTCGAGTAAGGCATGTATTCGAATAACCCAAATCACGTTGATCGTTGAGACAAAAACCCATCCCACCCACTTTTTTCATGCAGTGAACGTATGATGTACACGTTTTAAAGTATGTTATGATTAAGTAGTTTAAATGAAAACGACCATAGATAATCAATTTTTATTTTACAACTTTCATCTCCTTATGCATAAATGATTTCGATACATAGATAATCAATGCATATTTCAATTACAAAGATATATACATACATGTACATTTATCAGGTCTCACTATACCACAAGTGACTACATGTGCCCAATATAAACGTCGTCTTTAAAACAGCAATGGATAATTAATATTTAATTTACCAACATTCATTTTTTCTGCATATATGCATACATGAACATTCATCATGTCTGACTAAACCACAAGTAACTACATGTATCAACGTTACATCAACGTCGTCTTGAAAAACGATGTAATCGTGATCTGCTTGTTAAGCTTGTTAAATTTTTCCTTTACCAGCGTATCCGAAATACTACAATCATCACCTTTATGATTGAAATGCACAAACACCCAATCAATTTACAATTTATGTAAACTGTAAGCGGCTGTCTCCACCCATTTCAGTTATTAATTGACGTTTGCACCTTTCCATTGTTTGTTTTCAAAATGTCGCCATTAATTAATACTCGTCAGTGACTTCGGATAAGGAGGTGCGAAAATCATACGAATTGATTGGTACGGGCCAAAATATATTTTCGGATGAGGCCAGGTTTTCGAATGGCACAAATTTAATAACCCAGATATTTTTATATAGAAATAAGAAGGAGATTGATCAGGACCAACAAAGTATTTCGAATGACGCCGGGTATTTGAATGAGAGGTGGTGGAGTAACTGGGGTTCGACTGTATATATATTTATATATATATGTTTAACTCTGCTTAACTGTCACATACATTTTTCCCCAGCTGTTTTTATAGCCAGCTTAATTCATCTTTAATTCCAGTGCTAGAAATTATGCATATATTTTCTCAACTTGAATGCATAAATTCCCAACAAATACCCAGAGGATGAAAAATTGGTTCGATATGGTCAAAACATTGATAAAGTTGGGAATTCTTTCCTTATAGGCAGTTTATAGATAGCAACTGTATATAAACTGCTATAATTATTAATTATGTATCATTTGCCTTCATTCCCTTGACTTGCTGTTATTTATTGATTGTTTTTCAGCCGTTGGCTGTTTTGTTTTCACCTGAATTTCCTGTCTAATTTAAACTTAAAGGTGAAGGTCACAAAACAGCTGATGAATACTGTAAGTTTTGATTGATTTTAAAAGACTTCAAAAGTATCCCTCAAGAAAAGAGATCAGCTTGTTCGCTCTGTATATACATTCCAAAAGCCTTGATTTTTCAACAGAAATATATTAATACATGTTATAACGTTCAAAATAATTAATTCAGCTACACAAAAAGCATATCTAAAAGATGAAAAACACATGTAGAGTTTGAAACCTTCAGATCCCTTCATACCCTGGAAGGGATGTACATAGGACGACCTATTATATTATGAACTTATCGGTCGTCTGTCCGATCTTCAGCAATTTCATATCTGCTCTATATATTTTGAACGGTTGAAAGACATTCATAATACTTGGGTCATATGTCCTCTCATCAAGATGCAGAATAAACACTACATATAAATTAATACACCATGACCGTGTATCTTTTTAGCTCACCTGAGCACAACGTGCTCAAGGTGAGCTTTTGTGATCACCCTTCGTCAGTTGTGTGTCATGCGTCGTCAACAATTTGCTTTAAACGACATCTCCTCTGAAACCGCTGGACAGAATTTAATGAAACTTGGCAGGAATGTTCCTTGGGTAAGGCTCTACAAAAGTTGCTAAAATAAAGTTGATCCATGAAGAACTCTGGTTGCCATGGCAACAAAAAGAAAAAAAAAATGAAAACTTTAAAAATCATCTTCTTCAAAACTACTGGCCAGATTTTAAAATAAATTGGTACAGATGTTCCTTGGGTCAACCTCTACCAAAGTTGCTAAAATTATTCCGATCTGTAAAAAAACATGGCCGCCAGGGGCGGAGCTTATTTGCCTTATATGTATATAGGGAAAACTTTAAACAACATCTCCTCTGAAACCACTGGACAGAATTTGATTAAACTTGGCAGGGATGATCCTTGGGTCAACCTTCACAAAAGTTGCTAAAATAAACTTGATCCATGTAGAACTCTGGTTGCCATGGCAACAAAAAGAAAGAAAAAATGAAAACTTTAAAAATCATCTTCTTCAAAACTACTGGCCAGATTTTAAAATAAATTGGTACAGATGTTCCTTGGGTCAACCTCTACCAAAGTTGCTAAAATTATTCCGATCCGTAAAAAAACATGGCCGCCAGGGGCGGGGCTTATTTGCCTTATATGTATATAGGGAAAACTTTAAACAACATCTCCTCTG
Source organism: Solen grandis (assembly GCA_021229015.1). Classification (NCBI taxonomy): domain Eukaryota; kingdom Metazoa; phylum Mollusca; class Bivalvia; order Adapedonta; family Solenidae; genus Solen; species Solen grandis. The sequence goes on from CM037777.1 coordinate 73,122,628, forward strand.
AAACCACTGGACAGAATTTGATTAAACTTGGCAGGGATGATCCTTGGGTCAACCTTCACAAAAGTTGCTAAAATAAACTTGATCCATGTAGAACTCTGGTTGCCATGGCAACAAAAAGAAGAAAAAAATGAAAACTTTAAAAATCATCTTCTTCAAAACAACTGGCCAGATTTTAAAATAAATTGGTACAGATGTTCCTTGGGTCAACCTATTTATCTCAGGTTAGTGATTTAGGGCCATCATGGGCCTCTTGTTTAAAGATACTTCTTGTTGCAACTGTCGGGAAAATTTCAAAGCAGTGAGAAAAATCATAAACCTGTATTAACCCTTTCCCTCATATAGACTCATTTTGACGCACTCAATAGGTACCACATAAAGCCTGATCTGCAGAAAACCACAGTTAAACCTTACCAAATTAAATTACAAAATCCTCATTTCCAGACCACTGAAGAGCTGCGAACAGCATAAAACCTGATCAGCCTGCAAGTTACTCGCAGGCTGATCTGGTTTTATGCTGTTCGCATAGGTCTTTTCATGGTGTCCTCTATGAGGGAAAGTGTTAAGTTAACATGTCTAAGTGACTGATATATTCCAACTGATAGAAGAATTATTAAAAGTACTATTTTATAGTTTTAGCACAACTTACATGCTGTTTGATTTACATAAAATGAACTTAACTTGCTGCGACTGTATGGAAGCAAATCTGTAAATTAAAGAATGGAGAATAGTACTATACTTTTTGGTTTTAATTAAGGCTCTTCTCCTTCAAGTTCTGTAGACATTTTGGGAGATGGAATATCAGTGACAATAAAGATGTGATTTCCCTACTGTCTCCTCAGCAGAAAAGAAGGACTTGGAGCTGTAGGGTTATTAAATATTAAAAATACTTGAAAAAAAAAATTGACTGGCTTACCACCTTTGTTATTACAAGAGGTTGGTATTGGTTTGAGTACATGTTTCAAATATTTTTGCTGGAATTTTATTCAGTTTAGAATTTTTGCAAACCATGTGCCAAGTCCAGCTGTAGTGTTCATAGTGGACCCCCAGGTTGTGAGTTTGTGGTGTAAGATTTTTTTTCAAGACCTTTCCAGGTGTAAAGTATCACCCTGGATCCATTGTGGTTTCCCCAATGACATATACAAACTGATAAAAATTAGTATTACCTGGTAATATATAGTAAATGTGTTGTTTTCTAAGTGACAGATGTTGCTAGAAGTGGTGCAGATGGTGGTTTATGTTGTCATTGTATGTGGGAGGGGTTGTCTAGGTTACCTGTATAAATCAGTATCTGAACATGTGACCTTGGTAGTCTGCAACATGCGTACCTAAGAATCAAACCTGAAGCAAAGAAACTAAGCTAACAAGTGGCACCTTAGTCCAGTGGTGGCGACACTACCTTTACTACAGAGGTTGTAGGTTTGAGCCATGCTGAGGAAACTGTTTCCTGACTTTTACGAGGCATAAAGTACTAGTGCAATCCTGGTACCATCAGCCGGGACCTTTTAAAATATTAAGAACTTGTTTCTTAATTTTTGTAAAGGAAAATAAGTTCAACTGAATGCAGTTCTAAAACCAGAGTTGTGTTGGGGTATACTGTATTTAGCTTGTCTGTCTGTAGACAATTCTGTCTATGTTTCATCTTTGAAACCCCTGGCTTGAATTTGATGAAACTTTATCTTCAGTGATAGTTCCAGTTTTGTCTTATTATGCCATCTGTCCTCTTTCTGGAATTTTGGTTGAAAACGAAATACATAAAAATTTACCAAGATTTATTTGATTTAATTATTGGTGCAAACTGTGAGGAAATGTGTTAATGGTTAACAAGAGAGTTTTTAAGATTTTATTGGTACAAAAGAAGCAGCTATTTGTGTTCGCTTTATATCAAGATGATAATTCCTTTGGCAAGGATTTAGTATTTCAAAAATGTCCTGGCATATTTTCCTGCTTAATGATACAAATATTACATTGTTAATTATATTGTCTACCCAATAAACAAAAACCTAAGAAAATGTGTGATACAGTGAACATGCAAATGTAGAGCTTGAGACTTTGTGATTATAGTGATATTGTATGATATTTTGGCAAGATGATATACTGAGTTAAAAGTACACAGCCTTTTGGTAACTACCGTAATACATGTAAATAACACATATTTTTATACTGACTCAAACAATCCACAAGATAAACATTGACTCATCCGGAAAATGAAAGGGTAGAAGATGAAAATGAAATGCCAAAGAAAGGGATTTTAGTCATACCTTTTAGTATTCTAATGATGTAAGAGGATCACTACTTTGAGGGTTGTCACAGTAACACAGGGGGCAGGGCCCTACCCCCTCCCACATGAGGCTGCTGGGAGATCACCTTACAGAGGTCACGTCTAATGAACATAAATCAAGACTGTGGCCTTTTGTGACTTTTGTCACATTAGGGTGTTATTAGCTCACTGCTCTTACTTCAGGTCCGGCATCCTGTATATCCATCTCCCCTGGATCTGTCTTATCTTCACCAGTATATGTTTTAACATAGTACATTACCATTTTACACATTTAAATGTGAAAAATGGGTTTATAGCAGTATTCTTTTGACAGGAAACTTTTAACCCTTTCCCTCATATAAACTCATTTTGACGCACTCAGTAGGTACAACATAAAGCCTGATCTGCAGAAAACCAAACTCAAACCTTACCAAATTTAATTACAAAATCCTCATTTCCAGACCACTGAGGAGCAGCGAACAGCATAAAACCTGATCAGCCTGCGAGTTACTCGCAGGCTGATCTGGTTTTATGCTGTTCGCATAGGTCTTTTCATGGTATCCTCTATGAAGGAAAGGGTTAAGGAATATTTAAGATGTGTAAAGTGAGTTTTATTTTTCATTTCCATGTTTTTAATTCTTTCTTTTCCCTTTCCTAACTTAGTGTATTTTTTTTCACCCTTTAAATCTTCTGATTAGTTCTTGTTTAATCCATATTTCTTTTTAACTCCTTCATTTTCTTCATCATATTTTCTTGATCCTCTTTGTATGCAAGAAATAATATTTTTACACAGAGAGATGGATGGCATACAATTACATACAAGGTTAAAGTAATGGCTCAGACATTAACTTCATTTCAAGTTCCTATCATAAAATCTGATAAACAGATAATTAAGGATTGAAATCTAAAATAATGATCCCTCTGTCTAACAGAAGATGCATGTATACAGAAATATATGAGGTTCAATCCCAGTTTTAGCAATTATGAAGACAACCCCTGAAAGTGGATTCTACTTTTTCCACCTTACAGCAAAGCTTTGTGCAGATGAACAGCATCTCTGAGTCTCTTTTTATTGTTGTAAATGGTAAAGTCATATTCTGACATTTTCTCCTTGAAATAATAGTGACAAATTTTGATACTTTTTAGTCTATAGGGTGTCTTACAGTGAGTTATTGCACTAGAATGTTTAATGTCTTAGACTGGCATTTAGTTAGAAGAATGTAGGTAATTTTTAAGGGTACACTTTGGTATTACTGTTGGAAGCTGATACATATCCATCACCACATGTGAAATTGAGTTCCGTTTTACAAAAATCTTTTTCTTTTTCATATTGTTGAGTTGTGATAATGCAGCGAAGGTATTTAAATTACCTCAAGTGATAGCTCCAGTTATAGTAGTATGTTGACAGTTATTAGTATTAGGGAAGGTATCGGTGTATAAATATATTGGAGAACTGAGGCAGAACTTAACCCTTTCCCTCATAGAAGAAACCATGAAAAGACCTATGCAAACAGCATAAAACCAGATCAGCCTGTGAGTAACTCGCAGGCTGATCAGGTTTTATGCTGTTCACTGCTCTCTGCAGATCAGGCTTTATGTGGTACCTATTGAGTGCATCAAAATGAGTCTATATGAGGGAAAGGGTTAAAAAAAAGAAAATCACTTGGACTCCTTATATTTTGTAAATATGCCTTTACAAAAATGTTACGATATGCGAGCTATGCTTATCTCTAGCATTTCTTATTCTATCTTTCTGTAATGATATAATGTAGTGAAGGTTGTCAATAGATTATTTTGTTCTGAAATTACAGTAGCTTAATTACAGAACATGATCAGTGTTAATCATCTCATCATGGAAATGACTTACCAGTGGTTGCCATTGGTTCATCTCTCTAGGTAAAATAAGGGGTTTTAAAATAAAATTCCAGTTGAATCTTAAACCAGGGACAGACAGGGTAATAATTCAACACCAGAACTACTCAGATTTTGTTAGACAACCCACAGAAGACTGAAATCATTTCTCAATCTTATCGGATTATCATTTTGTATTTTAAGTCATTTTCTTGTGACATTAAATTTTTTAATCTGTTGTGGATACATGTTTTCATGTTCCAAGAAACATGAGGTAAGAAAACTCCTGTATTGCAGTTAGTGATTGCAGAGAAAGCCTGACTGAAATCACTTCTCACCAATGCATCCCGTGTTTGATTCCTGGTTATGTACGTGAGAGGGTACAGAAGTGTGGGTTTTTTCTGGGCTCCCCGGTTTCCTTCACAATAATGACCATATATGCCACCACCAGAGTCATTGAGAGTGATAAATATAAGTTGTGAGAACTTGTTTCACAATCAATGTAAAATAATTACAGCTTAAACTAAATCCTGAGTGAAGAAAAAATAAATCAGAGCCAAAATACCACTAAGTTATAAAATGCTATCAAAACTTAAGCAAATCTCCTCTTGTTACAAAAGCTTCCCTTGAAATTATTAAATTATTTATTACATTATTTCTCTCTCATCTCAAATGTATGAAATTACTTAAGTAGGAAATGGTATAAAATAAAATTACCCTGCAAGTAAATTTTCCGGCTGATCTGGTTTTATATTGGTTACATAATCCTAACAGCATCCATAATGTATCAGATGAATCCCTTTTATAAGTTCCTTCAAGGAATCATAGCTTATCAAATTGAGTTTATTTAAGTAACGTAAATGCTCATGTAGTGTGCCTGAGTTTGAGGTTCAAAACCTTAGTAAAAATCTATTTCCCTTCTATAATGCGCACTTGTTCTTCGTACATCGAGGCCACCATTTTGTTTAGCCGCAGGTGTTTTGAGGATTATTATTCACACCTCTAGTATCCACATTCAGCTTGCATTGTTACATTTATGTTCATTATGGTCAATAGTTTGAGAAATAGTCTTAAACCAAACAGTTCTGTCCAAAATGGCACTAACTAGCTGGAATATCATCTCAATGCACTAAATAAAATAAACTGATTGTATAATCAGAACATAATGGCAATCATGGTTTGCGTCAGTACTGACGTTGCGAACATCGCATATGGCTTTATGTTGTCAATTAATTATTATGTAAAGTACAGTACAGTATTGAACACGTGAATAGTGGCGATATAGACAAAATGAATATGAATATGAGGACAATTATTTTGTAAGCATCTATTTCACAATTATATTGTAGAAATCACAGACGATAATTTTCTGGCAAGTATATACGATAAAGATTTAATACCGATATAAAATATGAAATACACTCATAATTATAGACCTTGCTGATCACTAATGATATGGTTTCTTAGTGGGTGGGGTAAAGTTTGGAAACACTATGAAAATCTGTGTATTTTGTACAACCCTTCTCCGAAATTGAAATTGAAGTCACAGAAATGCGCACAATACATGAGCGTTTATGGTATAAACAGGCCTTCAACCGTTCCTACTTTTTCCTACTTTTCCTACTTTTTCCTGCTTTTTCATCACCTTCCTACTTTTTCCTATTTTTCTACTAAAACCTCCTACTATTCCTACTTTTTGCATTTAAAAAAAAAAAAAAAAAAAAAATAATAATAATAATAAATCACTGAACAATTTTTGTGTTAAGTATATTTGCAGATAAAATGGAAGTGCTGTCAAACTGGCAAGTTTCTGTTGATGAAAGGTGTGGCATGCTACTCCTCTGATGGCAGTCTTCATTTTGAAGGTCAGTATATATCTACATGTATTGATTAGTCTTGTAGATGTTGGGTAGAACTCCAGAAGCATGCATGTCATTTTGAAAGATAATATACCCAATGATGCGCTGCTGAGGGGCATTTGGTTACTTTCAGATGTGCCTTTTTAAAACTTTTAAAAATAATGTGCTGAAATAAGTCTTTATTTCTTCTCAAAAATTGTAAAGGCAGGCACTTGTTGGACATTGATGTCAATAACATTGAGCTGTGTGTAATGTTGAAACCATGGAGATTGGCAATGACACAAGAAAAACACTGTCCTCTCTAGACCACGGGGGTAGAAAGAAGGTATTACTAGAGATGAGATCTTTCTACCAGACTGTAGTAGAGTACCTACAGAAGCACCTGCCACTAAATCAGGATGTGATAAGAGGAGCTCAATGCCTCCATCCTGAAGTTAGAGACCAAGAACATGCACAAAAGTTGTTTACTGTGCTTTGCAATGCCTTGCCCTCAATTCCTGACAATGATGTTTCCTCTATTACTGATGAATGGAAAGCTTACAGAGCAGAAGAGGTTCCTGAAGCTGAAATCTATGATGACACAAACTTGAAAAGAATCGATTCTTATTGGAGATATGTTCTAGATATAAGGAATAAAGCAGGAGGGTTGAAATATCCAAACTTGAAAAAAGTTGTGCAAACAGCCCTATGTATATCCCATGGAAATGCTGATGTTGAACGGAGTCTATCAGTCAGCAAAAAGATTCTGACTCCTGAAAGAGCATGCCTCTCTAAGGTATCCTTGAATGGTTTAAGGCTGTCTAGAGACATTGTAGGTATGTATGGTAGGGTGACTGAAGTGCCAATAAGTAAGGAACTCTTGACCTGTGTTAGGTAAGCCAAGAAAAAATACTCAGAGAGAATAGAGGCTGAAAAAGCAGAAAACCTATTGAGAGAAAAAAAAAGCAACAGAAGACAAACAGGCAAAGGAAAGGGAGAGAGAATCATTGCAGAAAGAGCAAGAGAGAAAAAGGAAATTAAATGACAAAGAAAAAGAGGTTAAGAAAAGAGAAAAAGATCTTAAAGATGAGTTGCAAGAGCAAATGAAGTGATCGATACATGTCTTTCAAAGAAATCAAGTTCATTGGAAAAAGATCAGTAGAAAAATAGTATCATGTCTGTTTAGTAACTACTTTTGATCCTCAGTTATATAAGCCGGTTGTGTTTAGTTGTTTTACTTTATGTGTATAATACCTAACCTATATAGTATCATTGCTTCTGGAGTTCACCCAATTGCATTATTGTTGTTTATCATGTAGAACATAAGCTAGTTTTTTGCCTTGGTTTAATCACCCTAACTGCTAGAATATAATTCATTTGATAGATGGATTGTGTTTCATTTGGCATAATGTTTGAAGTTTAAAGGTTAATAATATGGGTCATAAGCCAGTTATATGCTTTGTTGTAATCAACCCAACTGCTAATATATGACCATATTGCTAGATTGATTGTAATAACACTATTAACCTTTTAATTGTTAATTTCTTCTTTGTAATTTCTTTTAGCATAACATATGTTGCTTGTCACTATTTTGAAACCTGTAACCATGCCATTGTTAGAATTAAGAATGGTAATATCAGTACATCAAATATGTTTTGTCCGTTGTGAATTGATAAATAATAATAATAATAAAAAAAACATTTCAGGCTGACTGCAGCAGATGGCCACACATTTCAACTGCAGAAACTTGGCAAGTAACAGCAAGCAAGTAATTAAGACATTTATAAAGACTTATCTTTCAATGGTGAGAATAACCACCAGTGAAGGTAAGAGTTTGTTTTAATCTCTCTAAACATGATAAATCCATAGGTTATCTTGTAACATTTATATCAAACAATTCCTATTATTCCTACTTTTTTATTTAAAAACTTCCTACTTTTTCCTACTTTTTTCCCAGAAACCCTCCTACTTTTTTCCTATTTTTTTTATTGAGGCCAGTTGAAGGCCTGTATAAAGCTATATTTCGGATATAAATCTAGATACCCCATTGCAGTATAACTGTGTGAAAATGCACATTTACTTAAGAGGTCATAACATAAAGATTCAGGGCTCTAATGTTGGACCTCTTTTTATTGTGCTCCATGTTATAAACATTACAATAGAAATAGTTTATAATGGAATGGATTTTAATAAGATCTATACCTGTTACCCTAACGTTGACAGTAACATAGCTCTGGTTATAATCATTCGGATAGAGATTTTCTGGATTACAAAAAATAAAGTTACGAGCATTAGACAGTAGTTTTTGTCTAGTATTCCACAGAAATCTGTGACGGAGTTAGACAGTGGCAAAGTGCAATCAATGGAGGTCTCATTATGAAAAAAGATAGTGAACTGCAGATATTTATAAATTGAGATGGATTCAGACTTTCAGATTTTATCATTTCATAAAAATGCTAAGTGTCAGACTGAATGTCAGAAGTACCAAGGGAGACCTATAGTTCTACTGTAAAATCTCCATGGTAAAAATATTCAATGCTGTTAAGTTTCCTGTCACAGCAAAATGTTTTAAAGGACATGCTAAATTATAGTCTGGGTGAAAAGCTGTGAAATGTGGATTAAATATCGACACAGATGAAATGTTTGAACAGATCTTAACATGTTTATGGAACAGGTTGATGACTCTTGCGGTTTTTACGTTTTTTTACGTGTTGACTCGTTCGCCAGGTTTGTCAACTGGAGACGTTTGTCTGTGACAAGGATTGGTCTTCATTAAAATATAAAGAATACACATGATTCTTTTGACCTTGACCTCTGTTAAGATTCTAAGGAAAGGGTCATTGTCTCAGAAAGTTCTATCAATAAGAACTGCTTTTATCATATGACAGTATGCTTAAACAGCTGTTTCTGGTATACAAGTACTCGGAGTGTATGTAGTATACAAGTACTCAGAGTGTATGTAGTATACAAGTACTCAGAGTGTACATAGAGTACTCGGAGTGTATTAGTGTACAAGTACTCTTGAGTGTACGTAGTATACAAGTACTCGGAGTGTATGTAGTATACAATATCGAGTGTACATAGTATACAGTTCTCGGAGTGTACATAGTATCAAGTATCGAGTGTAATAGTATACAAGTACTCGGAGTGTACATAGTATACAGTTCTCGGAGTGTACATAGTATACAAGTACTCGGAGTGTACATAGTATACAAGTACTCGGAGTGTACATAGTATACAGTTCTCGGAGTGTACATAGTATACAAGTACTCGGAGTGTACATAGTATACAAGTACTCGGAGTGTACATAGTATACAAGTACTCGGAGTGTACATAGTATACAAGTACTCAGAGTGTACATAGTATACAAGTACTCAGAGTGTACATAGTATACAGTACTCGGAGTGTACATAGTATACAAGTACTCGGAGTGTACATAGTATACAGTACTAAGAGTGTACATAGTATACAGTTCTCGGAGTGTACATAGTATACAGTTCTCGGAGTGTACATAGTATACAAGTACTCGGAGTGTACATAGTATACAAGTACTCGGAGTGTACATAGTATACAAGTACTCGGAGTGTACATAGTATACAGTTCTCGGAGTGTACATAGTATACAAGTACTCGGAGTGTACATAGTATACAAGTACTCGGAGTGTACATAGTATACAAGTACTCGGAGTGTACAAGTATCAAGTACTGATTACATAGTATACATACTCGGAGTGTACATAGTATACAAGTACTCGGAGTGTACATAGTATACAGTACTCGGAGTGTACATAGTATACAGTACTCGGAGTGTACATAGTATACAGTACTCGGAGTGTACATAGTATACAGTTCTCAGAGTGTACATAGTATACAGTACTCAGAGTGTACTTAGTATACAAGTACTCGGAGTGTACATAGTATACAGTTCTCAGAGTGTACATAGTATACAGTTCTCAGAGTGTACGTAGTATACAGTACTCGGAGTGTACTTAGTATACAGTTCTCAGAGTGTACATAGTATACAGTTCTCAGAGTGTACGTAGTATACAGTTCTCAGAGTGTACATAGTATACAGTTCTCAGAGTGTACGTAGTATACAAGTACTCGGAGTGTACGTAGTATACAGTACTCAGAGTGTACATAGTATACAGTTCTCAGAGTGTACGTAGTATACAAGTACTCGGAGTGTACATAGTATACAAGTACTCAGAGTGTACATAGTATACAAGTACTCAGAGTGTACATAGTATACAAGTACTCAGAGTGTACATAGTATACAGTACTCGGAGTATACATAGTATACAAGTACTCAGAGTGTACGTAGTATACAAGTACTCGGAGTGTACATAGTATACAAGTACTCAGAGTGTACATAGTATACAGTACTCGGAGTATACATAGTATACAAGTACTCAGAGTGTACGTAGTATACAAGTACTCAGAGTGTATGTAGTTTACAAGTACTCTGAGTGTACATAATATACAGTACTCGGAGTGTACTTAGTATACAAGTACTCGGACATAGTACATAGTATACAGTTCTCAGAGTGTATGTAGTATACAGTACTCAGATTGTACGTAGTATACAGTACTTGGTGTGTTGGAAGATCCTGAACAGTTCTTGGGTATCATGGTCATTGAGCACATTGACTAAACCACGGTGCCTTTCCAGACTTTTTGAGATTATGAGATTACCAGTATTCTGGTTTACTTTGTTAAGATGATAATCTTAAAAAATCATCTTGCAGCACTTAAAAAATGACTACATATGGTTAGTGAGTCTTATGAGATGCCAATAAGTGAAATTGCCAAGTAGTTGAAATAATAGGTTTCAGTTAAATGCTGTGTCTTTATCATACTGATATAAACTGGAATTGAGATTGAGATGTTGATCTTGAGGTATTTTAAGGTTAGTAATTCAATTGCTCCTGGAAAACTCTGGATGTTTTTAATCCCCTCAAGTCTTGGAATAATTGAGAAATAGTAACAAAAAATTAACTTAGATTTATTTTATATGTCTTGCAGTTTATTGCTCCACATCCTGCCAGTGATTTTAAGTGCCTAGTTTTAATGAAATTACTTTTGATTCTGAGACATACTGATGATAAGAAGTGAATCCTGACTGAATTTGCACACTTAAGTAACACTTAAAACATTTCACCTTTCTTTATGTGATATTCAAGAAAATACTTAAGTCATGTTAGTACTCTGTTGGATCAGAATTTTATTAAGAAATGAAATAATTCAGTATCATTATTAAAGAACCAAGAATGCTGAATACATTCCCTAAGTTATTACAGTATTATATTGCACTAAATAAGGTTGACTGAATTAACACATGGTGTACTTTAAGCACTATAAATTTGTAACTTGTCATTTAATTATGATGTCAGAAACATTCATACTTTCATATTGTCTAGAAACATTCATACCTTCTTATCATCCTTGCTGAGCCCTAAGTTTATATGAGTAGATTTAAAACTGGTCAGGAATATGTGATTAGGTATGATATCAAGTCACTTGTCTGTGGTGTAATAGTGAGTAAGCATGGTATCAAGTCACTTGTCTGTGGCGTGATAGTGACTAGGTATGGTATCAAGTCACTTGTCTGTGGTGTAATAGTGACTAGGTATGGTATCAAGTCACTTGTCTGTGGCGTGATAGTGACTAGGTATGGTATCAAGTCACTTGTCTGTGGCGTGATAGTGACTAGGTATGGTATCAAGTCACTTGTCTGTGGCGTGATAGTGACTAGGTATGGTATCAAGTCACTTGTCTGTGGCGTGGCAGTGACTAGATATGGTATCAAGTCACTTGTATGCGGCGTGACAGTGACTAGGTATGGTATCAAGTCACTTGTCTGCAGCTTGACAGTGACTAGGTATGGTATCAAGTCACTTGTCTGTGGCTTGACAGTGACTAGGTATGGTATCAAGTCACTTGACTGCGGCTTGACAGTGACTAGGTATGGTATCAAGTCACTTGTCTGTGGCTTGATAGTGACTTGGTATGGTGTAAAATCACATGTCTGTGGCGTGATAGTGACTAGGTATGGTATCAAGTCACATGTCTGTGGCGTGACAGTGACTAGGTATGGTATCAAGTCACTGCAATGTCTGTGGCGTGATAGTGACTAGGTATGGTATCAAGTCACTTGTCTGTGGCGTGACAGTGACTAGGTATGGTATCAAGTCACTTGTCTGCAGCGTGATACTGTCTCATGTTGACATTAGTGCCCAAATTGGTAGGACATTTAACTCAAGTAAATAAATACTCCTAACATACAACTCATAGAATGATTCTCCATTTGTCCGCATCTTGTTGATGAGAAGGGTTTACAGATAGACTTGTATAGAGGGACTATTGCTTTCAGTATGATCAGACTCTCTTGTGGTCTAATGCCATGTAACACAGTGTGACTATGTAGTAATACATGCCTCCCTATGTGTGAGAGAGACATAGCAACAGACATGGAGTGAATGAGATACAGTGAGATGCAACGAATCTCAGTCTGATAATGCTCCCCACAGGTCTCGTTTAGCAAGCAGTTCTTGCACATAACTTTCCTGAAATTCAGTTAAAATTTAGTCATTCAGGTCCACTAAGATATTCTTACTCAATTTCTGTAAAAAAATATACAAATAAATGTATGATGTTCCTCCTTATCTAATTAGATGAGGTGGTTTTATTGGGAAAATAAATTCTCCTACTAGTGAACTATTTTTTATGTTGAAAAAAATATTAAATTTGTTCAATATTCGGTTATCTTTTTTTAAATTAGATTTTACATATTTCTCATAATTAATATCTTATATAAGTCATTCTTTAAATAAAGTAAGTACATTTATTTGACAACATTTATCATAACAATTATTTTGAATTAAAGGAGATAAATTATTCAACAACATTTATCATATGTGAAAATAAAGGAGATTAATTTATTCTTCATTATGTGCAAGATGAAGTAGAATAATTTTACTGACTTAATTCCCCTTTCATTATCAAATTTGTTGAAATAATTGATGGAAGGAAAAACTGTTTGAAACTCATGTGATTCAGAAGGAGGACACTCAGGTATAATGTTACCATGGTAACCCACCATGTTGCACTTGTTAATGAAGTCCTGCACTTAGAACCTGTTAAAAGTATTGGGAAATAAAAGCAGTCCTCTTGTCAAGCAATCTTTTTATTCTCTTTAAATAAAATACATTTTGTCTGCAGTGTGTAGCCACATATTGTTAAGTAAATGTTCTGGGGTGTGGTTCTCAGACAATTTAGTGTAATTCCCATTTTTGGATGGATTTTTCAATCAAAAACTCTGTCCTTTAAATCGATTTTTAGTAAAAATTGTTTTTAAGATGGTGTCTATAGTAGGTAACATTTATCTCCCATTCCAATCAGAAACCTTGTAGGCTATATTTCTTTTTTACCGTGTTGCTGTCCTAGACAGCTTTGAAGAATATATTCTTCTACCTCAAAGCTTCTTTTCTCAACATTCAGTTGCATAGAAATCTAGGGAAAACTGTATTGCAACTTGTCTAAGCAACGTATCCCCTGGTTTTGCTGAAAGATGATTCATCTTCACCAGTTGTTCAGGTATAATTTACTATTATTCTAAACCACCTGTTTTTGAAATATGCTTACATACAATCACAGGTTTTCACTCAAACTACAGGCTGAGAATAAATTATCATACTTATGTACAGTTTTATTTTTCAAGAACCTGGAGCCAGGTCAACTAATGATCATATGATATCCCAGTGTAGCTATTCATCAATTATTGATACATGAAATCCAATTTAAGCTATCGGTCATCTAATAATCACATGATATCCCAGTGTAGCTATCGGTCATCTATTGATCACATGATATCCCAGTGTAGGTATCGGTCATCCATTGATACATGATATCCCAGTGTAGCTATCAGTCATCTATTGATTACATGATATCCCAGTGTAGCTATTAGTCAACTGTTGATACATGAAATCCAAGTGAAGCTTTTGGTCAACTTTTGACCACATGATATCCCAGTGTAGCTATTAGTCAACTGTTGATACATGAAATCCAAGTGAAGCTTTTGGTCAACTATTGATCACGATATCCCAGTGTAGCTATTAGTCAACTGTTGATACATGAAATCCAAGTGAAGCTTTTGGTCAACTATTGATCACATGATATCCCAGTGTAGCTATTAGTCAACTGTTGATACATGAAATCCAAGTGAAGCTTTTGGTCAACTTTTGACCACATGATATCCCAGTGTAGCTATTAGTCAACTGTTGGTACATGAAATCCAAGTGAAGCTTTTGGTCAACTATTGATCACATGATATCCCAGTGTAGCTGTTCGTCAACTTTTGATCACATGATATCCCAGTTTAGCTATTGGTCAAATTGGTGACATTTACCCTCTGTAGCGTGTTAAGGTAGTTCAGGTTGTCAGAAACTGATAGGTTGTAGTATCACATGGCTTACCTTAATGCTCTACTGTAGAACCCTATACAACTTGGCTATACATCAAGTGAGGCCACTGAAAATCCAGGTTAAATCAAAAGCAACTGATGAAGTAGGAGCAGATTTTTTTAGTGTTTACTCCTCATTGAAAAAGTGCAAGAATTTTTGTCTGATTTTGTACTGGCCATGTTGGTCATTTCCTACATCATAGCGTAAGTGTTCATGGACTGTATAAGAAACAAGCTACGTTCAAATAAACACCATGCCCTGCAGGGGGGGGGGAGCTTAGACCTTTGGGGTCACACCTGTGAATTTTGGAGACTGTAGGTGGCAGGACTTCCGTGTAATGGGTCAAGATTAAAGTTTTGTGACAAACAGACAGACCAAAAGCAATATGCCCTGATCTATGGATCTTGGGGCATATGAAAAAAATAAAAGCTTACAAATAACAAGCTGGGTTGTGTGCAATGCAGTTCTGTCAGTCTTCCTGTTGTTTTGATCCTGGAATATCTCATTCTGCTAAATATGAACAAGAGGGCACCACACTGTATGTTCTCTGCAAGCCTCGAATGTGTATAATTATCAATTCATAAAAACTTGGTAACTGTAGGGCAATTAATCAAATGTGGTGCCAAAACAGTTTCTCTAATTGACGGTTATGTGATAAGCGTAATGATCGTGTTGATAAACTTGTAAGGGCGGTAATAGATAGATTGGTTCAAGGGCTTGGAGAAAAGGGTGGTGAAGAAAATCATAAACCAGTCAAGAGACATTAGCATTTTGCTCAAAATATGCATATCTTGGAGAAGACCTGTTCCGAAGGATTTTGAAAGTTGAGATTTTAATGTTGATAATGATACAGCTGGAGATATTTTAGGTTATTATGTAATTGGCTTAATTGATTTCATCTGCTGGTTATTTGTTTTATAGGATCATGAAATTTTTCAATTATTGTTCCAGAAAGTCATTATACAAGATGATCTTAAAATGATGCGGGGTAGCAGTATGCAAAAAATCCATGGCTGATATTTAACAGTGTATTTCAAAAACTAGAATTGGCACCACAGACGGAACGAAAATCTTTTGTACTTAAAGATAATAGGTTGTACAATGTTGCGGAATTACAATGTAGCTTCAATGGTATTGTTTCAGACAATGTGGAAGAGAGGGATTACTCCTGTAATGAAATTCAGGGGAAGAAAAACTGATAGAAAAGTCATTGATCTTCTTCCTTTTACTTGAAACATGTTCAGAATTATAATGCCGTTTGTGTTATTAATTAGATTAGACCTGTTAATTACCAGTAAGTCTGGGGAGTATACATTGGTTTACTAAGTATTAAGAATTTGAAGAGTAAATATGTATCATTTATTGTGTACATTATGTTTTACACTACCATATTAACAGAGGAATCATACTGTAACACCTGCTAGAATTACAGAAAAGTGTTGCTGCCTAGAGGTGTTGCTGTACAGGTGTTGACTTGAGCCCAGGTAAAACTTATAGGTAGCTGTTGTACAGAGGTTTCGTTTCATTTCAGCACTGAAAATACCTTTTGTAACAAGTAGAAAACTTGATATGTGTTTGGGACTACAGGCATAGCAGTCATGAAATAAATACACAAAGTTTACTCATTGGACCTAAGAATATTGTTTCCAGTGCTAAAAAAGATAAAATAGAATGAACGTTTCATCTGATACAGATAAACTATAATTCGCCCACACCTAAAAGCATGTAATTGTTTCTTCCTTGTGAATGAAAATAAAACATTTCTCAGTAATTAAGCTGAAGCACTGCAGGTAACAAATGAATTATAATGATAAATTAGAGATAATGGCCGATTGATAATTAGTAAGGAAAATTACTGCACTGGGGTGCTAAATGGAAAGTAATCAGATAGTGATGAAAGTTTGCTGCTAAATTTTCCTTGCACTTTTTATATACAGATGTTATCGTAATATCATAAGGAGGTGTTTGCAATCAAAGGAAAACAACTTAATGATAGAAAAATGATTAAGACTAGCCTTAATTGAGATATAGGAGATATGATGGTGGTGATCCAGTTATCAGGGAGTAGAGCTGGCAAAGAAAATTGGATCAAATTTGAAAAAAATAAATAAATGTGAAAGTCTGAGATTGAAGGGGAAAAAATCAGAACATTAGTTTTAAAAAATGCATTTGATATCATGTGTAGACGATAAGAAATTACCACCGTGGGTAGGGATACGTCACATACCAGAGGGACCGTGTAAGTGTGTGGGGTGATAGGGTTGGAAATGTATTGCATGACAACATGAAAATCCCACCCCTTCATACCATAGCAGACATGATGTCAGGTTCCCAGTGACAACTCCCTGGACAACCTGTACTGATGAGGTCCCCCAAATAATTGCAGAACTTCAAGCTTATCTTTAAATTGGTAGGAAATGTAGGAGGAATCCAAATTTACTTTATTTTGAAACATTCTGCTCCAAAAAATGGTCACATATTCCTTTCTCAAATAAGGACTTGTGTGTATTTCAAATATTGCTCTGAAAACATAGTCATATTTCTTAGATATGCATGAAACCTTTCATTATTGTGCTTTCTATTACACCTCATTTTATTAATCCAGTCACCATTGTTCCTGGCCTGAAATTAATCGTCTGCTAGATTAATTAATAAATAGTTTATATCATAAACATTGAAGAGAAAGAAATTTATATCCTACATACACATTTTCAGTCTTTTTAATCCATTTAAGCCTGAAGCTTCTAATTTTTCGATTCATATGACCTGAGACTCAACTTTTTACACACAAACAAATGACATGGGCTTCTTTTGTGTTTGGTCACATGGTATGTCAGGGTAGCTATTGGATAATCAGAGGAGTTAATTTGAATATTTCTGTAAATGGATAGATCCATTGCCTACAAAGGTATAACTCTGTGACAGGACTTTTCTTTATATGACCAGGTCAAATTATGAAAAGATTCACTTATTGTAGGTTTTAAATTTTAGCTCAGGATAAGCTTTTGTGACCGTCGTCAACAATTGATTGTGAACACTCTAGAGGCCACAGTTTTGGCCTAATCTTAATGAAAATTGGTCAGGATCACCGGCTACATGATATCTCAGTTGAGTTTGAAATTGGGTCATGTGGGGTCAAAAACTAGGTCTAAATAATAACTAAATGATATGAAAATTTCCATTGCTAGGTAATAGTTTCATTGCGTCCATTGCTTCATAAATTTTCATTGCATGTTTAAGGCCTACCACTTCAAAACATTGGGTCACGTGATCTTCCATTCCACTAAATTATGACCGCTTTTTTTCCACTGTTCTAGCTTTTGCGTGGCTATTGATGTTATGAGAAGACAGAAATGCAACGTAATATGACAGAAATATCATTATCGAGCGAAACGCTGCTGACCTACTTTGGGTTAATTACGTACTTATGCGAAGCACTATTTTTCTTGATTGCATGTGTGGATCTACATGTACTCCAGTTGGGTTAAATCTCTGTTTTGTAAACGACGCAGGTATTTTGTTCACGCTGAAAATGGTTATATTCAGCTTGAGGAATTTGTAAAAGAAGAATGGACACACAAACTTTACACATTTAAAAGAGTTTTTAAATGTCATTTAAACGTCGTTGCAACACATCTGTGTAACACACTCCACTCGCTTTCGTTAGCTCAGCTTGCATTGTATAGATCCGTACAAAGCGCGGAGTGCTACAGTTAAAAATGTTGTGGAAAATATGCAAATCAGAAAGGCCTGATTTCGAATTTCAGCATAAAACTGGCGGCCAGCCGCCAGTCTAAAAACTAACCTTGTGAACACTCTAGGGGCCACAGTTTTAGCCCAATCTTCATATAATTTGGTTAGGATTTTGTCTACATGATATCTTACATGAGTTCGAAGTTGGGTGACATGGGGTCAAAAAGTAGGTGACCTGGGTAAATCTTAGTAAAACTTTATGACCACTGTAGAAGCCACATTTTTGGCCTAGCCTTCATGTAACTTGGTCAGAATGTTTGTTTACATCAAATCTCGGATACGTTCAATACTGGGTCACATGGGGTCAAAAAGTAGGTCACCTGGGCAAATTTGAGGAAAACCTTGTGAAGTTTTCCCAGTCTTCATTAAAATTGATAAGAATGATGACTGCATGGAATCCCAGATGAACACAAAGTTAGGTAGGATTAAAAATCTAGGTCACTTAGTCAAATATTAGAAAAACATTGCAAACACTTTAGTTGCCACATTTTTTGTAATCATGCCGAATACAGAAATCTTACTCAGGTGAGCATTACAGGGCCATCTTGGCCCTCTTGTTTTTTATTTAAGCATATAATTGACCAAAATTTTGTTGTTTTGTACATGTATATATTGGGACAAGAGAAACATTATAAATTTCATTTGTTTATAAAATTGTTTGTGGCCCAGTGTAGCTTATTATGATGTTTTATTTGGGGTTTATATTTAAATACAGTTGTATACTGGGCCAAATGAAAAGCAAAAAAAAATAAATAAACAAAATCCTAAGTAGAGATTTGCAGTCCAATATTGGAACATGTTATAATATTATGAAGTGTGTTATAATGGAGTGTGTAGAAATGGAGTGTGTTATAATGGAGTGTGTTATAATAGATCTACACTTTGTCTCCATAATCTGGTGATTCTCTGTCATGAAGAAAGTCAGATTACTTCTTTCAACTGCTGATATAATGGACATAATTGATGGCCCAGCCAGGAAGGCTTATCAGCACTTCGACACTATAGAAGAATTTGAAACATGTCGCTCACTGCTTCCATTTACAACTAATGTCAGTGGGTAGATAGCATGGTGCCCTTGGAGTAAACATTGGACTTAATTAAAAAACCTTGAAATATAATTCAGTGCAGATAATGGATAAGGAATTTGGAAGGTTCCCGATTTTATGTCTTTGAAGAAAGGGAAAGAACACATTGAGGAAGAGTGGAGGCATCTGGAACTGAGTCATTCGTTTGTGCAGTTAAGAAGTTTTGTTGTAAGAGGGGCTGTAAAACACTTGCAAGTGCATAAAGCATATTGAGACTAGTGCTTTTGTTAATAGAGTTCACTGTTCTCTTTATTTTATAACCCCAACAAACAAGTGACTTGGTGAGTTATTTAGGAAACACTTGGATTTTGTGGCCTTGTAAATTATTAACATGCGTTTATTCCCTGACAAGCTAGTTTCATACTGAAGTGATATTTCTATCTATACTGTTGTCACACTGACTTACCAGTGATTGATGACCTTGATCTTCATGGTACCTTGTGAACTTGACCTTTGTATGACCTTCATCTTTAAAAAAAGTAGGATTAATGGTAATTTAATATCATATTGTCAGAATTAAGATATGAATCAACTCAAGTTGTAGATATAACCTATTTTTCATGATATTAAGCTATTGAGATTTGGTTAAACAAAAGGACTTCTAGAACAAAAATTAAAGATTATGATAAAAGTTGAATGAAAATGAGAAATCATGAAATAATTGACACACTGACATCCCTGTCTTTAAAAACACTTTAAAAAGCTTCCCATCTTCCAGTTTGGACTTATATTCGTCATCTTCCATTACATATTCTAAATATTTTTACATCTACACATTACTGGGGGACTTAAATGTTTTAGTCAAACTAGATTCTTCTAGCCCATAGAACAACATGCAAAAAATACATTCAGTACAGTGTAAATAACGTATTCATGCAAGGCTACATACAGAACAGTGTAAATAACATATTCATACAAGGCTACATACAGTACAGTGTAAATAACATATTCATACAAGGCTACATACAGTACAGTGTAAATAACATATTCATCATACAAGGCTACATACAGTACAGTGTAAATAACATATTCATCATACAAGGCTACATACAGTACAGTGTAAATAACATATTCATCATACAAGGCTACATACAGTACAGTGTAAATAACATATTCATCATACAAGGCTACATACAGTACAGTGTAAATAACATATTCATACAAGGCTACATACAGTACAGTGTAAATAACATATTCATGCAAGGCTACATACAGTACAGTGTAAATAACATATTCATACAAGGCTACATACAGTGTAAATAACATTCATATAAGGATAAATACAGTATAGTGTAAATTATATATTCACAGTACAGTGTAAATAACATATTCATGCAAGGCTACATACAGTGTAAATAACATATTAATGCAAGGCTACATACTGTACAGTGTAAAATAACATATTCATGCAAGGCTACATGCAGTGTAAATAACATATTCATTCAATGACAGTTTAATTAACATAGCAAAGAAAATTGTCATGAAAATCAAAGATTTCCAATCACCAAAAAGAAAAAAATTTTAATTTTGTCAGTTTACATAAACATGAGTTGTTTTTACGATTCATTAAGTGGTTGAGTAATTAAGTTCTGTGTTTAGTGACATGTTTGTTATCATTCCATGCTAGATAGAAAACAATTGAATTGTTGAGTTAGAAAATATATTTCAGCTATATGAAGAATAATCTTTTAAAATCTTACATTTTGATTTATATACTGTCCAGTATAGTTAAAATATAAAAAAACCCTGTCAATTAGGTGATGTAAGGGGTCTTGAAAAAAAGTGAGATGTTAGAAACAGCAACAGATGGCACTCATCAGATGTTTCAAATGTTGGATGCTGACAACATCATAAGAATCTATGGCAGATCCCACACAAGGGCTGACTCAGTTCCGGGATGCTTTGTCAAGATTTCTAGGCCCCGTTTTTTAGGGACCCTGCTTATCTCATTATCTGATTGGCTAAGATATTTGTAAAGATCTGATTGGCTGAGATAATTGTAAAGAGAGTGTTTATCTCACCTATCATGGGGGAGAGACATTTTCCAGGAAGCCTTGATTGAGATTAGATTGCTAATCCTTAATTGATGTTTATATAAGAATAATCAGTGTGTATCTGTGAGGCCTTAACTACACTCATGTTGCCATATAGTTTTATTGTCAAACAGTCTCTTCTTGTCACTTTCACAAATTGAATCCTATCTAATCTAATGATAATTCTGTCAAAAATTGAGATCTCACAATTCCAGGAGGGATTTGCTCTTGAAGTTCTTATTTGAGGTGGTGTTCTAGTTTAAACAAGCCTGTAAACTTTGAGATATTGTTTGAAATCTGCCAGTGAGCAAACATAATTTAAGAAATCCCCAGAAGTTATGTCCTTTGAGAATGTTTCCAAAGCATTTAGAAATATTTCAGAAATTGTTTATGTTTCTTCTTTCACGTTAGCATGTATTGGTGCAGAAATGGTTTTACCACAATACCTTGCCATAATTAAGTGTGAAATTTAGTTTCTGCAGAGAAATTGACATTGGTTCCACAGGTTGTGGGTTCAATCCTTTCTAAGGATAAGATTCGCTCCTGGTCCTTGCAGGTTGTGGGTTCAATCCTTCTAAGGATAAGATTCTCTCCCGGTCTTTCCAGGTGCAAAGTACTGGTCAAACATACTACTGGTCCCTTTATAGGGACAGATCCCAGATTGCAAGGACATGTATCCTGATGCAGCTTCACTGAGGTTTGGCAGTTTGTTGTATCTGGGAGTTTCAGATTTCTGTAGTATTAAGCAGTTTGTTGTGAATTTTTCATGATCTATAAAATCATTGCTTAGGTTTCTATAGTAGTCAGAATAGAGGTAGTTCATTCTGAACTACACATTGCTGCTGTAAAGGTGGGGTATATTGGTTAAGTGGTTGTGGGTTTGAATCTAGCAAAATACTGTCATGACCTTAATCGGATATAAAATCCTGGGTATTACAGGAACTACTAAATATTGACAATAGCCACTTGTCTGATACAAAAAATAGTTATATTTAGTGGGAGATTAATTTTAGGTCATTCTTTAATGGTATAATATATCCCTGAAAGTTACTACATGAATTTTCCCCATCTACCATTGAGCTCTTTTTTTCTAGCACAATTTAATCCTCAAACAGCTTCTTTTGATTCAGTGATCAGAGTTTAATTGAATTTTTTACACATATGAAAGCCTTATGGGCTTAAGCTATACAGTGGGGCTTGCGTTCATGTTGGCATATTTTTCGTGTATCGTGTGTGTATCGTGCGTTCCGTTTCCGTGTATCGTTCGTGTATGGTGCGTGCGTTTATCGTGCACGATTCTAACGTGTTTCGTGTATCGTGTAACGTGTTTCGTGTAACGTGTATCGTGTAACGTGTTTCGTTTATCGCATCGTTCCTTCCGTGTGAATCGTTCCGCACGATATATTTTGAGTTCAACGCTTCCTTAAAAGCCAGCATTAGAATTTCAGCTTTTCAAAATCAGTTAAGTGGTTACTCACCGCATGGCAACATTTAACTGTAGATTACTTACGTTGTCTGTTACAATTTAAGTCTTATATCGATTCATGTTTAATAAAAATAATGAGTTAACTACGTAGAGTGGTCTCCCCTGTATTGTGTACGAAGGGAGATCACTTCACCTGCTGTAAGATAGCCAATTAAATCGTGTTATGCGGTTACCAATGACGCTTGGCGCGAATAAATAATTGTTCAAAGCATAGGATCGTTATAGATCTAATAAATTCAATGTGTAACAACAATTATTTGTAATTTCGACACGATTTAGAACATGTGACTTCCTATTATAGAACATTCGTTTTTTTTTTTTCGTGTGTGTGTGTATGTGTTAGTTTTAATGATGGTTTTATTTATAAATTGATTAATTGGCTTGTTCACTTGGGCGAAAAAAACCGAGTAAATCGATTAACCTCGCTACCGTGCCTATCTGCAATCGTTCGTTTCGTGCGGTCCGTGCATCGTGTATCGTGCATCAAACGTGTATATGCATCGTTCGTTTATCGTTCGTTCGTTCGTTTATCGTGTAACGTGCGTGTATCGTGCGGTTCGTTTGCGTTTATCGTGCGTGTATCGTGCGGTTCGTTTGCCAACATGAACGAAAGCCCCACTGTAATTACTTAAACAAAGTTCATCAATTGAAAAATTTTCCCTATGGAGGCACACTATAGCTTAGTTCCTTACAAAATCTATAGAACGTTTAAAATGCTTCCATTCAGTAAATCGACGATCAGTTTTGATTTTATTTTACAAAACTTAATGATCGCCTCCACATGGCCCTTAGCATAATTGCTGAAACAAAAATGATTCCTAATGAAGATGAGCACTCAGGGTTCGGGCTTGTCCTATATAATCTATGTAGAAACAATAAAATTCTTTTTTTGTCTGAATTCAGTATTATTTTATCAAAATCAACAAATGCTTATGCTAGAATGATTTCTTTATGATTTAGAAATGAGGCTTCTAGGAGATGGAAAAGGTGATAATGGTATTAACAGCAATATCAGATTATCCTGTCCTGAATCTAACTGGTGATAATTTGCATGGTCAGGAGTGCTGGGGTCAGAGGCAGGGTACATGACTGAGGAATATGGGTCTGATGGTTGTGAGTTCAAACCTCATAGAGGGACATGATAATCATTAACCCTTTCCCTCATAGAGGACACCATGAAAAGACCTATGCGAACAGCATAAAACCAGATCAGCCTGCGAGTAACTCGCAGGCTGATCAGGTTTTATGCTGTTCGCTGCTCCTCAGTGGTCTGGTAATGAGGATTTTACAATTAAATTTGGTAAGGTTTGAGTTTGGCTTTCTGCAGATCAGGCTTTATGTGATACCTATTGAGTGCGTCAAAATGAGTCTATATGAGGGAAAGGGTTAATGATGTTCACATGTGCAGAAAACTGGTCCAGCCCAGAACTTCATTATTAAGGATGTAAAACCTCTTTTCCCTATCAAAAATGAGATAATTTTGAATAGCCATATCTCTTTAATTCATATAGGCTAAGAGTTACCTCAGGTGAGCAATGTGCAGTGGCAATGGTCCTCATGATTTTAATCACAACACTTGGATTTAAATTCCAATAAGCTATATCCCTCTCCATTTCATACTTCTATTTTGTGTATTTAAAATCAAAAATTCTGCTTTTAAACCTGACAGCATAATGTTTTGTTCATTTTCCAATTTTATGTTGAATTGGTATTGTGGGTTACTTCCCAAACATCATTTCCACGAAATTTCTATTTATTTTTTTTTGTACTGACTTGTACTTCTATGCTGGCATATTGCAATTTCTGACAGTGCTTTATTCTGATGCTATGATGAAACTCAGAATATGCCGTTAGCAATAATAGTATGGTCAAATTGAATTGTTATTTTAGCCTTATTCATCATTGGTTATTGGATATTGAACAATAATCAAATTCTAATTTTTCATTTTTATTTTCAGAAAACAGATTGTGACAAATTGGATGTTGGAAGAACGCAAATAAAGGAATCTGAATGCATTGACAGTAAGTAGAACGCAAAAATTTCTTTTCCCCTCTCCTTAAAATGGTGTTAATTTTAATCAATGATTCTTATTTGTTATGGAATAATTACAGTATTTGGGAGTGCTTGTGTTGTATTGTCAGTATGAATGATTGATTACATTTTAATTAAATTGTAGATTATAAAACCTGCCATTGAACCCATTCCGAACATTCATCTGCGATGGCAGAACCAGATATTTTGACACGCAGTTGTGTTATCAATAAATATGTCGCAATGCAAAATAAACCAACTTAAAAAATCAACAGTAAAGACTTGAAAGAGTGAAATTTTAAAAAACAAAGAGTGTATATTAAGTTTAGACATTTATACATATACTAAAATAAACAGCAAAAAAACATTTGGTTAAGGGAGATTTTAATTTTAATTTATTCAAAGGATTAACGTCTGTTTAAATTCATCAAAACATAGTAGGACAAACTTTACAGAAAGAAAAAAGATGAACACCGAATGTTTTGGTGCTGATGAAAAATGTTTTCTTAATAAGAACAGTCACATGGTCTAATGAAAAAAGTCACCCAGTTTTATTGTTTTAACTTAGGATCCCTCCAGACCCTGTAATGTATGTGTTCTCCTTGACAAATCTGTTAGCACACTTGGCAATGTCGAAAATGCCTTTTCTAGGCAAAATTGTGTAATGACTTTACAAAATTTATGGCAAGATATTACATGGTATGCTCAAAATAGCGCCACTAAACTCCCTATGTCTGTGAATAAAAAGGAATATGTTATTGCAGAGGCAAGAATAGGGCAAGTCCATTTGTAATGTTAGATGTATTTTCTGTTACAGAGAGAAATTTTGGAGGCTGTGAAGAATCCCCAGTTCTATGGGGTGAGGGTTTAAGACCTTTTTATCACACTCAGTATGTTAATCATGCCATTGTATCTTGTAATTGAGACACACCCTACAGCTTTTCCTTCCTCAATGCATTCTTGCCAATACAGCTCGCTTTATCCTCAATTAGAGCTATCTCCTCAAAAATAGGCGGTAGATCCTGACTTCTGATCAGCTTTAAGTTAATAATCCCACTTGCCCCACCCCCAAAAAAAGAATAGAATCCACTGCCTCTAGGCTAATGGTATTTATCTTTCCCCAAAAGGTGATATTCTATGTAGGGAGTTCTCAAGAGATAACAAAGTTTCTCTGATTGAGTGCAATGTAGGCAAATGATTCCAGGAGGTGAAGTGTTTCTGAACAGAAGTTCAGTAACCTTCTTGCTATCAAATTGGAGTGGCTGCTGAAATGGAGAGAAGCTAAGAACTGGCTGAAAGGCATGCACTCTCCAGTTTCCTAGTCTCATCAGATGAGCTCTCTCAATCTCAACACTTACCAGTTTTAACTCATGTTCTCTAAAATGAAAATGATACTTATTTAAGATTTAAACTATCTCAGTGCCATAAACCTCGATGTTGACATAAACCCATGTACAGCATAAGGAGCAGGTGAACAGCATGCTATATGGTCCTAAGACAACACCATAGATGAATGTAAGCAATGCAAACGGTTTGTCATACTGAACACACGCCTGGTGGTTTAGAGGGTAGGGTTTCAATCTAGTTACTTGAAGATCATGACATACAAGAAAGATATTTCCCCAGTTGCAGGGCAATCAATCTTATACCATTTAAGCTGGTAATTTATTTTTTTAGCTTGTTTGTTTTTCAAGAAAAAAACTCGAGGTATTGTCATCACTCTAGTGTCATCGTTGTTGGTAAGTCATCGTGTGAAACTAAATGTTGACAAAACTGTTAAACTGTCATCCAACTTCTCATACATTTTCACTATCACAAGGGCTATATTCCCATCATGGGCCACAACTCTTAGCTCCATTTTGACCAAATTTATCTCCCTTCAAAAAATAAAATACAGCGAAAAACTTTGGCCATATCTTCTAGACCATTAAACCTTTTGTCATCAAACTTCACATACTTGGGCTACATTCTCTTCAGAACCATAAATATTAGGTTCATTTTAACCAAATTAATATCACTCCTTTTAAAAAAAATTTCAGTAAAAATCTTTAACCTTGGTCATAACTTATTAAACCTTCTGTCATCAAACTTCATATACTTGTTCACTATCGCAAGGGCTGCATGTTATCATGGGCCATAACTCTTAGGTCCATTTTGACCAAATTTATCTCCTCCTTTAACCCTTTCCCTCATATAGACTCATTTTGATGCACTCAGTAGGTTCCACATTAAGCCTGATCTGCAGAAAGCCAAACTCAAACCTTACAAAATTTAATTGTAAATTCCTCATTACCAGACCACTGAGGAGCAGCGAACAGCATAAAACCTGATCAGCCTGCGAGTTACTCGCAGGCTGATCTGGTTTTATGCTGTTTGCATAGGTTTTTTCATGGTATCCTCTATGAGGGAAAGGGTTAAAAAACAAACATACAAACTTTGGCATTCACATGCAATGCTCTTCTTTATCAAGATTAATAATGTTATATTAAAAAGTGTGTTTACAATTTCTGTGATTTACTGTTGTCTTCAATTTATGAATTTTGTTTATTTTCTTTGCGGAGGCTTCTGACTGTAAAATGGAAAAGGATTAGGTTTATGTCTGAATATCTCTACAGAATATCCTCTCTAACCAGCTTGGTAGAAAGTCCTGTAATTGTTTCTAAAAATTTTAGAAATATGCACTTCTTTTAGTCTGCCAGCTTCTTCTAAAACTGAAATTGATATCAGAAAACTAATGAAGTCTTTTTGAGTCCAATATATGGTGTCATCTGAAGTAAACATCAAGCATGGTTATAAAATAGACACAAAAGTAAACATTTCTTTGCCAGATAAAGTAAGGAATGTATTAATTGGATGAGGTAATAAAGGTTGAGATTGGGTGGCTGCAACAAGTAAGAAACACAAGTCTTGTTTAGTTTAAATTTATCTATTCTATTAAATTGGGAAACTGGGAAACAAGTTTTTACAGCTTTGTGCCCTGTCGTCCAGGGATTGTGTATCTCACTGCAAATATGGAGGTTGTGCGTTCGAACCTAATTGTGTGTATGAATGTCGAACCCATGAACCATCAAGAAGGATAAATAGAAGTAGTGACGGTTAATGCTTCCCGTTTGATGTAAAAAGAAATATTTAAACATAAAACATGTAACAGGTTCTTACTTCCCGTATGATGTAAAAAGAAATATTTCAACATAAAACATGTAACAGGTTCATACTTTTATCATAGATTTAACTACAATAATAAAATCTTCTCTTATGAATTCAAGACTTAAATTGCATTAGTGGCATTAAACTTGAAAGCAAGTTATATTTTATGCACAGTCATTTTGTATCCTCAGTTCATATCTTGTAGCTTTGATCGCTCATTGCATTTGCTCGTCAGATTTATCAGAAGTTTAGTTTGGAGATATTTTAAGATGACATTTGTTGCTTTCAGTACTTTTGACACTTTGATACATGGAGACAGAAGCCGAGTGAGTGTGGTTCCAGATGCAAACAAGCTTGACTTTTATTTTGTGTTAAAGTGTTCAGCAAGTCTGCTGCGTTGATAAGATTATTTTTCTGTCTACAAGGTTGCAGACGGCAGACAGACTATACTCTCATACGCTTAACCAAGAAGACACCTATGCACCATAAATATACGCATAAAAATAATTTGTAATTTCTTTATGTTAAATGGTTTAAGATATACTTTCCTTATTCTAAAATTGTTTCTCATATAAACTGTCTATGTGACAGATAAGCCCCAATAGGCTTCTATCAACGAGGGAAATTGAAAAAGGATTGTCAGTGTTTTAATGACCTTCAGTTTCCTAGCAGTTTGCATGTTATCTTAGGAACTGCTGACTCTTTCGTAAACCAGACTTAGTATTTTTCTTACTAATCAGATTTTCCAAAGAAAAAAGCTTATTTTTTATTTAACAAAGGTTGCAGTGTGGGCAGGCAGACATCAACTTTCTTTGTCCGGACTACAATTTGAGATATTTTAAAATAACTTTGCTCAATTGTTCGCTATGGTCAAGGTCACACTTAGAGGTCGGTGGTAAAAAATAGCCATTACAGTCCAATCACGATGGAACAAAAAGTGATGGAAGGAAATGATGGTGTTATGTCAAGTAAGTTTAAGGTCCAAGCAGAACTTGTTCTTTATTCAAATTAATGTAAATATAATGCCCTATAGGACGAGAATTGATGGGATGAAAGATCCACTGAAGTGAAGCACCTATGAAGTCCTGAGAAACCAATTTACAGTTGATTAATGTCTGTCACATGCTCTCAAAGGAAATTTCAATCATTTTTTGCACCTACCAGAGTGACATGTTGCTTATGGTTGTGTAATTAGCCAATCAGCATGGCACCAGTAACAAGATGTGTCAAACTGACATGCATGTTTGTAATGCTTTTGTGTTTTTGTTTTATCACATAAGTTTAATTGCTACTTAACTTTCATGCATGATTGTACAGATTATTAAAAAAAGTATTTGATTTTTTTTCTTCTAAGAAACCTCTTATTCTTTACACACACAAGTAAAAAAGAATAATTTATAATGACATTGCAAATTGATGGCACTGTTTGGGTCTTCTACAGCATTTACATGGTATCACATTGGGTGCAAAATGGGATCATGGTGCAACGAAAGATGCCATGCAATGAAGAAATTGCAGGCAGGTCGGTCCAGTGCTACTTTATTCCTTTCCAAATGGATGGTACTTCATAAAACATTTTAACTATTTCTTGAATGTGAATCCTGGACTAAAGAATTGTCACGGAAGAGCTTCTAATATTTTGTTTCTGTTTCAAATAGATTGTCTCATTAAAGTGCTTACTCCAGAACCGGCAGCAAATTCCCACCAGGAAGACTCCATATATTCTGTAAATGACACAAAACCAGCTTAAGCACTTCAAATACTAGAACTTTATCATTTTCAGCCGAAAATGGAATTCAAATACACAAGCAGTCGAAAGTTTTAGGCTGCAAACAACTACTAGAGAAATTCTTACCAGCTTCATTTTAATAGAGTAAACCATGGCCAAACTAGAGAGGTTGTCTAGTTTTCTGTCATGTTTATATGTGACAGTCCTATTTTCTCCAGACATTAGTGCCTTGTTTGCCCAGTACTGCAGTGGAACAACAACATAAAATATTATAAGGTGCCTGTCAGTTGGTCCATGGCTTCTAGAAGCTTTGATTCAATCTGAGTTGTTTGGAGGCTTTCCTTTGTTTATTTTCTGGAACATGATTAATCTCTCCAGATTAACTCCTAGCAGAGGTTGATGCTCTTGCCCCCCCTCTCTCTCTCTCTCTCTCTCTCTCTCTCTCTCTCTCTCTCTGTCAGTCCAGTATTTGTCTTAAACTTATGCTATGGTATATTACTTTAAACAATATCATTAAGTTTAAAAAAATAATTCCTCATTTCAAAGTTGTTAGTGCTTTTTTGTGTCGCCTGCATAGCATGGCAGACACATAGGGATCACTTTGTCCGTCGTCGTCGTCGTCGTCGGCGTCGGTGTCGTCGGCGTCACACTTTCTTGTCCGGAGCATAACTCGAAAAGTATTTGAGGTATCACCTTGAAACTTACAAACATGGATAGATCACATTGAGGTGGAGTGCAGTGCACAAGAATGATAACTCTGACTTTCGTATTTTCTGAGTTATTACCCTTTGTTGATTCTGAGATTTTATTTTTGTCCGGACCATAACTCAAAAAGTATTTGAGGTATCACCTTGAACTTACAAACATGGATAGATCTCATTGAAGAGGAGTGCAGTTCACATTAATGATAACTCTCACTTTCTTTTCTCCTGAGTTATTGCCCTTTGTTGATACTCAGACTTCATTTTTGTCTGGAGCATAACACGAAAAGTATTTGAGGTATTACTTTGAAACCTCACAGGTGGAAAGATCTAATGGAGTGCATTGTGCAAGAATGATAACTGTTGTATTTTTGGAGTTATTTCCCTTTGTTTATTTTTTTGGATTTAATTCTTGTGTGGTGCATAACTTGTAAAGTATTTGAAGTGTTGCCTTAAACATTTAATCTCATTGGTCTGAGTGCAGTACACAAGAATGATAACTCACTAATGATAATGATGACTACAAACTTGCAACATATATATAATTAACGTCATAAGTGCTTAATGACGTCATAATTTTTCTTAAAGTTAATGTTTTGAATTCATAGTCATTCTGACACTCCTCTGATGAAGACTGTATAGTCGAAAGTGCTCGGGAAAATTATTACATATTGCACTGTTTGAATATTTTACCCCCCCCCCCCCCCCCCCCCAAAAAAAAAAAATATATATATATATATATATATATATATATATATATATATATATGTGTGTGTGTGTGATTTGGTGTTATTTTGTACCTCACAAAATAGATTATGCTTTATCAATAATTTGTCAAAAGATCAATTTTCTAGTCAATTCTTTCATCAAACATGTTAAAGGAATTCCGGAACCCTTTTTTTTTCAAAAGCATCATTCTTTCTGACCAGTTCTTGTTTTAATATTGAAACAATATTGATGGACAAGGAATGAGAAAATGGGGCCAAAAATTTGTTAAAATAGGGCGACACAAGTGTTCCAGGAACACCCACATCTAGTTTTTTTCATGTTATTCTGATAGCACAGGACTAGTGGCCTGAATCAAATTTGAGAAGATAGAGCTGTTCTGTACATCATTTTTAACCCTTTCCCTCATATAGACTCATTTTGACGCACTCAATAGGTACCACATAAAGCCTGATCTGCAGAAAACCACAGTTAAACCTTACCAAATTTAATCATAAAATCCTCATTTCCAGACCACTGAGGAGCAGCGAACAGCATAAAACCTGATCAGCCTGCGAGTTACTCGCAGGCTGATCTGGTTTTATGCTGTTCGCATAGGTCTTTTCATGGTGTCCTCTATGAGGGAAAGGGTTAATTTAATTGATTTTGTTGATATTTATAATATTATCATTATTACAACAGTTTAACCAGAAGAAATCCCTGTATCACACATTAGGTTGACAGTGTTTCCATTTCATCTCCAATTTATGATGAGATGCAAATAATATAAAACCTGATCAGTCAGCCAGAATGTATAACAATTATGGAATCTCTTGCATTTCCTTTCAGCAAGATATTCCCAAATAATATGGTTGTACTATTGCAATTTATTTATATTTCTGTCATTCATTTCTGTTTGTATTTATACCTTATTTGAGCATTTTTCATATGTAATTTTTAGCTCATCTGAGCACTATGCTCAAGGTGAGCTTTTGTGATCACCCTGCATCCGGCATTGTGCGTCGTCAACAATTTGCATTAAACGACATACCCTCTGAAACTGCTGGACAGAATTTGATTAAACTTGGCAGGGATGATCTTTGGGTGAACCCTCACAAAATTTGCAAAAAAAATAAACTTGATCCATATAGAACTCTGGTTGTCATGGTAATGGAAAGAAAATAATTATGAAAACTTTAAAAATGATCTCTTTCAAAACTACTTGCCAGATTTCAAAATGTTTTAGTACAGATGTTCCTTTGGTAATCCTCTACCAAGATTGCTAAAAAAAATTCCAATCCGTAAAAAAATATGGCCGCCAGGGGTCGGGATAATTTGCCTTAAATGTTTATAATGAAAACTTTAAACAACATCTCTGAAACTGCTCGACAGAATTTGGTTAAACTTGGCAGGGATGACCCTTGGGTGAACCTTCACAAAAGTTGCTAAAATAAACTTGATCCATTTAGAACTCTTATTGTTGTATGAAAATTTTAAATAAAAATCATCTGCTTCAAAACTATTGGCCAGATTTAAAAATGTTTTAGTACAGATGTTCTTTGGGTAACCCTATACTCAGGTGAGCTATTTAGGGCCTCTATGGCCCTCTTGTTGTACATATTTGTTTCATGTACTGTATCTGTATATGTTAAATCCCCATCTCTGGGGAATTAAAGAGAAATATATATAAAAGATGTCAGGAAATGAGTTTTTCAGTCAGTACAAAACCAGATCATACTGCAAGGTTCAATAGTGATACAGGGATAAGACTGTAAATACCTCCAAAAAGTTATTTCAGTCAGATCTGGCTTTCCTGTGGTTTAACATTAATGGTGTATGTAGTGAAGCATTGAGCGGATAAGGTGCAAACTGTTGTCAACATACCACAAGGACAACCTCTGACCTGTACTGGATAGTGCCTATAGTACGAGTCAAGTTGCCAGAGGCGTGTCACAGCGCACAAGATAAATATGCTGCTAGAGTACCGAAATCATGTGCACCAGTGGTGGATTAGTGGAATTGTGTTTTTCACCTTCCGTACATATGAATTATTCATTGCCCGCAAACATGATGGATAAAGAAAAACAAAATGGAGAAAAGTCTGACCAGACAATTTTGTCTGATATATCAGCTAGGGACAGTGGGCCTGACTGTCTGGAGACAGTGGTCAAGTGGCATTAATTTGATAGATGACATAACTCAAACAGTTGGTAACTAGGCCTTGTCAGTACTAAGGACAGGTCTTGCCTGCACAGAGGGCATCCTGAAAAAAGTTTATTTATTGATGTTAGACAAATAATTGTTTTCTTACCCAGACTTTTCTCATGGTTTAGGTAGTGTTTTCTTTTATAAAGATATTGTTAAACGTAGACAATAGTTCAGAAGTCTCAACAAATCTTATGACTGAAACATTGTAGGAAACATGTTTTTCCCCACAAGTGATTGAAAATAATTGAAGGAAAAAAAATGTATAAGAAGATAAATGAAGTAAGGGCATTTTCAGTGGGTAGTAATAGTATTCAAAAGCAAACCAATTTTGTCAAGCCCGCTTGCAGTGAGCTCGACTTAGTTGTCACAATGGCAGTTCGGTGTATGTATGTGCGTGCGTCCTTCCGGATTTGGTCTTGTTAGGGCTATAACTTCTTCATGGATGGAGGGATCCTCAAATAATTTGGCACAAATGTCAAGCTTAGTGAGACAGAGTGTCATGCACAAGAACCAGATTCGTAGCTCAAAGGTCAAAGTCACAGATGGAGGTCAAAGTTAAAAAATATGTACTTTTTTGCTTGTCTGGTTTAACTTCACCATGGATTGATAGATTCTCAGATAATTTGGCACAAATGTCAAGCTCAGTGCAAAGGAGTGTCATGTACAAGAACCAGATTCATAGCTCAAAGGTCAAGGTCACAGATGGAGGTCAAAGTTGTAGATTTTGCTTGTATGGGCTGAAACTTCATCATGGGTGGATGGATTTTCAAATAATATGCCACAAATGTCAAGCTTAGTGAGACGGAGTGTCATGCACAAGAACCAGTTTTGTAGCTCAATGGTCAAGGTCACACTTAAAAGTCAAATGTAAAAAAATGGTCTAAACAGCTTATCTGGACCATTACTCTTTCATAATTGGGGTGGGGGATCCTCAAATAACTTGACACAAATGTCAAACTAAGTGCAATGTTGTGTCATGCACAAGAACCAGAACTGTAGTTCAAAGGTAAAAAATGAGTTCATTTTTGCATGTCCGTCCTGTTACTTCCTCATGGATTGAGGGATTCTCAAATAATATGACACAAATGGATTGAGGGATTCTCAAATAATATGACACAAATGTCAAGCTAAGTGAGACAGTGTGTTGTGCACAATGTTCAAGTTATACATAGAGGTCAAAGGTCATGGAGTTGGATTTGCTTGTCCGGGCTGTAACTTAGGGGCTGTAACTTAGACATGGATCACAGGGTTTTCAAATAACTTTGTAGATATGTGAACCTCAGTTAGACCTAGAGTTAGGCACAAGAGTTTTGCCCCTAGCTCAAAGGTCAAGGTCACACCTAGAATGTCATGGAGTTGGATTTGCTCATCTGGGCTGTAAATTAAACGGGGATTTTTAAATAACTTGGCACTAGTGTTAACCTCAATGAGATGGAGTGTCAAGCGCAAGAGTTAGGTCCGCAGCTCCAAGGTGAAGGTCGCACATAGAGATTAAAGGACATTTGTTTGTCTGGGCTTTAACTTAGACGTTGATGGCAGGATTTCCAAATAAACTTGCAGTTATGTTTACCTAACTACAATAATAATTACTGGTGCAGGGAATTCAATTACTTTTTCATGGGTAATAAAATCAATCTCTTCTTTCTTATTTTTTAGCTCACCTGAGCAAAGCTCAGAGTGAGCTATTGTGATCCCGCGAGTGTCCGTCGTCCGTCGTGCGGTGTCAACAATTTTTGGTGTTTACACTCTATCACCTTTATTTCTTAAGCAATCATCTTCAAACTTTAAGACAATGTTTATGACCATAATGTCTCGATTGAGTTCGATTATGGCTGAGATCCGTCAAATAGGTCAGGAGTTATGCCCCTTTTAATATTAAAAAAATGCCATATTTCACTTTGTTTACGCTCTAGCATCTGCATCTTTTGAGCAATCATCTTCAAATTTAATAGCAATGCTTATGACCATAATGTCTCGATTAACTTTAATTATGGCTGAGATCGGTCAATTAGATCAGGAGTTATGCCCCTTTTAGTATTAAAAAATGCCAGATTTCACGTTGTTTACACTCTAGCATCTGCATCTTTTGAGCAATCATCTTCAAACTTTATGGCAATGCTTATGACCATAATGTCTCAATTAAGTTTGATTATGGCTGAGATCAGTCAATTAGATCA
Organism: Solen grandis; assembly: GCA_021229015.1. Lineage (NCBI taxonomy): Eukaryota > Metazoa > Mollusca > Bivalvia > Adapedonta > Solenidae > Solen > Solen grandis. The sequence goes on from CM037777.1 coordinate 73,158,091, forward strand.
GGAGTTATGCCCCTTTTAGTATTAAAAAATGCCAGATTTCACGTTGTTTACACTCTAGCATCTGCATCTTTTGAGCAATCATCTTCAAATTTATGGCAATGCTTATGACCATAATGTCTCAATTAAGTTTGATTATGGCTGAGATCAGTCAATTAGGTCAGGAGTTATGCCCCTTTTAATATAAAAAAATGCCAGATTTCACTTTGTTTACACTCTAGCATCTTCATCTTTTGAGCAATCTTCTTCAAACTATATGACAATGTTTATGACCAAAATTTCTCAATTGAGTTTGATTATGGCTGAGATTGGTCAATTAGGTCAGGAGTAATGCCCCTTTTAATATTAAAAAAATGCAAGATTTTACTTTGTTTATTCTCTACCAACTTCATTTTTTTAACAATCTTTTTTAAACTTTAAGACAATGTTTATGCCCATAATTTCACAATTGGGTTCAATTATAACTGATATTGACTAGTTAATTTAGGAGTTATGCTCTTTTCACCATAAAAAAAGCCAGATTTCACTTTTACACTCTAGCATCTTTATTTCTTAAGCAATCATCTTTCTCAGGTGAGCGATCAAGGGCCATCTTGTATCTGTAATAAACATATAAATTTGGTTTGTTCAAAAGTATGCACTATTTTTGACAAGTTAATTGAACAATGCAAGTAAACCTTACATATATTTTGTGACCTTGACATGCGGATAGGTAGTTTTCACATGTTGTGTTGCTTTTATGGTCACTGTCACTGCAACAGTATTTCAGACACATATGGTGATGTCCAGTTCATAACAGCTGGACAAAGACTGCATGTGCACAAGGGGCACAAGGTTGAACCACCAGTGGAAGTCAACCTGAAGGCAATTAACATGACACATGACATATAAGTTACATATGTTATAAAAATAGATTCAAGGGGAGATAAATCAATCTATCTATTAATCATTGAACCAGTCTGGTTTTTTTCAAGTTAATTTCTAGACCAGTCCAGTCATGATGACTACAGCTCCAAAGTTCACAATTATACAAATGGAAAAGTATGCACTTGTTTAGCATCACCATCCGTTTCCAAGACAGTGAAACTGAATCAAGAAAATTGACACCATTAAAAATTGGACAAGGATAACATCCAATTTTTTTCTAAATAAGGCGGATCAATGAGGTATTTTTTGTCTCTGTGAAGGTTGTGACATGTCCCAAGTTGACACGGTGTCCAGGAAATTGGCGTAACAAAAAATATTACAGAATTTCCATCTCATTTTTATTCTCAGTGAAACTCAGAGTCGAATCCAATTCTGCTTAGAAGTCATATTTGAACATGTCAGTGCAATTTATTTTCTGGTCATCAATTTTCCCCGTTTACAGCCCTGCAGTCTGTAAATGTGATTGGACCCATCCAAGTGTTATAGTCAGACTTGAGCCCTGTCAGATTTGTTAGTAAGTGAATCGCTTAAGCCAACTGTCTTGTCTCAGTAGGGAAGTAGATGGCATCTCTTCACGCATATCCGTCTATATATCAAACCATTAAACAGAAATGGCGTTTATCAAATTTGGTCCAGTTGTCCCCTGAGCCTCTTTTGACATTAGCAGATTTGGAAATAGTAAATCAGCCATTATGTTTTCCAGTTGAGGCCTTCATCTAAGTGAAGCTGTCAGCATTTGTTATGTTGTATTTATAAGCATGTATCAGCAGAATAATGGTGGTATAACTACATCAGAAGATTTGGTGCATTATCACAACAAAATACTTGACAAAGATTTGAATTAGAGTTTAATTGGTTAGATCTGAATGCATTAGAATTATTCTTGATCACTTTCTGTTTACCACTGAACACCGGAACAGGTCGCCCCGGTGTCAGGATCATGTGACTGGATGTGTGATATCATGCCACATGTCTATTAGTATGATATCACTATGATGCGGCACTGGAGATGTCTCGATTTCTCTGTCCAATTATACCCGGCCTCTCGGAAGTGCCCCATCATGTCACCTACGTTACATGCTGTCTTGTGCTTGAATTACATGAAGACAAGATGGGATACAGGGGTATTACTCACCTGCAGTGATAGTTCTAGTGAGAATACTGTTGATAGGATGTTATATTCAAGCAAACAATCAGAAACAAGAGGTTGAAAAATGAAAACAGAGTAGCACACTGACATAGGGCAGATAAGACGGCAGGCTACAGGGTGATTGGTCTGGGATAATGTGACTGTGGCCTTGAGCCTGTGTGAAAGGTGATACTGCACTGACGGCATTAAAGCAGCACTACATCTGTCAAGAGCCAACAGTCTCCAAGGACCTAATAACAAAAACAACAAATCTAAACAACACACTGCAGTCTAGAAAAATCCAGACAAAATTTTTGTTGTTATTGATTTTTGTTATATTATTATTTATTTTGTAAAAAGACATGTAATATATAACTTAAAAAACAAGTGTTGAAAAGTGATCTCAGTACTCATTTGATGCTCTTTAATTCTCATTGACTTTTTTTTTTGTTTATAACCCCCGGTTAACAAGTTTTTTTTATGATTTTAAATATGCAATTTTTAAGACTTTACTTAAGGTCAAAATCAGATTCACCGAGTAAAAAGTAAGAAAAACTTTTACAACAATCCATTTGATACAAAAATAACTTACTTCACTCTGTGTTTGACATTATCTTCACAACACTGATACATCTTAATGTAATGGCTACTCCAGTCTTTTTCCAGTGTCTAAAAGAAAAGTAGTCGTTGTCCCAAGCTTGGATTGTAGTGTATGATACAATCTGCTATCTGATGGACCATGTCAAGGGTTTTGCTGTTTTCTTTCTGTATATCCCATCAAACCTTGTCTGACAACGAGGATTTGACAAATATACAGGGAAAATTGGAGAAACACTTTTTGAGGCTGGTGATTACCTGGCAGAGTATTAAAAAACTTGTTACAGAATACAGCATTAAATACAGCATTCCTGATAGCCTTAAGATATTTTAGGCCTTTGTAGTGGAGGAAATTGATTTTAAAGTTGCCATTTTGCAACTTTAGTATTATACAAGACATATAAAGAAAAATAAGAGGAATATTATAAATGTAATGAACTTTCATTGGCTTTCTAATAGGCCTGTTTTACTTGTAAGTTAATTGGGTATTTAGAAAAATGTTAGGACTGAACATTCTAAGTCTATCTAATTTGCTGATCAATGATATGAAATCAAGGGAAGTCTTCAGATAATTAACTGCCTGGATGTCCCAGTCCAGTGTGTGAACTGCTGACTCAAAACCTGGAACCAATATGTCTCGTACATCAGTAAAATTAGAACCAGACATGCTTGGGTGTATTTTCATCACATGTTAATTTAAATGAAAATTGAAAAAGTGGGTAGAAATCATAAAGCATTATCTGTATAACATCCGCTTAAGTTCCATTTCTTTTTATGTGCTTCAAGATGCAAATTTGATGTATTGGAAAATTTTATCAATATTGTCAGTTCTAACCACCAACATGTAACGTCCATTTACAGACTGGTAATGGACCTCACATGTCCAATTAGACTCTCTCTATCTGTTTAATTATTGCCTCAATTACCTTTAATTGGCCGTGTTTATCCCAGGATATACAAATATTTACCTCAGTGGAGCTGCAGGGAAAAAGCTGACCAGATTTATTGCACCGCTTGATGGCTCAAGACTGCCTACTGGACTGTGTTCGTTAAAATCCACTTAAGACTGAGGAAGGAAATCATAGATAATAATGTCAGTACTGAGGCATTAGATAAACAGCTTAACCTAGAACACCAACTGATGTTATTGTGAATGCAAATGCAATAGGAAAATGGTCTTGCCATGATTTTTATTTATTTGTGTATTGTACTATTCAGTATGCCCTGCTTTGGTAGAGCACATATGCAATACTTCAGTCATT
>CM037777.1:73162102-73192911 GCA_021229015.1 Solen grandis
ATAAATGTAGCAACTTAAATGAAGACCTTTTTTAAATCATCTGAGACAAGATCCTTTATGTGGTTGTCGAAACGGAATTGAGAGTGCTGAACATTATTTCTTCCAGTGTGTCAGATTCTCTGACATAAGAATTTCTCTCTTTCAGGTAACAAGGTCTAGATATGTTACTCTCTGGGAGTGCTAACCTAACTATTGAACAGAATATTATACTGTTTGAAGCTGTTCATACCTATATTAAACAGTCCAAAAGATTTATATAACGCCCTTTTTTTTCTTCTTTTTTTTATAACAAACATATTATAACTTAATCATGCAGTTTATATTTGAAAATTGTATATATTTTTTTGTCTCTAGAAAATGTACCTTTGAATATTCAGTGTCATTCTCTTGATATAGATAAAGAGAAGATTTTCTGATAAAAATGTATCACTCCGGTAGTAGTAGTAGCGAAGTATTTAATTCAGCTACTAACCTGATTTTGATCTGATGCTCTGCTATTGTTAGTGTGATCCTTTTATGTTGTTAATATATTTATTACTATTTTTTTATCTTAACTTGTTGTTTATGTCACGTAGTATATTGACAACTTGACAAAAGGTTTTGTATCATTTATATCACCGTCAAGTTAATGTTGCAAACATGTCACGTTATAGTGGTAATTACATGGATCCGCTCAGAGGCCCCATCCCTCTTTCTCTCTGTCTGTCTGTCTGTCTGTCTGTCTCATTCTCTCTCTCTCTCTCCAGTACATGTTTTTGTTGTTGTTGATTTTTTCAGTCTCTTTATGAACACTTATAAGCGAATGTTTAACATAAAATTGTAGGGGAAGTTCTGACTCTAAGTTGGTAGAACTTGTAGACCAACCCCATTTCATGTATTATATGAAATAAAATATGTTTAAACTGTTAACCAAGTTTTAAAACCCGTTGCCTGCAAGTTTAAGGAAAAGTCATCAGATACACATTTGATGTGTCCAGTTTCTTTTTTAATATCGACAGAAGACTTGCATATTTTGAATTTTGTAATTTTATTTTCATCAGTTAATGCAAGTAATTGATTCATAAAGTGTTTTTTTTAACATAGTGCATGTTTTTATTTTACAATGTGGTTGCTCCCTGTTTTGTTTATGCGGCTCCATTGGCAAAAATAAAACCTATTCCATACTGAATAAATCCAGTAAATATTTTCCGTGATGTTAGGGTAGTGTCCCTTCCATTTGCTCTAAAAATACTTTAAATAAATTACGACATGATGTATATGTAGTGATAGAGATACATACACTATCCATCCATCCATACAATCGAACAAACTTAAAAGAGTGTACATTCATACCCAGAGTGACACACTTTGTGTTCAGCCATCCTACTGTCTAATGTCCATTTAAAGTTATTTCACCTTATTTAAGTACTTTTCATAAAAACGTAGGACATGAATTATCAAAGATGGTGATTTATTTCAAAACGTTCTGTATATTTATGTTATAACTTGAATGACAACTGAAAATAAACCTGAATGTGCATTCGTTGTAAATGGCAATACAAGAAATAGAAGTATATTTAGATAAATTCCTGTTATTATCGTTATAGGGAGCTATACAAGTATCTTTTTTTTAACACTTTTGTATGTCGCGACCGAGAAGTGAACCCATTTTTTGGCTTATGTATATGCCATATACCGCGCGTGTTATACATATAATGTCTCATAATTTAGCGATCTCTTCCTACATTGTTTGTCAGGCAGAACACAATCATGACCTAATCATATGTTGAATTAAATTGATTACTTCACATGCTCCATATCTGATCCCATGATGAGTATGCACACGAATTGTTGACGCACATGGTAAAAATGTACCTTGATTTTAAGGACATTAAAAGATGAGAAATAGGGGGAGGGGGTTCTAATTGGATAGATTAATACATCGATATATGAGTAATAACTGAGTGTAACAGTTTTTCAATGGTTGAGTACTAAATGCAGAAAGTTCGATTGTGATATTTTGTGATTATTTGATTTCAGCATTCTAACAAACAAAATGTTAACTATATCAACAAGCTTGAGATTATCTGCGCATTGGATTTTTTTTTCTTATCATTTCATTTCATTTATGTTATAGACTTAATTTCAAAAGGAAACTTACTCTATATAGAATGGTAGGGTCATTCTTGTTTTCTTCATCATAACGAGAAATATATTTGTATACATATTTTGTAAACAATATGTTTAAATTGTTTTGAAATGGAATTGGGCAGTAAACTGTAAATAAAAGCGAAATTATTATTTCTCAAGGGTATATTGTGATCTGTTTTGTTAACTCACTCTTTATTAGAAAAAGAGCTCGAACCAGCTAGGTTCTTTTCTAGAAGGGCCATGCGTCATACCATACACTATGCCCTTGTTTGTTTTCGGAGATTAATGGTCCTTCCGACAGTATATCAGTCATTTGGAAGCTATGCCTACCTGAGACAGATAAAGTGTTGTCACCCTGCACCGGGCTAACAAGTCCTGTAATTACCCGGCCTTATATACTGAGCGCCAAGCAGGGGAGCTATGCAAGTACCATTTTTTACAACTTTTGTATCTCGCGGCCGGATATTGAACCAACGCCTCCTGATTCCGGGATGGAAGCTCACCGGAACCGGTATGTGTGCTTGTGAACGTCAAAAAATAATTTTGGTTCCGCCGGGCATTGAACTCACAATAGTGTATAGTCGATATACACATCGGATTTAATTTAAAAATAGTAATTTTAACGACGCACCAGAGCAACGATAGAAGGTAACTCAACATTACTTTTAAAGTTGACACAATCGGTTATCTCCCTTCCTTGCTACCACACTACTTGCAGGTTCTGTCTATTTATAAATATGTCATGCAAATCTAGAAAATTACTAAAAATGAACAACACGATCGCATCCCGTCTTGTCTGTATGTAATGTGAGTGTAGGGCGGGATGTGTCGGGACATGAACGGAACGTGACAAGCGTGATTCCTATATGAACCCTACTTGTGTAAGGAGAGGGGTCATAAAAGACAATGTTCAGGTCCTATCAATTATACATGTTCATTGATTGACCTACACTGTCTCTGTGTTGATTTTTTTAAAATAGACTGAGCGCTTTGTGTAATCAATTCTGCGTACATTGTATACTATTTTGTCTTTTTTCTCTCCTAAATTATTGACGTTATGTACCAATAATTAAAAAATGAACATGTTGTTGATAGTATTTTTTGAGCCTACCGTTGCTGTGGCAGTATAATCATAGCTACATGTGGTGGAAACCCAAAGTGCAAAGAGAAAATCGGGGTTTGAACCGATGACTTACCTGCAGGAAAAATCCAAGTGACTCGAACCCATGACCTAGGTGAAGGCCTTAATCATACCAACCATGTCAGGCGGGCCCTAAAAACATAAGCCGTGCTGTAATCTATGAAGAACCAAGTCTTGCAACCTACTTTATGATTAGTACTACTTTCCTTGTATATGTGCATGTAACCTTTTGCTTTCCATATACAATCACCCTGGCTTTCGGGTTTATATTTGTGTAAAAAAAACTAAATACAAAATATGTGTGTCATTTAATCAAAATGACGACAAAGTGTATTGAATAACACAGTTTATTACGAACACTTAGATGGGGCATTATCTAACAGCAGTTGTTACTATGTTGTTTTTTCTTTCCAATATTTTCTTGATGAAATTAAAAGTTTCAATTTCAATCACTGTGCGTCACGAAACTGTGCTTCGATTCATTTAAAAAATAAATGCCTAAAGGCCGAATCGATATATCAAATTAATTTTAAATTTAATATTTACGGCTAAATAGCTCTAAGATGCATGAAATTGTAAAATTAAGGCTTAATGTTATTGAATAAAGTGCATAATTTCGGATCCAGTTCTCCACTCCACTGGCTATCAGAAACGTCATTGTTGATTTAACTCAACCGCCTCGGGGATGGTATTAGCTTGTCTCACAAATTGCTCCCCGGTCCCCGGAGAACACCGACTTCCCGTGTCACTGCCAACGGGGTTCCCCAACCTTAAGACCATAGTTGCGTGTATAAAGTTTATATTGATCTTCGGAACACATCCTGGGGATATAAATACTATTAATGATGTATGAAAAAACGTTTTTGTGACGCACGTCTGGTCCATCTGACAGCGCCCATTGTCTCTTGAAAAATTGTCATAGTCGTAATAGGCTTAGAATGATGTGTAATTGATTCCGAACGGCCTTCCCTTTATGTCTCCGGTGTCGAGTTATCTGGATAGACCACTGTATATAGCAGGTCTGATCTGAACCTATGCTTTCTTTACGATTCTATACCAATTTATAAGCGAAGTAGAAATATGTAAATGGCAAATAATTAATTCAGAATTAACAAGAAATATCTTAAAAAAAGATATTCGGCGTAGCGAAATAATTGTGAATTGTAACATGTAAAACAAATTAAAACTACTATAAAGTTGAAAACGTTAGCAATACCAAGATTAAGGGATGTATTCTGAAGGATATATAACAAAACGATTTTTTTACAAACTAAAAAAAAAAGAAGCTTATCTACCAACTTCCATTAAATATTATGCACTTGCAGATTTTTTTTAAGTAAAGACAATTCATATGTAACCAAGCGAAACCGTAAGATCATTAATCTCATTTATCCGATTATTGTTTCCACAATAAACTGCACAAATTCTCCACAGTAGTTAGATCCCCTGGAGGCCGAGTCCACTTTTACAAATTTGGCGAAATTGTGGTTTAAAAATAGACATACATGTACGCCTGCTTCTTATTTAGTTGTTTTATATCATATTGCCAAAGCAGCCTAAACTGATATGGAAGTGTTAACATTTCATTACTGTGTTACCTTTCATGTTTAAACTGAAAAAGAAACCTGTTATATTAAGTAGAAAGATATGTACAACCTGACACTCCCATTTTAAATTCGAATATCCTATAGTAAATATCCTAAAAATAAATTATACAAGCCAATGATAACATTGCATTTACTCTGGCTTCATTTGCATACCAACATTTGGTTGGTTGAAGAAGAAGGTCAAAATCAATTTTAGCTACGCTGGAAAAAAGATAACTAGGGAGAAAAGTATAATCATACTTGATATCATATATTTGATCACACACTGGAAACTGTTGGTAAATCATATTCCTCACCCTCACTCTAGAACACCTTTTCCGCTGTGAATGTTTATCAGTGCAAAAGATCATATATTAGCAACAAATTACGTTCCATATTCCTGGGGTAAGATATAATTATATTTAAGGAAAGGAAACGAATCAATAAGTGACTATACATTAAAGTATGTTGTTTTCGTCTAATAATAAATTTGGTAAATTATGTTCTCATTTAAGTTTTTGACTTCAACAGAAAAGCATTATACTGAAAAAAGGAGCTGAATAGGAATATCCATTCTACGCTTTTTTGTTTATTCCCAGAGATAGACAGTATTCCTATCACTAGGAGACTTGAGACAGATGTAGTGCAGTCATATGATTCCATATTTCATGTACATTATACTGATGACACAAGATCAGACAGTCTTAGAGCTACCTTGTATATATGTTGAATGCCAATCGAGGTGATACCAGAGCTATTTTATGTCAGTGTTATTGTTGAACTGAACAGAAATTATTATAGTACGTTTTATCGTGTCTAAATGATTGATGTATCTATGCATTGTTAAAACGCGTGGATAAGTTTCTTTCAACAGTAAAACTGTACATTGATTATTTTAATGTTAACGGTTAACGGGCGAAGTTAAGACGGATTTTATTTAATTGGCGGCGATATTATACAATCGAGTAAGAAAGCAACTTTTTACTTCCGCACCGCTGACGTAATAGTCAAGCAGGTTCCTTCCCAGTCGATTGCAGAAAGATGAACAGATCAGATTACCGGGAACAAGGTCTGGGAAACTGTTCTGAACGCTGGAAATCCGGACTGTGTAAATAGGCTACCGGAAGTACATGTTGCTAGACGGTACTAGACTTGTAGGCGCATATATGTCAGATTCGATCGGAGGACGCCCATTTGTTGTAGCCATTTTTTTTTTCGTTGTTAATGCTGAACCAAACAGACATGATCATACAATTTAACTATAAGGGACTCTGTTATTTATTTCATTGTATGTCAAGTCTTCAACACTATCGATAATTTCCAGTGTGTACGGTATGGAGGTATGGAGTGTACGGTATGGGACTATAAGCTTTTCTGGTACGGATCAAGACATTAATAAATCAACAAGGCTTTGTTGCAGCCAATTTTCTTTTCGTCGTCGATATATTCTGAACCAAACATAACATTTCCCAGCTATGAAGCCCTCCTTCAACTGTAAGTACCTCAACATATAATTTACCTTTACGTCACAGTGTAACTATCTGTTCACTTGACTAACGGCCATTTATAACATTTTTGGAAATGCTGATACTTGTTTATTTACTTTCTTGTACTGTTGTATTTTTGTTATGTATTTTTATACATTAAGCCAAATCCTACACTTTATATTTTGGGGGAACACGATATAAATATATCACGCGGTAGACAATAGGCACGGCACCATACCCAGTCAACTACCCTTACTCCGGGCAAACCCAATCTCATTAAAATCAGATTCAGTATGCTAACTGGATCTGACCACATCGTATAGAGGGTCGTCTCATATTGACCTTTGTAAAAGCAAATCAAATCGGCGACTACAGAATCGTTCGATATATCAGGGGGAGGTAACCGTATCAATCTCACAATAGGATAGAAAGATGTCTAAGCGGCCGAGTAGCTCATTCGGTAGAGCGGTAGCTCATTCGATAGAGCATTCGTCAAAAGGCCCCGGGTTCGAGTCCCTGTCAAGCTGCACATTTTTCTCACCCTGTGACAAATGGTTTACCGAAGTTAGTAAGAGAAGCGCTATTTAATTGGTTAAAAATCGAGCACTTGTTTATGCATATAAATTACTTAAAAGGTCAATCTGACATGACCCCTAATGCGATGTTGAGATCCTAATCGCGGATAGTAGAGGAGTGCAAATTATGATATGATTTTAATGAGATTGGGGCAAACCAGTCCAGAAACTACATTTTGTGCTGAGTGCCAACCACACAAATACTATCACTGACTTTAGTATACTTCTACTGGGTCATTTGTACACCTGGACCGGTATATTTGTATGTTAACCTTCACCCATCTCTTGATAGCTTCCTATCAACGGTAAAATGATTTTTTCGTGGAGTTTTGTTTTTCATGCTATTTATTTTTAATGCTATTTCAGATTAATACATGTACATTGAAAAAGAACGGTATAAGAAAGTTATGGCTTTCCATAGCTCTACTATATATGAAAGATACCTTAATTAATCGGATTTCACCTGTTCAATTATATATGTAAGTAGCATTTATACCGAGAAAAAAAAAAAAAAAAAAAATAGCGCTGAGTTTTGAGTAAAATGTATGTCATTGAGAACTAACCACATCTTTGCCCGTTTTTTACATCGACCATTTTCCTTTCACTAGCATGGTTTCAATTAAAAACAGTTTATATTCAGAAGCACGTTTATCTCATAGTGTAAATCATTTTACAAGAAACAAATTAATAAATAAATTGATAAACAAATTAATAAATTAATTGGTTAATAAAATAATTAACTACACACGGTAGATATACTTACTTATATAATATAATTATAAACCATCGAATATTTCCTTAAAGTTTACCCTGCGTTTCTTTTTCCTTTGAGTATATTTTGGCTTATTAGACATTCGTATGTATGCGTATAATAACATTTTAATACCGTGTAGCGCAGTAGACAAATGTTCCGGATACGTTTTTATTTTCTTTTTCAGACAATTGGTCTCTTCACCTTGAAATTAATGTGTTAGCGAATATTTTGTAAAGATACCGCTTCTCTTTACAAAATGCTACCGGCGCGTCTATTTTTAATGTTTATCTTGATTCTTAATAAGTGTGTGTGTTTGTTTATTTTTAATAGGCTTACATGTATACCTTTCATTAATAAAGACAGCATTTGCTTTTGTGCTAATTGTTTAATATATGTACTTATAGACTTTGAAAACTTACGCCTGTTTTTATGTTGTTGTTTGTTTGTTTTTACACGAAAACGAATTTCAAATTCAAAGGATTCCATCAAATGTATTTCATATATTTACTTTATAAAATATAAACTTTAACACCTGAAAATAAATACGTTACAACGAATGTGTATGAATAAAATCATAGAAGTTCCGAAGTTGTAAAAACACACTTATCCAAGGCGTGCGTTTTCAACATTGATTTTAACTTTACTACCGTATATTTCATTTATCATCAAATATATCAATTGTGTATATCAAATTCATTCGAGGGTAAGAAATGGGCACAAAATCTTATATTTTTAGAGTAAGCTTTGTCGGTTTTTTATATGTTCATTTATCTAATTACCAAACTACTTTTCTCAGACAAGATGCGAAACATCCAATTTTTATGCAATATAACACACGTCCACTGGGAGTCTATTTTTTACAATTTACACTAATCCTCTAGACGGTTCATTGGTTGGACCATATTTTTTCGCCTGGAATGCCATGAAAGATTCTTTCCCCAGCGGGTTTCCAACTCAGAACCTTCGGGTCCATAACCATGAATGCTACCACTGGACCATGGCAACATTTCTTTTAGATCTTACGGCATACATAATTAAGTTAGGAATAGAGAATTTAAAGACACACTTATGCACAATTATACACGGTTTTTACTGATGTGACAGAGCGTCACAAAGCTTGGTTTATTACAGAAATTGGTATCTAAATTGATATTAGATATACTCAAGGACTTTGAAATCGCCTAATCTTGGAAACATATCGAATTATCTATTTCGTGTATTTCAATAGAGTTAAGATTATTTGGAAATGTAATATGTTTTCAGCAACAGATTTGTGCTGCCTCCGTGCATTCGAAGTCTTCCTCCACCTGTAATTAGCTGGACGTCGCCATATGACTGAAATACTGTTGAAGCGACGGTTAACTCAGATAGTCAAGTCAAGTCAGATGTGTGCATATTTTATAAGCTACTTTTATGACTTAAGAAATCAAAGGGTAAGTGAACCTATGAAAAAAAAAACTGATATAGCGAAGATTTATGTATTTGGTGTTTTCAAAGTCCTTGAATATAGTATATTTTCACAACCTATATTTTACAAATACAAATCAACGTATAATGGCAAGCGCGGCACAAAGCCAATGATGACTACATGTGCTGGTTAAAAGTATGACGTTCCATTGAATTATTAAATCAGTGCTATAAATTACAGGTTTTAGTTTCCGGTAGATTGTTAAATGACAAATTATGTTTTACGACCACAGGTGTTTCTAAAAATAAAGGTGTGCTATAACGGTTCTACATGTCACAGACAACGTTATGTCTTACTGCCACATTACACCGTCACATTATACTTACAATGGACCAATCATAATGTTCATATAAACTATCATATAAGATTATTTATTTAACGATCCACCAACAAAATATCATTCATTTAGTTTTATTTTCTTAGATAGACATATATAAAGCTGCCTCACTGTGGTTGAACAGGTGGCATGATACCATAGCCAGACAATCTACTGATATCCTTACGTTTTGCCAACCAGTCCATCGTCGGAAAACCCACATTCGCTCAATACTCTTCGCATCTAAATCGACCGTGGGATATTTGGTTAGCAAAACTTCGTACTCATGAAATATTAATTATGCATTTCACTGGATCCGTGGCAGAGACAGCACGACGACAGCAGGGATCATTTGACCAATGAAACGCCGCGGGATTTTGAAAGTTAGATTCATTCTGCAATGTAGAAATGACGCCACGCTCCTCGCCTAAAAGTAGCGGTCCATTTTGCGGGAACAATGAGTCACCTTTTGCTTTTGTTAATTTCATCAAAGTGTATTTAAAATCCTTGGTCAGCAAGTAGCTGATTAATATTCATGAAAACGAAGTTTTGCCAGTCGAAAATCCCACGGTGTATGCAGAAGTGATACCGGAATATATATCGTGGGTTTTCGACGATGCAACCAGTCATTAAACTGTCCTTATATGATAAGTGCCTAGGACAACCTACTAGTGTCATTTTAACAAGTTTGGTATCATTTTATTAATTATTGGAGTGGCAACACTTTTCCTTTTCATTTATTTTTAACTTTCTGAATTTTAAAAGAGTATTAAGCTCTACTGATTCTATATGGCTTCTTTCTGATAGATGGGTTACCATGTGATTTGACCAGTGAAAATGGGAACTTGTTGGAAGTAAAAATTACTAAAAATCACTTAGCCACACCACCTGCAGTTTATTGATCGACGACAAAAAGCAAATAAAATGAAAATACGCATGGCATAATAAACAGGTCTTTGTCTTCACAAATTCTAGACAACTACTTTTTAAAGAGCTCTTCCACAGATGGTCAATGACTCAGAATTTCCCTATCACAGACAATAGCGTTACGAACCGTATTGAAACTATATTTAGATTTGTGAAACCTATATTAAGATGTCTAAATTCATTTGAAACTTATATTTAGAAGTCCAAATTCATTTGTCGTCACTTGACTGGTCACATGTACTCTTTGCGTATGCGCTGACTTCACATGCTAAACCTTCGAATTCAATACCCAAACTGGTTGAGACGCCACACTGCGGAACGTGTCACGTATTACCGCAAGCACTTGCTTCTATATATTCTATACGCGATCGATTTCCCCGAAGTGGCGATTACGAAAATAACGCTTCTTCGTGCAACGTGATCTACATTTGTCGCGTTTATTTGTCAGGAAACAAAGACGTCAACAACATTAACAAGGAAAAGAAGAAATAAATCTCTCTTTTTTATTTCAACTGATCATCTGTGAACGAGCAGCTTTAAGAGGCTGTCCTCATTTACAGAACAGCAAAACATTATTTCGAAAATAAATGCAAAACATAACTGATTATGGTATTGAACAAATACCACCATCTGTAGCAGTATCGTACTCACAGATACAATATGATAAAATATAAATCGTAGATTAACAGATAAATATATTTTTTTAATTATCACCACAATTTCTGTGTCTAAAGCAAAGCGTTATTTCTATATACGACCATTTCACATATCAACAGGGTTGTTAGAGTATTGTGATGTCTAAGGAACGTTGCACTCAGAACAAGTCATGCTGATGTTAACATTTTAGCACTTGTAATTCTGATTATTGAGCCAATGTTTCACGTATTCCCACTGTAAATTACGGAAATGTATAAAACAGTTTGATTTCGTGGACTTGTGTTCACTAATGAAGCACTTGTTTCATTTACGTAACTTAATTAATTTGTCTTCAGTCTTTAAGCTCATTTTCACGAATTTACTCTTTAACAAAATCACAGAACTGGTGTTATTTCGAACTTGCATGGTGAAGAAGTTAATATCGAAATAATGAAATAAAAAGACTGTTAAACAATGTGCATTAGATGAAATTAACATTTGGTGACAATTACAAAACCGGAGAGTAATTAAGCCGAGACAAGGGTCTTGCCAAGCTAGGGTTAAAGACTGGTTACACTTATAATCCGAAAAACTATACATTGTGAGACTAAAATTTCCAGCCGTTTTATTTTACTCACTGTAATTTTTGTATTTGTGTACATGAATGTTGATCACAAAATGCATTTCTTTACAGAATATAACGGAAATATGCTGTTAAACCCCAGAGAGCCACATTCAGAGCTCGTCGAATCAAGGAGAACTGCAGATACAAGTAAGACTGGGAACAAGTCAGTGTCACAATTTATAACAAACATGCTGTAACAGTACAAAGAACGGTGCTCGATTAATAGACTGAAAATTGACATCAAGAAACAGAAAATAGAACAACGTACAGGTGGAGGTAATAAACTACACAGTCCGGACACATTCAGTTAAATCTTGAACCTGCTCATCCCATAAGTCCTCGTACATGTACCCTCTGACAATCCATATCATTTATTTATTTAGATGCGTTACCATGTTCAGGTTGTATTTGCTGTTAATAAGCTGCATTATCATTTAATCTTAAATATCACTTTTTTACTTTAGAACATCAGTATCCTTCAAAAATAAAAAAGAGACCATTAGACTTAAGCTTCATTATCTTCCATCATAAAAATGTTGAACGTTAAACATATTTTAATATTTCATTTTTTATGCTCCCGAAGGGCGAGCAAAAAGCTGCCGCTTTGTCCTTCCTTCCGTCTGTCCATCCGTATGTGCGTCCTTCTTTTATAACATAATATCATCATTTATCTTTGCAATTTAAAAATCACAGGACACAACTATTATACAATAATAATATATAGTTGTCTATATTAATTGTATCCTCATTTTTCAAATGAGTTTCTGCTTTTCCTTCCTATAACATATATGTTACTATTGTCAATACATGGCTTCCGTAAAAATGAATTGAATAACAACTAGTATCCGCTAAATCCGTTTGGGCTCCAAAGCTCGCATAACCAAATATCTACATCGATGGTTATTATTGTAGAATCTCGATGAAATGACTTTGTGGTGAACTCCACGTCTGCTCATGTGACTGTGGTTACTGTCTCGTTGGAAATGGTATTCTCGGATGGGGTTGATCGACGGTGAATATTTGTCTGAGCTCGTAAAAATGGCAATCAGAGTTCTACATGGATCAAGTTTATTTTAGCAACTTTTGTGAAGGTTCACCCAAGGAAGATCGCTGCCAAGTTCAATCATATTCTGTTCAGCGGTTTCAGAGGAGATTTCGTTTAAAGCAAATTGGTGACGACGCACGACGACGGACGCATGTTGATCATAAAAAAAGATCGGTTAGTACAACGACGTAAGCGCCAATACCTAAACAAATACTCTTTGGAAAACCTACTACGAACTCAGGAGCTATTAAAACTGGAATACCAAAAGACGAACATGCTCAGAAACTGGAAACATATCTTTGAAAAAGAATATGCAGGAGAAATGCATACTGTCGGTATCACTCACAAAAGAAAAATATATAGGTAATGAAAATGCCAAATTACTACATTGAGGTATAAGCATGCTAGACGTAAAAGATATAATTCAAAACATGAATAAAATTAAAGCAGCAGGATATGATAAATTGCCAAGTGAAGTAATTATCCCGAAGAATCCTTGCTTCGATGCCATAAGGAAATGAAGCCGTATAAATGTACGAAACATTATGACATAATTTTCATGAAAAATAAAAAATAAAATGTCAAATACATTTTGTAGGGTAATACAAATAGCAGGGATTTATCGATACGCGACATGAATCCGTTTATTGATGTGGGATACATAGTTAAGTACAAGTTACACATTCTAGTATAAATGTTTTTCTCATGGTGGTGCCAGTATAAAGGCGCTGTATTATTATTTTGTGATATTCTCACAGCCTCGTTTTAATCTTCTTTCTGGTTGAAGACTTTGCAAAATGGCAACACTAAAGAGCAAGGAATTTTAAAATTGGAAAATATTAGCAACATGGCTATCTTATTTGAAAAAATAACCCTCCCACCCAGCCCATTTAGAATAACTTAATTTTATTTTTAATCTATAAAAATGTTATTTTTCATCTATATAAAACGAGTGTATTAATATTTTGTGACTGTCAATTATGTCGATTTTTATTCTCTTCACAGATTAACCATGTACTCTCAAGGCTTGTTCAAACCTTTATCGTCATGGCTTCTAGTTATGTTGGTATTCCAGAACCTTGGACTTACATCAGTTGTTTTTTTTTTCTGTCAAAAAACTCTGGCGGAATGTTGCGCGCACAGCGGCATGACCTACTTATTTTTTGTTTATATAATATTAGACTGTCAGTATTTCTTATAAAAATGGGTGAACATCTGTACCCAGGGTTCACCAGTTTTATACTTAGGTTGTTTCAGTAAGTTTTACTTGTCGTTTCTTATTTGAACATTTGCATTTTATTTCTGGAATACTTATTGATACCATGGGCAAAGTATGTCATTTTATCAAAAATTGTAAAGATTACACTGTGTTGTCTTTGCTGGCTCAATCTTAAATAACAGTTAAAGGCATTGCAAATGTTGATCAAATCATGCCATTAAGCATTTTCGATGGGTGTCAAAATACTCTCATTGTTTACATTCTGCATTGGCGAGTATTCCCAATGACAGTCCTTATTCGGAAATGATTTGAATTTGAAAAACTGTCGCCGAATCACAAATCGTTTTTCTGCTACATCAATGCATGCGCTCGTGATGCTACATTTTGCATTACTTTTTACCAGTAGACTTTTTTTAAATTCAACCCTCGTGGCGAAACACATACAGGTAAATAATCAATATAGCCGCCATTTTGGTCATTGGTCCATACATGTCATGAAGAATGTGAACTGTTTTAATCATAGGGTCAGCCATTGCTTCGAATGAAAGAGCAGACGACAGAAATCAGCTTTTCATTTGGATTTTTACGAGATCAATCATTTTTGAAATAGTGAAAGCAAGTACTTTCTTAACACACACACACACACACACACACACACACACACAAAACAACTAAGAAAGTGTCATATTTGCCTGTTTACCGCATTTTTGCAACACTACTTTACGATGGTTGAAAGCATGGCTTCATCTAGAATCACGAGACAAAAGAGCTAAACAAAATGTCATCGGGATTAGGACTCTCACGGAATTGTGACCTCCGACGATAAAAATTTTCCCAGGATAATTTTTCTCACAGACTATTTGGTGTATGTTTTGAGGCCGGCAAAAAAATATGGAATAGTAACGCCAGTAATGGTAAACTCAGAATCAGACGCCAGAGATCCATTTAAATACGTCAGCAGTGTACAAATAGTATTGTACAATCCTGAATAATAGATTGACAGATTCGGTCGAACATACAGTTATACTATCAAAATATGTGATAATCAAATTGGCTTTCGGTCTAAAAGGAGAACTTTCGATCAGTTATCGAACCTATTGGAAAAGACAGGTTTTTTGGCATATATCTCTTAACTATAATATCGAATACAAAACAACATATTGTTTAATGAATTACCGAATCTTAGCGCAGGCGGAAATTCCTATCAGCTATCAAATAAGTAAGACCTATCTTACAGAATGGTTTAATTTTAATATTAGACTGAGACAAGACTGTCTGTCTTCAAGGACACTTTTTAATTTGTATATAAGCGACCTAATTGATAGAGAAAAAATAGAGAAAAAGATAATCAGATATCGGTATTAACATGGACGGTACTCTGATTAATGACTTCCTCTATGCCAATGACTTGATCCTGGTCGCTGAGAAGGAGGAAGCCTTTCAGTGTTTACTTGACATTTTATAAGAATGATATTTCTGTAAGAATGGGAAAAACGAAAATAGTACACTTTAGAACACCAAGCACGAGCCAACTATTTAGGAATTGAAATATAACAATCATACCATTGAACATTGAAGTCAGGCTAGACTTAATTCTGTCTGATATTTTAAATTTGTCACTGGCTCTTTAATACATAACGCAATAAGGAACAGCGGCAATAGAATTATACATGCTCACAAACAATTAGGCGGAATGCATTTTGAAATTTATACGAAATTAATGACAGTGGTTTCGCCTTAATCGGATACGGGGCAGTCATTTGGTAATCGAACGCATATTCTTGTACCAACGTTGTCTATAACAGAGCATGCCGCTTCTTTCTCGGTTCCTAATGTCGCGATTACATGGATGAATATCACCCTACGATCGCATTTACAAAAAAAAACCCAACAACTTAAATAACAAGACTCAATGGAGTAATGGCCATTTGCCTGGACAAATGTAACAGAACTTGGTGCCGGAAGCTTTCTTAGTTGATTTCCAGGCTAGAACAATACCCAATTGCAGCGGTTCAGTTTTTTAGTATATTTCAACAAAAATATTTTATTGGTGACCTTCAGAACTTACTTTAGAAATTCTTAAGTATCGGATAAAATACACAGGAAACAAACTTAGAAAAATTACACAGGCTCAAAGAAGTTCTTTAGCTATGATCAAAAGTGGCATCGCTCCACTTAAGATTTAAACTTTCAGATACCAAGGTCAAGTATTGTTTGAATTGTATAAAAACGAGAAGCATGTCTTACTAATTTGTCCTATGTATGATGCTATCAGGAATAAACGTTTTATAATGATATCCTCTATATTGAATTTGTCTGAACAATATAAATGCATTATGTCCAATGAACAGATACTGAAGTATTCTACCAAAGTCTGGCATAGTCTAGCATGTATAGCAAGAAATGATATGATTGAGGCGGTTTGAATGTGTTTAGAAATTACATTTCACATGGGAACATGAAGTGCAGCAGTTCACGAACCCCAGGAATGTAATATGTTCTTGGGTAATCTAGGTATATGACAAATAGAATTATGTCGTTCATTGAAATAAGGTCGGTCCTCACGGCAAAATGATATACAATGAGTTGCAAAATCAAATTGATGAGGAAAAGCAATGAAACAATCTCAAATTACAAGCCATTTGACTTTCTGCTTTTATATAATTACTGTTCCAAATTATCCTAGTGAAACATTAAGACTCTCAGTCCGTTGATTATACATTTTTTGTGACAATTGTTCACTCAATAACCATTTTTATTATAAGCGTATCATTTTTTTTTACTTGATATGTTTCTATATGCGGACGTACAAAAGTGAGACGTCTGTCTGTCATATGATGAAGTAAAACTAATGGATTTTTTTTCATTATTCCTCCCTAATTCGTCTGTAATCAAATACACAATATACATGGATCCATATTTAAAATGGTCGTCGTCGTATCATATATCGTATATTTCTGTAAATATTGCCTCGGCAGACGGACTGTCCAACAAGCTTCTCATCCTCAACTAACCCCCTCAAAACTTATCTTCATTTCTCTTGACAGATATATATACATGTATGTATGATACATGGTTAATGTCATACCAAGTTTTGCTCTTAATTGAATTTGCAAACAGAGATGTATACATATCACTACAAAAAAAACATTTTATCATTCCGCGCAATTCCTTACGTGTTTCGTTGTGTCTTCTTTTTTGCGACTCTCTGTTGACGAAGAAGTGGTGTGATTATATAATTACTATATGCATATTCATTGTCACCAATTAACCAAAGTGACTCTCCAGCTGAATACAAAAGCAGTTCTGAAAACAAATACGGCTATCGTGTCTTGACCCTGACCGACTGGTGTCAAAATCAGTAATTTTATCCCGGTGTATGCGTATTAATAGAATAATAATCCCTTTAATTAACACATCTTGCAGAATCTGTACAACTGAGCTGGAATGACTTAAGATCCAGATGCAGGTACGATATTATTCTGCAGCATTTGATTGATATCAATTGCGGTCACCCTCTTGAATCAGAATTCTTCATTGTCACATTGTTCAATGGAATTAATTATGTCTCTTAAGGTATTCCCATCCTAATAGCGATCAATTTCATCAAATCCATGCATATAACTTAACAATACACATGTATATAAGTTTTTAAAGTGACAAACAATGGTAATCTTAGGGGCAAATTAACATGTAATGATAAGTGACAGAAGTTCTTTTATTACCTCCCCTCAATTATTTTGTTGCCATGAGTTATCTCCCCTGAAAACTAAAAAAAAGTGTTTTTCTTCATTTTTTTGTGGTAAAGTTTAGATTTTTTCATGGAAATTGATACAAAATCATAAAATGCATCTTTCTACCATGAGTTTTTCTCATAAATCAAATTCAGTTTTTTATATTCATAGAAAATACATATTTTCCATAGGCTTCAATGTTAACTTATATGCGGATTATCTCCCCCAAATTAGATAAAACTTGAAAAAACTCTTGGTGAAATATTTTTATTTTTGAATGTCTTCAAAGTGACAAATTTTCATAGAAATATAACCATCTAGTGGCAAGATATGAAATATGGCTATTAGGATGGGAATACCTTAACAACCATTCCCCGCACAAGTATTTTGAATTTTGTTGAAATAAAGCCACTGAAAAAAAAAGGGTGCGGTCATATTAATTTAGTAGACTTCTTAAACCAACACTGAAACATTCTTTGTGGCAGGTTTAAATGTCACAAAGTTAACGAACAACTAAAACTCGAGGAAAAACTAGTTTTATGCTGTAGATCAGGTTTAACGCTTAGCCTGAGAAAACAAAAAAAAACTATTTTATATAAATGGCAGCTGTTCAGCGACGTTAAAAATCGAGGTTAACGTTTTCCAAAAATCTTTGTACGTTGCAAACGTGAAATATCGCCATCGTGTACTTTATGTAGGACTCGACTGAGTGACATTTGCTTATTTCATGTCAAATGTATTATTATGTCCTTGATGTCTAGAAACCGTCATCTTTTGGAGCAATACATCATACATATCAATAATATGAATACGAAACACATTTCATTCCTCCTTAGAGAATATCTATATTGGTCGTTAAGAGTCATTTGCATTTACTAAAGATTACATATTGGACAAACACACATATATAAACATATTATACAAGTACACGATCCATTTGATCACTTATATAAACGTTTTAAGTAGCTCTCTCGTGCCTAGTCATATTTTATGTTAGAGAAGTTTCGCTTAGGTTACTCTATAATTGTCAGTTTACAATGAAAATGGAAAAAAAAGTTGTAAGGAAAATGATTTAAGTATGGTCACATTAGGATCTGGACTGCGTTTAAACATATCCTTCATATATTGCAAATAGGATAAATATTTATTTATGTTGCAAAGATTTGCTAACAGTTGTAAAACATAAGATTTCAAAAAGGTATAAAGTAGTATAAAGAGTACTGCATGTATGTACATGTACAATACAATACTATTCTCATATAACGCCGGAGTTTGTATTCTGAAATGACGTCCAAAGTGACGTCGCAATCAAAGCTACGTTGTTATGTACGTTCATATGAAAATGATAAAGTATGGTTAGTGAAACGACAGACTGTCCGCTTTCTAATGGAATCCTCTCGCCTACGGTCAATTGTATCAATAGCATTAGGACATTTAATCAAAAATGATACTTAATTCCTAAGATCGGATAAAAAATTACACACATATCCAGGATTGTCTTCATGTAACTTAACCACATTGTCTTAGAGAGATTGAGAGATTGATTAATAGTAGACTGACACAATGTGTCTTCAATACGCACGATGTTCGAGGGAAATTAGATTTATTGACCCAAAAGCAAAGAGCCAAGAACACATACCGTTTAATATTTATATATTTTTTTTATTTGAACATCACAAGAAACACACGTTCCTTCCTCCTTGAAGGCATTGTCATGCTGTTTTGCACATTTTGTGTTTGTGTCCGTCCGTCCACCCGTCTGCACCGAGTTTAGATGTGGATGGACCTGTACAGAGATAATGGAAAACAAGTGTATTAGCATTTACAAATCAGAATGGAATTAAACGGGAGTATGGAACATTATATCATCATTAGAAAGAACAAAAGACGATATTGGCATTAACACATTTTAACTTTTTCCTCTGTTGATGTAATCTGTTCAGGTTTACAATTCCCGAATATTCAGTTCCCACATATTGTTGTTTGAAAAATATGCAATGACATTATTTCCTAAATATGTAAGTCTAGTTACTTGGGCAAAATCGAACTTGAAATTAAGACAGTAAAATACAACAATAATTAATGAATACTGAAATAGAAACAAACATGTTGTATCTGAAATGAGTTTTGCGGTATTTACACCAGGCAAGAAACAACTTTTTTAAATAAATTTTTAAAATGCAATTTACTTTGCAGGCGTAAATGTACCGTTATAGAAGCTACACTCGATAAATTTGTCTATTCTGACTGATATATTGTATAAAAATGCATTGGAGTTTAGTCAGAAATGTGAATATGCATATTAATCGATACGTCAATATTGCATACAGTCGATGCAAATATGTTCTTTGTTACGAACAGTTTATTGTTACATCCAATGAAAAAGAGCTTAACGTATTTTTGTGATTTAAATGGTTGTTCGAGTGGAAATGAAAACGAATAGAGAATAGGGGTACCGTACTATTTGCACGCATTGACGCATTGTTTGAAGCGCGCGGGTGTGTACGGAATATCATAAAAATATTACCATTGCCTTTCACTTGTTTTTAATCTTTACTTTTTATAGGAATAAATTCTAGCCATTTTATATCTTACTTTATGTTTACATCAATACGTTCAGCGATATATGCTAGAATATGATTTTAATGTAATTTTTAATGAGTTGATTCTATCATTTATATTATGTCAATTTATATGTCTTTCTGACTAATGTACAAATGGGGTCAAGTATGATCAAAATGGTTCCGTATACACTAGTTTATTGTATAGAAAACAGATATGAGTCTTATTTTGTTTGATGTTTGATACACAAATATTGCAAACAAACTAGGGATCATAAATCAATTATCACTACTACAGAGAGTCCAATGACATATAAAGCTTTAGAATCCATTATGAAACAAGTGCATGTACCAACCCTTTGGGCAATAGTTTGAATTAAATGAACGCATTATTTGTTGTTCTTTTTGCGAACATAAGAGTGAATAATGCATTTCCTTAAAACCAGACATCTGTATGACGCAGAACTAAAGCTTTTCAAGCATATAGTTATGTATTATGAAGTGGTATAGAGTTATATTTCATGTTTCTATTAATGTTGTGAAATTAGCACTCACGTATAAAAAATATAACAAGTCAATCCTCTTTATTCCTGTATTGACATTTTGGTGAATACAACGATTTTAAATTGATACTCTCAACTAGTTAATGCAAGCCATAGTGTAATCGGAAACAAACTAGGGCGCGCTTTTAAGAGTTCTTTCATACAAATCATCAGCTCAGCTTGTTCGGACCAAACTAACATCACGACCCTTCGTCTATGCAATTAACGGTTTAAAGAGGACTCAAAAGGTTGTCTGCCGTACACGAGAACTGTTTCCATTAAAAGCATTCGTGCTTTTCTATTAACTATGTATCTGGTCACTCAATAAACAGAAAAAAGAGGCAGCTTTAACACGTTTTGCGTCAAGGAAAAAAGTAAGTCACTTGAATTTAAGAATTACTGTAATGAAGTACATTTTTGGAAAAAAAAGATGTCTGAAAAATGATAAGAAAGAATGAGAAAATCAGTTAAATGCTGTATTTATATGCATACTTAATTTGATACCAAAATTAAATATCTAATTAGAGCTATATCTTAAGCACGTAACTACATAATAACATGAAGATAACAAAATGATTCTTTTTTCACCGGAGATTAATTCTAATAAGAAAAATAAACACGAATTTTCCACACACACACACACACACGTATAAATGCAAATGAAGACATTTCGAGAACTGAAGTATTTTCCTTTCAGTATATGTGGGTGGTTGCTATTAAATAGGAGATAGGAATAGAACAGTTAATAGGAACATCAACATGTAATAAATTTAGGAGTTTCCAATAACGTTTTCATTACTTATACTTGGTGCGACAGAACGTGTTCATTTTGGCATTCCTTGTTATTATTTCTGTCCAAACATATTATGTGTTAGAATCATTTTATAAATATCACATTTTTCAGAGGGCGGTGAAATATGCGCCTCGGTTGACACTACTTGAGGCCAGTCGCCTCAGAGGGATGCGTTAGTTATTTTATTATACCGAACAATGTAACCGAGGGATATTGCCAAAAGCTGGTAAGCGCTTGCCCGAGAGGGCGAGTTCCTTATGGCAAGGAACAAAACGTAAGGGGTGACATCACGGATGATTACCTTCTGACATCACAATAAGTTATATAATGTGACGTATAATAATAATACTCATAGTTGAGGATTGCATGTCTTATATAAATAAATGTTCTTTTTTTTATTTCGAAAGTATTGATTCTTTAGTGAATTTTATGAAGCCTAAACATATTGAAAGGAATTACAGCTTTAAGTCATTGAAAACCCAACTTCTTTTATGAAGTCAACTCTAAGATGGGGGGGGGGGATATTTAATACGCATTAAGCCTACTGTATAAAACAGTCCCATAACATTTAATAGCACTTCGGCTTATTGTCTCGAATGGTCCCTTATGACAGGTTTAACGCTTATGGAATTCGTTTTGACATCATATTAAACTTTACAACAAATCATATGTCCATATGTGAAGAGACTTTACAAATTACGAATGCCATTATGTTTTTAGTTAATATCTAAAAATGTGCATATAAGAAAAACGGAAAGTATAGTTGTGATTATCCTATTGGGATAATTGTATTATGTTATATCCAAAAATGAATTATAGATGAACGTTATATTTCCTCATAAGGTAAAATGAGTTATTCAAACACACACACAACACACACACACACACACACACACACACAGTGAGCAAAAAAAAAAAAGGATACCACTCTTGCATAAGTGTACGTATATTCTACTTAAAATGTTTTAAAATACAAAAACTGTTCTGATCACAGATAATAATACACACTTAAAAGTCTAAGTACGTCTTCAAACGCTTAATTAAATTAATAAAAAGAAAAATAGACGTGATGAAACCATAGAACTGTCTCGGTACGTGCTTAAGTGTGACAAAAGTGTCATTAATTAACGAAAACGCTTAAAAAAAAAGATACGAGCTTACAACAGCAATATTTATCACGAAATTCCTTGGAAGGGTTTAGCTACAATCATGTTATTCCCTACTGTTTCTTACTGTTTTCTTCGCAACAGCTAAATTGTTGGTTCTCTAGAAATGTAAAAAGGAAACTTTTTGGAGCATGTTTAATAATAATAATAATAATAATAATAAAATTATTATTATTATTGTTATTGTTGTTGTTGTTGTTGTTTTACCAAGTTAGCAATATTCACAATTATATATGCAAGGATACATTGATTAAAGCGTCGAAATGCAAGACAAATTATCTCTGTCAGCTCATCGCAGGTGTATTATAGCTTCTATCATAACCTCAAGAGTATGCACAGTGACGGTCGCCACTTAGGGATTCCTTAAGATGGTAACATTATGCAGTCATATGATTAAGTCCTCGGCGTCTTCAGTGATAAAGAGGGATACCGGAAGCAAATTCCGAAATGAGATGTAAACCTACGTAAACCAAAAGCATTTTCTGAAAAACTTAATCTACATGCTGGTGTAACATTTTACACTTTGTTCAATGGGTAATATAAAACATACACTCCACACACAATTATTCGTTATGGTACCGTTCCCCGAAAATCGCCCAAAGATGTTCTCCGATATAGGTCCGGCGAGCCTAATCATTTGTTCCAATGTAACATATTTACAAGTGCCCATGTTGCTTTGGAAACCGGTATTACAATGTGACTATTAACAGACATACTACTGGCCACATTATACCCATCTCTTAAAATAATATTAAAGAGACATACATAAACCAGTACATAGAATTATATAAATATGATTCAAAGTACTAATGGCTTTTTTAATTAAAATATTTTTATTTATTCATAAAAATTTTTAGTTTTGTTTTTCATGGAATACACATATTGTAACAATTATTAAAAATTTTATTTTCTCGATTTTCGTAATTGATTTAAACTTAAAAAATGATTGAAATTCATGATATATGGTTATATTTTTGTAAGTATAAACAGGACATCATAAAATAAATGATATTTGGATTCCATACATTTTGTTTTCATCATCTACATTCATGTACTCTTTCATTAGTACCATTATGCCTACCATACTGTTTGTCGAAACATTGAGCAACAAGGTCTAAATGTTTCCATAAAAAATCGAATTTAAACAATCTATAGGAATTCGTTATGTATCATACATTTGTGTATAATAGATAAGATAGCACTATCGTGTAATCATATAATAATGTCCAAGAATATCTTAATATATTTGTAAGTGAGCTACATCAATTGTGTTTATACTATGATTAGTGGTATAGATGTGAATGATAGACTGTTCAATAAGTAAATGATGCAGAGAACATTTTTATGATTGTATATGCTTATCCCATATTTCAAACACATTTGTTTGAAATAAACAGAAGGGGGAAATATACCTTTATCCGAGTACAGGAACATTAGAGGTTTGTTAGATTTAACTTTATTGTTATTTTCATTGGGAAACAAGTTCTTACCATTTATACTCTCCCGACGGCTCCTTGATTGGAGCAGTATTTTTCGCTTGGGAAGGTTATGAAAAGTCCTTGCACCCAGAGGGGTTCGAAACAACAATCGTCGGTTCCGCAATCGGGTATTTTACCACATTACAAAGGAGCTCTTCTAAAAAGTTTGTTAACGAATAACTAAATTTAAAGATAAATCAACGAAACTACATCATCTAGCCTCAAACGAAATCGCGTACGTGTACATGTATGTACTCTCATTCTTGAATATGTTTCAAAATTGCTCTTGTTATCCCTCCGTAGTTTTTTTTTCTGCAGGTTCCCGCACAAAAGCTGTACGTTTTCGTATAAAGGGTGTACTTTTTTAATCTTTTAATCTTGAAAGAAAAAGATACCGAAAGAACAAGAAACTTAATAAGGATCAAAATTTGTTTTGTCGATTTCCATGATTTAAGAGAAAACAAAAACAGACTGTGGAACATGATTTTGAGGAAAAATGTCCTAACGTAATTAAACCTAAACATGATATATTGCAGATTAAGCACATTCACTTCTAATGGAATTCTCATTAAAGCACACACACACACAAAAAAAAAAAATAGATGAAACTCCATGATGTATCGATAATTAAGAAGTTGTGTAGATTTTTGGTAAAATAGTTTTTCACACTAGTTTGAGAGAAGGAACGCCTGCATAATCAAGCAACGTAACCTTGCAACTTTGACTGTAATTTAAATACAAAATGTTACTTTTATCCTTCGCCACAATTTTCTTTATTTCTAAACGCGGCTATTGGAGTTTACACTATTTTCTGTCTTAGGACATTTTAATAGACACTAGAAAATGTCCCGCAAAATTGCTGGAATCTTAATTACTGTTGGGATTCGTCTGAACAGATATGAGTTACATCCCAGTGCCCAACCATGGGTTTGAAATGCATAAGCCAGCCTTGGTGGCGCTTGGCTGTGAAGCCGATTGTCGTGGCTTCGATCGGACAAATAATTTCTTTCTGGTCACAGGTCATTCGTATTCCGCTTCTGTACTTAATTAACTACAGTAATTCTAAAGTCTCAGTACTATCAGAATCCTCGGAAAGAGTTGTTAGGTGAACTGACCTTCTGTTTGTCCTTGATGGCATAAGATGGCGTTAAATATCAAATAAATTCAAATAAACCATGTTTAACACTCGAAGAGAAGATAATTACTGCATAAATGACCTAGGGTTATATGCTTTTTATGTGTACCTTATTACATATTCTATTGTTTTTAAACAAAACACATATATTGTGTCTAGCATAATGATATAATTGTTATGATTCATATATCTTATATAAGCAAAAGGGTTGGACCACAAGTTATAACAACTTGCATACGTGAACATCATGGTTTATACGGAACTCACACAAGAATACAGCATATTCCTTTCCAGCGTTTTAATACACGCCACACAACATATAAATAAGCAAGCACCCTAAAATCATACTGAGTCTCCATCTTTTATTTAAATGAGATAAATATATAATTTCGCATACTCGCGTTTTTTTTATCTTTATATTATGCCAGCATATGTAATCAGCTAACGTTACCTGTTAATTAGTGGAATGGTAATTTGTAATTATCAAAACTAATTGCTACTGTTTCGTAATGCAGTTCTAATGATTCTTAAAATTTCTTTGGAAATGACAAAAATAAAAACATTGTAATTACATCATATTTTAATTACAATGTCAATACTTATTGCCGAAACATAAACATTTCAAGTAGGTATTCCTAGTTTTAAATAGATTTGTAAAAACGTGGGGCGTATTTATTTATTTAATTTAATAGTTAAGAAAATTAAAAAAAAACATGAAATTCAAATTCAAAATATTTAAGAAATAATCAATCTAAGTTTTGTTGTGGATTCAACTAGTTTCGTGTCCAGGTGCATATCTAAATATGATATAATTATCGCACCGAACGAAAATGTGACTATACACAACAAAACATAGTTATTGTATAATTCGACTCTAACCAATATTCTTCAGTTTTCATTTATACTATTTATCTTTTCCACTGCCAGTACATACGAGAGCGAGATTTTTTTATGTCGCGCAGATCTGATTTTAAATATTTATTTAGTTTGTTGACCATACTTCAGCAGTGCACTCATACTTCGTGGTATGTGATGTCATTATAAGCTATCACATGCAGCTTAGTTTGCCTTGATTCGGAGGAGAAAACTACTGTTAGCATTTTATTTCTTCATTAAATCTAATGGAATATAGCACATTCGAAGCGAAAAGTGTGCTGTACACATAGGCCCTTATGACTCTTTTATCAGAAATGCAGTATTTCCAAACATTCGGGGAAACCATAAGACTTCGTGAATATGTGTTTGTTAGATCACTAATACGATGTCCCTGCACATCTGACAAAGGAATCATTATGGCAAATGTGTAGGGCTCAATTTTTCGCTTCGCGTGCGCTATATCTTTCATTTGGGGACATTTGCCTATATGAGACAAATAAAGTGGTTCCTCACACTACAATATAACATCATCGTAGACATGTTAAATAGAACCACTCCAGTTCCACTATCTGGAACCATGGCTACCAAGTCCAGGAACTAAATCTACTCCCATGTGCCGAGCGCCAAGAAGAAGGGAGATATAAGAGTATAATTTTTTAGGACGTTTATTTTTAATCCACAGCGTTTAAACGAAAATAAAAGATTTATTCTCTATCATAGTAAGCAAATGATTCCGAAATTAAATAGGATGTTTATTTTATTGGCTTTTTTAGTACAAGAAATTAAAGTAATCAATCAAAATTTGACGTCTTGAAGCATCACAGATCTGGATGACGCTAAACGGTGTCCTCATCTATAGATGGCAGGGTTCTCTGGAAAAAAAACTAATATAGGGATGATACACCATTTCTCGGGCGTTAACATTTGCTGTGGCCAAAAAAAAATGTTAATGCCCGAGTGCAAATCATTTAACACTGTTCATTTCACATTACTTTACCTGTGTAACCAGTACTGAATGGGAGTACATGACTGTATAATAACGATTGACAGACCATAATGACGTCATGATTTTATTCATTTTGCACAGGGCCGCAAGTATGTGTACGCATACGCTTAATTACAGATAAAAGGTTCTAAAAGGTAAACATTAAAACTTGGGAGATTTTACGTATTTTCTTTAGTTATGAAAAGTTTCTCTGGTCACAATCGACTTTTATTTACAATAGTTATATGCTGCCCTAGAAAATGCATAAGAGAAAATGGGCGTAAAAAGCGCGTGCTTACTAAATTATTTAAGCACGTTTTCTTTCTTTTTTATTTACTTTTATTTTTTGTTAATACACACCAATACTGAGTTGATAACAGACATTTTATGCAATTATTAAGTATAACAAATATAAACAAGTCATCCGTTTACCAAACTCAACAAGAACCTGCCGCCAAGTGGCACATTTTCTCATCTCTCAACATCAACCCGGCGACAAGATGTACTTATTTTTATTTCAACATCAATCCGGCGACAAGTGGTACTTATTTTTATTTCAACATCAATCCGGCGACACGTGGTACTTATTTTTATTTCAACATCAATCCGGCGACAAGTGGTACTTATTTTTATTTAACGTCAATCCGGCGACAAGTGTACTTATTTTTATTTCGACATCAATCCGGCGACACGTGGTATTTATTTTTATGTTAACCTCCATCCGGCGTCAACAGGCACAAAATAACACCTATTCGCACTCTCTTCATCCCTCTTTTACTGCCCATAATACTGTCACTCCAAATATACACACAATCAAACAAAATAATATGTTAAATTCGATAAATAAATAAATAAATAAATAAATAAAGCATTTAAACAATATATCAGATAAAAGGGCGGGAGGGAATCGTTATCTTAACACTAGACATTCATGAGAACACGTGGACACAAGCTAAATATTCTAAAATGTACGAGAGTGCATCATACAATTCACTAGAAAATTATATTGGAATTATATTCAAATGCCATCTCAATGTTTCGGACATGAAAGGAAAGTAACAAAACAATTTCGTTTTTCGTCCAGTTTGTTCAGTGTAATGTGTTTCGGGTACTCGGTAAACTGTCTCGATGTCTGTGCTTAAAGGGCCCTTTTCACCAGTAAATATCGTCAAGAGAGAGAAAACGCGGTAACAGACGTATTCATTTTAGCTCGATTATTTGAAGAATATGAGAGCTATTGCAGCCACCCTTGCGTCAGCGTTGGCGTTTAAAGCTTTGCATGCAAGTTACTATCAAATTTATATCTGAATAACCATTTATGGTATTGACATGAAAATTCAATATAATAATATGTTCAGGGGCAACAGACAAACAAGGTAGGTAACTCTTGACTGAATTTAATACAAATAATGGCTCCCTTTTAACTTTAGAAAATTTGGTTATAATTTTGCATACAATGAAAATAAAATGATTAAAGTTTTGCAAGCTCTTATCCAGCGTATATCTCAATAACAATTCATGTTATTGACTTGAAGGTTTATAATATGTTCAGAGCATCAGATAACCAAAAAAGTTATCTCTTGACTGAATTTGATACAAATTAAGACCTTTTTTTCTTTTTTTCTTTTATTTATTTCCAGACATAAAAAAAAACAATACATTAACACATACATATACATACACACAAACATTTTCATATACGTACACACACTCACCTGCACATATACATATGAATAAGTTATCATTTACTATGCTGGGAATTAAATAATATGCTTTCTCTCTCTCTTTCTCTCTCTCTCTCTATCTCGTTTTCTCAAAAAAAAAAAAAAAAAAATTCTTAATCTATTAACATATGTTTTCCTATCACGCATTCTCCCTAAAAACTATCTATCATATCTTTCTGTATATTTGTTTCAAAAAGAAGTTATGTTTAAGGTTAAAATATTTCTACTTTTCAATTCATTTTGATCAAATCTAATCTTTTTTTTTGGGGTTTTTCTTCTTTAATATACCGCATTTAATAAGTTAGAAAATATTTTCCATTTCCTAGAGTGTATTTCGTATTTATCTCTGTTAATCGCTATTTTTTCTTCTATTTTGACTCTGTTTTTGAGATATTCCTGAAATATGTTAAATGATGGTTTTATTTGATTAATTTTAGCATAAAATATAAAATATTTCATGACTATTATAAGAGTATTACAAGCATTATAATTCATACTTTTAGTTGTTATTCCTAACAATGCTTCATTTTTTCTTACAACAATATCAATAGATTTTGATTTTATAAAAGTATTTAATGAGTTCCATAGAGGTATTACATTCCCAGAATAAAGTTCAATCGACTCAATTGATTCATTACAAAAATCACACAGGCTTGAAGATACATATTTGAATTTGAAAAGTAGTTTGTTTGTAGGGATTATTCTCATCAGAAATTTGTATTGGAAGTTTCGTAATGTTGTGTCTATTGTCGACTTGTAAATATTATTATATATCTGTTTCCATGGGAAATTATGAGGATTTAGACAGAGTTCATTTAACCACTTTCTTTCACTTGATGGGGACTCTTGACTATTTGAAATAATGTTGTAAAGATATTTATTTATTTGTTTAATATTTGAAATTTGTTCTATCAGAGTTGTTTTAGTGAAATTTAGAATTCCTTCATTTTGAAGTTTATTTCTAATATCAGATGTTATTGATTTTTTTAGTGTCAGATATTTAATAAAATCGGATTTTTCAATTTCATATAAATTTATAAGTTGTTCGAAAGTGTATATTGAATTATTTCTATAGTCATATAAATGTTCGAAATATTGAATTCCTTTTTCATACCACTTTTTGTAAAAAAATGTCACTCCATTGGTTTTAATTAATTTGTTATTCCATATAATTGTTTTACCTATTGGGTTTTTGCAGAAATCTGTCTGGGTATGAATTTTTATCCATGCATGTAAGACATCGAAAAGGAAGGATTTTTTATTATCTATTTTAGAAATTATGTTTTCATCAATATTACATTTAAATATGAGATCAGTGCCATACTGTTTAAGACCCTTATTAACTAGGAAATAAGCCTAAAGTTTTGCATGCAAGCAACTATCCAATAACCATTCATGCTACTGGCTTGAAAGTTTATGAATATGTTAAGGAACATCAGACAAGCAAAGTAGGTAACTCTTGATGGAATATATAACAAATTATGGCCGCCTTTTTTAAGCATGTTCGAAAATGTTCTCTCTATTCAAAACTTGTTCTATCACTACTTGTATACCTGAGGATATTGAAACCATTTAAATATCTCTTATTATGCGTGTCTTCTGAGTTGTTTGTTTTTTAAAGAGAATAATGCTTAAGCTATGCATTAGGAATGGTTACCACGGAACCTATCCTTTTCCAGTGTAACAGTCAGGTTTTTCCCCAGTCAGTTTCTTCCCCGGGAAAAAAACTGATTGGTCAGGTTTTTCCCCGGGTAAGAAACTGACTGGTCAAGTTTTTCCCCACACAGTCAGTTTTTTCCCCCTCTTTTTTTTAATTTTTTTTTTTTAAGGTTTCTGAGGTGGAGAAATTCTGAACCAGTCAGTTTTTCCCCCCTATCCTATATATTGTTCGTGATGGTGGGGAAAT
>CM037777.1:73193011-73219089 GCA_021229015.1 Solen grandis
CAAGCATCAGAGTGATAGCCTCAGTATTGGGGAATAATTTATAAGGGAATGCCTTGGTCCGTCACGTATACTTGATTTCGAATAGTCTCCGAATGGCTTAAATACTGTCGGTGGGACGTTAAATCCAGTAAACAAACAAACTTGCTTTCGTATCTTAAGTTATTTATACACACATATGTATGTTACAAATATAGATGCAGATGAATTAATACAGTCATACAATGTATGTACATTCTTTAGACCTCCTTCATTGCAAATCACATTACGATATGATAACAGGTGGTAGTATTTCACAGTAAAAGTCAAACACATTTGTCACAAAATATGTCATATAATTGCTTGATTTCTGATCACAATATATTTACACATTTGTAACACATTTTACGCATGTGATCACATTTGTGACAGGTGTTACAATTAAACCAACATACGTACATTCATTATATGTATCTATAGGTTTATTGTGTTATTATGCTACATTTAACTTTTCTATTATAATGGCTAATTGAGTAAACTTTATAATCAACTTAATGAAAAACGAGATGATTTTGTGTATTTTGTTGATCCTTTACAATTATAATCTTTTTTTTTAACAGAACAGAAACTTTATTTATATACATCGGTTTGAGCATATACAGCTCATCACCGCATCACCTTACTGTAAATTTCAGCATGGCTCGACTCTTAATCAGTTTTGTGTTAATCAAACAGAAATATGATTCTGTGTTGTACGTAGAAGTAATCAAATGTAACAGATAATTAGTAAATGTAAATAAATAATGGATTATTATGAACTTTTTTATTGCGCACCATACAGGTCCCCTTCTCAAAAACTCACCAGTGTGCACAGAAATAACGTTCCTTTTAGCACTCTTTTCTCCCTCATACCAATAGGGTATAATTAATTGCCATATCTTGTTTCATTACATTTATATCGCAACAATTCGAATTATATCAATTGTGCACATAGACACGTCTGAAGTTTTATTTTTTCGGCGTAGCTGTCTAACCTCCCTGTTGACCTATTTAAAGATGATGACGTAAACAGTGCCGAATTGATATTTTAACCATTTTCATTGGTAGTTATTCCTATACTCACGGGGTTAAAAGTTACGCACCGTTGTTTGTTGAGATGACAACTAGTTAAAACATATACCGTAACGTCATATTCTCGCAATATTTAATACACGTTTTCTGACTTGTTGTTTTTATCAAAACACTTCTCTAACTTAAATATGCTCAATAAGACACGTTTCGAACTGAGCGTTATAAATATCTGCCGTATATGATAGTCTGATTTCTACATAAGCGCTTTATAGATGTGAAGTCAATTCATGATTAAATAAGCATTTTAACGAGACAGTAATCATGATAAGGTTTAATTTTTGCGGTACATTAAAGGTGATTTAAAGTACATTTTTATAATTAAATAATGGTATATTTTTTATTTTGTCCATTATACACGTGTTACTGTCTCGTTCCCCACTTCATTTTCTGTAGTCATTTGGAATCAGCGGTAATGAGAAAGTCCGAAATTAACAATCGGCTATATGGATATGTTTTTTTTTTTAATTATTGATAGACTAATTCTTAAAAAATGACAGTCAAATTTAACAAATTCTAGGACGAGGTCATACATGTGATAAATGGATTGCTTTAAATGTCAGCGAAGAAACAACACTATGCTGCAGAACGGGAAGCTATGTGAAAACGCACTTTGGGGTCTTCTTAATATTCAGTAAGGTAAACAGAACGAGGCTTAGAAGGGGTCAGTTCAGACTCAGTTGTAAACAAACTCAGCAGCTTACACTAATAGAGACATCACTGGTGTATATTTACACAGGCCTAAGCTTTGTTGAGGCCTAGAAAATTATTAAATAACCTACATTTTCATCAGAGAATAAGTCCTTGAACAAAAAATCCAAGTCTTACAGTGAAGACTATCTACGTTAAGAAAGCCTCCGTTTATCCACTATTTGAAACACAGAATCCCTAATAAGCCCAGCCATGCTTGTTGTAGTCATGCGTGACGCACTTTTGGGTCATACCTATAGTGCTTCTGACCCAAAGTGCGTGCCCACAAAGCTCAAAAATGCAATCTTTTTATTTATCTTTTTTTTATTTTGTTACTTTCATTATTATTTTATTTCTTTATTTTTATTTTCTTTGCTACGTTTTGATTGTTAAAGCTTTTTAATGTCCTGAACATAGTCTCATAGTTTCTCCCCAATTAACTGTGTGTCTGTTATGACGTCTTTTGAATGTTTAAGTTTATGGAATATATTCTGCCACAGTTTTACCAAAGTAAATTCACTCTTAATAATCTACTGGTAAGTTGAACTAAAGTTACTTCCCTTGAAATTATCCTCCTCGGGCTATACTTCTTACACGTCCCTCTAAAAAAAGAACTTTGTGCCTCTGAATTAAGTTTAAACATGATGTATTTTGAAGAAAGGAAACGCTGACCACGTGATCAAAGTCCATTATAACCGTCCGCTTATTAATGTGCACACTTTTAAACTATTTGAATTTGAAACGTTTCTGTCCAATAATGCACAATTAGTTAAACATTTTGATATACTTTCAGCGAATATTTATTCATTCATATATCTTAAAACTAGGTTCAATTCCAGTTACACTACTTAGAGCTAAGTAATAATAATAATGACAATAATAATACAATTTTAGTAGGATAATATATTTGACAATGCCAATGACAATCGCTACCCTGAACTTGTGAAGACGCCATGTTGACACCGCAATCACCTGCCTCGGGTATACCGTTTTCTATATTTAACCGACTTCGCCTAAGTTGCGTTTACGAATTAGCATTTACCCGTGTTATATGACCTACACTTGCTGAGTTGATTTCTCAGGAATTAAAGACTTCACCAACATTAACGAAGGAGAGTATATTTTTTTTTTAATTTCTACCGATCATCTGTAAACGAGCTGCTTTAACTCCAAGTGTGAGTCATTACACATCATGTACTTTAACTTCCTCATTATATTTACATAGTCATACTGTAGGGGATTTTATATCAAGCACTTAATTGAGCACTGAATCAAAATACGGGATAAAGCTAGGATGCTGTATCTGACATCAGACTCTATTGTTTGTTGAACTTTTTTTTGTTTATTCTTTCAATTTCTTATGTATCCTTGACTACGTATGAAAACAATGAAGCCTTTATTTACAATATGTAACGCTAGAGCCAAAACCTGTAATGAAATTTTAATGCAACACAGGCTTTTTTACATGTAAATAACTTGAAATATTATTTATGTATATTATGGGAAAAGTTTTATTGTTTAAAATTGATGTTTCTTTTATATAAATAATTATAATTATTTCAAAAGATCTATATTCTATATAACTTTGTATGTGTTTTTAACATTAATTTTATTTAGTTTAAGTTAATGTTAGTCTCTTATAACTCATGTTTGAGTGGTGATACACATTTTTATAATAGATGTTTGATGATTTGTAATCCTGTTTTTATGTTTGTATATTGATGAGACTTGAAATTAAGATATATATATATATATGTGTGTGTGTGTGTGTGTGTGTGTGTGTGCAGAGCTGCCTCGTTGTTTTATTTAGACAATTGGACAAGTAGCATACTACACCATGTTGAGTTTTATCCTGACGTCAGACAAACCAGTCTTAGAAATGCCTTTGTGTGCTGAGTGCCAAGGGATGAATCTGTACCTATGCCATTTTTAACGTCTTCGGTATGTTGGGGATCGTGTCCTCCATTTCATAGTTACAAGGTGTTCGATCTAATCTCTCCGGACAATCTGTTGCCTGTATAAAATTATGGAAATGAATTACAGGTCTATAGGCAAATAACCGTATGTGGTGTGATTTATGTTCCGATAAGATTTAGTAATAAGCTTGAGAGATACCTATTCACAATGTAAATTTACAGTGAAGAGACAGTTTTTAAAGCTGAATCCATTAATACTGATCACACCTTTGGTCAGTCTCTCCTATTTTAAAGGTAAATTGAAGTTTTGAATTCATCGTATTCTTGAAACAGATACAATATCCAGTAAACATAGTTTCACATGTTTATACAGTAAATATATTCAAACGAGTTAAAACTTCCGCTTTAACAAGGATCGGTGTTATACCTCTGGTGTGAGACGGTGTATTTTATAAAATATAACGTTATCTGGATAACCTTCTTCCAGCGCTGTCTAAAACGCCGTCTTAACACAACATGGAGATAGATGTATTAAATATTATTCTTATCGTTGTTCTATCCGGTAAAGGTAAGCCTTCATTCATATTTTTAGAAAATAATGATATGCATTTGCAATTGTAGAATACTGCATTGCATATATGTAGAATGTAGAATAAGTGTGTTTTATGTATGGAGTGTGTTTTTGTTTGTTTGGTTTTAATGATCACTGACAGTTTTTCAGTCATCTGACGCATTCTAGAGAGACACAAATATACATACAGGACTGTTCTATACCACAGAAACTTGACAAACTGGTCATGGAAGCGAACCATAAGTGCCAAACAGTTGAACTTTATCAGTGCTAGTTTACATTGATATGTCGAAACCAAAACCTTATTGTTACATAGGTTCTTACAACACTAGGTCACCGGCTGTGTGTCCAAGCCGGGGCAATTTCCTCCGGTGACTGCGTCAGACTAAAGACATGAAATTGGCATTCTGCAAAATGAGGTTGCTATTGGAACTCGGAGTATTCAGTACATGTACTTGTTCCACCCAGGAATTTGTCTCCCATGTATCGGTACTATACACCGGGCACGTAAAAACATCAAGGAGTCTATTTGCGAAATGAGTTTGGGTATCGCACCAGGACTCCCTTGTATCCAACCACTGTCTCTTCCGATGCTGTCTCTTCAGCAAGAAACAGGGCCCCATTTGTTGTGCCATAATATTCGGAAAATGGTTGCTAGCAATAGAAGAAGTGTGTGTGTGTGTGTGTGTGTGTGTGTGTTCAAAGGGTCTATTACGTGTGTGCCACTGACTTTATTTTATTTCAGGTACTTTGTCCAAGGAATCCAAATTTTGCCGCGCACATGTTTTTGGCTTTCCGCAATATTGTGGCAATAGATATGCTGAATGTGGTCCCGGATATGTCATTAACGTTGTGGAGGTAGAGAAGGGTGATGAATCATCTTGTACTCTTTGCGACTGTTGTGAAGAGACCAGTTTTAATGCGGAATGGACAGACCTGATGAAAGATCACTGTAATGGATGGGGAAAATGTAAAACGTCTAATGTCAGGGATGTGGAACAACGGGCTGTCAAGACTGTTTATAAATGTATTACAGAACGTGAGTATACTAAACTTCAGGCAAAATGCTGTTGTTACCTAAATGTAAGTACGCCGAGTCTAATAAGGGAACCGTAGTCCAGTGGTTGTAAACGTGACTTGGGATGTTGGTTCAAATCCTGCAGGGGACAAGAATCGTTTATGATATTCTTAGGTGCACAGTACTGGTTCAACCCAGGAACAGTCGAGAATGAAAAGTATATGAGGTAAGGAATAGTTTCTTAATATATAGGTCCCTTAAATGAAAGGTTCACCACAAGGAAGGGGGTATAAAAAGTCAACTCATCAATGTCTGTGTAAGCAGATTAAAGGTCACCGGTCGTATCTGTCCATAGATGTGAATTGAAATAAGGTAATGATATGCCAAATACGGGCCTATTCCTTGTATGATTTCAATGTAAACATGATTATTTCAGTCATAAATAGTTCTACCGTGTGAACATTTCTGTATAACTACATACAGCCAGACGATGAATCTAACTAACTTTCAATAATACGTATTTTTTAGGTGATTTCTGACGAAGCATTTCGCTTTTATTTCATAGAAAATGCTATAAAAATAATCAATAACAATAAATCAGGAAGACTACTATTAAAACTGAAACCTTCTAAATTTTAATGACATAAATGCAAACACATACTGTAAAATCATTAATTTTCGTTGACATTAAATTTCGTTGATTATATACCTAAGGGAATTTCGTGGGTACATTTATTTGTGGATCTATGTTCTAGAAAACTTAAGGTCTATATAAGAGACACGTTTTCGTGGGGATTAATATTCGTGGATAAAACCAACAACGAAATCGACGAAAATTAGTGTACCACGAAAATGAATGATTTCACAGTATTGCGTAACCAAATAAAACAAAGAGGGACAGTGTTTAGGGCCTACTTCATCAGGGTTATTTCAGTCATTATTTATATTCACACCGACTCAAATCGTAAAAACCTGACAGTTACAATATAGCTCTACGGACATGTTGCATTAATCTAAATACCCTGGTGTTCGTGCATTGTGGCAATGTACATTGCAATAAGTAACGTACCAAAAGCATAATATTAAGACCATTTGCAAAGAGAACGATTTTTTTCGAAAACATGTTACTATTTATATAATATATAAGGTATGTACTAGCTTCATGTCAAATAATGATGGGCGCCAGTCAAGGGTTAATTACCAGTACCAAGTATATGATTATGTCGCAACCGGGGATCGAACTATTTTTTCCTGACATTCTTTCATCGCTCACCCACAGGTGTGAGTCTAAGATCATGTTACACATGTAAACATGTAATGAATGTACAATAGAGAATATTATATCTCGTTGTATCTACTGAATTTTACATTTTGAAACGGCACCCAATGAAAATGGCACAAATTAAATTAACTAGCAATAACGCATAAAATGAATTTAGTTTTTCATAATTTTGCAAAACCAAATGGATAATGTTTTGGAATACATACTATGCGATTTACGACGCCCGTCATGGAAAAACAAATTATAAATATGTGTAATTCGAACCAACTAATCCAATTAATCAACACTTGCTATAAACAATGTTAATGCGTGTATGTGTTCAAAGATTAATAAAACTGTCTAATAATGTAGACTGTTCCCCTAAACTAATATTTTGTAAATTAATGTAACCGTTTAGGAATAATTATTCGTTTCAGTTCAAGCCTAAGTTCGCTTAGTAATAAAACACTATAAGATATCGTGCATTAATGATGAGCAGAATTGTTTTGTAATTTCCTTATTCAAATAATGTGTTCTCAGGATTATTTCATTTCCATTTTTTTTTTTTTTTTTTTTTTTTTGTAAATTTCGGGGAAAAAGTACAATACAATCAAATAAATGAATGCCTTAGTGCAGACTAACGTGTGAGTATACAAGTCGTTAGCAATGGAACTAACTACCTGCTTGGCGCTCAGTATATATACCGGGTAGATCCGGAATGGTAGACCCAGTCTCAGGATAACGTGGCTGGGTGTGGTATCATGCCACATGTCTACAGTGTGATACTGCAGTGCGGTAGCACTATATATCTCTCAAGAAGACATGGTCTCTAAATTACTGAAATACTGTCTGTATAACGCTAAACAACAAACAAAAGAACAAACAACCAAACAATGTAATGTTGCATTTTTATGTCAATACAATAGCATAAATCAAGAAAATGCCGCGATCTATATAAAAGTCGACAAAGAGTCTTCAGTCTACAAAGATAAACATTTAATTTATAATCAACTATAAGCATTTATATTAACAAACGAAAAATATATTACTTTCTTGTGCTAAATCTTACCTCCTTCCTTATTTTTATTTTTAATTTTAGTGGCCCTCTTT
Source organism: Solen grandis (assembly GCA_021229015.1). Lineage (NCBI taxonomy): Eukaryota > Metazoa > Mollusca > Bivalvia > Adapedonta > Solenidae > Solen > Solen grandis. Next base: position 73,200,682 of record CM037777.1, read on the forward strand.
AATAGTACATGTACATGTACTCAGATCGGATCGTTGTAACGATGTAAAGTGACTCACATAGAGTAAGACCCATTATTTTTAGAGGATATTGACCCTTGTATGAATGAAAAAAAGAAAGAAAAATAATGAATGTCACCTCAGAACCACCATACGACTTTATGTTTGGTTGTTAGCGAGTTGCCATTATGGTCAAGGTCAAGGGCTCTATTACCAAAATTGGGAGATGATCAGTCATTTTCCTTTCTTACAAAACTTCCTAGTCTGTAGATAGGCGATAAAGGAAGACCCTTGAAATGATTAATTAATTAATTAATTTATTTTTTAGGGTTTCGTTCATTTTGCTAAAAGGAACTTAAGCCATCGTTTTCTTTTCTTGCCTTCGAAAGAGTGTTGTTTCTTAAGTGAATCAAAGGGACTATTTTATGAAATGATGAACCTGAAAGTCGAGTTAGGTTTCAGTGACAAACCAGAAGAATGCATAGCTGAGAAAAGTCGCTTGTAATCGGTAACTGCAACCGTGGTATCGTAAATAAGAGATCGCTCAACTTCTCATAAAATCATCTTGTATAATATCAGCCATCTCAATAGTAAAAAAAAAAACAACACTAAAAACGTTACTTATCATTTCTAATGAACGAGACACGTGATTTTAACAACAAGTCATAAGTTTAATTATAAGTAAATTTGTCGAATTTACTGAGGTAGCTGGGATTTTTTTCCATAGGATATATGAACTACTACTGTTGGGATACCAACAGTAGAAGCAACAGTATTAAGTATTAGCAGTTATATTAACTACAGGAAGAAATATAAAGTATAACAATTGAACAGATCTCATCCGAGGGAGGGGTCATTATTTTTTATAACGGGTGTCAGTATTTTATAGAAAGGGGTTACTTTTTTAAGAATAATGACCGGGTCGTCATTCTAAGGGAGTCATTTTACTTCGTTCCACCCTTCATAATATAATATCATTATGACCAGGGATCTTTTTTCCTGAAGAATAATGACGGGGAGTCGTTATTTTATGGGGATCACAATTCTTCATGAGGGTCACTTGTCTTCGCGTAGGGTGGGGGGTCATTTTTTCTGAAGAATAATGACCGGGGGTCATTATTCTATGAGAGTCACTTTACTTCGTTTCACCGGCATAACTTGAAATAAGTTAAACTGGGAACTTCAGCCGCCGGACGCCCCATAATGACGGTAACAGGCAATCGTTGCTAGACTAGTTAGCGTTTCGCCTCTTCTTGTCGTCTGCCATGTTTGCATTGGAGATGCGCGTTCGTTTTCAATATTCTGTTACTATATTAAGACGCGGGAAAACTAGTCAGTCATGACAACGCGTTAAAAAAATTCTTTAAAGAAATAAGAAATTTCTTAAGGATAAAAAAAATTCTTAAGATGTATATTGAATACGGCCCCAGGGGTTTTAATGCTGAACCTCTTCTTAAATTTGTTTTAAAGTTATTTGTTGTATATACATCAAGTTCTTTAGTATTAGAAGATGTATGACTTAGAGACTAATAGCTTCACTGCGATGATAGGTTGTCCACGGTTGTCCACCTGGTTTACGCCATACAAAGGCAGGGGTTTAAAGTCTCAGTCCTTTATCTAGACATGTTCACTACCAAATAAGTATATACATATTATCTTCATAATTTAATGAACTGATCTACTTCAGATCACTCAACAAGTTCAGTAAACACCATGTTCACTGTACATATAGACAACCAGACATCCACAAAGTTGTTCTCGACGTTTGAATCAAATATTCCATCATCAGTGACATCCAAGCCGACCGGACCATCGCTTTTAACGACAAATGCAGAGACTCAGCAATCTTCATCGTCGACAACGTCACATAAGAGGCAAAATCCATCGGAAATACCTAGTATGTGTAATTAATACCGTCCATTCCTCGCATACGATTGGGTTTGTGGGTATGGGGAGAAGGTATATTGGTATAGATATAATCTGCTTGTCTGTTGTCCAACGTTCGTATCTTGACTATATCTCTGTAAGTCATTTATCATAGGGGCTCATCCTTTGCTTTAATATTGTTTATGAACGAAGGGGGTGCCGTGGTTCTAACCCGCAATATCAAAAGATGAGAAAGTTTTAGATTACTACCTAGTAATTCATTTTTTACTCTCTAGTATGACGAGAACATATCTGTCTCAAATTTTATGTGTTGTTCTATCTAGCCTACATGTGTGTAATACCGTGATATAAGAGCTTACAATTAACTAAATGGATGTCAATAACATAAGGGTGAATCATAATTTAGACTTTTGTTATTCATGCAAGGAAAAGATAACTTGCTTTGTAATGTTTAAATTTCAATATAACAGCAATAACATTAAGCACATGTTTGACAAAAAGGTTAAAATGCTCTTTACATGCATGTCCACTATATAGCACTACCAATTACCAATCCTAGTGTTTACAATTAAACCTGTAAAGTTATTCGTGTTCAAACCCTAAAAGTAACTTGAAGGTATTTACTTCTACAGCCCTTATGACAACAATTGAAATATAGTGTTAATTTCAGTTTATCTGAAGTTGATTAAAGTAACTTACAAGTTTAAATTAAAACAATGACTTGCATATATGTATTTTCTTAACAATGAGATGAATAATATTCTGTATAAAACAATGGTATTTTTCTATGGTCATGCAGATGAAGAAGACATGTTTCCTGTTGCTGTAGCTGTTGCCATACCAACCGTTGCTTTAGTCATCATCGTCGTTGTCATTGTCGTGGTGTTTGTGTGCAGAAAACGGTTAGTGTCACGTGGTTTACAAACAATGATAACTTGATTCGCTATTTGGCTTTACTTCATTGTGTTCATTAACTAATCTCTCTTTCAGAATGTAAATGCTTTAAGTTACACCTCTTCAATCAAACATTAATAGAATGGAAACCATGGCCCCTAAAGATCAACACAATCATGAATATGAGAGCAGGTAGATCAACTAGCTATAAAAATTATACTTTTTATACAGGTTGTTCAAAGAGCTGCGTGCAGTATACAATGAATGGATTATGACAGATATTGAACAATCCATATCTATAGCATACTACTTCATGAGTGTACGTTACTTACACAAAAGCATAATACATTATCTGGTCATTTGTTCATTTAAGATATGATTTGATGTGTGATTATAACACATTCTAGTACGAAATCAAGCAAGGACAAAAATATAATTGAGTTTTATTCAGTATAAGCGATTTTTCTATTCAACAAAATGTTGTTTTTACTGATAAACAAAATAATTATATTGCTTCAGACAAACATTTATAGAAGATAATGTCCGACTTTCATTTACAATACTATTATTCATCATTTTTATATTTATTTTAGCAAATTAAACAAGCCTGAAAACGGAAATCAGTCATATGAAGTAAGCAGAGGAATCACTGGAGATCAAGATGAGAAAAGATTATCGCTACAACTAGGCGAAATCAATCAATATGCAAACTGCGCTCAACCTGGTGACCGTGTGCAACCAGGAGCCAGTGATGATAGTTTTCCGACTGGACAGGTTGAGACTCACTATGAACACTTGGGAAGAAACTCTCAAACTTATGAAAATCAGCCTGAACACGTGTACACTGTTGCAAATTATCGCGGGAATGATCCCGAAAATGACAACTATTACAATATTGCAAATCATTAAACATAATGCTTTTGATGTAACAGACTGAGGATATTTTATAACAGAGACGATAAGGTTGCAGCAAGATATCATTATAAATACTGTATAAGAAAATTTCGACTAAATCACGATAAAATGCAAACAATCCTAATGATCCATTTTTCACTGCAGATGAAGACGTGTTGTATTTCATAGATAGGTAAGAACAAAATAAAAATAATATAAGGTTTGAGGAATTTAACTTCCAAATAGATAGATTATATGTTATAAAAACTATAAGTGAGGTGAAAACGGAACTCAAGTCCTTATATGTACTTAAATGAGTTGTTTTGTTATCGCCATTTTTTAATCAGATTGTCTACTATGATCTTTGAAATAGGTTATTAATTTTTCTTTTAAATTCCTCTACATAGAAAGGTAGTACGGATTACGTAAATAATCACAGGTGTATAACGTTACTAAGTACTCTAGATAAATTATTCACTCGTATACCGAACAAAGTTACGGATTGGGCTGAAAAATACGGCATTAACATTGAAGTACAAGCAGGATATAGCTCAAATATGGGGAAAGTTTATAACATGTTCATCTTTCATGGAAATTTACATGTTTAATCAGAGTAAACAGTTATTTTGTGCTTTTATAGATTTTACGAAAGCGCTTAATCATGTAGTGAGGGACAATATAAGGGCAAAGTTAAATAAGCTAGGACTCCGAGGTCGTATTTGAACATTATGCGTTCTATGTATCTGACACTTAAATCACGGGTGAGGTTTATAAATAAAGATGAAAATGAAATGAGAGAGAGAGATATATATATATACATCGCTATTAATTTCGTCAATTTTCTATAATTATTGCAGTCTGGTTTGGGGTTTATAAAACGAAATGCTGTAGCAAGGAACTATTTGCAGTTGTCAAAATCAATTCTAGGAGTTGAAACAGCAACACTTATTGTCATTGTATACGGAGAACAAGCAATAATATCTCTTCAATGTAATCGTTATTTCATTGCACCAGATTGTTATACACTCGGATGGAAAATATACTAAAAGGTGTACGTTAGATATTGCCTTGTTGATCACCCTATACAAAAAATCTTATTACGCATTTGAGGTCTATATAATGTGGTTGTTTCGGGAAAAAATATTGTTGTTATTTTTCTTACATAATGCGTTACATAATATGAATATCCCTTTTCAGGTACAGACCAAATATGTATAAATTATTGAAATAATTAAAGTGATAATATAACTGAAATTTAAAAATCACTATTTATTTAAAGTATGCTTCTCAATGCTTGAACAACTAAAATAAAGTACAAATATATATATATATATAGTTGCAGATAACTTTTGAAAGGCATTAATAAAAAAGATGTATAACAGTACCTTTTTTACGACTTTAGTATGTCGCGGCCGTGGACCGAACCCACGACCTCCCGCTCCCGAGGCGAACGCTCTAACCAATCGGCCACCAGGGACGGTTAATGAATTACTATTCTAAGTAAACGTATAAATGAATTTATATCAAGTCGTTTTCAATAGCTAGTTTGCTTACAGTATTATATGAACGTGTATTTGTTTATATATTTTCATCTCTCTGTATCCCTTTTCAGGTTTTGTATATGTGTAAGTAATTTATATAATAAAAGGAAAAAGAAACGCAGGGTAATTAGAATATGTAGTAGCCAGACTCAAGTTTTTACCCCCCAAACCTTGCAATAAACCTCATATGATAGACCCCATCTCATCCTTAAGCATTTATTTTGTTTGAAAAAAAGATCTTTCTCAAAATAATTAAAGGTTTATGCCATAACCCTATCCCCCCTTTCAGTTAAAAATCTCTACATCCGCCATTGGTTTGATAAATGACAACGCACGTGACATATTTCATCTGTACCGACAGCACTTTGAAACTGCAAAAGGACAGTTTTCTTCAACATTTTTTTTTTTATCTCTGGTGGCACTTTTAGTGTTTTTTTTATATTTTAGATACAAACATAACTACGTAGATTATATCCTTGTGAAACTATAGCAACCCAAGAGTGTGTCATTACACATCGTGCATTTCGTATTAACTTCCTCAATATATAGCCTTGATCACTCGTAAGGCCGATAGCGGCGTTCATACCGAGCATCTAGTTTCATACTGGATAAACCAAGGATGCTGTATCTGACAGCGGAGTCTGGTGTTCATTGAAGTTCTTGCAAGTGAATGTTTCTCCAATATCGTATGTATCCAGGACTATATACATATTTATTTTGCAAAATGTAACTTCGCGGAAGTTTTGATATTTATATTCGATACATTCCAAAAGTCTGTGATAATTGGAACAATAGTTTTGGTAGATGTTTCGAGAATCATTTTAATGTAAGGTAAGATACTATTACAATAAATATTTCATTATTTCGAATTAGCCCCGTACCATACACATATTTCTATTACGAAGTCAATGACAAATATATACAGTAGGAATTAAGTTTAATTTTACCGCATGTGCGGTACACCACAGTAACTTAATCTGATAACAATCATAGCATAACTACGATGGCATAGAGGTGACATGCACTACAACTCTTTTTTTATGTCGAAGGAACGAGATAATAAGTCCAGGGAACGTTTCTCGTTTCCTTGACTTATTATCTCGTTCCATCGACTTATTATCTCATTCCTTCGAGATAATAAGTCGTTCCCTCGAGATAATTAACTCGTTCCCTCGAGTTATTATCTCGTTTCCTCGACATAAAAAAGAGAAGTGCGTGTCACCTCTATACCAACGTACATAACCCACATATTTTATAAACATCGTGAGGATTTGATCTAGATCGTGTAGAGTAAACAATACAGTCAAACGGATAATTATTTAATTTGCATACGAATAACATTTGATACATTATGATACAATGATGACTAGATTATATAATAAGTAGGTAGCAAGAATCACGAAATGTATACTGGCCTGGATAATAGTAACAGTTGCAACGACAATAAACTAAATGCATATCTAAATATAACAATTGGAAACCGTGCTGAAACCTTCTTAAAATCTATTCTTATGTTACAACTGTTTTATATTTTTCACTTTTTTATTAAATACATATTTTCTGCTAAACAATTATAAAAGAAACCATATAACCTGTGGGAAAATGAGCATAACAGAGAGAGAGAGAGAGAGAGAGAGAGAGAGAGAAAGGAGGTGTGCTTATTGTAAGCATCCGAACATGAGTTTTGTTTTAATCTGTTTTTGTAATATTTAAAGAGGAAACATAGTTTTACTTATGTTCGGACTTCCGAAAATCATGGAAATCAAATAAAAAAGGTCACATATGCTTCCTATATAATTATACGGAATATAGAAGCAAATCATGTGAGTAAAACTATATATGCTCTTCTATTTCTTACTTGGATGAAGTTGAAAGCATGGCTGACACGTCATAGGAAAATGAAGGTTTCACATTGAGATGAGCACAACCTTAAGCTTAGGTCACTAATATATATATATACATGTATATATATATATATATATATATAGAGAGAGAGAGAGAGAGAGAGAGAGAGGGAGAGAGAGAGAGAGAGAGAGAGAAACGAAGTAACAGCTATAGGGATAAAAGAATATCTAACATCATTGGTATTTTCCTGCTCGGTGCTCCGCATATAAGGATAGTTCCAGGACTGGTTTGCACGGTGTCAGGATAATGTGACCGGGTGTGGTATCATGCCACATGTCTACGGTGTGATACTGCAGTGTGGCAGCACTTTGTCTGTATCAAGTAGACATAGTCTCCAAATTACTTAAATACTTTCGGCGGGACGTTAAATCCAACAAGCAAACAAAACAAAATCTTTCGCCGCGAATGTATTCCAAACTGTATGAGCTTCAAAGGTTTTATTTTTTATTTTTCTGTTAGCGACCTATATTTCTTTATTTTATGTTAATGGTACTTCATTCTGAGGCGATTAGCTACTCATTCATCTTTGATATTTTCAAGTGTACCACTTACACAATATTATAATCTTTGTTATTGTCAATTTGAGTGTATTAACAGTACTTGTGAAGCATTCTTCCTTTTGTTTACCCAAATCAAAATATATAAAATCATTAATTTTCGTAGACATTAAATTTCGTTGATTATGTAACTAAGGGAATTTTGTTGGTACATTTATTGGTGTATCTATGTTCTAGAAAACGTGAGGTATATATAAGAGACAATTTTTCGTGGGGTTAAATATTCGTGGATAAAACCCACCACGAAATCGGCGACAATTAGTGTCCCACGAAAATTAAAGATTCCACAGTATCTATATTTAATATTATATGCTGGTTCGTCCACCATTGTTGCTTGTATCTAATGGCAAGATTTCAAATTGATAAAACAGATTTATCCATGTCAGTGTAAAATCTTCTAAAAATAATTCACAATGTCAGAACATCAAGTTGAAGCATAGATTATATATTTGCGTGAAATCATAATATCCTCTAATGTCTGCTTGCTGTAGTAAGTTTCATCTATAATCCAAATACTTGCCAAAGCATACGTATATCTACAACCCGGGATTCAGCCGTGACAAGAAAGTTGTGCATATCAGGCGTGCGTTCAGTATGCCAAACCGTATGCAACCGGTTGCTTACATTCAGCTATGGAGTTGTCTTAAGACCCTTATGCTGTACATGGTTTTACGTCAACATCGTGGTTTATGACAGTGAGATAGTTTCATAGCTAATTGTAAGCGTACGGTTGCATACGGTTTGGCATACTGAACGCACGCCTGGCTGTCGTATCCTAGAAACATCCATCTACAAATATTATCTTCATTTTCAGGGGTTATATACTCGTCAATTATAAGTCAAACGTACAAAAAAAAAACTGAAAATGTAAAAGCATGTGCGAATGCCTGATATCAGTCTGGCAATTTTAGATACACTTACCCAGTTCTTTAACGAGGATTAATTAATCGCGAAGAAAAACGTAAGCGATTTTTGAATAAAAAGTTCTATGTCGGACCAAGTTTTGTTAAATATATCGGGTTGCAGCTCCGACCCCTTTAACGAGGTCACGTGACTTTTTCAGGGTCACCGTCATTCGGCGTTAAAACATGGACGTTTTACCCGCCCACGTATGCGACGATATATACCATTTCCTAGTAGAAAAACCGTTTATATCTTTGAAACATATTCTCGGATACGAGATGTACAAAATGGCGTTATACGAAACGTGTAGAAAACCAACGATGAAGACCAAATCGTGTATTAAACGGCGGTTAAGCGAAAAGTCCACTTTCGGACAATTTAAAACGTTTTTATTACGTTTACTCGAAAAATATGGCGCTCATAATGTATAAAACGTATCTTAACAGCAACAAATTAACTACGTTTCCACGAAGTCACTCTTAATTACGTACCTTAGAGAACAGTTAATGAGGGGTCTTTTTTTACAAAATCAATGAAGCATACTGATATTTCTTTTAGCATTAATTATAATTACCTAATATACGTATGCAATGTCGATTATGTACAACCTCGCGTTTACAATTGTATACTGTGTCAATAAAATCTGGAATCCGCATCCCTTAATTAGAATTTACTCACTATTAGTTCGACTATGGGAAAACGCAGTTTCGCCTGCGGCGATCCTTGTCGACTTCACAATAATATTAATAATTACATGGCCGTAACTGACTCGATGATAAAACTTGTAAACGCGGGTAGGCAGGTAGGGTATTGCGTTATCGATTATTGACATAAAACGAATTTTCTTTTTTCTTTCCTCTCTTCTCTTTATGACCGCGCGCGTGCGTGTGTTTTATCTTTTTTTCTCCCTTCCTTTCTCTCACTCTTCATTTCTGGATGCGCTTTTCTATTACGACTTACAATTATTTGATATGTAAACAAATGTCTCACCCGTCCTCGGACGTATAATGATTATTTACTGTATGACTCTGCGTTTAAACCAATTTTAATTTTTCACCGTTTTTCTTTTAGTTTTTCTCTCTTTCTCGTCATATTTCCCCGTAATGCGCGCGTTGTTCTATCGTTTTGTTTTTATTTTTTATGTTTCGCCCTCTCTCTCGGCAATATTATTCGTAGGTATTCTTTTATAAAGACTGGAAGTCTAGTAAATATGGCGGAACTACGAGAGTAAAATGAAAAATAAATCATTCAATAATATCATTCGTTTATCGGAATTTCAAATCGGTCTCGCGATCGATTTTTCCATTACGAAGTTCTCCGGGCCTATACACAACGGTCAGAATTCAAACCGACCAATCGTCGAACGCGTCATTGGAACGCATATGTCCCCCCCCCCTTTTCTTCTCTCTCTCTCTCTCTCTCTCTCTCTTCACGAGTGCGTGCTGCTTAGGATCGGTTTTTCAACGGTTTAACGTAACAAATATGGATGTATACGAAGCTTCGAAAATCGCATAAAATCGTTTGAAAAATCGTTTTTGAACAAAACGTTATTTTTTTTAACGTAGGAATACCTTTATATTTATATCTTAATGCGACCCTCGAGGCGACATATTTCACTGGCTCGTGTCTCTCCTGAACGATTTGAGCGAAATTTGCTAAAACTATCATAATGTAGAGAAAGTTGCGAAAATTCCGGGACCCGTGTACGAAAGCCGGTGTATTAAAAAACTACTCTATTTAGGCTATATTTATTTATGAGTATCTTTTCGTTGATTATATTATTTATACATAATTATAGCTCGGTGTTATCCTTTTTGTAGCTTAGTTTATCATTTCTTAAACGTATATGTCTTAATTACGAATAAATTACTTACGTTATCATGAGAACCGTACCATACGATTTTATTTATTCATTTATTTTTGTCAAACGTACGTGGACGAAGTAGTAGTAGTAGTAGTTGTTGTTGTTGTTGATGATGATGTTTTTTTATGTTGATATAAATGCGTTTGAATAAATCGAGACTCTGAAGTGTTATCACAACGCTTCTTTACATTTTGTTTTTGTTGTTGTTGTTGTTGTTTATGTAGTAGAGTATTTGTTGTAGTAGTAGTAGTAGTAGTAGTAGAAGTAGTATTAATGTTACGTACTAGGGACAAAATAATCCTCGCATATACACGCACACGCTTAAAATATCGATTTTCCACCTCCATGAAAGCAATCGAGAAATTTATTTATTTATTTATTTATTTATTTATTTATTTATTTATTTATTTATTATTGTCAATCACGCGTGGTTGAAGTATTAGTTATTGTTGTTGCAATGACGATATTCGTTTTAAGTCTAATAATAGTATCGGTTATATATTCGCTGTTTACCAATGAATGAAACGGAACCTTGTGCGCGTACATTTACATAGTAGTAGTAGTAGTAGTAGTAGTAGTTGTTGTTGATGATGATGTTTTTTATGTTGATATTAATGCGTTTGAATAAATCGAAACTCTGGGGTGTTGTCACAACGCTTCTTTACATTTTGTTTTTGTTGTTTATGTAATAAAGTAATATTAGTAGTAGTAATAGAAGTGGTAGTATTAGTAGTAGTAGTGGTAATAGAAGTAGTAATAGTAATGTTACGTCCTTGGGGCAAAATAATTCTCGCATATACACGCACACTTCTCCGTAAAAGCAATCGAGATATTTATTTATTTTCTGGTATATTACACAAGCAATTGATTTGAAATAAAAACAAAAAAAAACAAAAAAAAAACTAGAATGCGAAGATAGCTGCAGCAGTGACTAAGAACCATAACTCTATCTGGTCCAAGTTTTATTTACCTTCCTTTTTTTTTTTTTTTTTTTTTTTTTCAATTTTAGTCGGGAGCATAACTTATAAACCATTTAAAGTTTATTGACTGGAAACTTTAAAAATAAATAGATTGTGAGATTGGGAATTGCAATAACCAAAAATCGTAACTCTACCGTGATTAATTTTCTAATTATCTCCCCTTATTAAATGTTACAATGAATTTCTCTCTAGATAATAACTTATTTACTATATACTTGAAATTTTTTTTGTTGGGAGCAAAACTCATAAACAAAACAATTTAAGGACTAGAAACTTGAAACATAATATGATAGCAAGTTGAAGCAGTGCAGCTACTATTTTAAAATTATCTCCCTTTATTTTTCTATTGCATTCTCAGAAAGGGGCATAGTGTTTTCCGAACACATCTTGTCATGTTTATAATTTCATATCACTCACTCACTCACTCAGTTACTCACTCAGTTACTCACTCAGTTACTCACTCACTCACTCACTCACTCACTCACTCACTCACTCACTCACTCACTCACTCACTCAGTCACTCACTCAATTACTCACTTACTCACTCACTCACGCACTCAATTACTCGCTCAATTACTCATTTACTCACTCAATTACTCATTTACTCACTCACTTACTCACCGATTCACTCAATTACTCATTTACTCACTCGGTTACTCACTTACTCACAATATTACTCACTTACTCACTCAATCACTCACTCAGTTACTCACTTACTCACTCAATTACTCACCGACTAACTCAATTACTCATTTACTCACTCAGTTACTCACTTACTCACTCACGCAATTATTCAATTACTCATTACTCACTCAATTACTCGCTCAATTACTCATTTACTCACTCAATTACTCGCTCAATTACTCACGCAATTACTCACTTACTCACTCAATTACTCACTTACTCACTCAATTACTCAATTACTTACTCAATTACTCATTTACTCACTCATTTACTCACTCACTCAGTTACTCACTTACTCAATTACTCACTCAATTATTCACTTACTCACTCAGTTACTCACTCAATTACTCACTAACTCACTCAATTATTCATTTAATCACACAGTTAATCATTCACTCATTTACTCCTTCAATTAATCACCCAACCTCCACCCTCCACCTCCACCACCACCTCCACCATCCACCACCACCTCCAACCCCACCACCACCTCACCACCACCTCCACCCTCCACAACCCCCACCGACACGACAACCTCCACTCCACTCCATAATCGACCACCACCCTCCACCACCACCCCACCTCCACCACCCCACCACCACCCACCTCCACCACCACACCCCACCACCACCTCCACCACCACCACCCCACCACCATCTCCACCACCCCACCACCACTTCCACCACCACCCCACCACCATCACCACCTCCACCTGCCACCACCACCTCCACCACCACCACCCTCCACCACCACCTCCACCCTCCACCACTCACCACCACCACCCCACCACCATCTCCATCCCCACTTCTCCACTCCATAATAAACGATGAGAAGTGGAGTGGAGAAGTGGGGATGGAGATGGTGGTGGGGTGGTGGTGGTGAGTGGTGGAGGGTGGAGGTGGTGGTGGAGGGTGGTGGTGGTGGAGGTGGTGGTGGCAGGTGGAGGTGGTGATGGTGGTGGGGTGGTGGTGGAAGTGGTGGTGGGGTGGTGGAGGTGGTGGTGGTGGAGGTGGTGGTGGGGTGTGGTGGTGGAGGTGGTGGTGGGGTGGTGGAGGTGGGGTGGTGGTGGAGGGTGGTGGTCGATTATGGAGTGGAGTGGAGGTTGTCGTGTCGGTGGGGGTTGTGGAGGGTGGAGGTGGTGGTGAGGTGGTGGTGGGGTTGGAGGTGGTGGTGGATGGTTGAGGTGGTGGTGGAGGTGGAGGTGGGGTGGTAGAGATAGTGGTGGAGGTGGAGGTGGTGGAGGGTGGAGGCAGTGTTGAGTGAGTAACTGAGTAAGTGAGTAAATGAGTAATTGAAAGAGTAAATGAGTAATTGAGAGAGTAATTGAGTGAGTAAATGAGTAATTAAGTGAGTAATTGAATGAGTGAGTAAATGATTAATTGAAGGAGTAAATGAGTAATTGAGTGAATGAGTAACTGTGTGATTAAATGAATAATTGAGTGAGTAATTGAGCGAGTAATTGAGTGAGTAACTGAGTGAGTGAGTGAATAATTGAGTGAGTAATTGAGTAAGTGAGTAACTGTGTGAGTGAGTTAATGAGTGAGTAAATGAGTAATTGAGTGAGTCGGTGAGTAATTGAGTGAGTAAGTGAGTAACTGAGTGAGTAATTGAGTGAGTAAGTGAGTAATATTGTGAGTAAGTGAGTAACCGGGTGAGTAAATGAGTAATTCGGTGAGTAGATTGAGTGAAAACGTGAGTATAGTAGTGAGTAAATGAGGAAGGCTCGTGAGTAAATGAGTAATCAAATGTTGACACAAACTTCTAATAACAGCAACAATTGAGGGCACCATTTTCAAATGAGGACGGCTCATTTGGCAATAATCTCTAACCATCTCAAAATGCTTATTTCTTCACAAAACGTGAAATAAAAATGAAATTATGATGAGTCCTCAGTGGGAGGTATCAGCCGGTGTGTTGTTCGATTGATGCACCGACTCCAGAAATTACTTATATTTTGGTTTCGAGATTACGACCCACCTCCTGTCCTCATTTGGCTTCGCGCCAACAGAGATACCGTTTTTACAGGTATATTTGTAATTTGTATTTCCAGAAATGTTTATTTGATAATTAAAATCAATGAATGTTGCGTTTAAATGGAATTTAATTTATTAACCTCTGCTTGACATGTTCAGATTGAAAATGTCACATGTTTTCGCGGGCATTCAGGTTAAACTTTTTGGACCGCTACATGCATACTACTTCATGGCGAAGAGATTATTTTCTACATATTTATACAACATAAGGACAATAACTTCAATTGTTGATTATAAAAAAACACATTTAACCTCTCAAAATAAGTGTATTTGAAATTTAACTTTCTTTAACGGGTCCGATAAAAGGACCTGTTCGGACCCGTTCCCATTCGCCAATGACCCTTTTCAACTCCCAAAGGAAACGTACTTTTCTCTCTACTTATTTTAAAATAATTGAAATAACGATCTTAAATTGTCAAAATTGCACATTAAAATGATGATGATCACTTGTGTAATCTCGCATGTGAAACATCCATTTTTTTTTAAATTTTTTTCGTAAAGTTTTATAATCAAGATATTAGACATGAGAGCGGGTCAAAACGTATCTAAACCAAAACTTACCCATATTTTTAGGTCAAACAAGTACCCAAATTTGAAGTCAAAATTTACTAAAAAAAATTTCACTTTTGATATTTTAATATATTATTTTTTAGTCAAGCTATGTAATTTATGATCTATTTTTTTTACATGGACATTTTATTTTGTTGTTGGTTTGTTTTATATATATCAAATAATAAGTTTCAAAATTCTCAAATAATTTATTACCATTGTTTTTTTGTTTTTTTTTGTGTTTTGTTTTTTTGTTTTTTTGATTGATGGATACTGATGGGGTGTTGAATTATATATTATACAACTCTTTCGTATATTGTTTGGCGTTTTAATCAAAATATATTAATCAATTTACATAATTACCATTGATCTCTGCAATGGACACCTTGTCTTAATTGAATTATAAACACCTTTAGTTTCATCAGATTTATACACAAATCAAGTTACCTAGTTTAATACTGTTCCCCGGAAAATAAACCAGCATGACAAGATGTCTGACTTACTGAAGTTTGAAAGTAGCTCATAATTGTAGATCCTAAAGGTTAGCAAAATATTTTCGGTGTAACAGTGTGTTATATATTTCATTACCAACTGTTAGATCTGCCATTTTGGTATTTGAAGCTTTCATAAGTTTTTAAATAAGAAACTGATAGGTAAGTAAGGTGCGTGTCGAGTTTTTCTCTAGCTGTTCAGTAATATCTACTGAGATTCACTGGAGTGGAAGCCAATACGAAAAAAAAAATTAAAAAAAATAACCGGAGCGGATCTCAGTAGAGATTAGCTTTCAGGAGAACAATATATGCATATTTTACTAATAATATTCTATAATCAGGAGATATTCTATAAATAAGCAGGAGTTTTTGATTTTCTTTAAAATCCTGAGACACTTAAAAGGGGTCCTACTAAAAAGCGCCATCCATGCGCCATCCAGGGTTCTATAGCGCCACCCGCTTTATTACTGGTCGTATAGGTATAAAGTTTCACCAGTAGCTTTATAATAGCATTTTACATCATATGTGCAAATTTCATTGATATATCTTATTTTTTTTATGTTTAAATCCATTTTCAAAACTCACTTCAAGATCTCACCGGTGGGGGACTTGACGCCGTCTGGGGTTTGAAGACGCCACCCGTGTTATTTGAAGTCGTATTTGTATGAAATTTCACAAGTTGCTTTAAAAGAACATTTTACAACATTTGTGCAAATTTCATTCAAAAATTTTATGTTTTTATCGCATATTACCCTTTTTCCTGTTTTCCACGATCTCGCGGATCTCGCACCTGTAAAGCTTGGTACGGTGCTATTATGCGGAAACCAAATCCGGATCTAGTGTGTTCGTGCATACCGGTTTATTTTAAAAAAGAAAGAAACTATAACATTATATGTGTTAAATTCATTTAAATTGTTTTTAAAATCACCACCTATACTACGGCGGTCAGACTCAAATAGGAATATACGCTATTTTATAGTACCATCGCGCCACCCGAGTTTTTACTACTCCAGTATCATCGCGCCACCCGGGTTTCTATTGGTCATATCAATATGAAAATTTGCCAAAACATAGAGAAAACTGTATCCTAAAATGTGTGTAAATGTCATTTCAATATTTTATTCTTAAGTGCACTTTTTTTTAAATCCCACCCTATACCACGGCGGTCAGACTCAAGTATGAATATAAGCTACCATAGAAACACCGCGACATCTGGGTTTCTATTGGTCATATCAATATTGAAATTTGCCTGAGTCAGGCTGCACATTTATTTTACCCTGTAACATGCAAAATATGTTTTAAAAGTTTCATGTCCTGACAGTGGGATTTAAATTTCAGTGAAGCTTTTTAGTTTGATGTATCAAATAATTATCACACTTTAATACATAATTTGAACTCGGAAATTAACGCGGATGGTAATGTAGACAGCCTTACTTCTATCTTGACAGATTTCCTATGTAACTATGGACGTAAATACTTTGAAAAATCATCGCGTAAACCAAAGACCTGTGTCATTGATGATAAATTTCAAAATGAATGGTATGATGATGAATGCAAACGGAAATATGATATTCATAAAAATGCTGTCGAACAATTTAATTTTACACTGTCAGAAAACGATAAGGTTATATTAATTCAGGCAAAAAAGGGTTACAAATACCAATGCAGGAAATCAAAAAATGCTTTTAATTATACAAGAAGTAGAAAAATGAATGATCTTAGAAAAAAATCACCAAAAGAATTCTGGAAAATATTCCGACAACCCAAACAAAATAATGTAGGGGATCCAATATCCAACGACGAATGTATGGATTATTTTTGTAAACTCATGTCAAGTGAGGGAGGTGACGTAGATAGAAAATAAGCTGATTATGTCAGAGATAACAATTCTGGTTCAGAACATGTTACGTTTGAGTCACTTGACCGACAAATCTCTGATGAAGAAAGTGTTAATGCTTTTAAAAAGCTCGGCTCCAATAAGGCCTCATCCATTGATAATATATTATACGAATATTTTAAAGTGTCTAATTATTTTCGTCGATATCGTCCTAATTCGTCGTATAGGCATTCAAGATTAGTACTTTTTCTGACCGAAAGTATTTTTCTTAAAAAAAATACATGCACTTGTTCAATATATCTTGCTACCCAAAGACTTCAGAGCCATAATTTGGAACTGAGCCTGAACTAAACTGTCAAATAGGTTACATTTATCACGTATATTTAAATCAAGTTGATTATATATAACATTGCTTTAGGCTATTAAGTTCATGTAATTAATATAAACAGCCACCCAATGATTTTCTTAAAACTGCTATTTTTGGAAACTGGAAACTATGTTCTTTCAGAATATGTATGGATAAATAATGTAAAGGCATTAGTGTCGTTAAAGGTTTTTGAAAAAGAAAACGACGTTCCAAACATTCACCAGCGCGGGTTGTAAAACGAAAAAAAATATTTGTTAATTCGTTTGATATATTCCAGGAAAATATTTACTTCATCTATATAAGGTAATTATTCATCTCAAATGTGAAGGACACATTGCACTTTGTAAAAATAGGAACCTGTCACAAACCTGTAGGAAAATATTTCAGAGATATATCTAGTACATTGTACTTCCCTAAACAATACTAGGAAATGTTATGCTTATAGAATATGATATGTGGAATGCAACTATACTTCTAAAATGTGACGGTCATGTTGCATTTTATGAAAGATATAAACTGTGACACCAACATTCAGGGAAACGTTTACCCGAATTCATTTTTATGAAATATAACACCTAAATGGGAAAAAAATCACGCCTAATGCGATGAATTACGAGAAAAAGCTTACAAAACAAAGTTTTCCTTATTTGTTCATGGAAATGTGTATCCAGAATGCATAAACAAGTACGTGCTCAGTTGATCATGGTGCAAGCATGAATGCACATTTTGGCTTGACTTTCAACAACAGGATGACACTGTCAGCAATACTTTATTCTTAACCGGCCCAGGTGGCCGAGTTGTTAGAGCTTATCATAACCGTCTCCTTTGTGATTTTGTAGTGTAGTATCATATCACATATCTTCGGCGTGATATCGCAGTGAGAAAACACTTTATATGTCAAAAAAATATAACTGAAATAATGTCGCTGAAATGTTTAAGCAGACACATTATTTTTATCCTTCCAGGTATTGGTTAGAGGTAGTCTCTATGTCTTGATCTATAAATACATTTCTAGTCTCAACCGGTCA
>CM037777.1:73219189-73269189 GCA_021229015.1 Solen grandis
ATTTACTTTTGTCACTTATGACTAGTTTTGAATATATCATATTAGTTTCGTTATATTTCACGAAAATAACATTCATGATTTCGAGGAAAGTAAAAAATTAAATCATATAACATTAATGTATAAAATTATAAATGTTGGTCACATGGTTTCAACTATCATCACGTGACTTGTGTGATGGCAGTAGTTAATGTAGCCTAGCTTGACGTAACCGGTGCGCGGAGTTTGTGACTGATGGTGAAGCTATCAACAATGTTCAATTACACCACGGAAGTGACCCCTACTGCATCCATTACCCTGATGTACAAATTAATGAACATGTCAATAAGCAGTATAATCTAAATCAACAAATATGACACCGTTGTTTACATTTTGTTTAATTAAATTAATGAGATTGTCCAAGACCTCATCAGTGTTTACTCAGTAGAACTAACACCAAGAGACTAGGAGTTGACTTAAGGGCCGCAGTTATGTATACATGGTTAGAGTTTCCATATAAACACCTGGCCCCACCCCCCTCGGGCTGGTAAATCCTGACCATCATTACTTGACCCTTCAGGGCAGCTGTAGTAAAAACAAAATATAGCACAGTGGTCAGAAACAGTTAAACCAAGACTGACCACCTGCCTGAGGGAAATGAGCACAGTCTTGCACAGTGAAGGAAATTACATGCATGTGTAACAATCCCATAAATGACCAATTTCACAGACATCAAACTTAAATATTGCCCTTAGATTGCATATGATAAAGTAAACTTGCATTGATTTCTCTTGGCCTTCAAGTCTAGATAAAGGTAATTAACCATTTCTTATCTCCTCTTATTGTAAGTACAAAGCAATCATGGGAACTTTTGTTTGGCCAAAATGGATGGACATTACCACAATATTTGTCCTTTAATGGACATGATAAAAATCATGACCTGAATTAATTGATCAAGTAATCATTAAGCCCCTCACCCAATTCTGCCATCATTCTCTACTCTAGGAAC
Source organism: Solen grandis (assembly GCA_021229015.1). NCBI lineage: Eukaryota > Metazoa > Mollusca > Bivalvia > Adapedonta > Solenidae > Solen > Solen grandis. The sequence goes on from CM037777.1 coordinate 73,220,175, forward strand.
CATACACAGACTAGATGGCATTATAAAAATGAAAATATTATTTCTGAACAATGCGCCAGCGTCCACAGAAACGGACACAGTCCTCGTAGGTGGTACAAAACAAGAATACAACCTTTAATTACACGTGAGTAGGTCCATTTCAGGACTCCATGGGGAACTCTTCAAACAATGGAGGTCAGTAATGACTGACCATGATACATCCTTGGGAGACGCAGATGACATGTTATTCAGATGGTAATTGCACATTCATAAAATTGTAATGAGTCAATAGGTAATCCTAATGCTGCCCTGGACAAAGCAGTTAACACTTCTTTCTGCATGGAGTCACATATGTATATCTGGTTTCTCAGTAAGCCCTGACTGGACATGATTCCAAGTTCTGAAACATCGATTCTTAGGCTCAGACTTTGCCTTGCCACAAAGGCACTGTGATGCAATATTTATTACCCAGAACTCCATTGACCAGTCTTCAGTCCGAGCCCAAATGACTAATTTATCCAGTATTCAGTGAGCAATTTTCATTGTCAGTCTAGTGGTTTTGACTCCATGAGAATTATCAAATACATGTAAAACATCAACCATTGGAGGGGTGCTGTGGTTTTTACTGGTAATTTTCACTGTTATAGATCCAAAAGTTGTAATTTTGATCCCCACAAGTTCATTACCTTCCCAGGCATGCAGAACTGTTTCAAAATACAGGAACCATCAAGAGGGATAAAATATAGCTCTCATTCAACATACAATAAATCAGTTTTATCTTCTCCAAGGTCCAGCTGTTAGAACACTGACTCCACTTCCAGAAGTTGTGGGTTTGAGACCCACTAGGGCAAGATTCATTCAGGACCTTCACTGGCACACATACTGACACAGGCTACAAGATGTGAAACAGAAGGGCATACACACTGACACAGGCTGCCAGATGAGAAAAAGAAGGGCATACACACTGACACAGGCTGCCAGATGTGAAAAAGAAGGGCACACACACTGACACAGGCTGCCAGATGTGAAAAAGAAGGACATACATACTGACAAGGCTGCCAGATATGAAAAAGAAGGGCATACACACTGACACAGGCTGCCAGATGTGACAAAGAAGGGCATACACACTGACACAGGCTGCCAGATGTGAAAAAGAGAGCACACACACTGACACAGGCTGCCAGATGTGAAAAAGAAGGACAAACACACTGACACAGGCTGCCAGATGTGACAAAGAAGGGACAGTCTGTTGGCATAACCCAAAAGGTTTACTATTGGTGTAAAATAAATAGCGGCCTGACGTTCAGCTTTTAGGTTCAATTTGCAAATCCTGGACAACTTGTAAGTATCTGATACTATTTTTCAAAATCAGCAATAGACTCTGTGTTTAATCATTCTTTTCATGACTCAGATTTCAAGGTTTTGTTTATCAAAAGCAAAGACAGGGAAGAAAACCTGTATTGTCTGAAACTGAATAATCTCTGGGATGTTCTTCTTTAGTTTTATTTCCATATTTATTTTATGATTCAAACTTTTTATTTTAAGTGTAGTATGGTTTGCAATTCTTCATACTTTCAATCAGTACAGATGGCCTATGGGTAAGTCCAGAGATTATGTTATCACAAAGTGGCAGGTTCTAATCCTTAGTGTAGACTCTTTTTTTTTCAAATTCATAATTCTTTTAATTTATCAATTTTTCTTTTAATTTTTTTTGCAGTGAGAGTAGATGGATGAATAATCTGTTAAACCTTTGGTGTCTTTCTTACTTCTTTTCTTTTTCTTTAAATCCAATATGCAGTCAAGAATTGATGAAACCATCTTAAGTATTCAAAATTGATTTCTATAAAATCATGCTATATATGTGCAAATTATTAAACATAGTGGTCAAAATTCATTAAAAATGAGTGTTTTGGGAACACATGTGTTACCTGCTGTAGCGTAACAGATGAGGTATGATGGACAGACAGACAGACAGATGGACAGACAAACGACAGCAGGTGACACACACACACAAAAAAAAATTTATTGTCTGAGGTAGACTGGAACTGACAATCTTCAACCTTTGAACTCTAGCACATCATCATAGAGGCTATAATGACTGTGCTTCTAAGCAATACCTGTTGTACTAATCCATTAAATTCCATGTTTTACTTCGAAGAGGTCACTGAATATTTAGATGGCTCAGGATAATGTTGCCAGACTAACGAGTATGAAATATAAACAAAGCCTTTTGAGACAGGTGAATATAAAACCAACTTCATTTTCTTTTTCAAGTCAAAACTAAAAAAAAAAAAAAAATTAAAAATGCCACTGTTTAAATATATTTCAGATGTATAATGATGGCACTACATGGGTTAATTTCATGACTCATTACACCAGTCTCAATTACAGAAGTGATTAATCTTGATTAGAGGGATGCACTGATTGTTAGACACGTAACACAGATGTATCACCACTCAATTAACAATTTTGAGACTATAAAATCAAATTCTGGACACACTTAAATGAGAATCTGAAGTTGATTAAATTCCACCTGAAATATGAAGTTTGTCATCTCCCTATTCGTCATTGTGAATCAGGAATAATTTCCTCAAAACTTGACAAAAACCAGCCCAAAATCACAAACATCATGTACTGACAAGTTACCACTGGGACTTTGTCACCAACAATGTGGCCGTAGTTTCCTTTCAATACTTTTTGTTTGAATCTTACTTTCATTAAAGGTCAAAGAGAGGTCATTTTCTAATTAAACCATTCAAAAGACTCAATGATTTTTATGAGATCTGCAAACAGAGTACAAAAGTATGTATTGCCACACTTAATTGTTCCTGGTACATTTTCAGCTCCACTCCTGCCAGTACTATGAAATCAACAGATGCTTTCCAATATGCAACCATTCAATCTGACAACCCGATATCTAGAAATACAGAGTGCAAGCTTTGATCAGCGAGCCAGGTGAGGTACCGCCACCATCACCGCTTGTGTTTAGGTACACAAATCTGACGCAGAATCTGTATTACTGATTGCAACATGCCTCAATTAGCGCAGACAGGTAAAACTTAATTAAAGGTTACACATGGCTAAGCATTTAAGCGATTATTTCCTCTTTTCTGTCGGTGAATGTCCTCAATAGTTCACTTATGAGGCTATCATTTGGCAATAAATCGTGGCAATACATGAATGACTCACTTCAATATTCTCCTCTGTAGATTCACACAACGTGAATATCTTTATTTGTGGTACCCTGATACAAAAGGTCAAAATAATATATCCATTAAAAGAGGAGGTATCAATGAAGGTGATGAATACCTCTGCTACCCTGCCTTGTCTCCATTTGAAAAGATATTGAACTTGTAGAGCAGGACAGCTTGCGATGGCATGGGAAGCAATATGGGACAACATGCATCATACCTTTATAGCATCAATTTGCAATACATGACAACATGCATCATACCTTTATAGCCTCACTTTGCAATACGTGACAACATGCAGCATACCTTTATAGCCTCACTTTGCAATACGGACAACATGCATCATACCTTTATAGCCTCATTTTGCAATATGGGACAACATGCATCATACCTTTATAGCCTCACTTTAAATTACTTTGTAAAGATGGGACATAATTTATCCACTGTTTGGAGGAAATTGAAGGTGATTTATATTCCAACTACAACTTACAGTGACATTATAAACATTTTAGGAAGATACAGATACAAAAAGAACGCCTTTGTGACTGCCTTTCCATGTCTCTTGCAATTCCAGACGACAAAATATTCTGTTAATTTCTGGTGACTGCAACCAAAGACAATTAACATGGCAGTCCCAAATCTCCACGGCGACAGGGGTCATTTGGTCAGAATGAGATGAGGGTTGTCATGTGTGTAATATGTCTGCTGTTTAACCATAAAATAAATTGGTTAAAAACAGAAAATGCGCCCACTAGACAGCAATGCATCCATTTTATGATGTCATTCTTTAAACTGGACTCTTTTTAATATCCTCGTCAACAGCAAAACTTGACCCTGATGGTAGACAGGATTTCAAGGATTGTTTTTGCTGCGTTCAACTATCTATAGACCACTGGTAAATGAAGGAACATAAATGTAAATAATCTACAAATGTTGTTCAACTGAATACAAAATTTAATCCATACACATAAAAATTGCAGAGATTTTGCAGAAAATCAACACTGACTTCTAAATACTATACAGATACTGGCGTTTCTGCAATATTGACATGATAAACTTAAGATTAAGTTTTGAAATGAGATATATTCTTTTTGATATATATACTTTTCTTAAGACAACAGTTACTGGCTTATATTTTGTGGGACAAAAAATAACAATTTAATACATTACAGAGCTATTGCTGAGGGTGATGAATTTTACACATATCACTGTGTCTCGTGAAATCAGGATGTGAACAACAGGATGGGATGCAACAACTGGATTAACAATATGTGTGACACCTACATAATTATAGTATAACCCTTCCATTGAAAGCCAGAATGGGCTCATCAGCTTTCTTTTTATATTTGCTGATGAGACAATCTGACTTTCAATGGACAAATTAAAGGCACTACAAAATACAAGAGAAAAGGCTCTGCAATTCAGTTATTTACTTCTTAAGGCTTATCAGCAGCTGAAGGCTTTTTATCAGGTCTTATCAGCCCCCTGAATAGGAAACAATGACCAATAAAAAGTGGCCAGAACCGCAGCTTCCGTGGAGAAATCCAGTGGAGGAAACTCTAGAACATAGAGGAATTTTATCTCTCCAGAATATCCAACTTGTTGAAACAATAATGGAGCTGCTAGACTTAGTTTATATTGACCATGTGTCCTGTTTTCAAACAAAGCTTTACTTATAAACCAAAAGTTGTCTTTGTTGAATGAAACCACCTGTAGGTGAGAGGTAAAAGTGAACTTATTTCAGAACCACTAGGGTGTCCGGTTCACAATGGGGAAATGCTGTAGAATGGCTATTAGTTAATATAATTCAGTTGCATCTTGAGGCAGTGGTTTACTTGTCATCTTTAACCCTTTCCCTCATATAGACTCATTTTGATCCACTCAATAGGTACCACATAAAGCCTGATCTGCAGAAAACCACAGTTAAACCTTACCAAATTTAATTATAAAGTCCTCATTTCCAGACCACTGAGGAGCAGCGAACAACATGATCAACCTGATCAGCCTGCGAGTTACTCGCAGGCTGATCTGTAACTCGCAGACTGATCTGGTTTTATGTTGTTCGCATAGGTCTTTTCATGGTTTCCTCTATGAGGGAAAGGGTTAACTCACTTCCATTTTCCTTGGCCCCTACTGCTATGAGTTAGGTTAGTAAAAATTGTTGATCAAATCATCAAATCTATTGAAGGAGTTTTCTTTAAAATGGAGAAAAAAAAGGTCACTTCAATCAGAAATGATATATAAATCATTTTTCAGTTAGTGCTTTTATCACACTAATGAAAAGAAATTGTGTAAGCCAAAGAAAACAATGTCATTACCCATTTCACGAATATCAACCAATATAAAATTGCTTATTTACATATTCCACAATAACGCCACCATTACTTGGATACACCTGTTTTAAATCAGAACATGCTAATTTGCATATTTAAACCGTATCTTTAGATTCCATAAAATAGAATGTAGAGCATGTTTGTTTTTTTTAAATTTGGCTCGAACTTGGAACAAATTTTGGTGAAATATTGCCACTTACTTTCAGTGAAATCTCACCAATATTTCAGTGAAATTTCAATGTTATTTTGCCCCTTCATTACAGTGAAATATCGCCAAAATTTCAATGTTATTTTGCCCCATCCTTTCAGTGAAATCTCGCCATTATTTTTCTTTTGATGTTTTCTTTGTCCTTTTATATACTGATCATGTGGGGTCAAAAACTAATTTTCCAGGCCAATCATACTAAAGGCTTATTATTGACAATAATTTCAGTCCATAAAGTTCATGAACACTGTGATTCATGAATTGTGTGACGTTCATGAACTCTGTGATTCATGAATTGTGCAAACTTTTGAGTTCATGAAATTCATGAACAACATTGTTTGATGAACTGTGTCTCATTTGTTGTTCATGCAAAATTCATGAACAGTTCCTGAATTATTCTTGAAATTCTCACAGGGGTTGACTTCATCACAGCAAGTTATGGAAATTTCTAGTGATCTTCGACAAATATCAGAAATGATAATAATGTTTTAAAGAGCATAAATAATGTGAAAAGAAAATGCATATTGGCTTGAATAAAAACGCAGGGTGAGTTATTTGGGTGCATAATTCAAAGGGGCCGCTGTGGCTGAGTGGTTACAGTCATAGACTACAAATCTCTCAACCCCTCACCGCTGTGGGTTCGAATCCCGGTAGGGACTTTGGATTTTTCATGTGAGGAAGCCTTCCAGCTGGCTTGTGGTAGGTCGGTGGTTCTACCCGGGCACCTCTGTGTACTCGGGGTCTTCCTCCACCTGTAATTAGCTGGACGTCGTTATATGATTGAAATACTATCGCAGCGACGGTTAACTCCAATATAACAACAACAACAACAATAATTCAAAACAAACGTTTTGTTGTCATTTGAAAAAAGTGATTATGAACAGTACTACACTATATAACTTTAAACCTTTCATCTTCCACTTTCAGAACAACAATACATCGCTGCTAGAGACAATATGATATATAGATACACACAGATGCATCCAATCCCTTATGGACAAAATACACAACAGTGAAAACCCTGTTCCATTATCTTCTTTTCAACCAATGTGTCTTAGTTAAATATTCCTTCAGTGTTATAAATAAATAACTACCGTTTTCTCAGTATGAACATTCTTTACAGCATCTGTGAAAGTCTAGTCATGTAATGTGCAATCTATACAGAACGTGCTCAGCAGCACATGAAGTTTATTGTTTTGAATCAATCTTCATGATGCAGGTCAGAGACAAAAAGAAAATCACGATTTTTACTCCCCCCCCCTTTATAACCAAATATTTTTTCAGGAGATATTAATTAACCCTTTCCCTCATAGAGGATACCATGAAAAGACCTATGCGAACGGCATAAAACCAGATCAGCCTGCGAACTCGCAGGCTGATCAGGTTTTATGCTGTTCGCTGCTCCTCAGTGGTCTGGAAATGAGGATTTTGTAATTAAATTTGGTAAGGTTTAACTGTGGTTTTCTGCAGATCAGGCTTTAAGTGGTACCTATTGAGTGCGTCGAAAGGAGTCTATATGAGGGAAAGGGTTAAGAAACTATGTTGGGACTTTAGAGAGTAGACAGAGGGTAGATGGGCAAGTTTACCTGTGGGTTTGTACTCAGCTGATGGTGCTAGAGCACCTGACTAGGTGAGAATAAGGTCAACAATCTGGTTCCAATTTAACCTGTATGTAGAGATGGACATTCAATTAATGCTCTCTCAGATTCTGACCTGAAATTTGTACAAGTGGAGTTTTAATCTTGCTCTTGGTTACTTTTTTCCCCTTTCATTCAACATTTACATTTAGCCCTTTAAGTAAAAGAGAGACTACATGGTGGCATAACAGCATGTTTGCTGCCTCTGTTAGGTGTTATTATGTTGAAACCTTAAGGACATCATCTTTAGCTTGTATTGTGTTTGACCTACTTGAACCCACATAATTATTTTCTATTATAGAATGTAGTATCCTTATAATACAGACATTTGTTTTGTAACTTTTACAAAACTGAACCAGGTAGTAGGTAGAGAAACATGTTACATATAGATATGAATAAAACCAACCATCTATGTCCTCTGGTGTCAGACAATCCTTTGATTAAAAAAAAATGTTTATCTTTTGTTTAGGTACACTGAAGAATGAAATGGGGAATAGTTCAAGTGAAACCTCCGAGAACAGGACCATATCATTATCATGAAAGCAATAAACATACAAATATGACAATTATATTTACAATATGATAAATACACTCAAGGCTTAAATGACAACATAACTAGTAAAACCTAGAAGCAAATTTCAATGAGTTTATTTTCATTCACACAATGACTTTGCAAAAAAAACAAAAGACAGGATACACTATCAAAGGAATGTTTCATGATACTGAACCTGGCTTTTTGACATGGAAGAGGTACCCATGACACTACAAGGGTAAGCACAAAGGTTGCATTTAAACCCGATCCTGATGACCCGTGTGAAAGTCAAGAATCAGTGGAATATTTACCCAGTATCAAGTTCCATGTGGAAATGACAAGCACTGGTGTCACATGGTTCTCTGAGGTAACCAGCCACAGGTGAGTAGATGGGTGGGGAACTAGTAATGCATTATTTATATGGTTCCCTGAGTCATGTGAAAAAATAGGGAATGGGGAAAAATAGTAATGCAATACTTTCTGTATTAATTTTTTTACTGCATTTGTACACATATACTCACATACAATACTGAAACTATGTACAAGGGGTTCTTTGGAACACATGTGTCACCTGCTGAAGTGTGATGGAAAAAGTGTGATGGACAGACAGTAGATGGATGGACAGGCAATGGAAAAGTGATCCCTATGTGTCACCTCTGCTTACAGTAGGTGACACAACAAGTGAAATTACCATCTTTTTGGTCCCCTCAATTCCAGCCTCAGATAACTATGCTACTTTCTATATATCACCTATGGGTTTTTTCACTACCTCTTGGTTGTTAAATCAAAAGCCAATTGGATGCAGGTAACCTTGTTCTGCCTGATATCAACAAAGCCAATGCTAGTATTATCAACATATCCAACGTTGTTGTACACATAGAGAGTACCCAAAATGTAAACATCATATTGATAAGCTTAAATATGTTCATGCTTAACACATTAGTGTTGTTTTCCTAGTTGAAAATCCATGGTTGATGAACGGAGAGTGTCCATCGATACCTTAATTCATGTAATTGCATATTGGACATGAAAATGATATGACTGTATGCTTATCCTCTTATTCAAAATTGTTTAATATGGTCTTATTAAAGCTAATGGCAGAGTATAAAAAAGCTTTTTATTTTAATTATTTATTTTACATCAATTATGAAACAAGTTCTTACAACTCAAATAAATCAATCTTAATGGCTCAGATGACGGTGTATGTGGTCATTATTGTGGGAGGAAACCGAAGCACCCAGAGAAAACCCACGTGTCTGGACGGGCGACCACCGTACCCTCTCACGTACATCACCCGTTATCGAACCCGGGACACATTGGTGAGAAGCCAAGTGCTTTACCACAACGCTATCCAGGCAAGATGACCAAGCATACATGAAATGATCCCACTGGTACACAACCTTGAATTAAGACCAGATATAAACTTCCTGTAAACCAGGATGCAAAAGCACATCAGTCCTACATGAAGCTCTGAAATCAAATTGTAAAGCAGGAGTATAAATTTGTTAACATTTTATTTGTATGTTGTTGTTTTTTGATACTGTAACTTGCTGAAATATTAGCATACCAACAATATTTTCTTTAATGACTGCATATATCCTTGTAAGCTAGCCTGCAATCATGCAATAAAATACATAGGAAAGAATAATGGCAGTCCCGTGATGGTGACTGTAATGGCTCGGAGAGTTTGTTTCAGCATCAGCAATATGTCAAAAGCGCTGTTGGGTTCATCTACAACAGATATCAACTGTCCCTACAGAGTGTTTAAGTTGTCATTCCAGGGAATCTAATGAAGATAAAGAAGATGTAATCATGTCAGGTGTTATTGTTCTATCTTAATTGATCTTTATATGACAATGTGTGGAAGCAATACAGCATACGTTTAAATTAGGTAACATCATGTAACAACATCAACAGTGTCAAGGGGATTCCCACATTATACAAGATAAAATATGGATACCAATACTGGGCAAATACTTGCTCAGCATTTTGTAACAACCAAATGATAACTGTTATAGACCAAGATGGCCTAATTTCAATCAGCTAAGTACATGTACCAATGTTCTCTGAGACAATGCTCAAAGTTATTTCAACATTTCTTGTTCTTCAATCTTCTACACTAAAAGGTGAAAATCATTCAATCCATACCAGCTTGCATTGATTAAGAATGCTTCATAAACTTAGACACTCAACAAAGTTGAAATTGGCATTTATTTTTATAATATATAATAAAGTGCTATCACTCTTTATCTATGGTTCTTTATCAGCCAAAATTAGAAACTTACAATTATTATATGTTTAATTGGCAATATTAAAACTTGGTCAAGAAAATATGGCTTTTGACTATTATAAGATGCTAGAGTATAGTTAATTTATTCATCTGAAAACACTTTGACAAAAAGTGGTCCCACATTAGTAAATCCTCTTGGATTGTGATATTCACATGGTTCTGGGTGTGTGAGGAAATCATAGTCCCTCAGAGATCACTCATGCCAGAACAGTTGACCAAGACCCAGTTGCATTGGTGAAAAACAGGGCATTAACCAATACGTTATCTAAACATCACTAAGGTCAAAAACAGCCCTATCCTCCCTATTGTGTTAGGCATATGTAATGATATGTTTAATAATATAGGTTATACACAGTTATTTTCTTGAATCAGGAAATCTCTGAATAAAAACTGTTTTAAGAAGACTTGTTGATATGTTGCTGTGCTTACCAAAGAACACTACAGGCAAAAATGCCCATCCACTTTTTGCAATTTTAATTTTTTGTCTCATTTATCTCAAAAGAAACACCTACAAAAATGAAAACATAGGAACGTTTACAAAGTTTCACAAAATACTTTCAGACATAATATAATTATCTCTAAATTATTCAATGATGCAGGCTTTTTTTAACTTTATTTCCGAGAACATTCGACTCTCCAAAATCAGCAGACAAAGTAGGTCAAATAACAAGGTTTTATCATATCTTAAAATTCTATGCCATTGCCATTCAAAAGCTATAAAAAAAGTGAGTATGTGACTTGCACAAAACCAGATCAGCTGGAGAGCATCATTCCCTTAACCCTTTCTCTCATATAGAGTCATTTTGACGCACTCAATAGGTATCACATAAAGCCTGATCTACAGAAAGCCAAACTCAATCCTTACCAAATTTAATTGTAAAATCCTCATTACCAGACCACTGAGGAGCAGCGAACAGCATAAAACCTGATCAGACTGCGAGTTACTAGCAGGCTGATCTGGTTTTATGCTGTTCGCATAGGTCTTTTCATGGTATCCTCTATGAGGGAAAGGGTTAAGCTGATCTTTTGGTTCTCCTAAATACAGAAACACTGGAAAATCTGCCTAAATAGCACTCAGTTTTGGATTAATAACTGTGTACAACTGTTAGGGAGTTGGTTCCCTGTTTGTGTTCTATATGCTACAATACAACAAGAATGCAAATGCTTACATTAGGAACTGATTTGATAGAAAATGAATGCAGGGCTGCTTTCATTCTGAACTGGCTCTCCTATCGTTCATTATAAAGTAACCACAGTTGGGTGGTAAAGAATCAGCATTTTAGAGACATCAAGCCGACTCTCCAAGGACAAATGAGTCTGTTAGGTATATTACTGCATCAGGCAGATATGCAGTCCATCAAAAAGTAACAAAACTGGCATCAAAAAGTTTCCATGACTATAAAACTTAAGTTACAAGGAGTATGGCTCCTGACAATGTTGAATACTGCTCTTTAAGTCTCATCAACCTGACAGGTAATGGAGTCATCAGTTTGATCAAAGCCTGCTTATCATTCCAACATTGTCACCTTGCCTGCAATCATCAGCATGTCTACACTTTACAGCACTCTTCCATGGACTAATGTGACATGCATGCATTCCAGCATGTGAAGCTTGACCCCAGCAATTCTGCTCTACATGGGGGGTCCCTGGTCATGTACATGTAAATTGTTGACTGATAAGCCCAGCCTTTTGCCCTTCAACCCCAACATATGCCAGGGTCAAATCATCTGCCTGTAAAAACATCTGGGATATACCATGACACGGGGTCAAATTTGTTGACCCTAGACTGTTCATGACCCCACACCTCCAGCCTCTTTCAATACGGCAGCTATCACGTTTTCTTTCAAACAAGATATCCACATGATGTTTATTTCAATTGTTTTTCACTTTACTGCAGTTTCAGACTTCAAAGAGATTCCCTGCTTCATATATCATCAAAACAAAGATAAATGCACTAAAATGTTTGCCAAAGCTTCAAAGCAACAGATCTACAGACGAAACATAAATATGTATGACTTAAAAAGTTCAACATTCTATGGTATTTCTATAGGTACTTGGTATGAAAAAACATACTATTCAATATAGACTTCTATTTCAGCTGATTTTCAGTTCAATGACCAATTACCTGACGATGTACACATGGAATTTTCAGGGTAAAAGGCTGAACAACTTTGAAGGCAGGAAACAGAGCTGAAATGAATTAGTGTGAAACTGTTTTCGCCTCTGTTCTACTGGAAATGTACTCTGAATGCTTATGGATGGTAAAATATCTATATTTAACAAGAATATGGAGGCATAAAACTTAAACCATGCTTAACATCTCAGATGGTTTTATCACTTTTGTCCCAAGTTATTTATTTCTGCTTGAGATGTAACTTAGATTGGAGAAATATGTAGGTCAGGCAGAAGGAAATTTAGAAGTGTGCCGTGAATGGCTTTCAACAAATATATGAGATATAATATTGAAAAATACGTATGTTTAAAAATTATCAAATTATCTTCTCTTATTGAAAGTTATTATTATAATTGACAGAAGAGGCACTTTGCAGATATTGACTTTGAAAGATATATTCGAACAAAAAAACCTTATCTCGGTCACAGTTATGAACTGTGATAAATTTGTAAGAATTGTGAAACAGATGGAATCTTTGTAACTGGTGATGATTAAAACAGCTTACTAAGGGAGAACCTACATTTTGTCAGTTTTCTTGTTCAGAGTTGAAGCAGGGATTCTGCTTATAAGATGCTAGTGCCATGTTTCACTGTGGCAATTATTCTTTTATGGGCTTTAGTACATTTCAGATTTGTTCCTCGCTCACAACCTCGCACATTTGGAGAATTGTTACATTAATAATGATCCTGTTAGACCCAACAAGAGCTCTCAGCTAGAGAGATAGACGAACACACTACACTGGCTCGAAAAAACAATATAAAAAGATGGTAGAACTTTTTGTTAAATGGGACAGGACAGGACAGGAGAACGCATGTGATCCCTATAATATAGCCACAGTTTCCCTGTGTGCAGGAGGAAACTTGAGTACCAGGAGAAAACCCATCTTTCTGGATGAGTAACTTTTTATATACATGAGAGGATTTGAACCCAGAACTGTGACATAGTAGAGAAGCAAGGTGCATCCATCACCCAAATTATAGTCGCAAAAACAGATTGTTTACAATTAAGTGTAATGTACAATTTACTGAAAGAAAAAAAATAATTCAAAGTCTTGAAGCATCACTGCTTTAAAATCTTGCACATCAGCGAACACATTGTTTTCTTCATCATAATTTTCAAATAATTATTCTGGAGGAAAAAAAGAAATAATCCTGCTTTATGTAAAGTTCCACATTGAATAATGGAACTGTGAATTATTGCGTCATTATTTTCAACATGAATTCATCACTGATGGATCTCAAAAGAACAGGAAAAAGTATGGATGTATTTTTTTTTCTATAGCCAAGAAATGGGAAATGTCCTCATTTCTATTTTGATGTTCCCTTAACCTAGATGAATTCATGCACTTACACTGTTTCTGTCAAGGAGTGAACCATTTTCACAAATAATTCTTTAAATTAGCTAAAAAAAGAGAGTAATGAACAACTGTTTGAAGCAAACTTTAATAATTTATTCAACTGTAATTTAAAGAATGAAGGAAATTGGACAAGACCAACAAAGGATTCTAATCAATATTTTAGAAATCGTACCACGTTAATGGGACTATATGAAATGGGTGAACTGATGGCAAGAGAAACATCCCAGGTATTACAGCTGGGCACAGTTCCATTTAGATTCACAAGTACATGTACTGTTGTTGTTTTTTCTATGTATATTTTTGGATATTTAAAGACTACCCATAAAAATAGCTATCTGCCATTTAACGTCAACTGTCACCTGATATAAACATTCTGTTATTCTTTCTACTTAAATAAGTCAGTCACACAATGCTGGATGGTAAAAAAACTGATGAGATTAATCATGCGTTTATGGATCTCAAGTCCTATGTAACAGTACAAAACTCTCAAATTAATATATATTTTTATTTTGTTTTCCTTTATTTTACGTCAATTTTGGAAACAACTCACATCAGATACCCCTCTCCCCCCCTCCCCCCCCACAGAAGGCACACTGGAAAGAAATGAAAGATTTCCCTCCTCCATGTTGGGATCACACTCACAACCTGCCCATCTCTAGCTGTTGACTGCTACCACTGCAACATGGTACCCTCAACTCTATGACAGAACTAGAGGCCCAATGTGATCGAAACCATGAAAGGAGAACATCCTGCTCTCATCTGCAGGTCTCTGCAAGCTACCAAAAACTTTCTGGTCTGTTAATAGTTCCATTAGTCATGTCAGTGAGTTAACTTGGTCTATGAATATAATAACAAATGAATGGCTTTTAATTTTTGCTTGTAGTTTGTTAACTGCTGCATATTAACATAGTTGTGGAGATACAAATCAGGTGCTTCTGATATGGAATATAGATCGATATTCTTTTTCATTTAATGGTATGATTTACCAGAAGAAGACCCCATTCAACGCATTAGCCTCTAAAAGTTGTACTGCACAAATAGGACTTGATAACAATTTACTGTGTATAAAAAAATGAATTAGGTAAAAAAAAAAAAAAATGATCTTAAATGTTTGCAGTTTATATATACTATCATCAATTAACTTCCATCTTAAGAGAAAGGTTTTCAGTGACTTCAAAAAAGTTGAAAATGAAAGTAAGCTGTATATTCTTATGAAAGATGTCAGCTATCCCCTCAAGATATATCCCAAGTTTCTAAATGAAATGAACCTATGATCATCATAAAAAACATGTGGAACAAAACACTTACAGATGATAGAAACTTTCACAAATTGTCACGGTTATTGTTTCATTTGCAAATCACTTTAGAGACTAACTACTTCAAAAGTTAATTACTTCCGTTCAAAACTTGTGAAAAACGAAATAAACTCCAAAACAAATAGCGAAAACTTCAAAGTTCTCACAAAATTGTCTACTTTTTATGTTAATGTAGCCAAAAACAGAAGTTATAATCATTTGTTGGAAACAAGTTGTCAAAATTAAAAAGATTAATTATCCACACATTAAACTTACCATCAGCTTGCTCAAACACTTTTCTTGATACACTTCTCAAAATATCCAGTAGTAAGTCTGAAGTTAAAAAGGAAAATACAATATATACTGTATTCTTTTATCATTATAAAAACAAGTCATATGGCATTAACACATATCCAGCAAGCAAGCTGACTGTATTGTGACACAAATTACAGGTAATGAAAAATCAGCATCCCCCTGTAGATTTCGGTAATTAGTTCATTTAGAATTGATGATAATCACTTTCACGGCTGAGCAACAACTTCAACCAATCAAATAAGCCCAGACCCAATTAAAGGCCTGTGATTGGCTGAGATTTCTTACAGGTGTGGACTGTGCAGCAGCAAAGGAGAAGAGGCCAGGTAGTTATGAGTTCAGTAACAATGATACCAATCTGTTTGGCTGGCTACCCAGCCAATGTCAACACAGTTATCTGTATAGTGAGACTTCAGCATCTAGAGCTTTGTGCCAAGAACCAGCCTCAAGGAACCTGCACATTTTTCGGGATTATGTTTCCTTCACAGAAACCACCTGCAATGGTAAAAGATGTATGTATACTGCCTTGGGCCCCTTGTACTCACTTGATCCTCTCCTAAACCACAAAAGTTAAAGGACACAGAAGTTATTTGATAGCAATATGCAGTTGTATACTATTCTTATCAATAGATGTAACAAATTTTTATTTATTTTTTTTTTAATCAAAATTATGAAAAGAAATTTTCCTCTGCTTTTTAGCTTTTTCTTTCCTTTGGAAAATAACAAACACATTACCAAAAAGGGCCTTTTTAAAAACAAAGATACATGGCATGCATTATTTTCTATGCACAATTTAAAAATAATGTTTATCATATGATATATGAGTTCTACAATAAAGCATAATACAATTAACCGACACATTTGAATAACTCTTGAACTTCACAGTCTAGTAAATGTGTTAGAATGGAAAGAGAATGCTATATTGCAGAATATAGCAGGATGCTGCATTGAGATGTTTTGTAATTGATCGCTCAGGCCTATGGCCCGCTGGATTAGGTTATGTCGCATCTTCACTTTGGCCAGAGTCTTTTAATTACTTGTTTTACGGGATTTTTTTTTTTAAATAAGGTTAGGAGGAGGGAATAGATATAAAAAGCCTTAAAAAGTAACATAGGAAAATAAAAAATATTTTTCCCAATTTTTTTTAATTTTATTTCTACATTGTAAAATTAGAGACTAAACACAACATTCTTATGTCAAACAGACCCAAGCCTGAATTTAATGAGAGGGATCTCCATTATTACTGATGAAAGTTTAATTTTTTATTATATTTATTTCAAAATACTATCAACTATTTAACAAGTATAAAAATTACAAAATATTCAGGTCCCTACAACCATTTATTTTCCTCGTCAATAGGTGTGTGTTGTGGTCATCCCACACCACATCCGACATAATCAGGAATATTATAAGTTAAATATAATTTATAGGATCTGAAAAAAATAACAAAAAAAAGAAAACATTGAAATAAAAACAGAAAACGTGAGGGAAAAACTTATTCACCAAATATATATTTTCTATGAACAAATTGTCATGATTAAGATTTCATTTTGTTGTTTTGGGTTAAATATCATTTAAGGTATTTGAGACAAAAGTCTTACAAATGACCACCTTTCTCTTTCTGCATTGCTAATTTTTGAAGATTTATAAATTCCCCAAGCACATTTTAACCTACCGTAATCGTTTGAATATAAGCCGCGGTTTCATGCTTAATTTCATCAATCTAAACTGTGCATGCGGCTTATATATGGTATTACAACATAGTTTACTTTTTCCCGAACATAAACCTACCGAGAATCGGTCTTTTGTTTACAAGCGCCGCCATTTTGTGTACTATTCTGCGGATTCGTAGTGATTCAAGGTTACGGCGCATCACATAAAATAAGGGACAGTTTCAATGAAATAAAATACTTTTATAATTAAACGTTTTATATGAAATCATTATAATAAATATTTTTTAATTGTAATTTAGTGTTTTTGTGTTGTTTTTCTTTAATTTTAGTGTACCCATATCCACAGGGTACACAGGTAAAATGTGTGAGAAAATCCAGCCAATCACAGGCCGATATTCAATGAGGGGAGTTCGAACAGGGGTAGCGCCGGGTGGGATGAGGTGTCACCTTGACACTGTGTACCACAGGTTAATAAATACTAACCTGACACTTACCTGACATATTTGAGAATGTATTGAGATGACACGTTCAACTACGATATAATTACAATCGGGTACGGGTTAAGACAACTGTAAATTACGCAGCGTGTAAAAATAATAGGTTACCAAAATGGCCGATCCTGACGATTTGTCTGCGGCTTATATACAGTATTAGGCGTTTTTTAGCTGATTTGGGGACAAAATTTGGGATGCGGCTTATCTACGAATGCGGCTTATATTCAAACGATGACGGTATTCATTATTGATTGACAGTTTGGTAAATTCTGTTTCTTTTTACATAGGAAAAATATCTTTATACAAACTTTCTTATTTAATCGTGATGATCTATAAATAAGTAAGTGGTGGACTTTGTGTTTTCTAATTAATAATAAAACAATGTCCCCCTAACAAACACCCTTAAAGTAGTGTTTGCAAAATTCAATATCCTTGTAAGTTCTTATGTAGAATATATTTGGCATTGTAGAAGACAAAACAAAAGCATGTTTTATTTAACACAGACAAATTTCAAATAAACATACCCTCAACAGCCATGTATGTATTGCTCACTTCTGCCTATAGTTTTCATATTTTTTTGACCCATTACCCCACCCACTCATTGCCAATGTCGTCATGCAGTGTTTGTGATAATAATTCTCCTATATACACTTGTATGACGATGTATGACATTTGTTTATTATTTCAGTTGTATAAATGGAAATAGATGCTTACGAAAATACAATGTTCAATCAGTGTCCCCAAACAGTTTCACGTTACGATTGAATTGGAAGTTGAAATAAAGAATAAACTGTAAATAATAACGCATTTGCATACAACCTAAAGCAGCATTTACATCGTCATTACTGTGATCTACTCAAAGAATATCATTTTACTGTTGTAATTGCAGTAGGTCAGTGGTTCTACCCGGGTACCTCTGTACTCTGGGTCTTCCTCCAACTAGAATAAGCTGGACGTTGCTATATGATTGAAATACTATTGCAGCGACGGTAAACCCCAATACAACAACAACAACTATTGTAAATTGATTACCTCAATGCCATATCTTCTTTTCAATGTTTACGATTTTGATTTTGGACTGCTCTGTTTGTTTAACAATAGGTGCATACTTCTGGTGATTCGTGACAGTTTAAACTACAAGTCATGTAAAAATGATGTCGAAACGTGAAAACTTTACAAAACTATCTTTTGTTCTCAATTATGAGCTAATTGTTTAAGCATATTTTGAACAGAAGAGATGTGAACGATAATAAATGCCAAACAATCGACAAGGCAGAGATGCACAATTAAACATTTAATATACTCTTTTCCCTCGGAAATATTGAACCTCAAACTTGTGGTGCCCACTAAATATGGAGGTTTACAGAATTTGTAAGTGAAATATTTCTTTCTTCAAAAAGTAACACAAAATGTCGGCGGACAAAATAAAAATATAAACACGAATTTGAATTTTATTTTTATTTGGGTTTTGCAATATTTTGGTATGGTGCTCCCGTAAAACAAGAAAATAAAAAACTCTGGCACTGGCATTTTGATAAAGCACTCAAATCTGTATTTCCTAATAATGAGGTCATTAACCCTTTCCCTCATAGAGGACACCATGAAAAGACCTATGCGAACAGCATAAAACCAGATCAGCCTGCGAGTAACTCGCAGGCTGATCAGGTTTTATGCTGTTCGCTGCTCCTCAGTGGTCTGGAAATGAGGGTTTTGTAATTAAATTTGGTAAGGTTTAACTGTGGTTTTCTGCAGATCAGGCTTTATGTGGTACCTATTGAGGGCGTCAAAATGAGTATATATGAGGGAAAGGGTTAAGGCAAATGAACACAAGCCTGATGCATAGCAGGATACTCACACATACATTAAGACAAGCAACTAATCAAGCTAACCTGTAATGGTCAAATTCCAACATCTGGTAATTTCTAATTTATCTATACCGAGCAGCAGTGCCACCAGCATGAGGTATCAAATTACTGCTGAAGTTATTGAAGCAATCTGTATATAGGCATATCTAGGCAATAAAGCCAATTCACTCCTCTAACAAACACTATATAATCTTGTTAAATGACTGCCTGTGGTCAATATGATCACAAAAAAAAATAAAATTGATCAATATTTAACAAGTTTTCCAAACAGTTTCAAAATCAGTACAAAAACTGAACCTAAAATCCAATCAATAAGTCTGCTATGAAGTATTTTGGGAAAGAAAATTACCGGTCTCCATACTATATTTATATCTTGATATTAATGGAGGCTTTCTGGTTCCCAGTATTGTGACTGCACTGGTGATCATGGGCAGGGATACAGGTTAATTTGTATGCTGCCAATCATAGTATCAGAAGGAGCAAGGAAAATCTGAATAAAAAATGATAATAATACCCTCATAGGGTTTTCTTTTCTTATTTTTAAAGTGATCAAAGCAACACTTCAATCTTTTATTAAATCAGTTTTCCTCTCTGATTTGTCTTTTGAACATTAGCATTCTTCATAAATCAGATTGTGCTCAAGACTAGGATGAATCCTAAGTGTTTTAATTATATTAGCATATTGTGAACATGTCTAATTATTCAAGTTCCTACATCTGGAACAAAACTCTCAGGAATGACTAACTACTGCCACAATTGTTGTGAAGTCACACACAACAATACCTTCGACGTTTTATTTCCGGGCGCCCTCTCCCCACATTCCAAGTATCCATTGTTATCCATACTCCCTTAGGTGGATGCAATGTCGACAATGCATACGCTTCTATCATACACAAGTGACCATTTAAACACGGTTGCGTTTTTAAGCTTTTGTGTTTTTTTCTGTTCATTTTCAGCTGACAATGCAGTATGCAAATGTGACTCGTCTATGAAGCATGTGCTAAAAACTCTTCAAAATTGGAGGAACAATGCATACTTGAAATGGAAATAATTCACAGCTGTATGTAAGAGAAAAACTGATTTTTCTAATTTCTATTTCTGAATAATCACGTTGTCTGTAAGGATTTCGTAGCCTAATCTTGGTAATTTGATGTCGCTAATTTTAATCCAATAGACTGCAAGTGTTGATGCTTTCCAATTGGTTTGTCAAGCCAGATTTATTCGTGAAGAGCTGCTGTTGACAAAATGGGATTAACCAGATGTTTTACAATGGAAACCAATCCGTTACAAGGCAAAGAATTATCCAGCTGATTTTCAAAGATCGGGTTGATTGTTTTTTAACAAAACACTGCAATCTTATTCACAGTTAAAGATCCAGCAGCAACTGCTAGCTACAAATTTGAGCTTCATGACCTTTTAAAGCTTTACAAGCTATGCGAGCTTTATGGCAATTTAAAGATTTAAAAACTTTTCAAGATCAATTATTTTTGAAAGCCATACAAAGTATCAGAGCTTAACGCCATTTAAAAGAGCTTGAAGAATTATAACTATAAGAGCTTGCATGATGAGGGTTAAAAGCTTTAGAAACTAGTAAAGATAAAGAACCTTGAAAGTATCAGAGCTTTACTTGGTATATATGACAAGTACTAACTGCTACATATTCTGAACAGTGAGGGACAGGCTGGCCACTACAGGTTCCCACTGGTCATATCTGACACTTGCTGCATATTTCTCATGTGGTACAGGGTTAAAGGTCAAATTCAATTTGCTCATCCATGCCAGTTCCATTATGAAAATTAATAAGTTTGATTATAAAATCCTCTAGAATGCTTTGTTTCCTGATGAGAAAATGAAATGAAATTGAAAAGGAACACACTTATTAACTTTTCTGTAATTTGCCAGCATTATTTATGAAAGTTGCAGTTATTTTGATAATTTGCTGATGCATTGTTTTCATTGTAGAGATAAATGAAAATTGAATAACTCAATAACATTTAAACCCTTTCCCTCATATAGACTCATTTTGACGCACTCAATAAGTACCACATAAAGCCTGATCTGCAGAAAACCACAGTTAAACCTTACCAAATTTAATTACAAAGTCCTCATTTCCAGACCACTGAGGAGCAGCGAACAGCATAAAACCTGATCAGCCTGCGAGTTACTCGCAGGCTGATCTGGTTTTATGCTGTTCGCATAGGTCTTTTCATGGTGTCCTCTATGATGGAAAGGGTTAATATAGGATAAAATTGTTTGTACAAGGATGACAGTCAAATTAATGTAAATTATAAAATGCCTGTAATCATGGGAATAAAGGATATGGGATTGTACAAACATAAATATGGAATTTCAAATGTTAAGTATTGTAATTCTGAACAGAAAGCAAAGATTAGTGTAAGAATGATACACAAATTACAAAGCAGTAAAATAGATTTAGTAGATATGTCATGTGTAACAGAAGGTAAACATTCATAATGTATATAGTATACTTTTAAGGGCCACAACAGATGCTGTCATGGATATAGTGCATCACGATGACTGTGCAGTAAAACACTTTTATAGATTATCAGGGACTACTAGTTGAGTGCATGTCGACAAAATAATTGAATTTGAACATTCTCTGGGTCATATATCATCCATATAGAACTATACAAAAGACATCCCAAATGACTGCAAAATAATAGGAACATTTTCAAAGAATTCCCAAATGCTGAGAAAAGAATATTACATTTAAACTAATCTCACTTCAAGAGACCAGTTTTTCAACCATAAAGAGATTTTCTTGCCATTTTTTTACAGTGGGATACAAAGCCAAGACTTATGTCCTATCAGTTGAAATAATTTTTCCCTCTTTTCTTTTTTCAAAACAAGCTATTTTTAAATGATATGTATTGATTTTTATGTCTGTCTGACTTTTAAAGTCAAATACATCCTATGTTGAGTATGCAATGTTTGCTCTTATAAGCCCAAACATTTCAAAATTTATTAGAGTTAATAAGCCAAAGGAAAGATGAAGAATCCAGGTGGAAGTTCAAAATCAAGGCTGTGATGAAAATCAGGAGGTAGGAAAAAAATGTATTGCTAATTAACACTTTTCTCAATATGTCACTTCCATCTATACCAGCTATGAGATACTAGAACTCCACGAGTCGGATGTGTCGCCTGACGATGACTAATCTGTTGACAATAGTAAAGATCCCAGTTTGTCACTTTCTTTTAAGGTCTGGGGTTTTAATGCGCAATGAAGTTGCCATCAAACAGAAAAAGGCTTATAAAGATCAAATAAAAGATGTAAGGACTATTATAACTTAAACATACTAACAAGTATAATGAAATATGATTACTTTTTTGTTGTTTAACCCTTTTAACATACATATCAAGTCTCAAGTCATTCAAACTTATGGTGAAAAAGTTATGCTCCAGACAAGAAATGTGCAAAGAAAATCTATAAAAGGGGTATTACTCAATAAGTGCACAAGGTAGCGTTATGGTTCTTGTGCACTGCACTACAATTGCAAGAAACATACATATCAAGTCTAAAGTCATTCAAAATTATGGTGACAAAGTTATGCTCCGGATAAGAAATGCTCTAGGAAAATCTATCAAAGGGAAATAACTCAAAAAGCGCACATGGTAGAGTTATGGTTCTTGTGCACTGCACAACAGGTTATTGCAAGAAACACACATACCAAGTCTCAAGTCATTCAAACTTATGGTGACAAAGTTATGTTCCCGACAAGAAATGCTCTTAGAAAATCTATCAAAGGGGAATAACTCAAAAAGCGCACAGAGTAGAGTTATGGTTCTTATGCACTGCACTCTGGGTTATTGCAAGAAACATACATATCAAGTCTCAAGTCATTCAAAATTATGGTGACAAAGTTATGCTCCGGACAAGCAGATGGGGACGCCGCAGCCGCCGACAAAAGTAACTCCTATAATATTATGTTGTCTGACTCAGGTCAGGCGACACAAAAAGTCAGCTCCTTCAATGAAATGAGATACTTCCCTTATTATGAGATACAGCCCTAATTATGAAGAATGAGACACTTCCTTCATATGAGAAACTTCATTCCATATGAACGGGCTCAGTGCAAAATGGCCTCAACTTGTTCTTTAATACATATAAGTTACAACCCTAATGCATTGAGCCCATGCTTAGCTCTCTTTAATGGGTGTGACACTTCTCTCCATATGAGACATGAGACATTTCCTCCATATAAGATGAGGGTAAGCCTGTCCCTCTATCATAAGCCACTGGGTACTTCATCAAGTTGACATTAATTTAAAAATGATAAATGGTAAATTTTTTTATTTCTCCAGAGTTAAATGCACTAGCTCTTAGGATGGGAATATCAAGTCAAATATCAAGTCATTCTCTGTCCTACCAAGGGAGTTTGAAGCAAGAACTGAAAAAATAGTCTTAAATCAGAATTTGTCATAGAAAAGAAATACTGATTCTGAGATAAATCAAACAGTAAATGCATTTCTCCCACTCCTAGGTATAAAGCATTGATGTTAGAACAATCCTTATTCTAGACTCCAGGGAATGTTGCCCTAACAAATACAATACTAATTTCATTATACTGGATAAATGATATAATACTGCAGGCAAGCAGTCTAAGAAACCGACTATTTTGGTCTTACATTTCCTCCATTCTAACATGCTGAAAATATTCAAATTTATAGTACAATATTCATTTAAGAATAATTTCAAGAAAACTGAAATGACACCCCCAATACTGAGAAGGTTACAATAAATCTCCATGTAGGTACGAAAGTCAGAGCTTTGTATCACCATGCAATATCACATATATATTTATTAGACAGGTCAATGGGAGTCCAAGGGTCAGGCTTGTGAAGGATCTCAGTATCCGGGTTCATTTCATGAAACAGATATTATACTTCAATTTTATTTGGCAATCATTCTGTTTCTGCTCATAAAACTTAACCAAAGTTACAGCTAAACAGTTCATTAAACCCACAATTTCTTAAAACAAGAGGGCCATAGAGGCCTCTTAATCACTAACTTTAGTACAGGGTTACCCAAGGAACATCTGTACCAACTGGCCAGTAGTTTTGAAGGGATGATTTTTAAAGTTTCCTTATTTTTCTTTCCATTGCCATGGCAACCAGAGTTCTAAATGGATCAAGTTTATTTTAGCAACTTTTGTGAAGGTTTACCCAAGGATCATCCCTGCCAAATTCTGTCCAGCAGTTTCAGAGAAGATGTTGTTAAAAGCAAACTGTTGAAGACGACGGACGCTCGTTGTGCTCAGGTGAGCTAAAAAAAAATTTTTAAGAAATAGAAAAAAATCGGAAACTTTTATATTAGAACTTAAATAGAAATCAGTTAATCCCAAATAGAAAATTGTTCTTAAGCAGTATTTTTTTTTCTCACCACCACATTTTTGTTTTTAATTGTATTTAAGTGACATCCTATGAGACCTTGTATGCCCAACTATATTTTGTCAGCATTTTACAGGTTGATCTGGTTTACACTGGTCACTATGGTAATTTCTAAAGTAGTTCAACATATAGGCTGCATGAAAAAAGGATTACAAGGAACAAAGCACCATTCATCCACTGCTCATGGAGCAAGTTTCTCTGGAAACTTCAGATGTAGATAAAGTTGTTTGTTTGGATTGGCCGAGTTGAAGTGGAGGTTCCGAGATTTGTTATGACTGTTCTAATGGTGTGTTCCCAGAAAAATGTGTATAATGTTTCCAAATATCCACAAACTAACACACAGGCATGGGAATTTTAGGAAACTTCTCGCTCATTTGTTTGAAGTCGTAAACACGATATTCAGATGTATACGATTTTCGACGAGAAAGAGAGCGTTCACTACGGAATGTAATTTAGATTTAGAAAATACCAAGAATGCAGAATAATGCAAAATGCCCTTTATCCTTCCCATAACTTACACATTAATATGCATTATGCTTTTTGCATTTAAGATAAATAAACATCAAGTTCAAATACATTAACCAAGAAATATCCGAGCTGGAGTTTGAAATAAAACTTTTCAACAGACATTTTGCAGCAAATCAATACCTCCAAAATTGCATTCCTGGAAAAATCCATTACTTTCAAATGCAAAGAATAACATCATTAAATGAAAATACATTATTTTTTTGTAAGAGAACAGACTTGCGGGTAATTCAGTGCATTTATCCCAATTATATCTCTATACTACAGTGCTGAATCTGCTGTTTTCTAAATTTCCCTGAATAAGGTACATGTTTCAGACGGTGGAAAATATGAGATATTTGTCCTTTCTATGTTTACAGCGGTTTTACATCACAGGAATAATAAAGAGTTCTTTAGAGACTGTATATTTGAGGCAGACTAAAACTGTTGAATAACATACCTAATTGCCATACATTTTTGTGATGTATCTCAGTTATACAGCTCCCATAACATAAGCCTTCATTACTCCAATATACCCCTATGGTGGCATAAAAAGGACATGTAAGATTTATTTCTCTGTCATGTGCGCACGAGATAACTATTGCATGCAAAACACCATAGCTACTACATGTGAACGGGATAACCACTGTGCACACAATATAAAAATATCTTCCATGCCCCCTTTATGCCACCATATACCTCCTATCTCAATACATCACTGGAAATTCCTCCCCTGTATTGATGCTTATCTCACTGATACTAGATCTCTTCATAATACCACATTCTATATATAGACAAAGCAATCTCAGGCTCACATTTGAGTATCATTCTGATCTGCCAACTGAGACATATAGTTTGAGTCTGAGCATAAGTTCCATTTTTATTTTCAGGGACACGGGGCCATGTCATGATACCACCTCAGAAATCTGAAACCAAACTCTGTCTTTATCATACCGTATTTTATCTCAGTGTGCATTATATCACCGTTTAATATCTCAATGTTTAACATACCACTTTTTACCTCAATACATATTATACCACCTTTTATCTCAATATATATCATACCACCTTTTATCTCAATATGTATCATACCAGCTTTTGGTAGCTCAATATATATCATACCACCTTTTATCTCAATACAGTCGACATTGTATTAAGAGACCGCTCAAGGGACTGCCAAAAAGTGGTTGCTTAATGAAATGGTCTCTTAATAGATTTTGTTTGGAAATCCAGGCAAACAAGTCAGATATATACAAACTGTAAGCTAAATTGTATCATAACGTTAGATTATATTACAACATAAATACGATGTAAACTACACAATGTTTTGTTATTTTATACCAATAAACATCATCATGTTTATTTTTGTCATATCTTACGATTTTTTAGCTGTTATGTTGGAACAATACCTTGGATCATTGGCTGAGGTTTGCATTTGGTATTCAGTGGAAAAACACAACATTTGACATCGAATTCATGTATTGATTCGGATAATTTCAAGAAAAATATTATTTAGCAATGAGCTTTCTTTATGTCTCTGTCTAACATAAATCCAGAAACCCCCGATAAATTTATTTCAACCGTGCGCCCTCGTCGAGTATCATAAAACGCAAAGTATATACTTATAGTTACGAATTATTGATGGTACGCATTGCATCCGGAAGTATTAATTTACCTTATCCCAAATTTTCTTTTACCAAAATCCGAAGCATTCGGCATTTGGAGGGATGGTTTCACCTATGTTATGCATAGTAACTTTTGAAACGGGAACCAGGAACTATATTTAGAATTTAGTTGCACATGGTGCAGTCATGCGTGGTCAATACAGATTGGTTTCAGGTGAGCACTTATGATCGGGATAATTGTTTGTTTGTTCGGATGTGTTAAAGATGAATATGTACACATGCTCCAGCGTACACGATAATTAGCAACGGAATCAAACACGGTCGCTCAATAAAGTTGATTTTGTGCATAATCTTACGTGCTGGGACTTGGTTTATGTGGTCGCTGGTCGCATAATAAAAAAGTTGCTTAATGGGATAAATTGATATAGTAAAAACGTTCGGGTGGGATTTATAACGGTCGTTTAATAAAAAAGTCGTTTAATACAGGTGGTCGCATGTACGATGTTGACTGTATGTATCATACCAGCTTTTGGTATCTCAATATATATCATACCACCTTTTATCTCAATATGTATCATACCACCTTTTGGTATCTCAATATATATCATACCACCTTTTGGTATCTCAATATAAACTCAACAACTTTTTTAATTGGTCACCCTTTGATTTTGATATTTTTCAATACTGGTGAATATATTGATGGTAAACCATCACAATTGAGTTACCATGAACATAACCTTGAGGTATACATGGATTTTGCCAACAAAAACATCGTGAATTAAACCTATGATTTCTATTTTGTAATAAACAGTTCTTTAATTTAAATACATTCGATTTTCATACACTTATTTTCCTTGTTAGAAAAGTTGTTGAGTATATATCATACCACCTTTTATTACAATATATATCATACCACCTCCTACCTTGATGTCTCCCTCTTTCAAACCATATCATATCTCAATATAAAACATTCCCTACCTTCATATATATTCTTCTTTCTTAGTATTACCATATCCTAGCTCAATATTTATTGTACCACCAATCATACCATATTATATCTCGATGTTGGTTTTTGATCCATGCTTCTACTGCAAATTTTTTTTTATCACACACACAAACACACAATCAGACAAACACATAAAATATTGCACTCCAAATGAACAATTACCTACCATAATCACATGGTCACCATCTTCATCCATTAACAATTAAACAGTCTACGCGTTCAGCATATTCTCCTGAAATGATATTTATCATTCAATAACAAATTCAATCACAAGGTCTGGACAGTACAAAACCGCCATCCATCATGGCATGCAAACATATCTCAGATATTATGACAATAAAAGAACGACCAAAATACAAGAAATATCTTTACAACTGATAATGAGACAATTTTCAGTACAATTATCAGGCCTTTTGGAAGTTAAAGGTCTCCTGGATACAATGCAGTGGGACAAGTTTGAGATGACTATCAGTGTAAACATGGCACCACAGTCGAGAATAAAGCATCCTGAGTGACAGAGCGGGAGCGCTTGTATCTTTCCCAGACTGTTTTCCATTCGATGCCTAGTTTTAATAATGCTTCAATTACGTCTCCATTCTTAGAGAGCTTCAGCTTAAAATTCATATTGTTCTTCAGGGCTGTCTAGCAAAAAATTGGATTTAAGACCCGGTTCGTTACATTCACCTGACAAGTGAAAAGAGTGATAGTCATACAAAAAAACTCATACCAGTATGCACCATCTTTTTTCTGTCGCACACCGGCTGGAAGTACTGAATATACAGACACCTTTCTACAGAGTTAGGTAGTAATTGTTGCCTAACTGTAATTTCCTATGCAAATGAACCCAATTTGCATATCATGATATTGGTAATTGACCTTGGGCCTGTCTCTGATTGAAGAAAGGATGTATTAACCCTGTCCCTTCTACAGAAGTGTTTTGATGCCTTCCAGGAACTGTCTGATCTGGGTCTCATCTCTTTACTCATATAATACTGCGCACAGTCTATATGACAAAGAAAAATCCACAGTTTCATATACCATTCAAAGTTCAGTAAAACAAAAATGACCACGGTATCTATCCATGTTAAAGCCCCAGTGCGTTTAAGCTGGGAAAAATATGTTTTTCAAAATTTCTAATTAGCAAAGCCTCAAATGATGTTTGATTAACCTCTTAATGTTTAATTAAGCCCACATAATGAAATATTCGGCCGGAAGTCTTAGTTGTTCAGACAGGGCAAAATAGTGAGAAAGATGGGCGGAGCTTGTTCTGAAATACTCTGTTCAGTAAAATCACAGATGTCTCGGTGTCCATGGGGTGTTTCTGAAGTTCATGGACTTTTACTATAGACTGAATAAATATTGATACACGGTAATAGAGGAGAAAGGAAAGAAAATCCATGAACTTCTGAAAAATCCCATGTATGTTAATTTTATGCTGTCATTGTTCAGAACTAAATATAGAACGAGACAGCCATAATTTGCATTTTTTTCTTATAGAATTTTTCTTGTAAATTAGGCATTTCTCGAGGTCTTTCAGTGATGAAATCAAAACTGAATTACATATGTTGAAAGTGCATTTGGATTTAGGTCTAACATCTATAAGATACTGGGACTTTAATCCAACAACCTGCTTCCAAAACATGTGTTACAGAAAATAAACCAGTCCACGACTGGGGACTGTACATGTATGCGCTTTCCATTTTGTATTTTCGAAAGTCATTTATTTTGGTAAGCATCATCTGGCTGCCACTTTTTGTTTCATTAAATAATACTGTAAAATCTCAATGGGACTGAATAAAATATTTACTATACCCATTATTTGCTGTATGGTTGGAGCGATCTGAGTAACTCCTATTCAGTTAACCCTTTCCCTCATATAGACTCATTTTGACGCACTCAATAGGTACCACATAAAGCCTGATCTGCAGAAAACCACAGTTAAATCTTACCAAATTTAATTATAAAGTCCTCATTGCCAGACCACTGAGGAGCAGCGAACAGCATAAAACCTGATCAGCCTGCGAGTTACTCGCAGGCTGATCTGGTTTTATGCTGTCCGCATAGGTCTTTTCATGGTTTCCTCTATGAGGGAAAGGGTTAAACACTAGGATTATTTGGAATCAATTTTTTGGTTATATACCAAAATTCATTACAACCAAGTATTTCTGATGTAAGATGCATTTTAACAAAACTGTTACATTTTACCTCCTAAATATGGCTATAAAAACTTGCAGTATGGTAAATACAACTGCTTACTCAGATTCTAAGTTTGACAGCAAACAATGTATCTGGTAGACTCAAACCTGTGAACAAAGGTTGGGCAGGGGGAAATGGAAAAGTGGCCGTTGTTCACAGGTGACCTTTGTTTGGCGGGTCAGTTAAGATTTGAAGTTTTATATACTGTACATTCAGGTCATGTACATGTAGATAGATAGAAAAAAAAAACAACAACAAGAGGACCATGATAGCCCTGAATTGCTCACCTAAGAAACATTGCCCTCAATGCCAATTATTGTATTACGAGTCATAGTGAATACATAATCTATGCAGAAGTACAGCAAGATCATCTAAATTCAACACAAAAACTGTACCTGCCATCAAAACTTTGAAAGTCATAGCTCTAATAAGTCTATATAAAATCAAGTGACCCCTAAGACAGGGGCCTTTTTTGACCCCAGGGCCATGACTTGATCAATATTGGTAGATGTTCACTAGGCCATGTTACTCACCAAATATCTAAACTCTAGGCCTTGTGGTTTCTGATAAGAAGATTTTTCTAGTTTTTTTCCTAAATAAGTCTATGTAAAATCAAGTGACCCTGGGGCAGGGCCAATTTTGACCCCAGGGCCATGGTTTGAACAAACTTGATTGAGGTCTACTAGGCCATGTTATAAACCAAATATCTAAACTCCAGGCCTTGTGGTTTCTGACAAGAAGATTTTTTTTTTATTTTTTTTTTTATAAGTCTATGTAAAATCCAGAGACCCCTGGGGTGGGGCCAATTTTGACCCAGGGTCATGATTTGAACAAACTTGGTAATGGTCCATAAGACAATGCCCCTCACCAAATATCTAAGCTCTAGGCCTTGCAGTTTCGAAGAAGATTTTTAAAGATTTCACTTTTTAAAAATCTATTTTTAGCTCCTGTGACCCAGATATGCAACGGACCGGAACCAATTTTGAACAACTTTGGTAGAGCTTCATGCAAGGAACATCCCAGGCAATTTTCATCAAATTTGGCCGAGTGTTTTAGGAGGAGATGTTGTTAAAAGAAAATTGTTGACGCCAGATGCACGGACGCCGGACAAAAGCTCACCATGAGCACGTTGTGCTCAGGTGAGCAAAACATTATAAACTTTCACTCACGAAGATTGTTATTTGTACAAAGTTTATAATGTGCACAAGCAACGTAATCATTTTTTTTTTTTTTAATTTTATGAAAGACTTTTAGTGAAATTTACCTTCGCATTTTATGTGTTAATAATTATCCATTTATAAATATAAATCTTTTATGTTGCAGATCATTGAGAATCTGCGGATATTTGTATTGTGATAATAATAGAGTGATTTCTCCTTATTCATGTTTGTTTCGCCATTAAATCATATTCTGATAATTCTCTCTCTCTTTTCTCTCTCTCTCAACAAAAAAAAACAAACAAAAACAATTTACCTAATAGATTGCTTTGCTTATTTAAACTATCACGCATGTTTAATTTTTCTAATTGGGTGACAAACTAATGAATGCTCATCCATCGATAATACATGGGGGATAATTGTCGTCATTGTAAGAGGTGTTAAAACAACAATTAATCAAAAAGGCCTATTTCGGCTGATGTTCAAGAAATTAACAATTTTGCTAAAATCTCAGGACCATGATCCCGAAGTTGCTGGGCATCTCGTAAAGTTAACCAATAAGAATTCACCCCTCAGAATATTATCCCACTCCCACCCCTCTGCTGGCACGTTTCTATCCCAAGGTGTTTCTGGAAGCAAGTGACACATGCCCGACCAGTGAGGCAGTCAGGTTGCCTTGTGACTGTTGTTCGAAGGGCTATAAAGCACAGCGGGTATTACTGACCGTTAACCGCTATAGGCAGGTGACCGTTGTTTACAGTAAATTTTAAGAACAAAAATGCAAAATGCATGGGGGGGGGGGGAATCTGATGTGACCGTTGTAAGAGACTTTTGTTCCATGGTGACTGTTTGTACAGGTTTTACTGTACTTTTAAGTGTTGCTATTTTATACCTAGCCAATAGATTTTTGATATTTATCCATCCACTGGGCTGATCACAAATTATGTGTATTTTTACAGCTATAGAGCATGTTTGCTGCCAGTATATGCAAACATTTGAGTTTGTAAATTAAATTTGGTTTACACTGTTTAATCTTGGAGCTTCCCTTCTTTTAAAGTCCCTAATATCTGATTACTACCTTAGAGGGTCTGGTTACTCATTATGCATTATGTAATGTTATCAAATCATTTCAACGGCTGTATATAATTATACTAATGCCTCTCAGTAAAACATCAAACACATGCATTAAAAATAATTGGAAAGATAAATATCTTTAATACAAGTTGTGTTTAAAAAACATTAATAAAGTTTCTTTTTATGTTGAAACTTAAAGTGGAATTAAAAGTTAAGGTATAATTGCATACCTGATAATTTTGTGTGATATGATTATAAAACTGCTGTAAAATTGCTCCAATTTGACTAACTGCTTTAAACTATTATTAAAAATGTTTTATAGCACTGGTTTGAAATTGAAGAAATGAAAAACATTTATTACAGGGATAGACAGAAGAAAATTCCTTGACTGGACGTTCTGTATTGGGACTAGAAAATCTAGGATTTACTGCTGGAGTATCTTTAACCCTTTACCTCATGAATATTCATATATAAAGAAATGACCTTTAAATGGCATATGAAACTGTAGATTTTTCTTATACCGTGCAGACTGTATAGAATCTGAGCTACAATTTGGTTTGAGCAAACAGAGTAAACCCTGATCAGACAGCATCTATAGGAGCTGTCTTCTTTGGGTTTGCTTGGTTTGCCAATGCGTCAAACTGTGTCTATATGACTATAAGGGTGAAGCACATTTCAAGAACACAGGCCAAATTCAACCCTTGTAAAAGCATACAATGGTGAATAGCTTGAGAGGGGGGATCATCCAAATGTTATACAGGTGATAACCACTGTACATGCTGGTGTTGAGCCCTTCAACATGCCTTATCTAGTCTCTGATGTTTCATCTATATTGGTTAAAATTATATACACTGTTATCCATATCAACCCTGGAGTACTGAATCACACTATCCTTAACAATAGAAAATAATCTTAAAAGACACAACACCCAACTCAGTGTATCCCTACTTCCAAAATATTAAACGTAGTTGAAGATTATTGAACAAAATAAACTACTGAAAGCAAGATTTTCATTGGTTGAACTGTTATGAATATTCATAATGAGGTGGTGTTCCCATGCACAGGTAAATCTGATGGAACAGTTTCAAATACATTTAATATATTTATCCCCAATCATTGTAAAAAAATAAGTTTAAACAATTCCCATAATAGAATTTCAAAGAAGTAGCCATGTTCACTTATGAACTAGTCACTGGTCATTAAATCATTTTAATTAATTTTGAATTAGTATTATTGTAATAATGCCAGCATTGGATAGTCTAATTTGCTCTCAGATCTGGAAGACATTTTGCCTGTTGACTCTCTTAACCCTTTCCCTCATAGAGGAAACCATGAAAACAACATAAAACCAGATCAGCCTGTGAGTAATTCGCAGGCTGATCAGGTTTTATGCTGTTCGCTGCTCCTCAGTGGTCTGGAAATGAGGATTTTATAATTAAATTTGGTAAGGTTTAACTGTGGTTTTCTGCAGATCAGGCTTTATGTGGTACCTATTGAGTGCGTCAAAATGAGTCTATATGAGGGAAAGGGTTAATACAGTTTACAAATATTTCGATTCTAACCCACGAGGCTGACTCACTTGCCTTCAATTGTTATCAGAATAAAAGTAACCTCTGCTTAGTGACCAACAGTCTATAATGGCCAGTCATTATTCCAAATCAGCTTCCTATTTTACCCTAGGGCAATGGTCAGAACCCAAAACCTTTTGAATTAGACACACATGTGCAGCAACATTTCAGCAGCATCCCACATCCCTGGGTTGCTCTGTGTGTTTAACCTAATTTAACAAGCCCTGGTGGCACCAGTTTCTGGCATGATGGCCGTGACAAGTGAAGGGAACTTCAAACCTCTGCTGCTCCTATTCTAGTCAGTGCAAGAAGTCACGTGACCATGAACACCAGCTGATCAAATACAACTGTATTGTAATGCAACAAGGTTCTGCCATTAGATATTCGGAAAATCTTAAGAACTGTCAAAACCAACCATGACATTAATGTCTTTTAATCCATTATAATATTTAATATTTTTCCAATGTACAGGACAAAACAGCCAGCAAAACAAAATTAATGAAATAAATGTAATCCAAGAGCCATGAGCCTCAGAATTAATAGTTTTACCAAATTTGTAATCTCAGCAGACTCCTAAACAACCCAAAATAAACAATATTCAACAAATAATCCAGATTATTAATCCTATCTTGTCACGATGCATGACTCCTAATTTTCCTACTGGTAACCAAATCTTCTGGAAAGCGCGCCCAAATGGCCCCCAACCGTGGAAAATGTAACGTCAGACTGACCTCATTCAGTTTGTCAAAATAAAATATAGAATCACCTTATCTGTTGAAAATATTTCAAATAATAAGCCTCTGCCAGCTTTTATGAATAGTAATTTCATAATGGAATCTAAGAAAAAAATTGCAAGTTATTGTGTGTTCAGTATACTGTATGTCCCCCTGTAGGTCCTTCTTGAAAATGTAGGTGGATAAGTGTGGTCAATTTCAAAGTTATTACAACAAAAATAGACAAGAAAGCCAAGACATAGCCAGAGGGCCCTATTGTTTTCTTGATATGTTTTTGATAATTCAAGAACCATAACTCTGGACCTAACAGTGGGGTTTCAGTCAGCAGCAAACTTGACCAGAAGATTTAAGCCATTAACAATGTCTCAAAGTATGGTCAAGATATTGTTAAGCTTAAGAGTGCATGTTAAATATAGGCAACAGACAGACTTACCCAGACCACTTTGTACTTAAAACTGGGACTGACAGCCATGTGAGTGTGTTAACCCTTTCCCTCATATAGACTCATTTTGACGCCCTCAATAGGTATCACATAAAGCCTGATCTGCAGAAAACCACAGTTAAACCTTACCTAATTTAATTACAAAATCCTCATTTCCAGATCACTGAGGAGCAGCGAACAGCATAAACCCTGATCAGCCTGTGAGTTACTCGCAGGCTGATCTGGTTTTATGCTGTTCGCATAGGTCTTTTCATGGTTTCCTCTATGAGGGAAAGGGTTATGGGGGAATAAATCACCCTCAGTGATAGCTCTAGTTTAAAGCCTTCAGTTACTGAGAAAAATATACACAGTAAAAAACATCAGTAAAAAAGAAGATAAAACAAAGAACAAGCTAAAACTGACAGAGGAAGAAACCTGTTGAGACCTAGGCCTGTATTTATGTTAACATTTTTGTGTACACCGATGCAGATATATATATAACAGAGCTACAGATGCTGGCATCCCAGAATGACATTTTGACTAATTGAGCAAAACATGGCACCTTGTGGCAGTGATCATGACATGTTTTGATGTCAGGTGTGAAACAGCGAAACAAACATACACAGCCTGCTAACAACTCACCTGAGCCTAAACGAGTTTGTCAGGGTGTCAAACTGAACATACTTATTCAACAGATCAACGTTCTAACTCTGTCATTGAAAAATCTGCAGTAAAATACTGGCTCCAGCATTTTCCATATTTTACAGCTAATGTCTCGAAAGAGCTGAAAATAAACTGGTGCCAATCTCCAATGACTATGTACTCTAAAAGGCTGAGGGTTTGAACCCAAACTGAGGAAATATTTTACCTGATTATCCAGGGGTAAAAAAATGGTCAATTTCTAACCAGAACTACAGACAGATATAAATTTGCAAACTGACCAGAATATGTTTAAACTAAAAGTCCAACAGTATTGACAAAACTAATAATTTGACAATTAATTGTATAATATAAGTGGATATCATCATTATGCTACTGATTTCTTTCTCCTTTTCAGAAGTAGGTACTTGCTTTGATGTGCATGCTGATCTTGGTCTGTGTAGGTTGCAATATAAAGGCAGCCACAAATGCCCACAGCATAATAAGAGTTAAAGGAATTGTGGTTCAATGGTAGCAATTAAGTGACTGCAGATCCAAAGGATAGCAGTTTGAACCATGTTAGGGCCTTCCTATATGGAAAGTACTCAGGTACAACAAAGGATATATCAAAAAGTATTTGCATATCTTGCAATAATGCATTTCAGAACTGATATAAAAAAAAATAAATAAATATTTTCTTTGACTTGACAATTACCCAGGCTACCCTGTAAAGACTTGGACCTGGAGTTGTCAGGAAGTTTTACCAGGCACTCTATAGATAAAACTATATTCCCATACTCATTTACAATCAAGAAAACCTGTTTTTTCTAACATCCCACCAAAAGTGTTATAGTCATTTAGGAATATTTGTTTACAGGAGACAGATACACAGAATTGCCTCACTAAAAGACATGTGGCATGATACCACACCCAGCCACTTCTAGACACTGGGCCAGCCAGTCAATGAACTACCTTATGTGCTGAGCACCAAGCACAAGGAAACATACGGAAGTTTATCTGATCAATCTCGTTATCATGTCAACCATATATAAATATATTTATCTGATGCCCACCTTACGGAGCAATGAACGACAATTATGGAGGTTCAGTTGCGACCTGTAACTGCACAGTTTCCGTGATTCAATAAATTGAGTTTAGATTTTGCATAATTCACCATATTTTACTGTCTGGCACGATACTTTACTGTAGACTAGCCCTATCCAATAGTTCTGCTATAAAATGTAGGCTATTTCCTTCACTTAATATTTGAACATACTGAAAACGATCCAGTACCTTGACACTACCTCAAAATGTAGCTTGTTCCATCAAAGGAGCATTCAACCAAGTCTTAACGTGTTATAATATAGAATTATAGCTTTATTCACATCGTGTGAATAAAATCCACATGAAATCCGATATATACTAGATAATTTACATTTTGAATGATTAAGGTAACGCAGTATGACAAAGAGTCATTAACATATAGATGTAAATCATGATTATTAAATGTTAGTTCATTGCAAATTTGATATAAAATGCTGACACTGAAATCACTTGTTACCACAAGTTTAATGTCAGTAGCGCTGGTACATACACTGCAAGAGGTCTTCTAGTTTTAATTATGATTTTACCAGATATCACAATATTATAATCATATGCAAAATACAAGGTCCTGTACTGAGTGTAATAGGTTTTAACTTTTTTTATGTTTATTTTAAGTTTTACTTGCACCTTCCATATCTCTTTCTCTATCTGTGGGCAGGAAAGACAGCTGATCATCCTATCTCTGTCTCAAATAGCCAAAGATAGATACCCCTTATATACAACAGTTAGAAAATCACCCATCCGGTTCTACATTAGGTCTAACCACAAGACCACTGAGGAGCAGCGAACAGCATAAAACCTGATCAGCCTGCGAGTTACTCGCAGGCTGATCTGGTTTTATGTTGTTTGCATAGGTCTTTTCATGGTTTCCTTTACGAGGGAAAGGGTTAAAAAAAATCCAGACTTAATCAAATCTGAAAGTGGAGATTATGATATTCAGTCTGATCATGGTTTGCACTGCTGGAGGAGTTTGTTGGCCTGGGTTAGACATATGATTGTATATCTAGTTCCTTTGGGGACTTGTCTACATGAGTCTGAGTGTTACCTCACTGCAATATCACACTGAATCATCATGTGGCATGATACCACACTCAGTCACATCAATATGGTGGCCAGCAAATACATTTTGTAACTACATAAGAATATATATTCTACAGTTATTATCCATAAAATCTTCAAATCCTTTAAATTATCTACATCATTCATGTATATGTCCATGTTTTCATCAACTGCTTTTCAATTTGAAGTGACCTGCTTTTCAATCTTGAGAGACCTGCTTTTTAAAATCTGTCACTTCTGATCCAATTCATGTGTTGTTTCCAGAGGATTGGTTCCCTGCCCTAGTTCCTCCAGGCACAAAGGGTCCAGAGATAACCAAAAATAATGAAAACAATATCTCAACAAACACAAAAAAGTTTCTTAATACAGGAATACACAAAAATAGAACACTTAATGTTAAAAGTATTGATAGAAAATCTTTTCTGTACCAGTTATTGTCAAAGACGATTATGAAATGGAAGCTGAATTAAAAGCTTGCGTGTAAAAGCAATACAAATCTTAATGAAATACTAAAATAAACATTAAAGGAATTACTCCAAATATATCCTATTGATAGGCTGCAATTTATTTATGAAATTGAAAGCATTTCAAATATAACTAGACATCTTTGATAGGAAAGTATAATAAATATCACAATTATTTAAATTGTTAATTTCTTACTTGAGCAACCTGTTTCCAAGAATCTGTCTTTCTAAGGATTGATTTTAATGGCAAACAATATTGTTCATAAATATGGCACTTTCAAGATAGGCACTTGCAATTAAGATATAAATATAATGGTATAAGTTAATGGAGGGATACATACGGGAATCCAACACTGCTACAAACACCAAGGAAATTAAACGCCAATAACTCATCATCAAAAGATCCTTGGTTTCAGTGCTGCATGTATTTACTTATGGTACAAGATAATTAAGAAATAGAGATTAGTTTCAAAGGAATAATGAAATCAAGCAAACACACAACCGCTGGTAGAACAACAGGAGGGCTACAATATGAAATATGAATTGATATACTTTTAAAATAAAGCTTTCTCTTAACATTTGTTTATTTTTACATCAATTGTAAAGCAAGTTCTCACAACTTACATAAATGGTACTTTCTATGGCATGGATAATGGCATACGGTCATACCTGGGGATGGGAGAAAACTTCATCTATAGTAATGGCTAGCAATCATTTTCTAATTCTTAAGGCCATATTTTAGGATAACCACAGTTGCTGTCCTTCTCACACATGTGACCAAGTATCAAACCTGTGTTTAGAATTGTGCCATCACTACTCTGTCCTGTTAATGAGACTTTCACCTTTACATTTCACTGCATAAATATTATTTCTATACATATATATTCAATTTTATCATTAAATGAAATTCATCATTATAATGAGTATAATCAGTGATATAAATGTCAAGCCTGAGTGAACATACCAATTGTAACTCTGGTAATGCACTGTCATAAGGAATTGCTCATGAAAAGAATGATTTGTGTTGGTGGGATGATTAAAACTAATAAATCCCAGTAGCAGGACTTAATTAATTGTACCATTATCTTCATGTAAATTCCAGTAGCAGGACTTAAGAAATTGTATCATTATCTTTGTGTAAAATCCCAAAAGTAGGACTTAATTTTGTACCATAATCTTCCGTGTAAATCCCAGTAGCAGGACTTAATTAATTGTACCATTATCTTCCTGTAAATCCCAGTAGCAAGACTTAATCAATTGTACCATTATCTTTGTGTAAAATCCCAAAAGTAGGACTTAATTTTGTACCATAATCTTCCGTGTAAATCCCAGTA
The DNA here is from genome assembly GCA_021229015.1 of Solen grandis. Taxonomy (NCBI): domain Eukaryota; kingdom Metazoa; phylum Mollusca; class Bivalvia; order Adapedonta; family Solenidae; genus Solen; species Solen grandis. The sequence goes on from CM037777.1 coordinate 73,259,805, forward strand.
GCAGGACTTAATTAATTGTACCATTATCTTCATGTAAATCCCAGTAGCAGGACTTAATTAATTGTACCATTATCTTCATGTAAATCCCAGTAGCAGGACTTAATTAATTGTACCATTATCTTCATGTAAATCCCAGTAGCAGGACTTAAGAAATTGTATCATTATCTTTGTGTAAAATCCCAATAGCAGGACTTAATTTTGTACCATAATCTTCCGTGTAAATCCAAGTAGCAGGACTCAAATAATTGTACCATTATCTTCGTGTAAAATCCCAGTAGCAGGATTTAATTAATTGTATTATTATCTTCATGCAGAGCTCAACGTTTTTATTTTCAGGTGTTTGTTCAAATTTCAATTCCTTGTGGAAAGAATAAATAGCTGGAACCTCTGATCACAGCTACAAGAGTGTTGTCATGTAATTACCACAAGTAAATGGTCTTGTGTTAATCACTACTCCAATAAGGTAAGGAAAAGAAAATTTCAGATATATAAGACTTGTTCTATTTGAAGTAAAACATCAAAATGACATTAACCATGTCTTATGTTGTAACTCCAATGGGAGATAATCAATGCATGTGATGTTGCGCCATCGTATTAAAGCCCAGCATCCAAAATCACAAGAAACACACAACTTCAGTACGTCTTAAAAACATCCAATAAAAATGATCATGAGAAGGGAGTTTAAGTTCATGTTCCAATATTGTCAACAATTATTGTCATATTCCCACAATGTTGATCCACATTTCAAAGAGCTGTTATTTTGGGGCTAGCACAATAAACATCCTATTGAAGAACTTCCAACCATATGAGATGAAAACTTGTTAAAAACAACTTGGGAATTGTGCTTCACTATTTACAAATGAAGCTAAAGCTCAAAGTGTGCTGAGTTGAACGTATACTTGTTTTTTAGAAAGTATTTCTGAGGAAAACACTCGCTAGTAATAAAACAATTCTGGAATAATATAATTCATAGGCTAGGGAATTCCTAAATAAATACACTGTCTTTAATCAGTGAAAACATATTCAAAGGATGCAATAAATTTTACACATGTTAGTGTACTTGTATGCATTGTTTTTTGTTTGTTTAATTAGTTTTAATGTCCCATTGATAATATTTCAATTATTAAGGGAATTAAGGGAACAGTTCACTCAAATTTTATCTTAGTCATAAGTATGATGTATTATCCTGCATTGTTTCTACTTATTTCTTATTTGCACAAAATAACAAAAGAAAGATGACCCACTTCTTTGCAAAATACAAATTTTTTGGTTAAGAAAAAACACAAGAATAATACATTCTGTGAACTCATCTTTACAGAAATTTATTTTGCATGAAAATTTGTAAAACGGGCCCTTTGTCTACATATGACAGTCAAAAAGCTGCCTCACTGCAATATAACGCCATAGACACGTGGCATGACAACACAGCTCATCATATTATCCTTACACTGAGGTACTTATGGTAAGTGCCAAGCAGTACAACTTGAATGTCTTTAATTGTTATGGCTGGAGTTCAAACCTATAACTTCCCAGTCACAGGGCTGGAGTTCAAACCTATAACTTCCCTGTCACAGGGCCAGAGTTCAAATCTATAACTTCCCTGTCATAGGGCCGGAGTTCAAACCTATAACTTCCCTGTCACAGGGCCGGAGTTCAAACCTATAACTTCCCTGTCACAGGGCCGGAGTTCAAACCTATAACTTCCCTGTCACAGGGCCGGAGTTCAAACCTATAACTTCCCTGTCACAGGGCTGGAGTTCAAACCTATAACTTCTCTGTCACAGGGCCGGAGTTCAAACCTATAACTTCTCAGTCACAGGGCCGGAGTTCAAACCTATAACTTCCCAGTCACAGGGCCGGAGTTCAAACCTATAACTTCCCAGTCACAGGGCCGGAGTTCAAACCTATAACTTCCCAGTCACAGGGCCGGAGTTCAAACCTATAACTTCCCAGTCACAGGGCTGACCTAACCACTCAGGCACCTGACCCAATAAGTTTTTTTTTTTTTATAAAACAGGATTCAACACAAAATGCAGTTAAATTCATCTGCAGTGAACAAACTTAAGGGAATTAAAAATAATAATTCCTAGTTTATATTAATAGATAGAGTATTTTAAAGGTATCTGTGATTCTCTTCTTATCTCATACAATATTAAACTAAGTAGTTGAAGGAGCTTCATGTCAAACAGACAGAAATATTACTTCTTTAATCTTTATCATATTGAAATGAGTGCAGCATACCACAGACTTAATCCCTTTTGCATTAGCTACTGTTTCCCAACTGTAGATCGTCTCTCTGAAACACATAATAACAAAAGAGAATTTTAATAAAAGTCTAAATCATACTTAATACCACAAACAGATAGGTTCTAACACTTTCAACATGGAAATAAGCCTTGTTGTAGATTAGATCATTGAGCCTGAGGATTCGATATTAATCTTAACCGATGCATGCAAACATTACATTGTTGCTAATCTTAAAGCATGCACAGTTATCTAACACGTTTTCCCAACAAGCTCCAATGTAAACAAGCGAGAAAACTATCATGGATCCAGCTACTCAAATCATGGCAACTGAGATGGGTGGGCGCCGTGGCAACAGAGATGGGAGGGCTCCAAGGTCTTCAGAAGCAGAGGTCTCTCAACACTCCATATCATCCTATTAAGCATAGCATATACTTTCAGTCATTATGTTTGAGGTTTTAAAAGCATATGATTGATATTTGAAACACAAAGCTAGTGAAGATAAGGAAAATATAGATTCCGGTATCAAGTCTCCCGAGAATTTATCTCTATTCATTTTGTTTTATCTATCCACAATTAATTCCCTTTGTACCCCCAGAGTAAATACAGATGATAAAAATATTATTTACACTAAAAAGAAGATATGTGAATAAAATAAAACTTTGAAAGTGAATTTTTCATCCCACATGCTGACAAACAACAACAAAATTAATTTAGATCTAATATCAATGCTAAATTGCTCTCTTAAGAATGCAGTTTTCATGTTTTCTCATGTTTTGACTTCATCTAAAACTAATCAGAAACTCCTATCTCAGGACATGCTCATGTAAACTGAGATACAAACAGCTCTCTGGAGTCAATGAAAATGCATCCAACCACAACATCAGTCTAAATAAATGCATTAATTAAGTGAAGTAAAATGTACCTTGATCATTCACCACAATACATCTACAGATCAAATATGAAACCTATAAGCATTTAGAAAGAAAATGTTTAAAAAATAATCTCGCCTCCAATTGTTATAATTCTGTCAAAAAGTGACAAAGCGGAGCAACACTTGACCTGTAGGAAGCTGAATATCTTACTGTAAAATTTTTTGGCAAACCGCTTAGCTCCATTAAAAGAAGTTTTAAACTCCATCTTAAAGTAGCTCATTCACAGATGGTCATTGACTAAGAATTTGATTTTTAACCTTTTCCCTCATATAGACTCATTTTGACGCACTCAATAGGTACCACATAAAGCCTGATGTGCAGAAAGCCAAACTCAAACCTTACCAAATTTAATTGTAAAGTCCTCATTACCAGACCACTGAGGAGCAGCGAACAGCATAAAACCTGATCAGCCTGCGCAGGCTGATCTGGTTTTATGCTGTTCGTATAGGTCTTTTCATGGTTTCCTCTATGAGGGAAAGGGTTAACTATAGGTACGTATTATGTCTATCAATATCCATATACTGATACATGATTACTCAATGTAACCATCTGGGATTGTAAAAAATGGGTGGTTTCCGCATTATAAGCAATACCGTCACAGACTGTATCAAAACTATATTTGGAATTATAAAACCTATATTTAGATTATCTATTTTCATATGCCATCACTTGGCTAATCACAATTATATACTCCTCAAGCATGCGCTAACTTCATAGGCTGAACTTATGAAATTGCTACCCTCACGGATCATGTTGAGATACATGTCACATGGTACCAAAAGTACCTGCTTCGAGAATACCATATTCTACATTTAACCTATTTTGTCAAAGTTGCTTTTATGAAAATTGCGTTTTCAAGTGTAATGTGACCTACTCTTGCCGAGTTTATTTGTTAGAAAACAAAGACTTCATTAACAGAGGACCAATCATTTGTGAAAGCTGCTTTAAATGAAAATTCAGTTTGTGAATTACCAAATAAAAAAACATTTCTTTGTACCTCAGAGGTTGCAAAGTCTGAAATATCAAATGACAGACATTTGTAATACTAGATATCTTTGCCAGAAAAAAAAAAACCTGGAACATATTTACTAGATCAGAAACATCTTCAATAACTGCAGTGTATAAATATTTTTCTCTCCCAAAGTGACAAGTTTAAACATAAGAGTATCATCTCACACTATTTCATTAGTGCTGTGATATATGATTCGACGTTGTCAGTTTTTAGAGATTACATGATACCATCATGGGTTCAAGACTTAAGGCTGGCACTTTAACAACTCATATAATATCAAAAACATTACTACACAGACATTAACAGCTTTTTCCACTCTGGCTAAACAAAATTGCAGGTCATACTACATAAAAAGCAAAGAGCAAAAAATAAAAAAATCTATAATAGTATCATTACAAGTCACAAGCCGGAATGTCTCTACATGTATATTCTGAGAATAAAAACAGCTACTTAGACGTGATCTCATAAATGTAAACAACTTACTGTCTTACAATGAAATTTCACAGAAATCAATAATGAAGAGAATTTATGTTTTAGCTTTTGTTTGCTGGGTTTAACAGTATTTCAGTCATTTGGAGACGATGTCATAACTTGAGACAGATATTGTGCTGCCACACTGCAGTATCACACCGTAGACATATGACATGATACCACACCCAGTCACATTATCCTGACACCTGAAGCCAATCAGTCCTGGAACTACCTTTATATGCTGAGCGCCAAGCATGGGAGCTATACCAGTACCAATTCCCTATAACTTTGGTATGTCACGGCCAGGGATCGCACCCAAGACCTCCAACTCCTGAGGCAGACACTTTAACCACTTGACCATTGAGGACTGTGGATGTAAATCGCCTTCAGTTCTTAAACTAAAATTTTAAACAGACTTGATATTATGGCAGCCAATTTCTTCTGAAAGCACTCAGTGCACTGAGACTGTTGACAGGAGTTATGTGTAAAAGCTATGAATCTGAACAGGGTTTAACTCATTGGAGACCAAGGTCATATGACGCTTAAATTTTACACGTTTTCCTGCAACTCTAGTTTCTAGTAAGTTAGCTGAACTTATTGTTTCAAAGATCTCTCAGTGCCTTAAGCACTTTGATTTGTTTTATGACCCTGCTTCCATTCAAAGGTTGAAACCCTAATGACGTCATGACCTTAATTCAGTCTGTTGTGATACAGTGCAGTTAAATCAGCAAAGGTAATTAACCCTTTCCCTCATAGAGGAAACCATGAAAAGACCTATGCAAACAACATAAAACCAGATCAGCCTGCGAGTAACTCGCAGGCTTACTTGCAGGCTGATCAGGTTTTATGCTGTTTGCTGCTCCTCAGTGGTCTGGAAATGAGGACTTTATAATTAAATCTGGTAAGGTTTAACTGTGGTTTTCTGCAGATCAGGAGTCTATATGAGGGAAAGGGTTAAGCAAATCAGCAATGTCTGTTTTTGATTTCCTGCAATATTATGACTGGCTCCTCCGCTAGTTTTAGAACCAACATATGATGATATTTTAAGCTGAACTAATTGCTTCTGACTTTTTTTTTTTTTTCTTTTATTCTCAAATTTATATTGAAATTAATTCAAATTCTTATGACATTGAAATGGTCCAATATTGCAAAACAATACCATCTAAAATGGTCCAATATTGCAAAACAATACCCATCTAAAGCAAGTCTACAAATTAAACAATTGCATTATTACATCATGTTCTGAGGGTCTGTTACACACAGCTCTCTATTCAATGTTAACTCCAACAAAACTCATTTTGTCATATCCTCTTTTAAGTGGCTTTGTTTCTCTTTAGACTATATTTATGTTCATTTCAGTTCACAAACAAAATTGAAACTGAAATATTTCTTACACTTAAAACTCTTATTGCTGCATTATCTTGTGTTTTACTGCTCTCATTCAATATTTATGACATCTTGAAAACAGTTATACTGTTCTGTTGATGTTTTACAGTTTCCATATTGGTATTTGTTTTTAGCTCCCTATCACAACTGGTGAAAAGTTGGTGTATTCACTTAAAGATCAACACTTTCCCTCAGCACAAAAGGATCTCAACTTGTTCTTTAACCCTTTCCCTCATATAGACTCATTTTGACGCATTCAATAGGTACCACATAAAGCCTGATCTGCAGAAAGCCAAACTCAAACCTTACCAAATTTAATTGTAAAATCCTCATTACCAGGCCACTGAGGAGCAGCGAACAGCATAAAACCTGATCAGCCTGCGAGTTACTCGCAGGCTGATCTGGTTTTATGCTGTTCGCATAGGTCTTTTCATGGTTTCCTCTATGAGGGAAAGGGTTAATACATATAAGTTATGACCCTTTTGCAATGAGTCTGAAACATTATAGAGATAATACACAGGAATAACATCTCAATCTGAAACAAATGTTATACTTTCATGCCACAGTTCATTCACCTTGACCTACCTGAAAGATATACATATACCGGTATATATTTCTCAATTTGTTTAGAATGTTTTAGGAGAAAGATGACCATGTATGATTTCAAATAGAAAAGACCATTTTCTTTCCAAGGAAAGACTAGAAAGTCATTTTTCATTCCATGTAATTTGTATCTTATGTAACATTTAGAAAAATCATTCACTGTCAAACACACTCGACATTTTGTTGAAACCTCAAACCTCACAATTTCTCTGGATTTTCACTAACCTAAATGAACAAAAAAAAAAAACCAAAAAGTCCAACATAGCCCCTTCACCACTTTGTGAGACAGACAAAAAACTACCTTTGGAACATTTAAATGAAATAATTTTCCCTAATGCATTTCTCCTTTCCTTGCTGCTTTATTTTAACCCTTAAACCTTGTAGAGATACCTTGGCAAACAGGGTAGACCAAGACCCTGGAAGGAGCATCTCCTTGCCCATATAATGTTGTGACAATGCGTCGTCATAAGTGTAAATACAATCTCTGACAACAGCATCAGGGATTCGACTCTTTGGCTCAGTGGTTAGAGCATTGGACTCGCACGCTGGCGGACCGGGTTCGATCCTGGGTCGGGTCGAGTTTGTTACACGGTGGCAGCAGTGGGATAATGTCAACTGCCAGACCGAGTTGCCTTACCCATATTTTTCCCAGGCCAAGTCTCAGGTCGAGACTTCTCAGAGGTCGTCATAGGTGTAAATACAATTTCTTACAACTGCGTCAGGGACCCGACTCTTTGGCTCAGTGGTTAGAGCATTGGACTCGCACGCTGGTGGACCAGGCCAGGTTAAGTTTGTTACAATGTTATAGGTCGCATTCTACAATCTGTACAGCATAGAAAAATAATTTTTTTTTCATATACCATTTAAGGTTTAGTAATACATATTCAGCAAGTCATAAATTTGTATATGAATAATCATGATTTGTTATCCTTTTAGCCCATTTTCTGACAAATTCAAATTTTCATACTTTAGTCTCCACGATTTACATTTATTTATCATTTATCACCAAAGGTTTATCCGTGTTACTGATAACCCTAAATTTAAATCACTTAACTGTACAGCAAATTGTGTTATTTTTTTTCAAAGAATTGAAACTTGTGGTTTGTCGCAACTTTTAAGTATGAGTTTATTACAGTGAATTTGATGTTTAAATGCATTCATCTATACGTTGCACGCCATACGTCAGAAAACTGGCTTCGGTTGCAGTTTATTTGCTCCAGTTAAAAGCTTCCCCCTGATTTGCAGAAGGTTTGATGTCGCTTCAAATGCTCTTACAGTAATCTGTATGGAGTAATGCACAAAAACAGTGTCAAAATGTGTCTGGAATCAGGGATCTTCAAGGCTTCAATATCAGAAGCGCTTTATTTTACCGACAACATTGTATGAAGAGACATGCTAAATTAGTCCATCATAAAAATAATGTCTGGGGTTTCAGTGATGGAGAATCCTAGTGAAGAATTTTGAAATTCAGAAAAATGTCAAAAACAAATTATTCAAAAGCCTGTCAGAAAACCCTACAGATTTCCTTAAGTACTATCACATATAAAACTGGGGAAGATTATGTTGCCTTCAGTTTTGTGCCAAAAAAGGTGTAAGCTTCTATTTCAGTAAGTATACGTTAGTTTTATTGACACCTTTACTTATATTACAGAAATATATTTTTGTCAAGGCTATCAGGATAAGAAAAACAAGAATAATCATAGGAAGAAAATCAGTGAATTTCCAAGTTTACTCACATACTTACACTAACAGATCTTTAACCCTTTCCCTCATATAGACTCATTTTGACACACTCAATAGGTACCACATAAAGCCTGATCTGCAGAAAACCAGTTAAACCTTACCAAATTTAATTACAAAATCCTCATTTCCAGACCACTGAGGAGCAGCGAACAGCATAAAACCCGATCAGCCTGCGAGTTAGGCTGATCTGGTTTTATGCTGTTCGCATAGGTCTTTTCATGGTTTCTTACAGTCTTTCCAGTTGTATGCCGTCTCGATAAACGATTACTAGTTTCCTTGAAATAATCGTTTGAATTATATTTTGTCTTAAATATCAGCAATCTCAAAGGCTTAAAAGTTTAAATTGTGCTAGATTACATATTAAGCTTAATTTCTTGAAGGCACACCCTGCTTTAAATTGACTATGCAATATATATTTTCATTGCCAATTTCAGGTTTTAGTGTTTAAAACTGAAATGTCTTCAAAGTCATTATATGAGAAACACAAGAAATTCAGTTTTGTAAGGAATTCAGGATATATTGGCAATACACAGATTTCTGTTCTTAGATTCTGCTGCTATTATATTGGAGTAAAACATTACCATGCTGTCGGATGTCATATAACCATTTTATCTTTGACTGATACAATGTTCTCTTGCCTTACCATGCATTTTCTCCGTGTGCCATGACATATATTACATATAGTAGCATCGTAAACGATGTGTCATATATCAACGAAACTATTTCTAACTTCAAGTTCAATTCCGGCACGTATAGACCACACCGATGGTATCTGATACAGACCGGTAAGTATTTTATTTACTGCGGACTTCATGGCTTCCAATAACGTGTGAGCTCAGTCACCGCAGATTGGGCCAGATGTGTTTACTGTTCTCTCATCACAAAACTTGATTTTTTCCCTCTTTTTCTGATACGGAAAGTATTTCACAGTATATTAAACAGTTTTTCATCTCTTCTTAAGGTCTTATATCTATCAATTTTTGTAAGGGTG
>CM037777.1:73269289-73319289 GCA_021229015.1 Solen grandis
CCGGCCTATATCAGCCAAAATCTACTTCTGGTGGCAGTGGTTATTGACAACTGTAAGGGGAGGTAACTACTGTGGCGGAGTTTGCATCAGTCAATGTACCTGTAAATGGAGCAGGGGTCAACTGCCCTGTAACATTGTGAAGTATTGGGGGTTTATAGAATTGGGACTTACAGATCTTAATACTAATTTTGTGGATTTTTCCTTTACCCTTTTGAACCATTCTGTATACAAGTGGATTACATGACATACTGTTATGAGACATCTTCATTAGAACGCTCATTTTCACTGTAGCTAATGTTAATTCTAATGTGTTCCTGTACAAGTAATTTGAAAAGAAAGAAAACAATATCTGTCCATAGGGACTTGCAAATCAGATTTTAATGAGCTCTTTCTTATTTTTTGAAACCTTAAAGTATTAGAACAGTGTACTTTTCAGTGTAATTTATCACTATAAATCGTACGGGTTTTTACTTAGAATGTTCATTTCTGTTGGAAAATTTTAAAAATGAGGTCAGGGAACATCTGACACTAATTCCTCTGTTCCAATGTCCATAAAAATACTGTTGAAAATGTTAGAGAGCTTCAATACTTCATTATTTTAAGAAATTAGACTCATTCAGAGTGTTGTACTATCGTTTTCTGTTAATAATCATAAACCAGTTTTTGGATGGGTTTTCCAACAAAAAATTCTGTCTTAAATTGATGATGTTTCGGTGGGCAGTGGTGGTGGCCAATCTGGTTGACCTACTTTTTTTTTTAAATCTGCTACAACTTCTATGTCCTTTATTGGATTGCTTCAATATTTGGAGTTCGAATCCCAGTAGGGTCATTTGGATTTTCATGTGACGACCTTCCAGCTGGCTTGCGGTAGGTCGGTGGTTCTACCCATTCTCTGTGCGGTCTTCCTCCACCTGTAATTAGCTGGACGTCGCTATATGACTGAAATACTGTTGAGGCGACAGTAAACTCAAATAATCATAGTCAAGTCAATTTTTGGACAGTTGACCTTGACCTTTGACCTACTTTTAATGAAAAAAGGGACATCTGGGCAGGTTAACCTTTTGGTTAATCTGCTATATTTCATTATTTTAAGGAAATGAGACTCATCCAGGAGTGTGGTACTATCGTTTTCTGTTAATAATTATAAACAAGTTTTTGAATGAGATCCTGTCCTTTTTTGTTTTTTGTTTTTTAAATCTGCTACAACATCTATGTGCTTCATTGGATGGTTGCTTAAGTGGAGGGACCTCTTCATTATGCAGCTGACCTTGACCTTTGACCTACTTTTGTTGAAAAAAGCCTAAATACCATCAGGTCTTGTTTATCCTTTAATTAATCATTTAACATTAAAAGGCTACCAGTTTCTGAGTATATCTGTCCATTTTACTTTGGTTTCAATATGATTTTTCAACACAGATGAAGGTGTAACATGGACCATATGTCTCAGTATTTTACACGGCCCCTTGTCACATGATCGACCATATTGTTGCAGACTGTGAGGGTTCAGTTGGTACTCATACTTGTTTTCCGGAAACTGATATAGGCCCTATATTGTCCAGACTTTGACGATAACCGGCATAATGAATCGTGATTCATTGATCACCTAGAGGTTCAGCCTAGTATGGAATCAATTTTCGATCTATTCACTGATGATGAGCAATTATATCAAGGGTCTAAAAGAAAATTATCCTGGTGAAATTTTTAATGTTTGAATATAACTGACATATGCAGTATGTATAGTGTGGTAAACATGAATGAATTATGTATGTTTTCAATGCAAAATTACAATCAAGGATATAAATTGAACATGAAATATTTTGGAGGGGAGAAAATTCAAGTTTAAGCAAGTAGGTTTTGGTGTCTTTTTAGAGCAGGTAAAAATTGATAACAAATTTTATGTGAGTGGCAGTGTCTTCTACATTTTGATATCATAAAATCACTGCTGTTTTTATCCCTTTGAAATTTTATTGCCTTTACAGCACAAAAATAATGATCTCCTGAAATTTAAAACTGAAAAAGAACATTTTATTTCTATTTGCATCACCATAATTTACAAGGCAGTACAGATCCCAAGTGCAAATCAATAAAATGATGAAGATATCTCTCACAACAGCTAATGATCATTGAAATTACTGATACCCTTGTCATGTTGAATTTAATTTAAAAAAAGAATTGGAAACAGTGAGTTTACCAGAGCCAGGTGTGCAAAGGAATGTAAGGTCAAGACTCTTTTCAGATTGTTACCATGGTTATCTGGGAGATCTTTGATCCTTATCTTTAACAGGTAGTCCAGTAGATAAGTCTGTCATGAAGTCAACTGGGCCTGCAAGAAGGTTCTGAAAAGAAAAATCCAAAGAGTTCAAGTTCACAGACATCAGCCAATCAGAAAGCTTGTTTCTGGCAATCTATGTAACTATTTGACCAATCAGAAGGCCTTTTTTTAATAACTTAACTATGTGACATGGAGGATGGGTCTCAGTTTACTCTCGACAGTTAACAAACATATTTATGAATATAGCACCATTAAACGACACCATTATGTGTCTAAATAAAATAGACTGGTTTTTATCTAACTAGTTAATGTAATGACAAACTGTCGTAATAATCATCACTATTATGGGAATCATTATTCCTTTTTTTTTTTTCTTTTATATTCAAAGCTCTTTTTAAAGAGAAGTATGTATAGGTTTTCTGTGAAATATCAAGTAAGTGTCCCTCCCTATGTCTTTAGAGACAATTTGAATAAAAATTTTTTTATAATGATCTGAAGTTTATGGACAATAAGGCCACCTTTAAAAAATTCTTTGTTTCCTTGCTCCCGACCCTAGTCTGGAGAAGTGGCTTGGTAGGTAGGCAAATTATTTTTTTTCCTGCTATGTGTAATTACAGATAATGACATGCATATTTATAAAATCAGTAAAAAAAAATGTTAGCAGATTACCAAATAAAATTTTTTGGGTTGGCTGGGTTTTTTTTAGGGTCAGTCGGGTGAAGGAAAACAAACAGTTTATTAAAGATAGCCTAAGAAATAATCATTTTTTTCCTGTCTCAGAACTTGAATGATTGTTATGATGATAGTAGTTAATTGGTTTTTAATTGATATCTCTGAAAGAACATCTGTATGTTTAACCCTTTCCTTCATAGAGGAAACCATGAAAAGACCTATGTGAACAACATAAAACCAGATCAGCCTGCGAGTAACTCGCAGGCTGATCAGGTTTTATGTTGTTCGCTGCTCCTCAGTGGTCTGGAAATGAGGATTTTGTAATTAAATTTATAAGGTTTAACTGTGGTTTTCTGCAGATCAGGTTTTATGTGGTACCTACTGAGTGCGTCAAAATGAGTCTATATGGGGGAAAAGGTTAACCATACTGTTGTAAGGTCTTTGCCCTTCTTCCCCTCTGTATGTTATGTCTAATATATTTAAAAGGTGAAATTATAAACCGAAAAGTGATGTTTAGTTTTTGTTATTGCTAGCTGCAAGAAGTATTTTTTATCATATAAATACCAGACATAAGTCAAATTGCTCTGGGTTTGTTTTTCCTAATGCATGTCATTTTAGAAAATGAAATTATTTTCAAGTAGATAGATAGGTTCTTTTTTATGACCTTTTGTTCTAAAACACTTAAGTCTGGCCATGGAAGACCATGTTTTAACTGTGAAACACTGTATAATGCATGATGCGCAGTGTGATCTGTCTGACAGGACCGGCTTTGGAGAGAAAATGTTGGGATATAATTATGACCTTGGGCCAGATCAGGATATCCACAATTGGTAATTAAATCATGAGTTCAGGCTGTTATATAAATATTGAAGATAAGTGATTATGACCGGGGCGTATTTTTGACATTTTCCTAATGGTCTCGAACACTGCTGTAGCGGGTCAGCAGCAGACTTCTTACACTAGGTTAGAGACTGGAAGGAACTATCATTCATAATTCTGTAAACCAGACTGGCACCTTGTTACTTGGTGTACAGACGGGAATGCACTCTTGCAGGTGCATTTTCGATATTTCTGTTGTTCTGCCCTGCTATAAAATTGTATGGTTTGCCAGAATAACCAAGTTAACAATGATATTCTTTATGAAAGTATAAGTTCTTCTTAAATCTTTTTAAAAACCCCCATAATTATTGTTGGACATTTGAGATAAAAACACAGGAAAATTTAAGATCCGACTAATTTCAACTTCTTAAATTTACCTGCAATTCCCTGTATCTCCTATGTATAGGGTTTTAAAATGAACACTTCGTAACTAATGGAATCGTTTTCCGTGTGAGATTTGAACTCGGGCAGCATCTAGATTTATTTTGTGGCCTTACTTTGTGATGGACTCACTGTTCTGCAGAGGGCAAGAGGTGAAACTAGAAATGGTTGTATCCCTTAGTGCTCTATCTGTGTAGACTAAATGTAGGTGTCCTGATAGTGCTACAGGTATCTGTTGTATCTATTGTAATCACTGGCTTCTCAAAGGGTCAGGAAAGTTCTCTCATCACCCAAGGCAAGGTGTTTAACTGAACAGTGCATATAAAGAGTCTGTTGGTACTCTGGCGCAGTGTTCAGTAGAGGATCAACAGGTTGTAGGTTCAAGCATTCCTGGAAAAATTCATTCATGATCTTCCCAAGAGAAAAATACTGGTTTTGTCAACTCTGGATTATTTGGATTGATTGTGCTTTTTTTTTTTTTTTTTACTTTGGTGTAACATCCCACAGTATTGTAAGTCTTCATTTTAAAAGACGAACATAGTGCTGCCGCATATCAGTATCTCTCTGTACATGTGTCACATGACACCACACAGCCTCCTTCTGACACTGGCAAATTAGTCCTGAACTGCCCATATAATGTTACCATGTGACAAGCATTAACAACTTAGTTCTCTCTCTGGATAGTTTTCATGTGATGATCAATTTAACTAAATCTTAAAAAAAAACAGATTTCTGCCCATTTTCTCTCAATTAAAGCCATTAGTAACAAAGTTGACACACATATAGATGATGATATATTTTAATCAAAAACCAGCTTAGTGTAATGATAGCCGTCAACTCTACAAGCATTTTAAATACAGTCTTAAAATACCCTGAAATTGGTCAGTATACTGAATGTTTTTTGTTAAACTTTCCAGTATTTGTTGTTCTGAAGGAAATACTTTTAAATTACTCATCTAAAGTATTGTTAAATGTAGAGACAAAGTTAGCGGTTTTAAACTTGATATTTGATAAGTCAGATTCCATTTAAATCTAAATTATAACACTGTTCTAGTTGAATATCGTATAACATTTCAAAAAAGGACAAAATTTTCATGTGTTCGCAAGCTTCAGAAATGGATGATTGAATTCTGTCATCATTATTCTGAGTGGGTTGTATTACAATAGAGAGGCAGTCCAGTAGCACAGATATATTTACATGCATACATAATGTGTTTTAAATTATTACAAAAAGGACCGAAGCGCACACCACCTGAGCTGTGGATAAATCTTAAGGCTTCATCAATACGTTGTATGATCGTACCCGTATCAAATAACACCGATTATCCTTGTTAATGGTGAATATGAATATATGATCGGTATAGACGACAGAGATTGTCTATTGATCACCATCAACACCATTGATTGGGGGAACAATTTTCTGAGATGAAAAGATTAAGCTGATCGAGAATCTGAATATCGTTTTGTAAAATTTCATTCTAAATGCATGGGATCTGCTATCTGTCTATATTTCACTTCGGTGTTGTGTCGACCAAGTGCAGGCACTGGCATTTATCTACCTTATTAAACCTGGGTCTCACATTATGCAAAATGCATCTGGTGTGATATATTTGTGAGGGTACACAGATATTGAGGCCAGTTGAAACAGGTGACATTGTTTCCATTATTATTTAGAATTTGACACTAAATGAAAATGATTTTTCTGTTAGCTAGTATTTACTTTTTTATAAACCCTCAGCTAAAAAATCACATTTTCAAAAAAAAAGAAGAAATCACAATTCTTTTTTACACGTCCTTATTTATTATTCCAAGACATATGTCTCCAGTGCTCCAAGAGCAGGATAGCCCGGCGCCCGGGGCTCCTCTATTTTCAATCCGGGCCGGTCACCATTTTAAAATATCTTGCCCGGCCGGGCGCCTCTAAAAAGGCCGGGCGCATTGAACAAATTTTTAATCTTGCCCGGACCCTCTATAAGTAATCCATTTCATTATCATCATTTATAAACCTTGCTCGAGGCAAAACGCGCTAATCACAATAAATATCACCGAACGTGACCTTGTCATAGGGGTTACTTTGTTTACATTCTGGTTCAACCAATCGATAACCGCTATGGATACAAGCTACACAATAACTACGTCATGCGGTGTCGGTCTCTTTTATCCGAAAATAGAAACAGAAGCAATTGCCGAACGTGATTGGTCGCGATAAAAATAGACTTATGAATATTAATTAATTTATACATCATTCGGGTATCTACTGTACTTTTCTACTCTGCGTTTGAAAAGAAATTGTTGTTTTAACAAGGGTCTATTCATCGTCTGAGACCCACGCCTGATTTGTTACGTTTCACTCCATCTATCAGCCGTGGGTAAATACGTTAACATTTCGTCGTTTTTAAGCGTAAGTCGATATAAATACCGACCAATAAAAACGCGGTTTACAAACCGAGTACACTTTGCCAAAGAGGTAGAAATTGCGATCAATCCTACAGCAGAGAAGAACAGGCCATACGATTGGCTGTTCAATTTGCCCCGAGCTATCCGGGGCATCCAATCAAATTGCAACTTTGCTGTAGTACTAAAACGACAGAAATTGACCGTATAATCCCACGGCCGATGAAATTATCATTGGACGTGGGTCTCAGACGTTGTGATCTGATAGATGGAGTGAAACGTAACAAATCAGGCGTGGGTCTCAGACGATGAAATTATCATTGGACGTGGGTCTCAGACGTTGGGGTCTATTTGAAAGACCCTGTTTTAACGGATTAAGGCACCGATAAAGGACTCGTTATTAATTTACTAATGGTGTGATTAGCTACTGTCTGTGAGTCGACCAAACTGTCAAACCATCTTATTGTTAACAGGTAAGCAAACAATTAAAGATCCACTACTCGCGATTGACCAATTGTCCAACTTATTGTATTAATCGCTAATTGATTATCACAAGAATGCTTTTTAACAAAGAATAAATAAAATGAGTAAAATAATGGGAATTAAAAATTACAAAAAACCTAAGTTGATTCAGTATGTAAGTTTACTGTCAACGGAAAAGATGTTGAAGTTCTTGCTTAAGCCTCGCGATAAAGGCGAAAACGAAAGTAAAAAACGTAAGGCAGAAGAGCCCGACAAAATCTACGAGAGTAGTAAACGTAAACGCGTGTTTCAATCCAAATGGTTAGAGAGTCATGAGTGGCTACGCTATGACAGTGATCTTGATAAAGATTTTTATCACTGATGATCAAGTCACAACCAAAATTGACTCCAGAAGCTATTGACAGTGCAATAGGACACTGGGTCACATCTGGCCCTGGTGGCAAGCACACACGAGTATACAAAATTTTGTAAATCTGATTGTGTCACTGTGATTGACAAAATTTAGTAACTGACCATTTTGTTTATTACATGTAACTAAGATAAACTTAACAAAGACTTAAGTGACAGTGAGATGTGCAAGAAACACAAAAGTTGTTTATGTAGTTAAAGTTATTGTTAAGAAATAAACATTCATAAAGGTAATTAAATAAAAGAATAAACCTCAATTATAATATGCTAACTCTACAATTATGTTATAAATATTCCTGATCAAATCTTTTTGAAATATATAAATTTATAGTCAATTGCTCATTATCTACTGTTATACAATACAAAAATAATTCTAAGATTAAAGTTTCATTTATGTGTCAGACAGTCTGTGTTACCATGTTGTTAATAAATATTAAGATAAGTTAACCTTGAAAATTATCTTTGTTACAAAATATAAAACTATTAAAAAATCAAAGCGCTGAAAGCGCTGAAAGAACAGGGTTTTTTAAGATGAAAGTTTTTGTCTGGTGTACAATTTTTGTTTGGTTATAGTCAATTCATGTAGGTTATCTAACTTTGCTGATGTAGCATTTTTGAGATCCGTTTACGTTTGCTAGAGCGCAAACAACCTGGGCTGATTTGTTTGTTTGATGGTTTTAACGTCCCACCAACAGTATTTCAGTCATTTGGAGACGATGTCTACTTGAAAGAGATATAGTGCTGCAACACTGCAGTATAAGCCGTGGACATCTGGCATGATACCACACCCAGTCACATTATCCTGGGCCAACCAGTCTTGGAACTACCCTTATATGCTGAGCGCCAAGCAAGGGAGCAATACCAGTACCATTTTTAACGACTGTAGTATGTCGTGGCTGGGGATCGAACTGACTACCTATGCATCTGAGGCGGACGCTCTAACCACTGAACCTGGGTTAAATGCAGATGAGTAATACTGTTGCGAGTACAATAGCTCTCATTTTCTTCTAAAATTGAAATACAAACTTGTCTTAAGCGGCAAACCAAGGGTACTAAAAATGTGACCTCTGAACAGAGGTGATCGTTCAATGAAGGTTAAACATATAACATCCTATTTTGGGATATCAAAAACTGACCGCTAGATGCAGGTTGACCGCTTAATACAGGTACAACTACAGCGATACCAACCGACAGCATTTCAGTCAACTGCTTCAGCAGGATACCACACGCAGTTACAATCTGACACTTGGCCAATATATTCTAGACCTATTCCTATTATACTTAGTGCCATGCAAGGGAGGTATATCAGTTCCATTTTTAAAAACTTCGGTATGTGGCAAAATGTGAATAAACCAATGACGTGCTTCAGAACTACTAGGCAATCAGAGATGGTCTGGTTTTTGGAGGTCGTCTGCTCGAGATGGATAATGTGTTGTCGCACTGCAGTTTCTTACTGTACACATGTGGTGTGATATCACACCCAGTAACATTATCCTCTCACTGGACCAAGCAATCTTAGTGGACAATCTAACCCCGCGACCAGCATGAACGGTAGGCTAAATACAATGGGCAGAAATATATTTGAAGATCAAGCGCAACGTGTTGTAAACAATGGTCTCTGATAGTTACACAAACCCATTGTGCTCTTGTGAATGGAGCTATTGTTAAACCAGCAGCACGTGATGATAAAAATTCAAGGAATTATTACCTGTAATGTAAGAAACAGTGGACAAACAAACATTTTGTATCATTTTAATGTTTGTGTAGTGAACATAATAAGAATATCAAACAAAAGATAACATTTTGCACTAATCTTGCAATAGTTTCTACGAATGACACAGTGCATCAGTATATGAATTTAATAAACATGAAATATTGCTTGAAATAATGCTTGAAATATAATGAAAAAATATTAAAAATGATCTAATTTAGAATGTTTGACAGTTTTGTAAATCTAATGCCCATATTTTTGTCAGAAATAAGTGGATTAAAACCAAACTCGACCTTCATCTGTAAATGGTATGAATGAAAAGGACTTGTCAACATAACGTTGCATAAAGCATGATTAGGATGGCGTTTACTAACCTCACTAAAATACATGTTGATTAAATGGCATTACGTAATTCTTCAAGTAACTGAGCTAAAATTTACCGTAATAATGGTTTGCAGTAGTATGATCAAAATGCATAAAACAAACAACAATAAAAAATTAATTTTTTAAAAAAAAAAAAAAAAAAACAAAAACCGCTAGGTGGAGGCAAAAAATAGAAAAGGTTAATTTTTTTTCCACAGAAATGAAGTATGAAAATTTAAAAGGGAATAACTCAAATATGCACATGAAAGTTATGGTTGTTGGTCACTGCACCCCCCACCCCTTGATGAGATCTATCCACATATGAAGTTTTATGTTGATACCTTTTATACTAAAAGTTTAAAGTACCGGTAATATAAATAGGCACATGCATATATATTTCTGAAATAAGTTTATCTCTTTATAATAAGCCATTACTAATGAGTGAAATAATCTGTAAGAATGCTGATGTCTGAAGTGGGTCTGATATGAATATAGAACATTTACATACAGGCACAAAAGATCAAAAGAACTTGTTACATGCATTTGGCACAAAATGAAAGAACTTTTAAAAATCAAAATATTTACATGCATTTGGCACAATGCATTTGGCACAAAAGATCAAGTTTAAAGAACATGTTAAAATCAAGAAAATATTTACATGCATTTGGCACAAAAGATCATATGAATTTTTATATAAGGATTAATGCAAGGAAAGTTGACAATATGTTTTACATGGACAGCAGTCCGACGTCGATGAATAGTCGACCACAATAGCTTGGACTGTTCTCTTAATAGTCAAGCTAAAAATAAACTTTCAGTTTTTGTACTTTTACAAGTTCGTGCTCAGGTGAGCTAAGAATTATAAATATCAAAAACTATCAATGATAATGATGATGCTGCTTTGTCAGTTATTGTAAATTAAAAAAGACTAATAGATCTTATACATATTGAAACATTAAACTGCTGATATGATATGGTAAAATAGCACAAGGCATAAAAAGTAATAACAAGAGGGCCATGATATCCCTGGATCGCTCACTTGATATCATTAGGCTATGTAAAATCAAGTGACCCCTGGGGCAGAGCCAATTTTGACCCCAGGGTCATGATTTGAACAAACTGGGTAGAGGTCTATTAGCCCATGTTACATAACAAATATCGAAACTCCAGACCTTGTGGTTTTTGAGAAGAAATTCTAGCTTTTTTCCAAAATAAGTCTTTGTAAAATCAAGTGATCCCTGGGGCAGGGCCAATTTTCACCAAATATCTAAACACCAGGCCATGTGTTTTCTAGTTTCCTAAAACAAAGAATTTTCAAGTTATTTCTATCTTAGCCTATGTAAAATCAGGTGACCCCAATGGCGGGGCCAAATTTGACCCCAGGGCCATGATTTGAACAAACTAAATATAGATCCACTAGACAATGCATGAATCATGATTTGAACAAATTGGGTAGAGGTCTATTAGCCCATGTCACATACCAAATATCTATACTCCAGGCTTTGTGATTTCTGAGAAGAAGATTTTTCAGGTTTCTCCTATATTAGTCTATGTTAAATCAAGTGACCCCTGGGGTGGGGCCAATTTTGACCCCAGGGCCATGATTTGAACAAACGTAGAAGAGATCCACTAGACAATGCTACACACCAAATATCTAAACACCAGGCCTTGTGGTTTCTAAGAAGATTTTTCAAGTTTTTTCCTATATTAGCCTATGTAAAATCAGGGACCCCTTTGGTGGGGCCAAATTTGACCCAATGGTCATGATTTGAAAATCATTTGTAGAGATCCACCAGACAATGCTACACACCAAATATCTTATCTCTATGCCTTGTGGTTTCTGAGAAGAAGATTTTTCCAAGTTTTTTTTTCCTATATTAGCCTATGTAAAATCAGGTGACCCTTTGGCAGGGCCAAATTTGACCCCAGGGCCATGATTTGAACAAACTTGGTAGTGATCTACTAGACAATCCTGCACCAAAAACCCCAGGCCTTGCCCCGGGGGGGGCCAATTTTACCCCAGGGTCATAATTTTTAACAATCTTGGTAGAGAGTCATAAGATCATGCTACATACCAAAAATCAAAAGGCTAGGCCTTGTGGTTTCGGAGAAGATTTTTTTTCCTATATTAGCCTATGTTAAATCAAGAGACCCCTGGGGCGGGCCAATTTTGACCCCAGGGTCATAATTTTTAACAATCTTGGTAGAGAGTCATAAGATCATGCTACATACCAAAAATCAAAAGGCTAGGCCTTGTGGTTTCGGAGAAGATTTTTTTTCCTATATTAGCCTATGTTAAATCAAGGACCCCTGGGGCGGGCCAATTTTGACCCCAGGGTCATAATTTGAACAATCTTGGTAGAGAGTCATTAGATCATGCTACATACCAAAAATCAAAAGCTAGGCCTTGTGGTTTCAGATAAGATTTTAAGTTTTTCCTATATTAGCCTATGTTAAATCAAGTGACCCCTGGGGTGGGGTCAATTTTGACCCCAGGGTCATAATTTGAACAATCTTGGTAGAGCGTCATAAGATCATGCTACTTACTAAAAATCAAAAGGCTAGGCCTTGTTGTTTCGGAGAAGAAGATTTTTAAAATTTTCATTTTTAAAATCTATTTTTAGCTCCTGTGACCTAGATTTTTGACCAATCAAAATAATTTTAACAACTTTGGTAAAGGGCCCCATCATGAACATTTCTGTGAAGTTTTATCAAAATCCAGTGAGTAGTTTAGAAGGAGATATTGTTTAAAGAAATTGTTGACGACGGACGCACGCACGCAGGCACGCACGGACGACGGACAAAAGGCGATCACAAAAGCTCACCATGAGCACGTTGTGCTCAGGTGAGCTAAAAACAGTTCTACAGAAAAATGACAAAAGGCCATACATCAATGAAAATTGATGCAAGCATGACACACCTAATATATGCACTTGTGCGCTTTGTACTTATTACTGAATATCTAATCAAGGGTAGTTACAAAATACACTAATGTAAAAATTAAAATCAGTCTAACTGTAGCCGAGAAACAGTGTAGACAAAATATATAGAATAAATTTAACACAAAACATGTATATCAAAAGTACCATAACTCATTTACATGACTAGCGAACAATATGTGGAATTTGATGTGCCAAGATATGTCAACAATGTACAAAATTATACTGATACTTTCATCTACTATGAAGTTAAATATAAATCAAACAAATGGTAACTGAGATACATGTATATAGTGTGAACAATTTATGCTAAATAAATACAAGCAAGGGCCACAACTCCTTTAGAATGTATCCAATCAAGATGTTCCAACAATATGTGAAACTAGACATGATACTAAAATATTGTGAAGTTTTATCAAAATCTGACTTTTGGTAGCAGAGAAATAGTACATAGTTTGCCTACAATCTGACGGAAAGATGCGACTTCTATATATAGTGCCCTCAGATTCTAAATATGTGGGGGTATATTAACCCTTTACCTCATACAGATGTATTTTGACACCCTTAACAAGGAACATTTCATTGTTATGCAAATTTATCACATTCACATTTTCCCAATTATATGAAACAAATGACTAGTTATTAAGGTAAACATGGCACTTAAAATATTGTTTGAACACTTAATAGTTTCTTTTGTGAATGTTTGGGCGATAAGTGACAAGCACAAACAATAAGTTCTTTAATCACAATGACATTGTAAAGTTTGAGAACATTTCCTCAATTTATTTTGCAAAAGGTGACATATAGGCCCGTTGGGCCAGGTGTATTTTGTATTTGTACATGAAATGTGTTGATATTTATATATATGTACACATGTCACTATAATAAAAGAATATCGTATCTTATCTATAAAAATGTGTTTTTATTGTGTGTGTGTGTGGGGGGGGGAATGCAAAACTTAACAATAAAATTGATAAGCTTAATATCCACATTTTTGTACTTTGAGACATAGATTAGTAACAAATATTTTGAACTTAAATATTTTACACTGATTGGGAAAAAGGTTCTTAAAGCTTACATTAATAGTTCCTGGGTTGGATCAGTACTTTGCACCTGGGAAGGTCTTGAAAAATCTTTGTCAAAAATGGGTATCTAATCTACAAACTTTGAATCTATAGTCGAGTATGTGAAACAAACAAGATAGCAAAGACTTTACTGTTTGACAGTATTGGAAATCCTTTTAACATTAAATATTTTCTGATTATTGCCACACCTAAAATGATAGCAGCTGCAAATATTGCAAAAGTAAAGTATCAAATGCACATATGAAAGAAAAATGCTTAAAGTAAAAGATCAAATGTACATTTGAAAAAAAAATGCTTAAGTACATTGGTTTTGGAATACAATAAGTTATCAAGCCAGAGAAAACAAAAAGTGAAAATAGGCCACAAAATAATATGAGAATAAGTTTTAACAGTCAATTCTATTCTTACAAAACATCCATGTTTACAGATGATGCTTACAGCCTTTATTTCGGACCATGCTTTTACAAAGAATGATATTTAAATATTATCCTCTTTGAATTACCCAGTTGGCCAAGTGGTTAGAGTATCCACTGTGGGAGCAGGAGGTCGTTGGTTCGATCCCCAGCAACAACATACCAAATTCATAAAAAATGGTACTGGCAGTTATACTACTGTTATAGCTCCCTTGCTTGGCACTCAGCATATAAGGGTAGTTTGCCTGGTGTAAGGAAAATGTGACTGGGTGTGGTATCATGCCACATGTCTACGGCATGATACTGCAGTGTGGCAGCACTATATCTGTCTCAAATAGACATTGTCTCCAAATTACTGAAATACTGTTGGCGGGACATTAAATCCAACAAACAAATTAACATTACATTTCTGTGCTGCATAAGAATTACAATAAAAAATAAATGCTAGGATTAATATTCTCAAACTGGTCAAGTGGTACTGGTATAGTTCCTTTGAATAGCGCTAACCATTTAAAGGTACCGGTATATCCAAAACTGGTTGACCCAGTGTCAGGATAATATGACCGTGTACAGTATCCTGCCATGTTTTTGAAGTAATACTGCAATGTGGCAGCGCTATATCTGTCTCAAGTACACAGTCTCAAAATAACTGAAATACCGTGAATTAGATATTATACATGTACCAGGTTTACTCAACAAACTATGTTCTCAAAGTGAGATATTTAAGATTTTTTTTGACACTTTTAAGTCTGGACAATTTCATATATATCTGCAATTTCCTTTAACAATGGTGCTTGAAGATTTACAAGACAGCAGCAAACCTGAAATTTTTTTGTTGATAAATGCCTGTATTGGGCTGGTATGTGACTTAAAATGTCATAATTCTTTATACGTTCATTAGCTCGCTCAACATGAATCCTACTTCTTCCAATCTTAAAACAAAGTTCTGCCTCCTCTTTGGTAAAATGACCTTTGCTTGACATGAAAGGAGGAATATTTAATGAAACGCCAGCAGGCAGTTTGTCAAATATATTGAAACCTTTGTCAGCCAATATCATGTCGCCTGGCTGTAACTGGTCAAGTAACCTAGAGTGTTCAACAATGGCTGCATCTGATGTTGACCGTGGATACAAATCAGAACAATATACTAATGCTGCATTAGGAGCGACACAGGTAACGGCTTTGACAGTATGCCTACTTTTGTAGTTACTGTACGAAAGAGACGGACAGTTCATGTCAGATGGAACATCTTGAAAGACCTCTGTAGCATCCATAGCTATCCTGGCAGAACTAAAGTTTTCAAAAGATTTTGGCATAGACCCCTTACATTTCAACTGACTAGGGATACCAACAGCTTTCAAGACACCATCATATAAAATTTCATGCAGCAAAGAAATGTAAGTGTTGATAACATTTGACACAGTTGCCCTGCTTGTATTGAATCTCTCTGCTAAATCTAAGTCCTTGCAGTTTAACCTTTACTTCATCAGGACCATTAAGAGTTGGTCTTCTAGACTGAAACAGGTAACTGTCCATCCAGCATAATAATTGAAAGGTGCCATTCTTTTAAGCATGTTGGCCAACACGTTGAAATTATCCGCTGGCAAGGAAGTATACAGCAACATCTGTGAATAAAACGAAAGCATTTTGTTGATATGATGAAGACAAATCGTAGATGTGTGGACCCAGAAAGGGGGCCGAAAGGGATAATTACCATGCCCAGTTCTAAGTATGAAATTCACTAACTGTACATGGGGGGTGGGGGAGACCATACTTGAAAATCACGGTATGAGGAAGGGATGCCAAATTCCAGAGGGGTCATGTCCCTTTTCCCCACTATTTTATGCATGATTAAGGCATATTAGCCAATTCTCAGGTATGGTCAGGACCCACGGTACCCCCCTCTGGATCTACCTCTATATGACGATTTGATTAGTATATCTACCATTGCCTAAAAGTGTGTTTGTACTTATGGCAGAGCGGGAAATTATTAATGCAAAACAATACATTTTCCTTCATATCGTTAAAAATCATCATATTTACCAGAAATATATTTGCTTTAGATGGGGAGGAAATTAGCATTGAATAATTATATAGAGGCTAACCTTATCTGTGTCTTGAATGATGTCCTGTAACTTCATTTTTGGTTTTTGCAGCCGTAACGTTTCTACTTCTCTTTCCAGACCAGCTATCTCCATTTCCAGGTCTTGAACTAAAAGAACAGTTAATGATTAAAACCCCTATCATAAAGATAATTTGGGCAGATTCTAACTTGGCATTGGAGACCCTTTAAGTCACCATGTACTTCGGCACAGAGTAGTTCTCGCATCTTGTGCTTAATTTTTAACTCAAATGAACATGAGATTGTGGTCATTTTGTGGTTATAATGTTGGACCTGTTATCAAGAGACCCAAGTTCAATCCCCGGCTGTGCCAAGCCAAATTTCCAACTTCATAATATATTCTTAATATGGGTATTCAACATAAACTGCTCTTTCAACTCGATAACTGAAGATTTTATTTACTTTCTTAAGATGCTTTTTTTCCTTAATTCAGTCGGACAGCAAGTGATCAAGTTAAATATAAAAGGAATGGTTTTTGCATAAACAAGTTTATTATATTTATTCATATATACCAGATTTCACTTGTACTGTGTGTTCTCCATCAGTATCCTCACAGTCAGGAATTTGTAAATGGTAGCTGTGATCAAGAGCTGAAGCTCCATCCCCTATAGCTCCATGTTCCTCAGTTGTGGACACTATCTCACTAAATGACTCTACCTTTTGTCTTTTTCGTCTATATTGGAAAGAAGCAGTTACTGTAATATCATTTTGATAAATAAAAACCTAAAAGCTGTTTTTGTTAAAGGGATGATGGTTTTGAGCTTTTGTAAACTTTGCCTTTGTTATTGAAATATTAATTACAACATGTGGTGTGTGTACTAAAAACATACTTCAATTAAATGAGTGCTGTCTGGAAACTTTACAAATCAAAAATCATTTTGTAAAGCCAATACCCTGCTAGCTTGTGCAAATATTATGCCTACAGCAATATTGGTAAGTACCTTTATTCTGCTTCAATCAGTTTTGTTTCTCAGGTTTAACGTCCAAGCAACAATATTTTAGTCATTTGAAGACTCAGTCTAATTGAAACTAGGAGTTAGTCAATAATATGAAGTCCTATTGAGACAGATTATTACTGTGATATAGTGTTGCCACAAGAGATATGTGACATGATACCTAACCCATGCAGTCTCATTATCCTGACACAGTGTCAATCATTTCTGGAACTGAGTGCGAGGTTCATCAGTTTAAACATTTGCTTTTATAAAGTTCTATCTGGAATGATAATATTATTATAATATTTTGTTAGACAATTATTTCTGGTTGAAAATAATAAAACATTCTTATTCATGTATACCTTTGTGGTGTTGGTATCTCTGGAAAGCTGCCAACATTTTTGCAGAATGTGAAAATGGTTGGTCCATTTTCCTTCTTGCCATCAATGAAGTGACAGCTGCAAATTCGGTCATTGCTGTTGACCTCCCTGTCTGCACGTCTGAATAGGTCCAACAAAAATAGTTCATACAATGATGAATCAACATTTCATAGTATGATTACATATGTATATGCAAAAGCACTGCTTATTTAGTGCCATGTCATTTTCGCAAAAACCATAAAGTTTCATCACTGCCAGGGTGATGTTTAATACATGTAATAAATGGATTCTACATGTTGATACTCATAGCTTTGAATTTAAATGTAAAGGTATGTATATTGATATACTTATATACTTCGGGTATTTACATTCACTTGCATATTAAATATGCTAATAACCGTTAAATACTTCGTTGAAATATTTTCAAATCCTTTGGTTAATGATGTTAATAATTATAATATCCATTTTGGATAATATCGGAGTCATTTACGAGAAATATCCGAAGTACTGTTCCATGTCCGAAATAGGGCGACATTTATAAATACGATAGAAATAAAGGGTTTCATTTGGTCAGATATGGACAAAACTAAATTTAGAAACATATTTGCCCCCTCAATATAGGTTTATTATGATGAAAATCATTAAAACCACGAAAATTTTTTAAAACCAAAACCCCCAAAGGGTTTTTTAAAAAAAAATTCATAAACTTTTTTAAAATATCCGAAGCAATAGTACCACCCTAAATTGGGATCGCCATACCTACAGCGGTCGACCCATTTTTGTACTTTCCTTCACGTTCGTGGGGAAGCGAAACAGACTACAGGTCTGTTTTCCACCGGTTCGGTGGGAACATCCGTAGGCGAAACAGTACACAATCGTCTGCCGATGTACCCGGATGTGGAATTTCAAAAGTGAAAGTAAACGAGACTTACGCGCCCTTATATAGGGATGCTGACCTGAAAAATCTCCGAATTTTGTTGCGATTTGTGCCACTTTGCGCATTAATTTTTTTATTACAATTTATTACTTGTGAATTCCAGCACCAATTTCAAACACATTTCAATTTAGCATTGATATACATAATGCAGCCGTATTGAAATAAACAAAGAATTAATCACCATTGAGAAATTATAAAGGAAGAAGAATTTGGAACTATTTTTTCCGCGCAGTAAACAAGCGGGGAATCTGAATGTTGTGTAGTACAAAATTGTTGCTTCCATAGAACAGGGTTGCAAGCAACCCTGTTCAATTATATGAAAAATAAATAAAATACATTAAACAAATTGAAAGACTTGTATTATTTCTTAAATTGCTAGTCTTATAAGGCCCCCTCCCTATAGTATAGTTTCAATGAATTACAAACATAATCTTGACAGCGCTTAACAGAATAACGCGCTTTATCAGGGCAAGTAAGTTTTCAATCAGGGCAAGCTGATTTTTTCAATCTACTTGCCCTGGGCTTGTCTGTCATTTTAATTTTCTTGGAGCACTGGTCTCCATTAGATATCTGCATATTTTTTTTTTTACTTAATTCTGTAATAATTCAATGACCTTCATTGTAGGCAAATTTCAGTGAACTAATAAATTGCAGACCTGATGCTGAGATTTCAAGCTGTTCAGTAATAGAGTATTTGTGTTGCTTGTTGCATTTTTCTCTACCTGAATGAGTAAGTCTCAGGGTATCTATAAAACATTTAGAAATAAAAAAGAATATACAGTTTACTGTTTAAAGTAAAATTCCAAAAGTTTACCTTAAATTTAAAGTGCTAATTCTGCAAAATGACTGTTTTATGCTGACATATTTAAACCATTTAGTTCCATTTTAAGATTGGACAGTTCTATTAAATTATGTCTTTCATGATAGGAAGAGGCCTATTTTCCACAGATTCTTGGTACATCTTTATACAGTTGTTTACAGCTTGTTCGGATCTGTTGTGCAAATAGTTCAAATTTGTGAAATACCTGCCGTGCTGGTACTTAAATGAAGCAAATTTATGTAATTGTCAGCAATGTTATCTGAAAATGAAATAAAGCTTCCAAATTTTACAGTTTCCATGGTTACTGAAGATCTATTTTGGGCCAAATCAGATTTTGAAAACGATTGCATGCTATTACATATTGTTAATTGATTGCATCAATCTGGTCATGCAAACAAGTGATAACATTAGAGGAATTACTCTTAAGATTGCATTTTTTTTACGCATTTTCAACCCATGGAATCCCTGATCAGACTGAAATAAATTAAAATTTGGTGTAAATTACTGTCTCAGGGACAAGTCGCCAAGCAATAATTTACTTGCCTTAAGTTAATCTCTTGATGGTGCTATAAATGATAATGGTGATATTAACCCTTTCCCTCATAGAGGAAACCATGAAAAGACCTATGCAAACAGCATAAAACCAGATCAGCCTGTGAGTAACTCGCAGGCTGATCAGGTTTTATGCTGTTCACTGCTCCTCAGTGGTCTGGAAATGAGGACTTTATAATTAAATTTGGTAAGGTTTAACTGTGTTTTTTTGCAGATCAGGCTTTATGTGGTACCTATTGAGTGCGTCAAAATGAGTCTATATGAGGAAAGGGTTAAACACAAATCAACACAAGGGTGTTGGTGACTGGCTATAGTTTATTAACAGGATCAGTCTGATCTGGTTGTACAGGTCAATTTCAAGCTGGCCTCTGTACAGAAGGGTGGAACTTGATGCTTAGAAGGCCCTGCAAGGGTTAATATTATTGTCCTGCTTGTCTTTGAAGAAATAACTTGTTTCCTTTACGTTTGGTATCATGAAGGTGCTGTTTACTTTAATTCAGGGCACAGTTGATTTTTCAGTACTGTGTGATCTAACCATCAGAAAAATGTTTTTAAAAAGAAGTTTTGTATGTATGTCCCAGTTTTTTTCAGTTTAATCAAGAATCTAAATGTTTCTGTCTAAATCTACATTTGACAAAGAAGTTGTTTTGTGTCCTAAAGATTAATGTCTACACTGAGACAGTTCTTATTTTCAGTTCTCATGTTTATTTATATATCTCAGTTCCATGAAAAATTCCTGTCTTGATCTGCTTACCTGAAAACTATTTTTCCCCCAAAAAATATGAATTCAAAACAGTGTCAAAATATGTGAAGAATTGGAAAATCTTTGGCAAAAGTTAATCATACAATAAAAGAGTGAGACAGGTATGAACAATAAAGGTGTCATGGTAATTGGTCTGATATGATGTAATTGAAGACAGTCAGGTAGTGTTTACAGAGCAACAAACAGTGGGGAATTAAATGATCGACACCTGTATCCTGGACAGGATAATGCAGATTGTTCCACATCAGCCTGCAGTGTTTGCAAGGAAGGAACACGCGACTGGGTTCAGGCTGCATGGATTTCAACATGGAGGATTGCATTCAATCTGGACGTCTCAGTACTTTGATAATTGTTAGAAATTGCAGAAATTATACCAAGGAAAGTGGTGCAGCAAATGAGGAAATCGGCTGCCTTCTTGCTTGCAATGAGGTGTCGCCAAATTTTGGGAATTCAATTAGAAGAGCAGGTCACATGCAGGCAATTAATGGAAATGATAATGCATTTAGGGAAGGTGGGGATAGCTATTTTAGGGCAGAAGCTCAGGGCAGGTAATTATATTGGTGGTTCTTGCAGTTCTCTGCAGTGAACGGTGAGCAAAGCTAGGGAGCAGTGGGATGGATCATGAAGGCACAATAACTGTGGGTCCAAAAGTCATTATACTGGAATAAAATCCCATTGGTTAAGGGAAGGGAGGCAAGAAAATATCTGCTCTGCAAAGTTTTTAGTACTGGTTCTTCCAGGGATTAGCAGGAGCCTAGTTATATGGGATGCTATAAGGTCTGTGTTTGAATGAGGCCTTGATGGTGAATGCTTAACCCTTTCCCTCATAGAGGACACCATGAAAAGACCTATGTGAACAGCATAAAACCAGATCAGCCTGCGAGTAACTCACAGGCTGATCAGGTTTTATGCTGTTCGCTGCTCCTCAGTGGTCTGGAAATGAGGATTTTGTAATTAAATTTGGTAAGGTTTAACTGTGGTTTTCTGCAGATCAGGCTTTATGTGGTACCTATTGAGTGCGTCAAAATGAGTCTATATGAGGGAAAGGGTTAATTACCTAATGAACTTTAAACACTCAGTCTGAATCAGGTACAAATAATCTCATGCCCAAACTGCTGGGAAATTTTAAAAAAAAAAAAATGATAATAAAAATCCATGACTGAGAAAATAATTGATATTTTCTTAAGATTTAGCATAAATCGTTTATCAAAATTTTAAATCACATGTTAAAAAATCCATGAACATATATCAGTAAATTGAACATATGAAAATTGCCTAAGACCAAAACATACATAATAAGTCATTGATCAAGGTAAGGGCAGTAGGTTGGATGTAACATTTAATTACACCTGTCCAGGTGAGAGACTCACACAGTGCACACAGACTGAGAGTCTATGCGAGTAGGTCCTTGATGTCAGCTGTCAATCAAAGTCACATGGTGATTAACCTACAGCTTTTAAATAAAGCAAACAGAAGATGAAGCAAGATCTGTTACTGATGCTTGCGATATCGCCCCCGTTGACAGTTATCTTCCCTGGAAGATCTAATAATCATCACGGAGACCTGTTGACAAGGTGATGAATTAATTTTTATTGGAACTTCCTAATATGGCAATGGATGGGTATGGCCATGTCATGGTGTTGACAAACAACTGAAAGTTGGGGATGAAGGCCCTGAGTCACACTGAAATAAAGAAATTCAAAGTAGTGGATTTCAAAGAGAAATTCAAGATAAAATAATATCTCTAGAGATATAAAAGTTAAAAAAAAAAGAACACTAGTTTATCAAACGATTAAATCTGAAGTTATAGTATGTAAAATATGAAGAAAAAAAATATGTTGGTTTATGGCTGATAATGTCAAAATATACTATGTAAAAATCTGTAGAAAATAAAATTTGAAAATAAAGATAAATAAACTGATAAGAAGATATTTTAAGTTTGAATGACTTTCTGGTATATATCAATTTAATGTGGGGCTTTATTGACATTTATGAGACAACTTCTTTCCACAGTCATGTTAATGATTTTAGGTTTGGTACTCAAATAAACTGGAGAGGAATTTAAATAAATGTAATAAATGGTATTAGGTTAATATTTATGAAAATGTTGCTGGTGTCACTTTCATATACACTATGTGCATGCCTTTGTCTTTAACCCTTTCCCTCATATAGACTCATTTTGATGCACTCAATAGGTACCACATAAAGCCTGATCTGCAGAAAACCACAGTTAAACCTTACCAAATTTAATTATAAAGTCCTCATTTCCAGACCACTGAGGAGCAGTGAACAGCATAAAACCTGATCAGCCTGCGAGTAACTCGCAGGCTGATCTGGTTTTATGCTGTTCGCATAGGTCTTTTCGTGGTTTCCTCTATGAGGGAAAGGGTTAATTAGAAATATTGTTCATCAAATTAATGATGAATATTAGATTGAAAAAAAAAAGTAAGGGAGGAAAACAAAAGGCTTATTGTCATAGAATTGTGAACAGGGAGTGCTGACTTGTTGTCATAATCTATAATTATTTTGAAACTTTAAATCATTGTCTTTTTTTTTTTTTTTGGTTTTTCAGTCAGGGGAAAGAAAACCTGCAGAAATTTAAGAAAAAAAATAAGGAGAAGGTGGAGTGTGTGGGCAATGCGAGCAAGTTATTTCCGTATAAAGCCTATATGTTAATTTTGTTGAAGAATTCTTAATGTTTTTTGGTTATTTATTTTCATGATAAATTATTGAGAATTGCGTGCAGCTGTTGTCTATAGAAATAATTTTCAAATTTTAATTATATATAACAGCAGTTAATGAGTTACTTTCTCAAATAAATATCTTACAATAGTTTAACAGGTCAGGCCAATCATTATTTGATGAAAAGTACCAATCTATGTAAAACTGAATAATTGATAGTATCATTCTATGTAATATTGAATAATTAATAGTACCAGTCTGTTTCTAGAACCCAGACGACTGTACTAAGAGAAAGTTTAACAGTTTCAAGCAATTACCTGGGTAACAAAAGAGCAAAAGAAGTGTTTTTAATACAATTTTTAGGAAAATGTCTGTTGACACAGTAAATATTTATATAATTGGGGGCAATCATGGTAAATGGTTTGTGTTGAGGTATTATCAACACTAATTGGTCAGTACTAGATATAGATTGAACAATTGGAGCATTGGGTAAAGGTGTCTAGTGGACACAAGCCAGTCATCAGTAATAATTGGTGGTCAGTGGCAGCAAATTATTGGAAAAGATGGAATGTATACAGGTGTGATAAGCCCTCTATTTAGTGAAGTGACTGACCAGCTTTTGTAAAAGTCTGTACTGCATAAGGCGTCAGAAGGCTGAATTGTACTGTATACATCAAAGACATTTGTTTTGAATGCTGTGATTTCTGTATGATTTAAAAAATATTTCAGAAATCAAAATATTTTTGAAATGCTAAGTGAATGTTTTTTTTTTCTTTTGAAAGGTGCTTTCATTGTAATGCATCATTTAACATGAAGTGTGTTTAGCCAATGCCATGAAGCATGTGGGATCTTTATTTTGCAAGCAATACATCATGTAAGGACACAATAAGCAGATGAACTTGAAATGGATTTTATCCCTCATTTACTCAGCCTACCACCATCCATCAAATATTTTTCATTGTAGTAAATGCTGTAATTTTTTATTTATGTCTTATCTATATACAAAACATGATTTGAAACTTCAAAATATTATCAACAGTTCCTGGATTGGACCTGACTACTTTATATCAGCTACCATATACTATCATGGGACTGTGACACCTGTAATTGAGGCTGTGTAGATATATATAAAACATACTTATACACATCCGACAACAAATATAACAGGATTAATTTTGAGTTTGATGACTACAGTTTTGCTTAACCCTTTCCCTCATATAGACTCATTTTGACGCACTCAGTAGGTACTACATAAAGCCTGATCTGCAGAAAACCACAGTTAAACCTTACCAAATTTAATTATAAAATCCTCATTTCCAGACCACTTAGGAGCAGCGAACAGCATAAAACCTGATCAGCCTGCGAGAATGATCTGGTTTTATGCTGTTCGCATAGGTCTTTTCATGGTTTCCTCTATTAGGGAAAGGGTTAAGCAGAATTTCTGATACAAGATACTTAACCAGTGACTTCCTGTACTTAGCAGGCCAACTTGTTAAAAAGTCAGTTTTCAAGTTCTTCCCATTCTACAGTTGACCTCCATCAGGCAGCTACCTGAGACCTAAGTGGTCTCTTTTTTTACCCCCATACCCTTGAATGGCTACTAAGAAAAGGTTTAATTGTCAGCAAAAAAAAAAAATTGAACTTTTCTCAGTAAGAGACCAGGATAAATTGTGATATAGACACCATGCAGCATTGACAATTATACGCAGGTCTTACTATAGTATCATCCAATCATCCAATTTTTTTGTAAGGTAAAAATAAAAAAAAAAAGTTTTGTTTCTAGTGTCCCTACCAAAGATCTATTAAACAGTTTAATGACAGGTATATTTGTCCCTACTAACCCAAATATAGGCCCTCTACCATATTTTTTTTTTTTTTTTTGCACTGTCATAATTTTTGCAACCACTATTATATTTAACCCTTTCCCTCATAGAGGACACCATGAAAAGACCTATGCGAACAGCATAAAACCAGATCAGCCAGCTGATCAGGTTTTATGCTGTTCGCTGCTCCTTAGTGGTCTGGAAATGAGGATTTTGTAATTAAATTTGGTAAGGTTTAACTGTGGTTTTCTGCAGATCAGGCTTTATGTGGTACCTATTGAGGGTGTCAAAATGAGTAAATGAGGGAAAGGGTTAAAAACAATGCACTGCTCACATACCTGGATTTTTTTAGGCAGACAAGATACTAAAAATGTCTCGTCTGATTGGTATTACATCATGCATTGAGAAAAACATAGTACTAGAAGCAAGGTGCAAACATCCTGCTGACGATCATTTCCAATCCTGCCTTAATTTCAGCATGTTCGCAGTGGCAAAGGAGAGAACTGAGAGATAATTTCAAAGTTACTGTTTGTGTTGGGCATTTATTGAAACAAATGACACAAAAAGGTGTCAGAAGTGTTCTGTGTTCTTCCTTACTTTGTTAAATGTTTGTGTTATTTTTTGCAAGCAATTCAGAATTTGATGATGTTGACAAATGTAGAAGAAATGCTTTGATGTTTTGTCCTGAGTGGAACAAATGGGCCTGAATTCATCAATTAGTAAAGTCAATTTAGTATTTTAGAGTTGCACTCAAGATATGCAATTCTTCAAAGTGATTTCTAAGTCTGTAATGGCTTACATTAAGTTACTTTTTTACATATAAATGGAATGATTACTAGGTTTTTGTTAATTCATTTATTATGAAAATCAATTTCCTTGAAACTTGGATGAGTTTAATACAGATGACTCAGCAATATTTTGAAAACTGTCTGATCAGCTACACTGTTGGCACCAGTCTTTACCCTGACCATTCCCATGGTAACAGGTTCATATAGAGCCAGACCAGGCAGAACACAGATTTCACTCCGAATTGATTTGAAGTGTCCTGCCTCATCCTCCAGATAGTGAAGATTGACAACCAGCATAAACCCTGACCAGCCTGCAAGCTGTTGCTATGTGAATCACTACAACTATGGGATCTGAGGTCATGAGGTCAATCCCCACCTTATTCTCTGGCTCTAAATACCAACCCAGGAACTATCAAGAGGGATTAATAGGGGTTGTAACATTTTGTTCCAAATCAAATTAAAAGTAATAAGCTTTATGAAATTGGATTAAGAAATGATGGGAATTCCAACAAAATCATTAAATCTAAATATGGATATAAAATATGGGAAACCCCACTTCTTACAGAGATGAGTCAGTAAGATTGTGTCATGTGATGTAACTCATTTGTAATCCAAATAATGCTGATGAAGAAGATAGTTAATGCTCAGAATCAATTCAATTTGAAATCCATCTCAGAACCGGATACCGTGATACCCAATAGACTTGTTGTATTAAAAAATTTCCGTGTGATATTTTATCTGCCAATGAATTAAAAGGTATCACGGAGTATAATTTCACTGCAAGTAAGATTGTCATGCTCATCACCATCATAAACAGTCCAGGTTCTATCCCAGTTCAGTCCAGCATTGTATTGAAAATGGTATTTTGCTGCCCTATTTGGACACATGGGTTTTCTTTGTGTACAAATCAATTTTTGTGTCACCTTCTGTAAGCAGAGGTGACACATAGGAATCACAGGTGTCCAGAGAACACTCTTGTCCTCCACATCCAGCTCCATGCGAATGTACAAATGCCCTACCCCCACCCCCCTTCAGAGTGAACAAGAAGATTGCTCATCCATTGCTGAGATTAATTAATTTTAAGTTTGCGTACAGAAAAGGGTTAGTCTATTAAACATGTTTCCAATATGTTTAACCCATTCCCTCATAGAGGACACCATGAAAAGACCTATGCGAACAACATAAAACCAGATCAGCCTGCGAGTAACTCGCAGGCTGATCAGGTTTTATGCTGTTCGCTGCTTCTCAGTGGTCTGGAAATGAGGATTTTGTAATTAAATTTGGTAAGGTTTAACTGTGGTTTTCTGCAGATCAGACATTATGTGGTACCTACTGCGTGCGTCAAAATGAGTCTATATGAGGGAAAGGGTTAACACACAGTGAACCTCCATTTAGCATCCACCAGTGCTAAGCAACCACTCATGTCGTTCTGGACAGAGTTTTGATTGTAAACAGAGTCAGTATACTAAGCTCCCCAAGTATATCAGTTTCAGACCATGCATGTCGACATTTCTGTCCTATTGTGAAACAATGGAATATTAAACACACCTCACTGCATTTCTACTAGTTCTGGATCTGAGTCGGTGGTTCTAATTTTCCGTCAGACACTGGATGGTTAAATGCTTTCTTAGCGTCTCTTCCCTTCTGAAGATTTACTTACACGTCCATTAGAACTTGAAATGGTGCAAACATTCACTGTCCATGATTAGTTAAAGTTTCCCTTGTGGAGGTGATGAATTGTTCATGAAATGAAAAACCTAAAGGAAGTCAAATACATGTATATACAGTTAGTGGACGTCACATTTGATTGCAGATTCGAAGCAATGTCTAGAAGAAAAAATATATTTTAACTCACATAAAAAAATATGATAGAATTAATTACCTTTTTTCCATACAAAAGGTAATTACTAGGTTGCTCCTCTGCTGTCATTTCTGGGTGTTTTATTAGTACATGATGATTTTTTATTTGTTTATTCATATTTAAATATTTACATTTGTTTAAGATTTACTTAATGTATCTTTTCTTGATTTTTTTTTTGAAAGAATTAGTTTTTAACTTGTAAATTTATGTATTTCTTTTCTTGAAAAAAAAAAAGTTTACAGAAAGATTTAAATATTTCTTTATTTAATACTGTTTTTCATAATATGGAAAACTTAAAAAGGAATTTCAGAAGTATTTTTTTTTAACATTGATGTATTAATTTACTTAACATTAATGCTACTAATTTATTATTGTTTTATATAAATTCTAATGGACCATCAAGTCCACTTATTTACATTTTTTATGGATGAATATTTGATGATATTTTTCCATCAGAAAAAAAGAATACTCTTTCTATTGTAATTATCCAATGTATATACTCAGTTATTTCTCCTATTCAACACTGTCATAGAAAGTAGGAGTATTTCTTTCACTGTTATGAATGTACCCACTACTCCAATAGTTAATTACATGAATAACTGTTTAATGTCAGACCAGGAATGTTTCATCTAAATTAAATGATTGATTACTGTTTCAGTGTAAATCCTCAATTTTTTTCCCCTCTGCCCCTGACCTTCAAGTGACAGTATTAAATCTACAGAGATTAAATGTGAAGGCCTCCAAATGTACTTCCTCTACAGAAAAACAACACTTAAGTGTAGACTAAATAATTTCAATAATAGTACCTGTTAAGGAAGAAGCATAGACCTGTTAAAAGAACTTCCCACCAGTCTATGTAATGGCATAATTACTTAACTAGTCATTTTAATTACTGGCATGAGATGAAAATCTATAGAGACACAAGCCAATGAACTTTTAATAATAGCCATGGTTTTATTGATGTTTTTACAGCCCAAGGGCCCATCAAGATTTGAGACATCATAGCAGAGGAGGTACACTGGACAGCAAAACAGCCTGGAGGGAGAACTCATACAGCACACAGTCAATCTTGGTTCAGTGTTTATCCGGTCATAGCCCAACTAGCAGCCTGTGAGATTGGGGATTGGAGAGGCAGTATTGCTCAGCTGTACTGAGAGAAACAGGGAAAATCAGTGGAGTGAGGCAAATTTTGTTTTATTGTATGGATAAGTGCACATATGGGTGTCATAATCAGCTACAGCCTCTATCTGATCGTGTTTGATATCAGCAATTGACTGTGAAATTTCCTGAGTGAGGTTGATAATTAGGGAGGCTGCTCAATGAAGCACGACCACCCCAACTGGCAGCTAGTCAAACAGAGTGTGGATAAAAAAGGGTTAGCAGCCTAGCACTTCACCATTCATGAAGTGGCAATCACACTGGTTGTATTACATGAGCTTGTATAGGTGATGGTAGTAGTGAAGTAAGGAGAGCATTCAAAAGTGGAGAAGTATTTCAACTGTACCGCTTATATGGGATATTGCTTTCATGGTGGATGGACATGGTTTAATTTTCTTACCGCTTAATACACTGGAGTTTAATTGGTTGGAGCAGTAAATATAATTCGCCGTGGAAAATATATTGGAACTATTTAGATTTTTTGATTAACTGATGGATGTTTGTATAAAATTGTAAAAGGCTTACTGAATTGAAAAAGACATTATATTAAGTGTCAAATGAGATAATGTGACTTGTTTGGATTTGTATCTGACGGAAGTGTAAAGATAAGAGAAAAAGAAAGTACCAAATGTGATGAATTGTGTTACAGAAAACTTTTAAAAGCAATTTGTTTTTGAGTGGCAACGGGAATTTGACTGGATAAAAATGGCGAGTGCATGGTGTTTAACTAGTTGTATTTTTGTGATTGTATGGATGTACGGGGATGCACAGGATGTTACATACCATATAAAAGAGGAAGAACCAAACTCCACATTGATAGGTAATGTCGGCAATGATTCTAATATATTTCAGATAGATTCTTCCAATCTCTTATTTAGCATCATCACAACTGGCAGTTTGTATGCCCATTATTTTAGAATCGAAGAGAGATTAAGTACGTTGTATACAAACAGATTGATTGATAGAGAGCAGATCTGTGAATTCTCAGATACTTGCATGCTTGCCATTCAAATTGCAGCAAAATCAAACCTGGGCAGTTTTTTCCGTATTTTGAAGGTGAACATATATATTGATGATATAAATGACCACTCACCAATATTTGAGAAGACATCGTTGACATTACCGATCTCAGAGGCGGTGTTAGTTGGCACATCGTATTCAATAAATGGCGCCAGAGATAAAGATACAAGTGAAAATTTTTCATTGAAAACTTACGAACTTGAATCAACAGATATGTCAATGTCAGAGAGTTTGCCATTCTCAATTCAGTTTGTGAAGCATTTAGATGGAAGCTCAATCATCAAATTGTTTGTTACTGCACCTTTAGACAGAGAAAAGAAAGACTCTTATGATCTTGTTATAATTGCTAAAGATGGCGATCAACAGCCACGGATTGGAAGACTGCCGATAAGAGTTGAGGTTCTTGATGAAAATGATCACCCTCCGAAGTTCAGTGCTCAATCATTTAATGTGACTGTTAACGAGGAGACCAGTGTTGGGTCTGTGATAACCAGACTCACTGCTTCCGACCCTGACTTTGCAGAAAATGGACTTGTTAAATATAGGCTGAGTCCTCACCAAGCTACTGAAAATTTGCGGTATTTCAATATTAGATCCAACACAGGGGAGCTAACCCTGGGTGATAAAATTGTTTATTCGCCAGGGAAGACATTCAAACTCATTGTAGAAGCGTATGACAATCCTATAGATGGTCA
The DNA here is from genome assembly GCA_021229015.1 of Solen grandis. NCBI lineage: Eukaryota > Metazoa > Mollusca > Bivalvia > Adapedonta > Solenidae > Solen > Solen grandis. The sequence goes on from CM037777.1 coordinate 73,299,826, forward strand.
ATCATTAACATCCCAGGCATTTGTTATTGTTAATGTTGAAAATTCAGGAAATAACCCCCCTGAAATTAAGATAAATTTGCTTGGGAATGCCATGGTTTCAGAACTAGCAAACAAAGGAACTGTTGTGGCATATGTAACCGTTGAAGACCATGATGTCGGAAAAGCGGGGAAAGCTGCGTGTATCGTAGATAATATGGACTTTGAAATGAGAGATTTTGATATTAATGAGTATAAAATTACAGTAGCTGGAAAGCTGGACTTTGAGACAAAACCATTTGAAAACATCACAGTTTTGTGTAGGGATAATGGTGAACCCAGACTGGAAAGTTCCGTGTCATTTACAGTTTCTATTTTGGATGAAAATGATCATGCTCCTCAGTTTTCAAAACTTTCATATTCGAAAAATATCCCAGAAGACATGCAGATTGGTGATTTTATAATGGAAGTGAGTGCCCATGATTTTGATTCGGAGAGAATGCTGATATGCGTTTGTTATCTCAAGCGAGTACAAGGATTATTTCTACATCGAAAATTCAACCTCAAAGGCAAATACAGCCTATTTGCGGCTAAACAAGACTCTAGACAGAGAGAGAAAATCAGCATATATCTTCCCTATATATGCAATAGATGGAGGGCTTCCAGCTAAGACTGGCTCTGTAACGGTCAGTATCCATGTCACAGATGTTAACGATGAGCCCCCAATATTCACCCAGAACCCGTTCCAGCTCCATGTGCTTGAAAATCTTCCAGCAGACTCAATAGTTGGCACAGTAACTGCACTTGATAATGACCTGGGTACCAATGCTCAGGTGGAATACAAAATACACCCTCTTGACTATGGAGAGACACCATTTGTGGTGTTTGCAAATGGTATGATAAAAACCAACAGGGAGCTGGATAGGGAAACGAGGGATCGCTACGAGTTTCAGGTCATAGCAACCGATCTTGGGGAAAACCCGCTCAGTGGAACAGGATCAGTAGTTGTGACAGTTTGGGATGCTAATGACATGGATCCAGACTTCATTTTCCCTGTGCCAGGAAACAACACTGTGTATATTCCCACTACAACAGGTGCCTGGAATATTGTGACCAGGATTCGAGCCTTCGATGAAGACGAGGTAGGAACCGGTAACAGTAAATTGCGGTACTCAATACATGGGAGAAATGACACTGTAGAGTCCAAGATTTATCTCTTCCAAATAAACCCAAATACTGGGGAAATACAGGTGACGCAAGATTTGGATGCTAGTTTTAGAGGGAAAACATACCAGCTGGAGGTCCAAGCTTCGGATTTTGGAAAACCAACAGAACGTGCTGTCGTATTTCCGCTGGTACTCAAGGTTGGATCTCGGAATGTCACGCAAGCTCAGGCACAGACAGACACCTTGAGTAGTCAAAATTTCTTAATTGCAGTCATAGTTGGAGTGATAACAGTTGTGCTTTCTATAGGAATATTAGCGACTATATGTATCATAAGAAAAATTGACAGAGAACGTAAAGAGGATGTTCATCATATGAAGACTGTGACTCAGGACACAGAAAGTCGACAAGTGTTTGATGGAAGCATCACAGTATTCTCGTTACCTTCTGAAGACAGTCTTGTAAATGAGAAAAAGAAGAAGGAAGTGAGCTTCTCTCTCGAGGATGATGTTTTTTCCGATGATGATCTCCTGCAGAAAAATGGCTTAGATCATAATAACCGTCATTTTAAGGTGAGTAGTGTGTTTTTGAAATTGTTACCCCATGAAACAACAGGTTATTACTGTGAAAGTAGAATTATTTAAAGTAATCATTGTATAATATTAATATTTGAATATATATTTCAATTTGAGAATTGTTCTTAATCCATAAATTTCAGTTGAAAACCAATTACAGTATACACACATTTCAAGTCATTTCCCTCTCTCTTTTTTTTTAACAAACCATTCAACAATAAGAATGTAAATGGTTTGCCTGAAAATTTGTGTTGAAAAATTCTTAAAATGAGATATTATAAAAAAAAAAGATAAATACTGCACTAATCTTTTATTTTGGCCAATTTTTGTGTGAAAGTGAATTTTTATGAGTGGCCACAGTGCATTTCAAACAGGCTATTTCAAACTTTTTTCCAACGAAAATTATGATGAATTAATCAGTTATCAATTGAGTAAGATAAAAAGGAGGGAACAACTGACAGTTAGGGCATGTGGGGGTGAATGTACAGTTCAAGTTTTATGTGCCTGACAAACATGTTGACAAGTTTTGAGGCCCCTAGGTGTGTGTGTGTGTTGTATCCACTTCCTCAAGGAAATGCGCACTGTCAAATGAAGGTATATTTGCAGATGAACACCATGTCATCACCTTGATGTGTTCCTTGTACAATGTCTAATCATTATTTTTGTATATTTGTTCAAATTTTCTTGTACCTCGAAAATGATCTTGTACAGAGTATATAATTCATTTGATGAATATATTATCCTAGGAACAATTAATAATAACCGTCATTTAAACTGTTTCACACTCTTACATGTATGTCCCTCAACAGTCCTCAAATATATGTCTGTCTGTTCCTTTTTTCTTTTCTTTTTTTTCTGGGAGAAAAAAAAAAATGAAATAAAGCTTAAGGTTTGTACCTGTTAGTAGTTGATTAGGAAATGCAGGAACAAGTAAAATGATGCTATTTCTGCACTCAACTAACTGAATATAATTACATGCTGCAAATTTAAATATGGAATGTCTAAAATGTCATATTGGAAAACAAATGCAATGAAAGTGAAGCGAGGCTGGAAACAATTATCAACAGTCCTGAGATTCACAGTAGATAAATGAAAACAAAATCTCTAAGGTAAAACTGGATTAGAATAGAATAAAATAAAGATAAAATGCTATTTTTTTTTGGACCTGCACTGTCTGTATAATCCTGGTAGAAAAATATGCAAGTCAGATGCAGTAAAATAGATGAAAGTTTAGATTGATGTAAACCCGTAGATCGGAACAAAGCAGCGATGGGAACGACTCACTGCCTACATCAGCCAACATGCTTGGCATATTGATAGACTAAACCTGAGCTGTATGCATGTAGGTTATTCACTACTTCTTTAATTAGAATACAGCTAGGATGGAATGTCTCCTATTTTGCACATAGAATATGGAAGTAATTTCCCTTGTGTGATTTTAATTTTACTTTATACTTTCCTTTGATGAATTTTAATGAATTAATATTGTTTCTAGAGTGATTAAGAGATACTGGATTGCATCCGCCTCAAATCTGTAATGGTGAAAATTTTGATTAATGATTAATTGCCATCACTAACGTGTAGATGTAAAATAGAATTATACTGCAGTTTGCTATTTGTAAAGTAAATAATTGGGGATTGCAATATTTATTGTGCTAATCACATTCATTGAAATAGGTTGAAATTGAACATGGAAGGAAAACTTTAACAGTTCTTAGGTTTTGCTATACTTTTTATATGATACACTTGTCACATGTAAAGAGACATATATTTATCATCTGAACCAGATTTGTATATTTTCTGTATTTCTAAATGTGATATATTCTTTTTCAAAAAAATATTTCACTGGCTTAAGAAATGTCTTGTTATTACCAGTGCATCATTTTATTATGCCCGTAATCTTCCTGAAACATTAAGCTCAGTGACAACAGCTGGTCTGTACACGGGAGATAATTATATTTTTTTTTTTTTTTAAGTCTATAATCTGTAAAATGATCACATGCATGTGCTATTATGTAAAGCTGTTCAAAATAATTTTTTTATGTAAATTTTATAAATGTTGATGCCAAAATAGAATAGGATTAAACTTGTAAATCTATATCATGCTAATAAAATATATGTTCTGATAAATTTTATTCCATGAAAATAAAAACACAACTTATGCTAGTCTTTATCTTTTCTTATCTTTATGCTTTACCCCTTCATAATTTAATCTTTAATTCTTCTTTAGAGTCAGTGACGTAAAATTGTTGTGGTTTCCGTTGTACAACAGTTTTACTAGATGGATTACTTTTTCTCTATCCATTAAAGAGGTTATAACTTTAAAATCAAGATAATTCTTCAAGCTTTGAGAAACTGAGACAGAAAACCATGATTGGGAAGATTTATTTTGTATATAGTTTTCCCGGTGTACCATATTTATTTTGAAAAGCTTGCTAAAATGATTTAATTGCCATCTGAAGTTCAAAAGATAATATATAATGTTACCGTAGGGGAAATATAGGGAGAAAATTTAACGTTCATAAATGAAATATTCATAGAGCCGTAAATAAATAAAAATACACAGGGAAAACTTTCTGAAATACACAGGGAAAACTTTCTGCTACCTGGGTATAGAGTTACCTGTCTCATAAGTAACCTCATGACCTTTGAAAGCAGGCACACCCTGAGATAGGGAAGCAATCCATGGGTAAAATTATACATACACTTGTGTTTAACAACTACAAAACAGTGCCACGTTTGTCGCTAAACTCGGATATATAAAGGTATTAAAATACAATCAAGACACCTCGGAGAGGCAGTTGCTTGTTACATATACCTTGCTTACCTGTAATTCAAGACTGCAGGTAATCAAACCACTCGCTTCTCATACTGTTTAATTGTGAAAGTTTACATACATACTGGCTAAAGATGAGAACTTTCCCAAGCCCAGTTTCTGTTTTTAAGACCTTTTTAAGTCAGCGGTAAGAATGCTTGTGTGTTTGGTTTGAAATTAATCCGTCGCTAAAGAAACCCTAACCCAATCAGTCTGTAAAGTCAAATAGATAAGGAAAAATAAATGAGTTTCTAGACTTGGTTTCTTATATTTGACTTTAATTAAAACTAGCTTTTATTTTTAAATACAGTTTTAGAGTTAGGTGAATTAAGATGGATTTTATTGAGAATATATTGCAGTTATTTTTAAACTTAAGTTTAAAGACAATAATAAAAAGACAACTAAACTGGAAAGCTTAATTCTTTTATGGGCAGTTGCCTGAAATATACATGTTTCTTTGCTGTTGGCATTTCTGTGACAGACTAAGGCAAGATGTTTGTGCTGTTAGCGCCGTCTGCTGACACAAGCATTAGTTCATCTGCTGATACGGCCCAGTGCCGTCTGCTGCTACTGTAGATGTGAGCTGGCAATTATTACTATGGTGACGGTTGTTCTTGATACTGCTCCACACCCGATATAGTTGATATTCTGGCATTACTGAGCTAACTGTACCAAAAATAGCCCCAGTAAACACATTTAAGTAATATGGATGATAATAAAGACAAAGTCTGTATTGTAGGAATATGAAGTTAATGCTTTCTGATCAACAATCTCTTGTTTCTTTGCACATCAATAAATAGTGAAAAAATATCAAATAAATCATGCTTGCAAATGTACATTGTTTTAATGGTAGAACCAGAAAAAAACACTTTCTTAACACACATGCACATAATTTTTTGCTTTTACAAGGCAGAATGAATTGCAGAACTTACAAAGCAGAACTTGTAATGAAATGACAATATTCTCTTATGAATTTTGTTCCAAAAGATTTTTAAAAAAAAACAGGTTGCTCAGTTATTTTTGAAAATGAATGAGAGAAAATGAAGAGGGTTTTACAGAAAATTTAATTAACTATGGTAAAGATTATCAAGTCCTTTTTATAGCGCAAGCATTTGTTTGATACATCTGGCGTGTTCAAGGGATTCTAATATACCAGTGACCACTGTGATTTCTATTGATTCCTGTTAGTATCACTCTGAAGCTAAAGGCGAGTTAAAAAGATTGAATTGGGAACGATGAACTGTTTGTAGAACTGATTGAACTTCTAAAGCTTATCTTGGTCTCCTGTAAGGGATACTTTACAAGTCAAGTAGCTGTGTTAGATGTCTTCAGCAGGATTGAATGACCTACATCATTGCAGGAAATATAATCTTGTGATATATATTGTTTGTTTCTACAGCATGTCCTTGGTAAACTCCTCCGTTTCATGTGTGTTCTGTTTAACTCAAGCTAGTCTCAGCCCTTGTTGCCCTGCAAAAATCATGCTAATTTTAAATCTATTAATGAAAATTACTGACTTGTTGCAGATAGTGTTGCTTTCACAATTCTAGCCACTCTGGCAGATTATAATTGAAATCCTGTTCAAACATAATTATGATCAAGTAACGTCTGCTGTCCCAGCGTTTGACAGAAAGTCTGTTTTGCCAGTTTTTCTGATTGTCGATACAAATATGTTCACACTTTTTTTTATGCTGGTTTGAAGTTCTGCAAATCGTAGAATCTCGAGTGACTTAAAATCTCACATTAAACATAACACAAGTTTTTATTGGCCCTGAATAACTCCAGGATATTGGCAATATTTTTTTATTAACTTTTCAATGTTCTGTCTTCAATAATGCAAAATGAAAATACTGGAACATGCATGCAAGCAATTATCACGACATCCTAGATTTGCAGAACAAAATCCATTGAAATCTAATCTCACTTTTCCCTCAGTCTTGTCCTAGTCTTTGTCTAATTACATTTAATGTCGCAGGCTTAAATCAGCTTCATTTTTGTAGCAAGCTTATTGAAAACCTGAGTTTGAAATTATGATCCCTTTTGAATTAATGTGGCTCCATTAGAAATAGTTATTTGTTAATCTTTAAAAGTGCTGAAAATGTGCTTTTTAGGAATTTGGAATCAGATTATTTCATGTAGAGTTTCAACAATTTGCGGTTCTCGGAGGAGACTGTATTAGGGTTATCGTTGATAGGGAATCTTGGGGAAAAGAGAGAGAAAAAAACTTTTTACTTCAGTAATGTCTTCAAAAATACCTATCTATATAAAAAGGTTTTGTACATATTTTTAAGTAATGTCTTTCAGTTAACTATTCTAAAAAGCAGTGTGTATGCTGGTAACCCTTACCATGCTTAATTTCTTAATTGGACTTGTCCTTTCTTCATTTTGGACTGTTTCATTAGGTTTTTATGGGGGTGCTTGCTGAAATTTTATTGACTGAAAAGCAATAAGTACAAACCATAACCAATCTGCAAGGGTGTGCTGGCTGATCTTGGTCTGCACTGGTCACAAAGGCAGTCACATGTGCCCACAGCAATGTAAGGGGCAAGAATCGTTTCAGTGTTACTAATGGGATTATATAAACGAGTTCAGATTTGCCACAAGTGCTTTAATTAGTAATCATTAAAAATGTGTCTAAAGCAAATAATTGATCAATCAAGGGCCTCTTCAGTCCTTTGTTGTGACAAACTTATGCTCTTTAGACTTTTATTGACAGTAGCTTCCAATGCAAGAAGTAATTTTGTTGGAGTATGGATCTCTTCAAATAAAAGCTTGCACCAACTTGTAGGTACACGGATTGACAGAGTACCATATTAAGATGACATATTCCATATGGAGTCTATAACTTAAGCATTCGTAGACAAACTTGGGCAAAAGGTCACCAGAGAGCCAGAGATTATAAGTAATTTAGAGAACCCTTCGACTCACGGGTGATATTATGGGCGATAAAACACATATAGCATGTCGGACACTGGTAACTCTGTCTGGTAGAGCAGCGTAATTGAACTGAATTTGGCTATATCCTGCATATGTGGACCAATATTGGGTTTGTCTGTAGGGAATTGATTGACAGCTTGAAATATTACAATTGCACCTCTGGCAAAATGTAAATCACACATTTTTCATTGCAGTAAACAGATGAAGATTTGTTTTAAATAATATCCAGTATTATTGGAGAGAGAAAACAGATTGGTTATCAAGAAAAGCATAATTTATTACACTGTTAATATTTTGTGCATGTATATTCATCCAAAATATAAAGACAAATAAATAACATTGTAAAAACTTGTTCAAATTATACTGAAAATCTTTATCTTTAGATTTTACCATGTTTATGAATTTTGACATTTACCGGTTTTTATCTGAAACCTTGAAACAAAATGCCAGTATATGACGACAATAGGGTTCATTTTGTGTCAGACGTTCAGCTTGACCTTAGAACTGTTCTCACTCTTGCTGTTTTGTTTTTCGCCATTGTAAACTTTTTAATAATTAATTACTTTAAAATAAATTTGCTTGTTGTTTTTTTTTAAGTAATACTTCTGATATTTTATTGAATGATCCTTATGTACAAAACTATTCGTAAATTCTTAATTCATTAATTTTTACGTGGATTAGGACTTTCTCATCCATCCTATAGCCCATCCCTTGAAGGCTGACTGTGTCGGAGGAATCTTTCCTGTTATTGTTAACAGCGCCTTTAACCTCCATTCTCTGCATACTTTCATCCTTAATGAACTTCTCAGGATGCTGAGAAAAGTGGTAGTTTCTACCCTAAATTGATTTAAATGTTCCTCAACTGTCTTTTATTAGTGTTCACTGCCCGTGTACAGACTTGCAGATTGGAAGACCCTCATGGTTCTCTTCAGAAGCCGTGGCAGGAAGTAAAATAGTTAAACTGTCATCATTTACAATTTGAAACTCTTTGATTTTTCATGAGGATGCTGTTAAATGGACCATAAGTATCGAGGTTATTTAATTTGTAGCCGACAAATGATTGGTGATAATTGGATGACAGTGTGATGCTAGATATTTTGTTAGATTCCTGTTCTTCAAGGTTCCTCTAGTCTCTCTCGGAAACATCGAGAAAAAGCTGCCATATTGATGGTTGATTAAGTTTGGATTATATCGAGAGGCGCTATCACATATTCGGCTTGAGCATGGTTTGTTGATGAATGCTGGAAAATCAGGTTTATATTTGTTGCATTCATTGTATGAAACAAAGTTTGGCACGGCATGGTCTTGATAGAATTGATTTTAACCCTTTCCCTCATAGAGGAAACCATGAAAAGACCTATGCGAACAGCATAAAACCAGATCAGCCTGCGAGTAACTCGCAGGCTGATCAGATTTTATGCTGTTCGCTGCTCCTCAGTGGTCTGGAAATGAGGATTTTGTAATTAAATTTGGTAAGGTTTAACTGTGGTTTTCTGCAGATAAGGCCTTATGTGGTACCTATTGAGTGCGTCAAAATGAGTCTATATGAGGGAAAGGGTTAACATAATTTATGTATGCCTTATTCTTAACTTATGTCATCACATTGTTCCTGAAAATTCCTTATTTAGAATTATTGGTAGACTGACATTTTGATTTCAGAATTTCTTTTCTTTAAAGATCATTATTAAATGGGGAAATATCATAATAAAAAACATAAAACAAGTTATATTCATATTTCAGCATTTATAATTATGTACAGCATAATTATTGTCTTTATCAATTTGTCTTTGGGGGTCAGTTTATCTGTGTGTATTTGTGCATGAAGACCATTCAACAGTTTCCTAAGTCTGGTGGGAAAGGCAGCGGACATATTTGTTTCACCCTCGGACGATCATTTTCAGAGGAATAACTAATGTTCTCCATCTTTGAAGGGAAAATGTCAATTCATTTCCTGGGTTAATTAATTTTATGCAAATTCAGATTTTAACCAGAGGGCAGTAATAGTGCTGAAGATGGACTGAGGAAAGGAAGGTCTGCAAGACTGTTTATTGATAGCGCTACATGTCCTTAGGGTGGGACGAGGGTGAGAAAACAACCTTTATAAGGTCTCGCAGGATGGAATCGTGTTTCATTATTGCCAGTTATGTCTTTCTAAAGCAATCGAACAAGTCTCTATACCTTTTAAAAGCCAAGCAAAATTGAATTATAGAAAAATGGAAGAAAATATAAGACTATGTCTGAGAAAAATGGCTCTAAATGTAACTAAATCAGACACAATAAATACATTGGAAATTCTGGGGGGATTTTGTTTGTTATTTAAGTGTTTGGATCAATATTTTGAGTTATGCAAGCTGTTTTATGGGTTGATATTGCTGATTATTTTTACCGAAACAGGATCATCTTGCGTGTTGGTTTTTTTACATGGTCAAAAGTGGATAATAATTCAAGAGATGTAAGTGACTTCCCAAATATCAAAGGCAGTCAATTTAGCCATCAGGAACCTCTGTAGTATTTCTTAAATTGAACATTATTGGGACAGTGATGGACTTTTATTGTTTCAAGAAAATTTGATTTGTCTTGGTTGTTTTCTCCTCTTAAATTTTGAATTGACAAGTGATAAGATTACATGTGTGGTAATGAGGAAGTGAATGATGCAGTCTCTGCCAAGTTTTGGCCAGATTGTTCAATTCTAATACACTGAGTGTTCCCACCTGCCATTCCTACCCTAATGAAACTCTTGGAAATCAATTAGGGTCCTTTCTCCCCCACTGTCTCACTAATTACCAAAACAATCAATATCACAGGCCGGCTACATTACCCAGTGGCCATTGTTACGTCATGTGACATCATAACAATATCATAATGACATCACCTGAAGGAGGCTGATTTGTCATGTCCATCACCACATAATGGCAGTTGTGTGTGAAATGGCTGCTTGCAGTGAGAATTGGCAATCAATTAAGGTCCGAAATGACTGTCAAAACAATAGATTAATGCCTCTCTGTGGTCAATACTGGCTCTTTGTTATAGTTTCCCAGCATGCAAGGTATAACCTTGGATCATCCGGCAGTGGCAGACAATGGCAACTGATTGTTGATATGGTGGCCACTGTTAGGCCTGTTTATAATCCTTTCTGCACTTGTGTGTTTCCTAACAATTGATACCATTTAAAAGTTTGACAGCACACACCTGTGGAAAGACAACAAGCACATTGCCTTGAACCATTATAGATACCCAAGTGAGAAAGTTTCTGTCTGGTCAGGTTTTACTGTTTATATATAAATATTAACTAAATGAAACACATGTTGACCTTCAGTTAGGCAATTTGCAAATCAAGGGCTTTGTGGAAAACTATTGTAACTCCTTCTTTATTTATATATAGTTAGCATTGTTTTGCTCCAAGCCCAAGAAATGATGAGTACATTTATCAGTTTAGTATTAATATGGTACTGTGATTTATGGTATAGGGGCAAAAAAGCAGTTGTGGATGAGACGGGCCGCAAGTCAGAAGGTATGGTTATAAATAATTGCAATTGGCCGCAGGTTTTTTAATGATCAAAGCTTCCTGTTACATGTACAACATATGTTGGGGTTACTGGTGAAGTTACCGGTAGGTTACCAGTGATGTTAGGTTACTGTTCCAATAGGTGGGCGATTTGAAAACAAGTTCATCATTTGGCAGATGTTTTGAATTTGATACTTTTATTTTGAACACCACCTATGTTTGTACCAAGAATCAGTTTACAGGCTAACTGTGTGATCATATTTTCTATCAATATGGTTTCATCCTTTTTGGTATTGCAACACATGTTGTTGAAGTCATCCTGTCCAGTTTAATAATGGTACCATTTTTTTTATGAAAATCAACCCTTTTGCATATTACAGTTTAAATGAATTGCTTTACTTTATTAATCCTTTCCCTCATATAGACTCATTTTGATGCCCTCAATAGGTATCACATAAAGCCTGATCGGACAGCCTGCGAGTAAGCTGATCTGGTTTTATGCTGTTCGCATAGGTCTTTTCATGGTGTCCTCTTTGAGGGAAAGGGTTAAAGAATTAATCTGCAGTGATGTTTGCTGTCATTCATGATGCAAGATGAATAAGTCTACTTTTTTATTCTCTTTCATATATCTAGATTTTATCTAAAATTTCTGGTTTAGAGTAATTTTCATTACTGGTTAACAAATTAAATTGAAAATTAAACCACTGGAAAAAAATGATACAAAGGAAAATAAAAGCCAAAAGGCTGTTTAAAGTTCCTCTGAGTTCAGACATTATTCATTGATTGACCATACATAGCTGTTGGTGCCTCATTAATAGCAAAGGAATTATTGGATGTGAATGTACGTGACAAAAGATCAAAGCTCCTGATACTTCAACTTCCGTATTACATTCTGCATATTGTTGCCTGCTGACCGAATCCTTGGTTAACCCTTTCCCCCATAGAGGAAACCATGAAAAGACCTATGCGAACAGCATAAAACCAGATCAGCCTGCGAGTAACTCGCAGGCTGATCAGGTTTTATGCTGTTCGCTGCTCCTCAGTGGTCTGGAAATTAGGATTTTGTAATTAAATTTGGTAAGGTTTAACTGTGGTTTTCTGCAGATCAGGCTTTATGTGATACCTATAGAGGGCGTCAAAAGGAGTATATATGAGGGAAAGGGTTAATGAAAGATAATCCACTTTTTGTTCAAATTACTGTAATCTGTATGTGCATCGTAGAAAACAATGGATTTACCCTTATTTTCATCTGAGAGTCTGTCATGGAATCTAAAAATTTAGACAAATGATCATGATGATAATTTTGTGTACAAAGAATTTTTTTATGAATAATTAGTACCTTGAATATTGACTGGAGTAGTGAATATTTACTCTGACTGGTTTAAATATTCTGATTTGGACGTTGAAAATTTCTAAATTCATTGAAATCAGTGACTTAATTATCAAAAATAACTTATGACTGAAACAAAACATAACAAATGACCAATTTGGGGGAAAAAGGCAACAAGATCTAAAGGCCTAATAATTGAATGTACCCAGATAAATTCGGCATGACAGTCAGACACAAGTGAACAATATTCACATTACTCTGTATTGTTCCAGATTGCATAAATATTGTATATAATATTATGTAGATGTCTGTTCCGAGATTGCCAAGTAATTACAGACTAACCAGTAACCTGTAGACTATAGGGAGGGCCCTAGGATCAGTCCTAAAAAACGTTTAGATTCTTCAATTGATAATTCAGAAATAAAAAACAGTTAGTCTGGCTGGTGATTTATCTCTCATGGAAAATAAATGGTCAGTTGATATAGAGAGGAGGGAATTTGCAGAGAGAATTCCTAATAATGGCTGATGACTCAAAAAAAGGGAAAAAAAAAAAAAGAAAGAAAAAGTATAGGACATAATTCACAAGTCTGCAATTGATTACTGCCGGATCAAAGCTGCAAATCTTTGGGTCATTGGATAACTGTCTTAAACCAATATTGTGGTCGGAGAATCAAGAAATAATCTCGTAAATCATGAGTTTCTGAAGACCCTAAAATAGAGAGAAAGGAATTTATTAATCTGTCAAGAAATGTGCCTCGTTAGTTCATTGAACATACACCACTCCCTCAGAATGTGAAGAAAACAGATGCATAAAAAAGAAAGTCTCTTCCACTAAATCAATTTGTCTTGAGAAGAAAGTCAGACAAAATTCAGAAATCTTTTTTCTAAAATCTTTAAAAAATAATCGTAGCCCCTAGTGAATAGTATTTAATTTTAGTTTCTTTGAGGCATCGGAATTTTCTTGCAAAAATTCACCAAGGGATTAGAGTGGGACTATCCAGAACACAGAAAGTTAACGCACAGGAATATCAAATAGAATCAGATTGGCATGACAGCTATGTTTGATAAAAATCGTTATCTTTGTTACTGATTTTTTATGGCAGTGTCATTTCTATAATTGACCTTCAGGTCAAATCACTCAGCGATGTAATTATAAGAGTGTGATAGGGGTCTGTGTTGATTATCAGATCAAGGTGGAAGACTAGGATGATGTTAAATTGACAGCTTGTGTTTTGGAGGTATACTTTATGGGTCTATAGATTGGTTTTATCTTATTTGAAATCTGGGTGACTTTCTTACATGAAGTTTGTCATAGTTGAAGTTTCAAGGTTCAGTTTGTGACATTCTGCCCATTTACGTTAATTTTCAGATTTGTTAATTTTCAGGAATTTAGGCTTCTTTCATATTATAAATTTGTTCTTTGTTTAAAAAATTTGACCAAACTTGACTAACTTATGAAACCAAAGTATTAATTAAAACACTGTAAATGAAACTGATTATTTTCTCACTTCTGGTACAGGTGTGAATAATTTAAAAAAAATGACAAAATTTAATGGTGTAGCCAGTCTCAAAGATAGAGAACTTGACTCTTTACTCAGTATTTAGAAAACATTTTCTCTTGCAAATTTGATAAAATTAGTATTTCTAAGTAAGGTTGTTGTTTTCTTTTGTTGAGGAGGGTATTTCAGAGCTGTTTATATTTTTTTTGGGGTGCAGTTTGTTACTTGAGTTACAGTTGCTGTCATAACGGGTGAAGACTACCTGCAGAGTATAGAGGTAAGATGGTGTAAGGAGTGTGGGACATCTTCGGACAATGTTACGTGACTGTATTGGACGGACCACCAGGGTTCTAGACATAGACAGTTGTTACAACAACTCAGCCGCTTGTACTTATCCCTTTACCACTCTTGCATTACAAATTAGACATTATATATTCATAAAAAAAAAAGAATGCTATTTTAGATCATTTGTAACAAGGATGGTTTTCTATTTATTCTTGGTTCCTACCCCTACTTAGAAATGCTGGAAACACTGTTGAGCTGTATGAAGTTGTATCACCTAATTGATGTACTCAGTTTCTTTGAAGAATATATTTTATTGAAATTAAAAAGGTTTTTAAATCTTCTAGGAAATATGTAACCTAATCTATGCTATTTGGATAAATGAGATTTATCTATTTATCGCCAATAGTAGGTGCAATTGCGCAAGGAGGGATTTTAACTGATAAATGACTTAGGATTTGAGGGGAAGATGAAAAGTTATATGTGGCTGCCATAATACTCAGCTAGTATAATCTGATTTGTGTACAGTTTTCATGGTAATCTGGCGTGTATGTCACTCACAAATTATTCCATAAATTGTATTCCCAATTTATTTATGGACATTCGTTTAACTCAATTTTCCAAACGAAAATTCAGTTAGGCGCTCTTTATCATATCTGTGAGAAGTAAAAATATTATCTAATTGAGGAGAAAATATGGATTTATTGATGCTGGTAATTTATGTTACAAACTTGAGCATAGAACAGCTTTGAAATCATCCAATGGAAGAGAAAATTCTCACAAGGGGAGAAATCAGACACTCCGTTCATCAGGGTTGTTTAGAAGCTTATCTCAACTTGGAGAGTATCAGATGAAGACATTCAATACTGTAAGCATCCAAGTGACATTGATTGTAGTTGTGAAATTGTAAGAGTCTCGGTCTATTAAATAGAAATTAGGTTAGGGGAATAGAGAGAAGGATGAAAATTGAAGATCATTTGGACCATGGCTTTTGAATTTCATATATAGTCCATTATGAGTTTTGCCTGTACCAGATGGTGTAATTATAGGGGCATCTGCTATACAGGATATCTTGTCTTTGTCATGGCAAACTTGTTGGAAGTGGTTGATCACTTGTACAGGTATTTGCCCATTTGAAAGTGTTCAGGATATTGGATATTCCCTAGACTTTGAGCAGTTTTAATGATAGTTTATAATGATATGAAAATCAAAAAAGAAATTTTATGTTGCCTGTTTTTGTTTGGATGTTAGATGGCTTGTTACGTTTTACGTACCAAGAAAAAAAAAAACGTGTCACAGAAAGAGTCTTTTTTTTCTTTCACATTGTGTCAAGCCATATTTAGAATATATCCAAGTTAATTTGTTGAAACACTTCACTGCAATGCTGTTCAGACAGCCTTCCATTACTGAAAAAGGAGAGACAATGATATTGTTGAAATTCAGCGAAAATGAGTGCTGACAAATCTTAACAAATGAATACTCTGTGACGATCAACTGTTATAAATCAGCCGTGAGGATTTGTATCCTGAGGATGAATTAGGATCCTATCTGGTTATTATATATGGGTATAGCCTTGAAATTAGTGCTGTAGGGCCTAAAAACTTTTACAATCCATACTAATCATCCATCTTAAGATGTTAAACACCCATAATGGATTTTGATTCAAGTCTTGATTTCTTCATTGATGTGCCTTTTTGCATGATTAAAGTATTACTTAATTCAGTTAACAAAATATTAAACAGTTTAAGATCACTGATATGGATTTAACTCCCAGGCTGCATTTGAGATGAGAATGTGAACGCTTAATTTGTTCGGATGGAGAATTTCGTTTAGTCAGATAGAGACTGGCAGTGGTCTAGGGTTGTATGACATTGTATATCTAAGAGGTATAGAGTTAAATGCTGGACCATAACTCTCCATTGCGTTAACAAATATGGGTCCTTATTCACCAGGTGGCGCTGTTTATTGTCATCATCTCCCATCATTGAATCTGTCATCGAGTTTAACTGCTTTTTCTGTCTTTGTTGGACGCATTTGGCATTTCAAAAGAGAAAAGCAATATTAAGTGAATCATACACCTCTGAATGGGTTTTAATTTCTTTCAATATGTTTTTGTGTGGGATGAAAAGGCACACAGAAATTAAAGAGCCAATTCTACGGATTATTGATGGGTTGAGTCGCTCCGATGTGATCGCAATAGATCGAGAGGCATTGTTCGCGAAGAAAGCAAATAAATTATTTTTGTATTTTAGACAGAGATAATGACCTACTCAATGAAATGGGAGGGTCGTTTAAGAAATGGGCAACTACACTGCGCTTTTTTTTTCAATTGTATGATTTTAGAGGTATGAAATTAAACCTTCACATATATATGTTTGACAAGAGTATTGATAGGGAAGCTTTTTCTAAAGATTCAATAGATGAAATTAATAAAGGAAATAAAACACCCTTTACTTACAAATATTCACAAGATTTATACTTCATGAAACAGGGGTAATATTTCTGTATGATTATTAATAAGTGCTTCTGTGCCAAGAAAGATCCAATATTACGTCAACGAGCATGCGTCAAAAATTGATGACATGCAATTAAAGAGAGTATCATTACAATTGAGATAAAAAGATATGTAATCATATCCAGTGGAAAGATGTTTACAATGATACCCCCCAAAAAGACGATGAAGTTTCAAGATAATTGGGCTTTTAATGATTGTCCCAGTGCAAACATTGCTTGTTTTTAGCTCACATGAGCACAACGTGCTCAAGGTGAGCTTTTCTGATCGCCTTTTGTCCGGCGTCCGTCGTCCGTCGTCCGTGCGTCCGTGCGTGCGTCCGTGCGTGCGTGCGTCCGGCGTCAACAATTGCTTCAAACAACATCTCCTCCTAAACGGCTTGGCCAATTTGAAAAATATTTTGCAGGAATGTTCCTTGGATGAAGCTCTACTAAAGTTGTATAAATGGTTCTGGTCCATCGCATAATTAGGTCACAGGAGCTAAAAATAGATTTTAAAAATGAAAATTGAAAAAATCTTCTTCTCTGAAACCACAAGGCCTAGCCTTTTGATTTTTGGTATGTAGCATCATCTTATGGGCCACTACCAAGATTGTACAAATCATAGCCCTATGGTGATAAATGACCCCGCACCAGGGTCACTTGTTTTACATAGCTTTTTTTGGAAAAATCTTAAAAAATCTTCTTCTCTGAATCCATAAGGCCTAGAGCTTAGATATTTGGTATGTAGCATCATCTTATGGGCCACTACCAAGATTGTACAAATCATAGCCCTATGGTGATAAATGACCCCGCACCAGGGTCACTTGTTTTACATAGAGTTATATAGGAAAATCTTAAAAAATCTTCTTCCATGAATGCATAAGGCCTAGAGCTTAGATATTTGGTATAAAGCATCATCTTATGGGCCACTACCAAGATTGTACAAATCATAGCCCTATGGTGATAAATGACCCCGACCAGGGTCACTTGTTTTACATAGAGTTATATAGGAAAATCTTAAAAAATCTTCTTCTATGAATCCATAAGGCCTAGCCTTTTGATTTTTGGTATGTAGCATCATCTTATGGGCCACTACCAAGATTGTACAAATCATAGCCCTATGGTGATAAATGACCCCGCACCAGGGGTCACTTGTTTTACATAGAGTTATATAGGAAAATCTTAAAAAATCTTCTTCAATGAATGTATAAGGCCTAGAGCTTAGATATTTGGTATGAAGCATCATCTTATGGGCCACTACCAAGATTGTACAAATCATAGCCCTATGGTGATAAATGACCCCCACCAGGAGTCACTTGTTTTACACAGAGTTATATAGGAAAATCTTAAAAAATCTTCTTCTATGAATCCATAAGGCCTAGAGCTTAGATATTTAGTATGTAGCATCATCTTATGGGCCACTACCAAGATTGTACAAATCATAGCCCTATGGTGATAAATGACCCCACACCAGGGGTCACTTGTTTTACATAGAGTTAAATAGGAAAATCTTAAAAAATCTTCTTCTATGAATCAATAAGGCCTAGAGCTAAGATTTTTGGTATGTAGTAGCATCTAATGGTTCATTACAAAGATTTTCAAAGTCTTGGCCCTACGGTGATAAATGACCCTGCGCCCAAGTCTTCTCTGAAACCATATGGCCCATTGCTTAGATATTTGGTGTGTAGTATTGTCAGGGGTAAAATGTTTTAGATTAAGTTATATCAGAATCCTTGTCTGTTTAAAAACCTTGACATCAGTTGAAGCAATGGTACTCAGGTGAGCGATTCAGGGCCATCATGGCCCTCTTGTTTTTTCATGGTTTATCTGAAGATTAAAGGCAGCAATATCTTCTGTATGTGTGCATGTTGACACTGATAGATTTATAGGTAGACCAAATAAATGTGTGATAAGAAAATAAATGCTGGCAATTTTCATGCAAGATTTTCTGCTTGATAACACCTCAGTGTAAGACATAATTGTTATGACACTGTGAATACAAACATCTATGGTTGATTCTTGTTGTGCATTACCAATTAATATATCTGTTTTGCCTTCTTATTTTTTAACCCTTTCCCTCATATAGACTCATTTTGACGCACTCAATAGGTATCACATAAAGCCTGATCTGCAGAAAACCACAGTTAAACCTTACCAAATTTAATTACAAAATACTCATTTCCAGACCACTGAGGAGCAGCGAACAGCATAAAACCTGATCAGCCTGCGAGTTACTCGCAGGCTGATCTGGTTTTATGCTGTTCGCATAGGTCTTTTCATGGTTTCCTCTGTGAGGGAAAGGGTTAAACCAATGGGCATAGGAAAATCGATTCTAAAAAAAATAATTGATTCTATAAAAAAATAATTGATTAAAAAAAGGCAGTCTCTCCTGCGAGGATAAAATTACTTGGATTATGTTCATGTTTTTGAAGAGTTCAAGCCCTTGACTTATACAGACTGATTTTTTTTACCTATCAACCTTATTTCACGTGGGAATATAGGATTACTAAATTATCGTTTTTAATAATCATACCTTCCCAAATCAAAGAAGCCTTTCTACACCATAGTTTACCTTAGAAATTATCTAGGTCAGAGTGGACTGTGAATCCTTCCTGTCTAAAAGAACCCATTGACCTGTCATCGCTGTTGATTTACTGTCACTAAGCCAGTGGTGGGTTTGAGTCCTGGTCTGTGCACTCAGATTTTCTCAGTAAAGGAAGTTAGTGGTGGGTTGATGGTTCTAGTGTACCTCCAACTGTAATTATCTGGATATCAACATGTATCCAAATCACTAGCTGCAACTATAAAGTCTCAAACAACAACAAGAATTGTACTGGTACTTGCGAGTAAAAAGTTGCTGTGAGATGCTTTGTAGAAATCTAGATGAG
>CM037777.1:73319389-73369389 GCA_021229015.1 Solen grandis
ACTGTTTGCTGGCTGATCTAGTTTTACTCCATTTATATAAATTGGTTCCTTGATAGAAAGTGGAAAAACAGGTGCTCTGAATATTGGATTTCAGAGTGAAATCTGTTGTGTTTCTTTTTTTCAGTTAGTGCTTCGTAAACTGGTGATAATTAAAATAATCAAATAAATTTCCAAGTTCTAAAGTGCATTCTGTTGTGATGCATCAAAGTTTGATTTTAGTGCTACAAAAAGTAAGACCATATTGGTTTAGTAGGATAGTTATCTATTTTTGGTTTCTTAAGCCGTAAATTGTTTGATTTTTGTGTGAACACTTATGATCAACTCTTTACATTTTCAAAGGAAAGCACATTAGCAAAAGAGGTATCCTACAGCATTGACTTGATCTGTGTTTATCACACTTGGTATGTCACTTACATTGTTGTGTTTTATACCTTTATGTTCAATGCAAATATATGGTACATACTTTTCCGTTTTTGTTTCGCGGATATTTTCTTTATACCTATGAAAGACAACTGATTATACTAACACCAGTAAGAGTATTTGGTTAATTGCAAGAAATGGCTAGAAAATAAATTGTTCGTAAAAAACGTTCCGCCCATTAATATGAGGCTGAGGCAGTTAAGATTGATATTGTGTTTATTGAGCTCCTTAAACTCATTAACATTGGTATATAAATATGTATGTAAAGTCATTACCGGTACACATATATCAAGATAAATGACATTTTTAGAACACATGGTTATATAGCTATAAAGAGCTTAATTGTTGTAAGACGGACTCAAAGCAGCCTTCCCATCCATCATTATCGTGGACGGAAATTAATCCGAAAGTTGGCGCGATTTTACAAAATGGTCGTTACAGTAAAGTTGGTTGAGTGTTAAATTGAAAGTTTTAGTTTCATGAGGAAATAATTGAATTTAATTAGGGTTTGGCAATTAAGTTAAAGAGGGTTTTATTTCAGTTTTTGTTGGAATATCTTGTGATGGCATGGTTTTTCAAACAGGCCTTGTGTACCACCATCAATACATGTATATGTATTTGTTATTGTCCCAGGGCTAATTACAGACTCTGTGCGGGAGTTTGTATAAAATTTGAGATGAGAAACCCAGAAATCAAATGATCCAGAACATGGTGGAGTAAACCCTCTAATATGCTAAGCATTGTGCACTGGATTCTAATTAATCATACCATAATGTTTTATTGATTTAAACCAAAAGTAGAAATGTTACATGTGTATTGATTTTGTGAAATAATGTTTAAAAATTAGGGACAGTGATTTATAAAACATTTCTGTTAATACTGAAATTGTCAAAATTCACATGAAAAAAGGATTAATTTGAATTAAATACAGACTAGCATTACATATGGAGTACTGTTAAATTTTCTCAACTGAAAGTACATTGTTTACATGCTGTAATTAACATCTTTGCTATTTAAAACTTATTTGCACATACCGGTACTTTGTCTCAGATAAGAATAAACAAGAAAAGGTTTAGAAAAGTACATCTGAATTTGTGTACAACAATTAACCCTTTCCCTCATAGAGGACACCATGAAAAGACCTATGCGAACAGCATAAAACCAGATCAGCCTGTGAGCAACTTGCAGGCTGATCAGATTTTATGCTGTTCGCTGCTCCCCAGTGATCTGGAAATGAGGATTTTGTAATTAAATTTTGTAAGGTTTAACTGTGGTTTTCTGCAGATCAGGCTTTATGTGGTACCTATTGAGTGCGTCAAAATGAGTCTATATGAGGGAAAGGGTTAAAATACATTTTTCCAATGTCATGTTCAGCAGTGATTAAGATTCATGTCCACCAATTAAGGATTAGAAAGTTTCACATTCCCACAATTACTTTCTCAAGTGTGCTCCATTACATCGCCATGGATGATCAGATCGTGCCCGATATTGTCAAAGGGTGGTGCTGTTTTTTTCTTGCGTACCAATTGTCGATGCAGCAGATATTTGTCCTATGTTGCCGGCAGGTACAGCATGAGTTAGTCGGTTTATCAACCTGTATATTGTCAATGGCTGGTGGTGTCTCACTAATGATGGGTCCCTGCCCACTTGATCATACAAAGTGACCCCAGTCCACTTGTAGTGACCAGTACTTGTTAAATTCTCCAATATAGGTTTAACCCTTTCCCTCATAGAGGAAACCATGAAAAGACCTATGTGAACAACATAAAACCAGATCAGCCTGAGTAACTCGCAGGCTGATCAGGTTTTATGTTATTCGCTGCTCCTCAGTGGTCTGGAAATGAGGACTTTATAATTAAATTTGGTAAGGTTTCACTGTGGTTTTCTGCAGATCAGGCTTTATGTGGTACCTATTGAGTGCGTCAAAATGAGTCTATATGAGGGAAAGGGTTAACTGTACATATCAAGCGTTTTGAGCAAAACTAAATCAAAATATAAAAAATCAAATACTTTAAAATATAATTGTGTAAGTTTCTTTTTGTATTAAGTTAAGTAGTCTATATATTATCTATATTTAATAGTGTGCATTTTCTTTACAAAAAGCGCAAAATCAAATCCTTTGAACACAGAACCTGGATCGAAGATGATGTAATAATCTTAATTCTGTAACAAAATGTAATTGTATCGACTTGGAATTAATGTTATAATCCCCAGCACATTCCATTGTCAGGAAAAATGAAACAACACCTCTGTGAACTGAAATTAGGTCAATTATGCCCATATAAGGAAATGCTGTAATTTCAAGGTACTTGCTGTGGAAGCATTGTATTGGCAGGAAGTCTGAGTTTCTGGAGATGTCACAGTTTAAACCTCTAAAATCACGTCTAAGCCTGACAGATTGCACACTTCAGTGATTAAACAGAAGCGCTGGTTCCACGAGGTCGCTATGTATAATCCTGTCAGTGCATGCACCTTGGGTGTCAAGTGTTGCCTGTGACCCCCTTGGTTTAAGCTGTTGAGTGGCCCTTATTCTAGCCTGCCAGACAGCTGGGGTGATGGAAGGGCGCTTTTAACAGTAGAGTCCCTGGGACCCCTTGTTTCACAGATTATAACACATTTGGTAGGGAGCTCTGAGACAACCTGTGAAAGTTAGCAACATTGAAATAGTCAAGCTGATAGAACTTGATTCAAGGCAGCACTTTTCTCATTAACAAAGAAATTAGTAATGAACAAAAGAAGCTAAAAAGTTTTCCTTTGTTCTCTGATGATGAAGAACATTTCAGCAGGTGCAGGGTTTATAAAAGTAATAGTATTGTGAGATAAAACCCAAGTATTTCTTGCCTTCACTTTCTTCTTCTGCAATTTCCTGTATTTTGCATAAAATTTCATTGAAATTTTATGACTTTTACCCTGTTCTGTATGTAATATTTTCTTCCAATATTTACATTTATTTTTTTCTGTTAAAATACAGTTATTATTAATGTATTACTGTTTTGGACTATTAGTTTTTACTTGTTATTTTCTGAAATCTTTGACATCAAAGCAAATTTACTGCACACAAAATGATGTATATTTTAGAGTGGTTATCATTACCTGGATTTTTTAAATGTCTTTCATTTACTCAAATGACTTCTTACACCAGTCATTAATTTGAAATATACATTAGTTTTTCATCTGCTTTGATTAAAATGACAGAAATAGAAATCTTTGAATTTCTTATAACTTTCCACCCTTCAATCCTTCTAAATAAATGAATAAATAAAGATAAATAAATAACAAAGAAAAACACAAATTCAGTTTTTATTCCTCTGAATTTGTAACATATTTTAGCAATTAATCTTAAGCTTTGATTAATTACAGTTTTTGTTTCATTGAAAAGTGAAATTTTCAAGACGATGTGGAATTGTCTTTATTTTTATGAGGCGATTACAGTGAACAATATTTTGCTTTTGACACCTTAGAAGAACAAAATCTGTGGAATTGCTGATCAGAGGGGAGAGTTGTAGCAGATTCTTTCCCAAGTGTGAAAGTAATTTACAAATCTGGATGAATGGCCCATATTTTGGAATCAATTATAAGAGTCAAGATAACGAAATTCTTGCTTAATTCTCATTATATCTTGATTTGTGAGGTGTAATTAAATAGACTAATATGTCCAAGTAGTGTTGAAATGGGTTTTCTACTTCAAACTTTAATTTATTTTATAAATTGCACGAAATGTTTTTGCTTCAGAAAATATTGAATTCCATGTATAATTGGCAAAACATAAAGTCATTCCAGGCACTGAGAGAAGTCAATAATTCATGGGATATCCACGATTTATGGCCGAGGACAATTTTTTAGCTGACAGATTTGTTTGGTTTGACCTGGGAATGTGAATAGTTATTTTTCTATCATTTATATTTTCTTAATTGTATAAGCATTAGCAATTGATTGGCTGATATTACAGATTGATTTATTGGTCAGAAGAAGGTAAGATATCTGACACCGTGATATTTGGGATCAGATGGTTACTTACTTGTCTTACTGAGATTTGTTTTCTGAGTCTGTCATTTGCTTTTCCATGGTGTAACATAAACAATCTGAGTGATTTTGGGTTATAATGGATGCTTTCATATTATGCTTAACCCTTTCCCTCATAGAGGAAACCATGAAAAAACCTATGCGAACAGCATAAAACCAGATCAGCCTGCGAGTAACTCGCAGGCTGATCAGGTTTTATGCTGTTCGCTGCTCCTCAGTGTCTGGAAATGAGGATTTTGTAATTAAATTTGATAAGGTTTAACTGTGGTTTTCTGCAGATCAGGCTTTATGTGGTACCTATTGAGTGCGTCAAAATGAGTCTATATGAGGGAAAGGGTTAATGTGAACGGATATAGAGGTGGTGTAAGATTATTCAAATCAAGGATCAGGGATCTGTATGTAGGCTTTTCAGTTGAATATCTGGTAATAAAGGGTACTAAAGAGACATGGCCATGTGTTCTAATTTGACAGAATAAGGCTACAAAAAAGCTTGTAGCATGGACCTTAATGATAAACTTTTCCCCAGCCTCTCTGAGGCTTATCAGTCAAGCCTAACAGAGGATTGGCAGGGGATAGCTAGAGAGGTACAAGAAATTGTCTGATGTAATTAATTCTTTAACACTTGGCCAACATGTTTTGGGAGATTCTTCTTTATCAAAACAAAAACAGAACTCACAAGTTTTCTCAAGAACTACACCATTGCTCATGTGGCTGATGAACGAATCTGGTGCTTTAATGGTTTTATAGGGTTACAGTTTGTTGGTCAATTTTCCAACTCAAGCCCAGATATTTTTCTGAGAAAAAAAATATTAGAAGACATTGAAAGAGGCATTAATTTCATAAAAACTATAATCAAAGATCATTCTCCAAAGTTGTTTTCTCAGGATTCAAGGCAATATTTTCTTGTTGAGTGGCCATCCATCTCAACAGACTTGAAGGGAAGATTTTGGAATTGTCAACAATATTTAGTCACTGTGAGGAATATTGCAATCATTTTCTTTCTGACTGGTCATCCATTCCAGCAAACTTTTGGTGCAAATTGGAGGTTGGTGTCACATCAGAACTTTTTAGTCAGTGTGACTCAAATGCATTCTAGAACAAGAAAAATACAAAGAATGGATCATTCAAACTGAAATATTTTACTGGTCAGATCTGGATTATAAACTTGTCTTTGAGGGTCTTGCTTGATTAGTATCAAAGATTGAAAAATGAAAGGGGACTAACATCCCAAAATGGCAATGACTATTCACACCTCTCCAATGTCAGCTGGCAGTGTTATTAGTCCATGTGCTCTCCCATCTCTCTCACTGTTCTCATCAGATGATCTCCTGACACTGGTGTCAGCCTCATCAAAAAGGCTGAAAACACCAGCAGCATTCAGAGTCATTCTGAGACACCCTTAATCACACATCGTATCTATACTCATCTAGAAAACTAGATTTATGACTACAATTGGACGGGGAAACCTTCCTGGCGAGAATGGTCCGGGTATTGATCTGGATCTACTAATCAAATATCACGCTAATGACCAAATGGATGCTGGAAGTTATGTCCAAATATTTGGAAATGCTGGACAAATTGGTAATCCTTTAGAAAAATAATCTTGTGAAGTTGATGAAGAGGACAGATGACCCATAACATGTTTATTTATCATTCATTTTCGTTAAATCATCAAAAAGAGAGTTTCTTTCTGTGAAATCATCAAAAAGAGTTAGAGAATTGGTTTTAGTGCTTTCATATTTTTTACTACTTCTGAGAAAATATTTTTTTCTTTGAGTGTCAAGAAAAAAATCCATAAATATTTAAATCATTTTGTTAATTTGTTCCAAACATTTGACTCCAGAAAAGTTTGCTTTAATTGTTTTGGAAAATTGGGTTAGATTAATTTCAAAACTTGTCTTTATTTTTTCCTCAAGTTTAATGCGTCAAAATTTTATTGAATAAAGTTGCAATTTGTTCAGAGACCCTCTTAGAATGAGGACGTATTCTTGGCTTTTCAAATCTGTGTCACAGTGTGATGGAAAGTAATAATAATAATAATAACATAATCTAATACTTTTGCATTATTTAATACTTTTTTGAATTATTTAACCCTTTCCCTCATAGAGGAAACCATGAAAAGACCTATGCGAACTGCATAAAACCAGATCAGCCTGCGAGTAACTTGTAGGCTGATCAGGTTTTATGCTGTTCGCTGCTCCTCAGTGGTCTGGAAATGAGTATTTTATAATTAAATTTGGTAAGGTTTAACTGTGGTTTTCTGCAGATCAGGCTTTATGTGGTACCTATTGAGTGCGTGAAAATGAGTCTATATGAGGGAAAGAGTTATGGCCACTATCAAGTTGTTTTGTTGTTCAAATGATTTTTGATTACACTGTTTGTCAAAAAATACCATCTGGAATTCTGATGTTTGGGTCCCTTTACACCTGATTTAAGCACCCCAATGTGTCATCTCCATGTTGTTGTTGTTGTCCATTGTGCCTTTCTCATTGGCCCTTTTTGTAGTTCCTTATTATGATAATACAAACAATTAATTTTATGAAGTAAAACTCCAAAAATTATTTATAGCAATTACATGAGAATAAAAAATATAATTATACATTAGCTTTTAAAGATATACTTAAAATAAGGTAATTAAGAAATAATTTCACTCAATTAACAACACTTTTCTTGAAAGTGAAACTGTTACTTTTCAATACTTGTAAATACCCACTTATGTTTTAGTGAAATTTTAGTGCGATAACAAAAAAATGGCAATTCCTTTCTAGAGTTCCTCGTTGAACGATCAGTGACATTTAATTGATAATCAAGTTATAGGACTGTATCCTTAGTTCCTGGTGTTGTATCTCCTCCCACCCTAATACGAGACCAGCTGGGGTTTTGACACGCTCAGACTTGGGGGGGATTTGTCATTCTTAACTCATTAAGCTAATCTTGCTGAAGACCCCTGAAAACTATTCCTTTGGGAGTATGTGAGTGCACCCTATTGGCCTCCTACAAAAAAGTGGCAATCATTTTGGCTACAAATACAAAGGAAGTTACATATGGTTTTCTGTTATTGTCCACCACAGAAATAGTTCATTTCTCTTTTCAAAGCATTTTGGCCATTTTCACGATTCATCAAGTTTCAGATGACCAGAACCTGGAGAAGTCAATCTGATGCTGTTGCCAGGAATGATTGAGTGGTCTTTGTTATAGAGGGCTCAAGTGATCACTTTCACTGCCCCCTCTTGTCAGGGGCTCTTCAAAACCTTTGTTGTTCCCAGAATTAGCAGCCATCTCGTTCAAGATATTCGTAGATTTAGTCTCTGAGGTGTAATCAATCAGGGGCAACTAATTCTTAATTCAAACATTTGCTACTGTAGTTCGCAATTAGTCCAAAAATGAGACATGGAGAGCAGGAGTAAGGGGAGAATTAATGCTTGTCGTTTAACACGATGTTAATCTGTTCAGCTGAATGTAGTTCTGCTAAGCCAGGGTACTTAAAATCATGGGTTTGTTGATTACAATTTAGATTAAGCATTTTTCACATAAATTTCCGGTCACTTGAGTCTCGGCTCAATACCTAGAGAATTTTCAGCCTGTACTGTTCCGGGCTTTTATGGAGAAACCAGGTAAATTTCAATGTCTGTTGGTCATTAAATTGACAGGTGCTATGATCTTGAAGGGTTGGACACCCGGCTAGCAACACTGGAACGATCATGCTCACCATAATTACAGGGTGGTTTCCCTGGAAATGGTCACCAGTGGACATAAAATGACCATAAAATTAACTGAGGCTTAAAATGACCGTGAGTAATTTGGTTACTGCTAGAGTTACGCCCCCTTGATCAGAGAGTGTGCCAGCTTGTTTGATGTTTTATTCATCAATAAATGATACGTAGCAAAGCATACCGGTAAAAGTCTCTGTCGTTAAAACTATAAAAAGAGGCTTTTAATACCACACAGTTGGAATAATATCTCCTTTTAATTCTCAAACTTCTGAATTATGTCAATTAATTACAACAAAGGTAATTATGAAACATTTTTGTCATAACTGAATGTCCCAGTCTGCCAGTTGTGGAATATCTGAGTAGCTTTACATATTCTAAGGACCATCACAAACTAGAGGAATCAAAAGGTTTATAACATCACTAACTTTATTAGCTATCAGTAATGGTGTGTTTAGGTATCTATCTACCTGTATTGCTAGTCATCAAAGTGAATAAAAAATGCATGTTTATGTATTTTACAGAACAAGAATATACATTAAAATGTTAATTACATAAACCTGAGAACTTGAACATCATTTTGCTCCATTTTATGAGAGCTAGGAATTACTTCTGTCTGGCCCAATTCCATTTGTTAGCTTCCTGTACTGTACGTCTAATTACTTTAAATATGGAGTTTTAATGTGATACTCTTACATGATACTGAATTGCATCATTTCGTTCATTTTCTGACACAATGAATACCCTGTCAGACATTTTTTGGGAACTATTTTCGATTTTATGTCTTTTTAATGTTCTTTTCCTCCTGTTTCACAAAATGTCCGCCAACCAAGTTTTTTTTATAAAGCGGTATAATTGTGCATAATCTGTGGCACATGTCCATTGATTTACAACTCTCCGGACATTGAGACCCATCCCAAGTTGGATGCCCCATAGCTCCAATTTCAATGAAGGAGACACCCAAGTAAGATCTTCGATAATCACACGATTATAAATTAGCGACTTCCTATTGTGCAGGTGTCATATGATCTTGTTACTAATGAGGGATGCTGGGTAAAATATGGCCGCTATGACCCACGAATGTCCACCGTTTGTTGTTCTCATCTGTATTTATTATTTTTTTCTGTTGGCCCTTAGTGCTGGATAGAAAATGTTATTTCTTCATCGAAGCGGGGCTGAGTCAATTGTCCGATTCTTCACGTACTTTCCGACGGCAATACAATAGCCTCTAATCCTGAACAATTTGGGCAGTAGGGTACCCGTAATGGTCAGCTTTCAAATTTGAATAGATAAATCAGGTAGGCAAGTCTCCCACCCTGCAATTTTGACCTGCTGTTACATTGATAGGGGGCCGTCCCATTGTTGGAGATTAGAATACTGACTCAGAGTGCAGAATAGATTAGGGCGGGCATTTCCCTGTTTAGATAAACTCAACCAAGTTTTTCATCTCTTTGTTTCCCCTATATTCACTAGATCTGTTGTAGAAGTTTGGGTATTACTTTATTTTTTCATACTATTGAACATAGTACTGCTAATATTTAACCAAATATTTAATTATAGTTAATATATCAAGAATATTACCTGGCCTTTTGTTGATCATTTTGTCACTTTGTTCAGAGAAGAATTGGGAACGTGTGTCAATTTCTTTCAAAGAAGATCTGCCTTTTACATTAGTCTGTTATATTTGATATGTTGGATGAATAAAGTTATTGTAGGTATTTTTTGACAGTATTTCAAGTTTTCTTTACTTGAAGGTTACAGGGAGGATGCTTGATGTATGTTGACCTGTTGATTCTTCTTCAACATGAAGAATGATGTAATAAACCTTGAATTACTGGATATATAAAATCAATTACTGGTGAAATTCATATCATAAGAGTACCTTACCATATATTACCATCCAGTTTTGGCATACCTCTATAAAATATTACTCAATTTTAGCATTTGTTATGAAATTGGATTATATTTAACTTGATATAGTATATAATGAGGGATAATTCTCTGGATTTGAATTACTGGTTACTGCATATATCCGACAAGTTTGAGATTTAAGGTTTGATTATGCTGTAGATCGAGAAAACCTGCCTGTTAGATCGTCAAATTTAATCATGGATGACACTGTTACTTTTGATAAGGAACATTTTCCGGACTGTTAGCTAACAATTTATGGTGACAGTAACAAGAGGACGGGAAGATCTCCAAACTTGATAAAGTTTTCTCCTCACAAATTAGCCCATACTTGATTTAATAGCCACACAAAGCCTATTAATGTTTGATTTAATTTGTAAAGATTTCTATCTAGCAAAGGATTTCTATCTCGCAAAAGATTTTATTATTTAACTGAACATTATTTGTGTGGTCTCGTCAAATGTTTTACACATTAAAATACTTAAATCTTCAGATTAAGTATGAAACTGGATGAATCATACTTAACTTGTTTTAATTCAGAGGAATGCAAATAAATTATTTAATAGTGGAATTGATATAATTTTTATTACTGTGATAAATATGCAGACAGACTTCGGTATAGTTACATTATAAAATGATATGTTTTAATTATGTTTGTTCTAAATATAACACTGAGCACAAATTATTATTTAATTGAAAACATTGCATGTACCCTTACTGGTTTATGCTGTAGAAATAATGATGTGATTATATACTTGATGTCAGACAGACCCCTTGTGCAGATGAGTGCCCCTGGGAAGACACACCCCACCCACTACCTTCCTGCTCTGACTCTCTACATGATCCATAGGCAGAAGCCAAGTGAAAGTTTTCAATTAAATTTTTCTTTCATGGGGGATATTACCACAGCTCCTGTAGGGAGCCAAAGGGATTGAAAAGACTTACTGAAACATTTCATTCTCCAGGGCATGTTTTATGCTTCTCTGAAACTTTAATAAAACTTTATGATCATTACTTATAATGTGCTGAATGGGTTTGTTTCTTTGAAAACATTTGTTGAGGAGCTAATTGAGCATGTTGATTGAAAAAATGTGAGAATAATGCCCGACTTAAAAACATGTTTTACGTGGAACTTTGTCTATTAAATACTGAAGTTTAGGTATACATGCTCCAATTTCACCAGCCTTAATTAGTGCAAAGTCAGACTTGATTTATAAGAGGCATATTCATAATTCTTGTTTCTCTAATAAAAGCATCTAGATATCATTTTAACAAAATAATGTTTTGTCATTATAAAAACTTTGTGTAAAAACTTGGGTCATTTACTTGGGGATTTCATACAAAAAGGCTAGAAGAGTCAAGTGTACCTACATTGTATTATATCTTGAATATTGTACATAGTGCTTAAAGTATTATAGGTGGTATTTCATAAAATACTTTGAAAGTGGAATTCAACAAGAGAATTGGATCATCATGGGTGTCTTCCTGAAACTTACTTACGTGTTGCGTATGTAAGATCTGTCATTCCCTTTGTTTTAACAAATTCTCACTGTAAAATAACCTGAAAATAACCTGGAAAATGCTACCATATGTATATGTAATAATCATCCTGAACCCTCTGTTCTGTGCAGAAAAGAATTTAATATAAAGACTGTTCATTAATATGTGAATAGCATGAGGTATCTGTGTTACGTCAACTGTCGGGACCAGGGGTACATACTGTAATTAAAATGAATCAGTGATGCATCTCAGCGATTCACTTGAAATATTAACCACAGTTCTTGTGTTTATCCAACATAATCAAACCTTTCACAGGATCAATAGAAATATAACTTTCATGTCTATTTGTCCACACGAGGCCGATGAAATTAATGCAAGTATTTAATGAATATTTCATAAAATAAAAACAAGAGGTGTGAAAGGAACTAATTTTGCTCAAAAGGATTATAGCAATTAAGAATGTTATGCATCTTTTGGGTATTTGAATTCCGCCTGACGACCTTGTCATAAAATGCCGTTCCGTCAGTCTAGCGCGTAGCAGCTTTTTCATCGAGCTTCCGCAGCAGTGGTTTTATTGCATTAATGACGAAGATGAATAATTGATCAAAGTCATCATACTGATTATAATTCTTTAAATTAAACTTGAGTCTGTCATAAATATTCTACTGGTTTACATTATTGGCTGACTAGAGATTCTCGGCATCAGCCATATGTGGCAGAAGGCAACGACTGTCTGTCGTTATTTGCTTTTTATTTGTCCTTGAAGTATTTAATTGCTACTGAAATGAGCCGAAAAGTGTCCAAATAAGGTGACTTATTGGTGAAGGGGAAACATTATGTGAGGCAAGCCATTTTATAGGTTTATTAGTTCAGGTCACAAGGTAGCCATTATTAACAGCCGATGTTCCCAAATGAACAAAAACTAACTGGTCTGTGTTTCCTAAAAAAATGTATTAACTTTTTTTTTTTCATGAATTCTTCAATCTTTCACATTTGTTGTTACAACTATTACTGAAGTTACATAAGGTTTTACATTAGTTGTATATTTTATTGCCTTAAATACCATCTTCTTGCTTATGAAATTCTATGAAAAAAATAACATTCTTACTTTCAAGCCTATTGGAATCAAGATTCCTTCATGATTGTCCGTGGCACAAAGTACTGGTCCATTCCAGTAACCTTCCAGATTTTAGGATTAATATAAGTATGAAAAACATGTATGCTAGTCAACATTAGAAGATTAAACATTGAAGTTCTGCCTCAGCTGGAAGGAGCCATTATCTTGTGCACAGCAAATTTTTTTATGCATCGCCTTGGAATGATGATTAACCAAAAATATTTTCACAATGCAGTTTTTTCTGCATTTTTCATTCTTATACAAAAATGTGCAATTTGATTTATTAATCAATGTGAGTGTAGAATAATGAAAAATGTTGTCATTATAATTCCAGGAGTTGAATTACTTCAGTATGTGGTGAGGATACAGCGTGTTATCGGGGAAGAACATAAAAGGCTTTCAAGTTAAAATCCAATGTATAATTATTAGAATTTGTCTTTAAAATTGAAAGTTAAAGCGCAAGATAAATGGTAGCTCCGAAATAATCTGTTTTGTGATAAATCATTAGATCAGCAGTGCCAGAAGTGAGGATTTTTTTTTTTCCTTCAATGTAAAGAGTGCTTGTTACTCTCAGAATTGAAGTGTCCCTTTAAATTATGCTCTGCCTCTGTGTCTCTCTCTTTTGATCTCTTATTTGCAAATTTATATGTCTGAGATAATTTGTCCATTCCCTCTGTTTTCTTTCTTCTTTTTTTCTTTCTTAATCAAAGATTTCCAGTTTCTCTTTCCTACTGCACACATGTTGTCTCTCTCTTTGTCTGTCTGTCTATCTGTCTTTCTCTCTCTTTCTTTTACTCTCATAACCGATGTAGAGTTCTTTTTCTTTGTTCCAAGAACATATTTCACTGAAATATTAAAAACCGCAGGAATATGTTTTTTTTTCTGTTGAAAACAATGATCTGGACTTGAAGGTCAACAAACCTTTTCCTCTTTGTACAATTAATGAATTATTTGTGAACATACAATTACTGTTTACAATTCTTTTATGATATTTCATTACATATTTATGAATAACATATATAAGAACATGAATGTTATTACAGTGAGAGATGAGTCGGTTCAGAATTCATCACAAAATGATAATCAGGTTTTATTAGGAGCCGAAACTAAGAATAATATTTACATGATTTTCTCATTATAAGAAAACCATATCTGATTAGATTTTATATTCTCCCAGTTGGCTAATAATCAAACGGTTTAATCAAAAGCTCTAATTTGGCCGTTGATTTGAAGTTTGAAAAACATCAAATCTTTGATTGCATTTTAAAATAAGAATTATATTAACCAGTAGAAGCATAACTTATAAGTGCCCTTGATTCTGGAAAAATTGCTTTTGAAGATTGATATTGTTTGCACTGTTGTTCACTTCAGCATCCTTTTGTGCTTTTCTTATTTGATTTTATTGCAACAGTTTTAATAATGGTAAATTGAATTACAATAAAGATTGTTTGTGTCTGTGTTTTTTTTGTTTTTTTTATTGTTTCCAATTTGTTTTGAAAAAGTTTCACCAAAAACAATTGGTTTTAAATATGGTTTATGAGGCTTATGTCACATTTTACAACATAACTCATCAAGTTTTGAATATTAGAAAAAGAAATTCAATTAAAATCAATATTAACGTTTATGTTACTAAACATTCATGCATCTTATATAGTAACCTGAGAAAGTATACTTTATGAACTTCTTATTTGCTTTTTCTTTATTTAGCAACCATTTAAACTTTCCTCTAATTTTATTTTTTAAAAATTATTATAAATCAAACTATTTTTCATTTTCTTAACCCTTTCCCCTTTATAGACTCATTTTGACGCCATCAATAGGTACCACATAAAGCCTGATCTGCAGAAAGCCAAACTCAAACCTTACCAAATTTAATTGTAAAATCCTCATTACCAGACCACTGAGGAGCAGCGAACAGCATAAAACCTGATCAGCCTGCGAGTTACTCGCAGGCTGATCTGGTTTTATGTTGTTCGCATAGGTCTTTTCATGGTTTCCTCTATGAGGGAAAGGGTTAAACTATTTAAAGCTTACTTTTGATAATGAGATTCCTGAAGTGTTTAAGTGTGGTAAAAAAAGAAATACATTTAATTTTTTATCATTGATATTTGATGGATGACGCATGGAATCTTAAATCTGCTGTTCCACTCCTCGGTATACCATAGACAAGCCAAATCAGACTGAAAGCATGTGATCACATTTTAACAGTGTAACCGCGTTTCCTCATGGTACTGATACTTAACAAATGGTGTAAAACCTGGCGTGCGTTCAGTATGCCAAACCGTATGCAACCATAGGCTTACAGTCAGCTATGAAACTATCTCCGTGTCAAAAACCACAATGTTGACGTAAACCCATGTTCGGCATAAGGTGCACGTGAACAGCATGCTATATGGTCCTAAAACAACTCCATAGCTGAATGTAAGCGACCGGTTGCTTACGGTTTGTCATACTGAACGCATGCCAGATAAGCTTGAAGTAAATTTACACATCTGGCTGACTACCAAGTTGATTTCTTATAAATTCCTGTATGGCTCTATATTAACTAATTCTACATTAAAAAAAAAAAAAAAAAAAAAAATGAAATTCCCAGAAGGCTAAACATTTAACTCATTCTCTGTTCTAAATTTGGCATCTCCAAAAGAACTTCTCATTGACAGATGGATGTTGCCTTAAAGACAACAAGAGCATTCATTATTTGATGTTTTTACAAGAATAAAAACAACTAAAAGGAAATAAAAAGACAACAAAAATGCACTGGGGAGACATAGCCACTGGCTGTATAAACTATACTGGTACTAATTTCACACAGTTAATGATATATATACATATTATTCTTACCTTTCTAGTTTTGACGGTAACACCTTTTTTTTTCTCATAATTTTTTCCAGCCGAATTTGTCATATTTGGCTCCTGGGCCAAAAAAAGTGGAGGACAACCACAGTGAGACTTCCGGTGACACGGGAACCAGTGATAGCGGACGTGGCGGGAGTGACGAGGAGATCCACAACAGTCTCTCGCAGTCGCCCCGTGATAAAATGATGGGTAAGAAAATCTGTCAATTTCAATCAAAATTCAGCTGTCTGTGTGTCGTCTGTTCCCTACAGCAGACACGACTGGGATTGCTTTTTATGGCAGGTGCATCCGGCAACACAACAGAATCTTTTCACACATCAGCACTGAAGTAGACATATGTTTACATTCGCAGAATTATGATAGACAAAATAATTTTTCTGTTTCCAAAAATGCTGTGCATGACTTATAATGTATGAGCATTGATATATTTTAATCAAAGCACTGAAGGCACTGAAGTTATGTGTGTCTCAAATGAAAGATTGTTTGAAAAGCTGCAAGTCTATCACCAATAATTAAATTCACTTTGAAAAACAAAAGAAATGTGGCATTTCCTGTTCTTCAGCGCTATCAGAGCTTTGATTTGTATACACTGCAGTACTTTATCTACAACAGACTCTATTTATAGATGGAAGTAATTATGCAAATTTTTTGCACAGGTCAGAGGCTCCGAACTCATTTCGGATAGTAGATATACAGGTTTTGGTCATTTTTTAGTGTAAGAAATAACCCTTGGAGATATTAGAGGTCGATAGATTGATGTGATTATTAGTATGTTAAAATGATTGTTTTGGACTTCACATGGGTTATTGTAACAGCCTAAAATGACCGAACGCTGCAAATTTACTATCAAGTTTATTTGTGAGCCACCTTTGCTTCGAAACAAACTATATTCATGCGCTTGGTAAAGTGATCACGTGATAAAAACAGTTACATCATTTGATTGCAGTTACATCAGCATAGAAAAATAAGTCCTATACTGTTTTCATGTCACATGCGATTTTTGTAGCCTGTAAGTGTTTATTTTTCACACAGCATTGATATTTTCAGCATTTTTGCTTAATACTAGTATACTTATGTTGTAGAGATATATACAATTGTTAAATCATATATATACTATTGAGAGGTTATTCGGTTTTAAATTTAGAAGAACCTGGGTTAAAAACGTAGTACTATAGTTGGTGTGACTGACATCACACACAACTAAAAACTTGAATGAAATACATAAATTTGTAGAAAATCAGTGGTATTGATATAAAGTTTATAGCAATTGTAATATGATAATTGATGATTAAAAAATAAAATTTTTATATTATAATTATTGTATTATATGATAATTATTATTATATTATAATTATTGTATTATATGATAATTATTGTATTATAGATAATTATTGTATTAAATGATAACTCCTGTTATTCTGTGTAGATTTGTACATTAAATTTAAGAGATTTTTGACAGTTACATCTTAATGGACTTTGCCATTTTATTTCTCCAGTGTAGTTGCTTTTACTTTGTTTTCAAGATCAGTACATAATACATTAGCTAGTTGTCAACGCCACTTGAGTCCTTTCCTCTCCCAGGAGTGCCTTGTTAATAGATTTTGACAGTGTCTTTTCAAAATGTGAATTTAAAATGGTTTAGCTTTTCTAGAAGCACTGAGGTATATAGTTATATTTTCCTGAAAGAGGACATGAAATTCCAATTATATTTAGTTGAAATTACTTATATTTGACTTTAATTTGAATATGACACATTGCCAACAGAGCAGATATCAGGGTATCATTTGTTTGCTTATACAGTAATGTAGCTCAGTTTCAACACGATGTGTGTGGCAAAGACAAAAAATATCTTTTCAGAAACCATTTTAAATTTTGGTAAATTAATATACATCAAGTAATAAATTTGTACATGCATATTCATAAGAGTTAATTGAAGGTAGTTCCAGGACAGAACGGATAGATGGCAGCATAATGTAACTATAGGTTTCTATTCTACCAACAAATCTTAGCTCTAATTAATATTTAAAGTCTTGAAATAGGTAGAAAATTGCATTCCGCCATTCCTGTTTTATGAAATATTTAAGTACATAGTGAAGTAAACATAAATTGTTACCCTGAGAACTGACAATATTTGCTCAGAAATGAAACATTTTAGTATTTAATTGTACTAGGGAAACAAGATGAAATTCGCCCCTAAAAGTATCGCTTTAAAAGGGCAAAAAAATAGGTTTAAGTGGAATTCGAGCTTTGTGTATATGATATCAACCTGTGTACCATGAAACAGCACTGTATGTCCCAGAAAAAAAAACTCTTTAAATTTTAGGATTACCACCAAAAGAACTTTTGTTTTTGTCTTTAAAAACATTATGTATTCTGACATTTAATGTTCTTGTCCATTTTTTTTCTCATAAATTTAAAAAAAAAATGTCACTAAATTATTCTATAATATCAAGCCTTTTTATCCTCCTTTTATCTTTCTGATGTTCCATTAATTGTGCCTCAGAAATGTCAGATTATTAACGCTAAACCTTAAATTTAAGGATTGAAAAATGCTTGGAGTCTTTGCCCTCTTGCAATGTATGCTTCCCTTTTAGCATCAGTTAATTCACGACTTAGGTGTCAGAGGTTTATTTCTTTGGGCAGTTAAACCAGGAATTAATACTAAGTCTGTTACATTTTATGCATTACTTCCATCAAGTTGAATCGAAAATCTAAAATGATTATACTTTTAGACAATAGCATTACTCCCAGTGGATGCCTAATTGAACCCTATAAATCCTGGTTTTGGCATTTAGAAGAAAGTTTTTAGAGCTTGAAAGTTTGATTAGCATTAGGCTTTTTCTGCTTTCTTTGCTGGAATTCCATTGATAATGTATTTTGTTTCTCATTCTCAGTAAGGTGACACGATTTTATAAAAAATAGAAAGTGGAAGAAGAAAAAAAAAAGTGGAAGATTTTGAGCTTTGATTCCTTTTGCTAATTTTGTTTTATAAGCATTTTAGTTTTAATAGTGAAAAGAAAAGGGACCAAATAACATTGAAGTCCATTGGGGTTTTGTTAATTTGAAAATTAGGATAAGAATAGAAGTTTGTTTAAGCTAGAGGTTGGAAAAAATCCCGAAAGCAACTTTTATTTAATTATTCCCGGAAAAAATATAATTATGTGCAGTTAAGGTTTTAATTAATTTATCTTCAATTTACATTATGCTTTTTAGCTCACCTGAGCACGTGTGCTCAGGATGAGCTTTTAGAATCGATGAATGTCCGTCGTCCGTCCGTCCGTGCGTCCGTCCGTCCGTCCGTCGTCCGTCGTCCACAATTTGTTCGTTTGCACTCTAGCATCTTCATTTTATGAGCAATTATCTTCAAACTTTAAAACAATGTTTATAACCATAAAATCTCGGCCAAGTTCGATTATGGCTGATATCGGAACATTAGGTCAGGAGTTATGCCCCTTTTAAAATTCAAAAAAGCCAGATTTCACATTGTTTGCACTCTAGCATCTTCATTTCATGAGCAATTATCTTCAAACTTTAAAACAATGCTTATAACCATAAAATCTCGGCCAAGTTCGATTATGGCTGATATCGGAACATTAGGTTAGGAGTTATGCCCCTTTTAAAATTAAAAAAAGCCAGATTTCACATTGTTTGCACTCTAGCATCTTCATTTCATGAGCAATTATCTTCAAACTTTAAAACAATGTTTATAACCATAAAATCACGGCCAAGTTCGATTATGGCTGATATCGTACAATTAGGTCAGGAGTTATGCCCCTTTTAATATTCAAAAAATGCCATATTTCAAGTTGTTTACACTGTAGCATCTTCATCTTTTGAGCAATCCTCTTCAAACTTTATGGCAATGCTTATGACCATAAGGTCTCAATTGAGTTTGATTATGGCTGAGATCCGTCAATTAGGTCAGGAGTTATGTCCCTTTTAATACAAAAAATGCAAGATTTCACTTTGTTTATTCTCTACCAACTTCATTTTTTTAACAATCATTTTTTAAACTTTAAGACAATGTTTATGCCCTTAATCTCACAATCGGGTTCAATTATAACTGATATTGACTTGTAAATTTAGGAGTTATGCCCATTTCACCATAAAAAAAGCCTGATTTCACTTTTACACTCAAGCATCTTTATTTCTTAAGCAATCATCTTTCTCAGGTGAGCGACCAAGGGCCATCTTGGCCCTCTTGTTAAGTATTTCTCATGAATCAACTAAATAGCACAATCAGAAAAAAATGTGGCCCATAGTTTTATATATTGAATTATCAGAATATTTCCAGTGTTTTCAAGAGTCATGTTTTCTTTATTCCAGATCTGACGCGCCAGATTCCTCCAATGGCTCACCAGGAGATCATTCCATTCTCCTTCAAAAAAGGACTCTCTATTCCTCTCCATAGTGACTTCGAGAGACCCAGTTTGTTACATAGTGACTTTGACCACAGAAAGCATCCAAATGACCTTGAAATGTCAAGGTATGACCTTGACCCTCACAAAACTGCTAATGGTGGCATGTCCACAATGGCAGTCCACTTACAAAATGACTCCCTGGATAGGTCCCGCAATAAAGTTGTGCTGTTGCAAACTGATTCCGGTATCCATAGTGATACAAACTCCAACGAAGGTGATGCGTCCAGAGATTGCATGATATGAAGTGATAGTTTGTGATATTTGGTTTCCGTTTTTATTTGAGATTATTTTACCATTCATCCCAACATTTTATCAAAGCCAGTTTTCTTTAAAATATATGCTGCAAGCAGAAGTAGCAAGATTTGGCCAAGAAAACCATGTGCTAATTGAATTCCTAATGGTCTCTAGGCTACAGAAGGTGACAAATTAGGAGGAGGCTAAATAAAAAAAAAATTCCATTCTCTATTAAAAGTCAGGTTGATTCCCCTGACAACAAACTGCAGCATGCAGACATGGCCTACAGATTGTTTGGTGTGAAATATGGGGTCCTCTTTGATGGGAAACAAAGTGTTATCGCTACATTTGGAGTGAGCAG
This sequence comes from Solen grandis, assembly GCA_021229015.1. NCBI lineage: Eukaryota > Metazoa > Mollusca > Bivalvia > Adapedonta > Solenidae > Solen > Solen grandis. Next base: position 73,339,940 of record CM037777.1, read on the forward strand.
CGGAAACAACCAATACTCTACTACATACTACGTACATGGTGAGGAACTGAGAGAGAAAAAGAAGTATCACTGAGCCTGTTAATGGTCCCTGTACGGCCGACAGGGTGTGGACACAGCTGAAAGATGACACCAGCCATATTGGAAATAAATAGGTAGGTCCTCCAAAAGTTGTCATCATGAAACCCTGGGGAAATATTGATCTGATTATGCGATCATACGAAAATGAGCAGAGGGCCTTTTTGGCTCAAATGAAGTCATTTTATGTCATGCTTGGTGCACTTTTAAGAGAAAATCATCCCGATGTATGTTTGATAGCCTTAAGATACCAGTATGTTTGAGTATATGCCTGTACAGAGGAAAGGTCTTGAATCTATTGCCGTTTCATCATGTTGCTCAGATTTTTTTAATTTCTCTCGTAGAATAATGTTTACATGGAATCGATGTGTTTACTGTTTTGCCGTGATAAATGAACATGTGTTTTAGTAGTGTAATTATCTTACAAGACTGAAATAATGACACCATTGTGATGCAGTTTCTGTTTACTGTTAAGACAGTGGATGTTTTGTGTTTTTCTCTTTGCCTTGAAGTTGTTTAAACAGAAAGATTGCATAAATAATATGTTGACTGTATTTTTTGACATATTGCTTTTCTGCATATTTTTGTTTATCTTAGGTATGTGTTAATCAGCCAGTCCCTCTGGTGAAATGACACAGAAATCTAGCAGATTAACTGTACGACTGATAGACTTGACCTATTTTTCTGTTTCAGAACCTACAGGTTGGTCCCCGAGGTGTTCCAACAGCAGTCATTACATTAGACTCGGAGACTCTCTCAGATCTGCTGTCTTTCCTTAATTCAACATCTTTGAAGTGCCATCTTGCATTGTTCCTGTTCGCTGCTCGAATTCATCATTTTGTGTCATGTTAAACACCTGAAGACTCGGATCAGACTGATCGCTGATTCTTATGTCCCTAGTTCCCATCAGTCTCCTGAGTCTATATCGTCAGGTTTAGGATTCTAGAATTTGAAATAGTGAATTTCTTCTTTTATAGTATTTTTTTATGAAGCCCAAGTAATGTTTTTGTAATTGTTCCCATTTCTTATGAAGAAATGAAAGGTAGTCGCGATTTACATATATATTGTTAATACATTATGTTGAAAATTTGCACTTTTTGACACAGGTTTGACAGCGTTACCTTCTAGATTCAGACTTATTGATAGCTAGTGAACAAGATTAAACTGGATCAGCCAGCAAGTTATGAGCTGGTTATCCTGTTACAACCTTGTCAAGTTATTTTCCTGATTGCTCTTGTGTCATAAAATGTGGCAGAGGTACTGGCACTTTCATATTTTGGGATTTATTTATGTATCTTTATTGTTTCTGTTAAGTGTATTCATTCTGTAAGAAATGGACAATGGAGTGGGTTGGCTCAGATGGACTCTTTATCTCTGTATTAAAATCATTTAGAGAGCTTTCATCGTAAAACATCAATCATTTGTATTTAATTCATTCAGTTGTCTTACCTCAGTATTTTTTTATTTTCTCTTTTAGTGTAAAATATAATTGTTCTTCCGTTGATGTTCTATGTGTGAAAATACTATCAATATCTACATCCTGGGTATCTTAAAAGTCAACAGGATTGTGATAAAAAATAATATTAAGCATTTTGAATTTAATTTAACATGACTGAAGCTCTGTTAACATTTGTAAAAGTTGTAACACTTGTAAAACTTTAAAAATATTATACATGATGGAAAACATATATAATGAAAGTATAGACTTTCTTGCTTTGGTAATTATCAGGCCATTACTGTATTATGACTAATATACTATTGCTGTGACCATTAACTCCAAATACAATTGTACAGTTCCTGGAAAAATAGTTCCTGGAAAATATCTGATAATATTTCAATCTGAAATATCTGGCCTATATGTAGATAGGAAGACATGATATGTATTGTTGGATTGTCTGTCAGTGGTCGCTTTATTGCAGACATCTAGTGTAACTTTTATAAGCTGAAAACCTTTGAAGTCTAGACAGTCAAAATAACATATGAAAACATAATATTGATCTGAAGCCTATTTAGATGCCTTATGCTGCCATTTTTGATGATATTGATCATGAAAATAGTAAATGTAAAAAAGGTCAGGTCGTTGTTGCTTTAAGATATCAATTATTATGTAACCTAAAGCTTTTGTTACAAAAAGTTACCTTGTACTGTTATATCAGAAGTAGTACATGTATTACAGAAAATATGTTTGATTAAAAAAGATACATTAATATTTGGATATATTTTGACTCACCAGACATATAAATATTTCTTGTAACTATGCAAGGGGATCTGCTTTGATATGTTAAAAATATTCATATTCAATAAAGAGAATCAAATATTTGATATATTTTTATAGAAAATGTGTTCGACTTTTAGACTTCACCAGTTGTGTAATGATTTGTTACCACTTGAGTCACACAGTGTAAATATAGAGTTACCTGTGAATCAGGATTTATAGATTTCCAATTTCTATTTTCTGGTGAACAACTTCTCACCAAAAAAAATCTATTGATAAATTTCATACCTTGTTTGATAGCATACAGAGTAGCTAGGCCTTTAAGTGTGTTCCGTTGACTGTTATTGTCTTACCTTTTCCTCTCCCATTTCTCTTGGGAGCAGCGGCTTTGGTATGGAAATGAATGAGGGATATCAGTTGTGAAAGCATTAGAATGATAGATTGGATCTAGGTACAATTTGCCATATTGAAAGCCTAACACAGAGTCGCTCCTTCAGCATTAGGTGATTGCCATATTTTGTTTCAGTTTCCGGTTTTGCGCGAGCCAGTTCATTTTACCTGTATATAAGTGTTGTGTGTAAATTATTCCTATGAGAAAAGCAATGTGATATTATAATGTGGAAGAACTATGTGGAAATATAGACAATGAAAATACAGCATGGTGTTTGTTTTGTGTTCTTTTTCCAATCATTAGGTATTGCTATTATATTGTTTTTACATTGTAACGCTGGAAAGAGTAAACAGGCTATTTATGAAAGATTCTGGTTTTATTTCGATTATTTCAAGTGTAGCTTACTACCCATGCACTCCAATGACCTACAATGGACAAGCCAGCGCGACATATTCAAAAGATCCGAGATCGAACCCTTGCTTTATAGTGTCATTTTCTTACGTAACAAGGGTATGAGTACCAAAAGGTAATTGAGAATGAGGTCCTGCTGGAACAATCAGAGAATCACAAACGATCATTCACAAACAGACATGCTCTTGTGGCACCAAGAGAGCTCTCCGGAACCTGTTGTCTGGTACCATGCCTCAATCTGTCATCGATGTTGCGATATCGTTGTACCGATCATTTGAGGTTGTGTGTTAACAAACCCAAGTCATTGGGCCATAGAAAATACAGGGAAGTCATGGGCAGGTTCTCGATATCTGTCTACACGTATACCCTGGACCAGTCATGTGTCGAGTGACGGACGGACCTGCTGGCGTCAGGGACCAGTTGTTGATCTTCACCATGATGAAATTCCCCGGTCCCTAAGGGAGCAGGTATTATTTGATTAAGAAGCTCTCCAAGGGGGCGATTTCCTTTGAGATGATATCGAGTGAAGACAGATGTTGTTTATTCTGTTATGGAAAATGGTTCTTTGAATTGCTTCTGTGTTGATGTATATTGAACCTTCAGTAAGTGGAGTGTATAGGTCAGTTCACTTAAGCCCAATGCTGGAAAATAATAATAACACCATTTGTTTTAAAAGAGACCTATAACGACATAAACCGGTCTCAAAAGCCGAGTGATTAGCAAGAGGTTTGATTACCGACATATTGACACCGTTACCATGGTACTGATGTATCTCGTGTGCTTGGTTCCCGGTATGAACGGGTAGTTCCAGATTTCCGTGTTGCATCATGCAACATGTCTACGGCTCGTCAAAGCAGTAAGGCAGCACTATGTCTTAAAAAGGTCCCAACGTGACTGAAATGTCGGCCAAAAGCAAACAAACCAACCTAAAATGACTTTGATATGATAAGACATGCCTTAACTTTTAACCTTTTGAAATTTGTGTGTTGTATAAATCGGGAACATCCACACTTATGTTGAATGTTGCAAAGATCAGACAAGAACGGAAATGTGATATTTGTAATACACTGAAGATGAATATCATTTTTTGCTTGAGTGTAAAAGATGCAAAGAAATCAGAAAATATATTAAATGTTACTTTTGGAAAATACATTGTATTCCTATATTTGTAGAATTATCAACCTCCCAAGATTCTTATTCTGTAGAATTTAGGAAAGCCGTTTTACCTTCAGAACTTATTTAATCATTGAAACAGTCAATAAATACTTCTGCACATCACAGCATTTTTTCTAAAGTTTATCTGAAAATATTTATTACAGGGGGAAAAGACTGATATTAAGATATTGATATGCTTTCTATAAAGGAGACTGGATTTTCTTTAGAAATATAATTGAACTAAACATGCATGTTTGATTACAATAATTTCTTTCATATATTTTTTTCATGTAATAAGTTAAACCATTGTGCAGAAATTTGGTAAACACCGCCAAAGGGCTGGCGTATTTTCTTGTTAACTAAACATTTTAGATTACTATAGTAATTTATTGCACATGGAAAATTAGTTGACATTGTTTAAAAAGAAGGAAAAGACAAGTTTAATGATAATTGGAAAGCGCTCTTACTAAGGAGATCTGTAGAGCTGTTATGTTGGCCAATTTTGGCGGCATTATTGGTAAAAACCGATTCAAAGGCTAATTGTTTCACTGCAGGGCTTTCAATATGTGAGTGGGCAAATGTACTCTTGTTTTTAGTTCAATTAAAAGTTTGGCAACTGTTCCAGTTTTTCTCAGTTAGAATTTGCTGATTACGTTCTAACAGGGTTGTCATATAAGGTTGTCCCAGTAACGTGGACACTCCTACCTCTTACCCCTGCTTCTACTACAGCTGTAATGTCTAACTCACTGTGTTGACACGATGCGGAATCAAATTCAACACTGGCAAGAAGGAAGTCGACCTTGAATATCTTTGAAATTCACACACATCCCTCATAGAGGAAACCATGAAAAGACTTATGCGAACAGCATAAAACCAGATCAGCCTGCGAGTAACTCGCAGGCTGATCAGGTTTTATGCTGTTCGCTGCTCCTCAGTGGTCTGGAAATGAGGATTTTATAATTAAATTTGGTAAGGTTTAACTGTGGTTTTCTACAGATCAGGCTTTATGTGGTACCTATTGAGTGCGTCAAAATGAGTCTATATGAGGGAAAGGGTTAAACAATATACATTCATGCAGCAACAAAGTGTGTATCGCCACACCAACATGCATGATAAGAATATAGTATTACAAATCTTTACAATAACGATTATTAGATAAATCAACTTCTAAAACCTGTGAAATTATCAAATAATAAAACAACCCTATTAATATGTCTGATTTATACATTTACATGCATTTTCATTGCATGTTGTCAAAATGGCTAAAACTGCCTCCCAAACTTCTCGTCTACGTGATCAATAATTCGTATCTTATTCGGTGCTGGAATCACCAGCACAATGTAAATATTTTATCATAATGGCGCTCTGTGTATTGAGTTAAAATAACGGATTGGAAAAATAATTGTGATAATAAAATTTATGACATTTTAATCGGGTTGTATATTGATAATACGTGTCAAAATAAATGAAACATTCGTCAATAAAAAATCAGATATTACCGGTATATCTGATACAGGTGTAACCTAAATAGACAAGTATAATACTGGCAATTATACGTAACCTTGACAATTACTTTGTCCTTTATCGACCTGTCAAAATTGTCACGATTATTTTGAAAACATGCAAGAAAAATATCAAGATTAGCCAGCAACTTGACTTAGACAAACTATTTTTGTACAGACACCAATGCAGACACAACATGGCTCGGCTTCGTATAGTTCCAGTATTTGAAAATTAGTCCATACTGTATTGAAACCATTTTAAAATGAAATATTTATATAATCACGTTAACAGTACAAACTGCGTGAGATTTTCACATTCGGATTATACAATAAGCACTAAAGCACTGGCACTTGACCAGTCCCACAATCGTAGTTATGACAACGTCATTTTCTGTGTATATAAGGATATACAAGCAAAGGCGAGAAGGATGTACATTCTATGCACTAGTGCACTTGATCACTTTCAGAAGAAGGGTTGTTTTTGTTCTCAACATCTGCTTGTCATTGATAGGATTATTCCACAAAATCTGCATGAATATCTGAATCCTGATCTGGAAAGTTTAAAGCGCAGGTGTCCAATAAATTTCTTTGATATTTTCAAGTCCATCAGAAATTCTGCTGACACGAAGAAATCTTCACATCTTATTTTTCATTCTTGCATAAAACAATCTCATTCACAGGGATCTGCCGATAGTGCCGATTAATACTTCAAACCAGCCATGATTATTATCGACATTGTCTTTTTGCTTATTTAAAACCTGCAACCATGGCAACTAGATGACGTTTAAGAAACATCGGAAAACAGTTCAACCAGACCAGTTAGAAATACTCGGTATGATCGTGCTTAGATTGTGATGCTATATACCTTTAGACTTCAGCTTTGATTAACCACCTAAACTAAACCGGTTCGAAATAACCAGCATAACCACACCAGTTCGAAACATCATGCATATCCAAACGATTTCGAATAACCAGTTTTATCAAACCAGTTCGATATAACCATCATTATCATACCAGTTCGAAATATCTAGAATAATTATACCAGTTCGAAATAAACCATAGAAATAAACCGTATTAGATTAGCATGTTTAGACTAAACATGAATAAACGTTTAGAGATAAGCTTCGATATTACCATATATTGATGAGGTCTGTTCACAAACCATGTTCGTATATCCGATATAATTATGCTTATATACATATCAATTTTCTGGCTCAAATACGTGCAAAATACGAGGCGCAAATACAACATTCCGTATTTTGTCAGTAATAAATACGGTGGTTTTGTGACGTCGCTTTCGACCTTCATGACGTCACTTTCTTGACTCATTAAAAGTTAGTGTCTTGAATATTAATTTTATAGTGTAATGTATATAATAAAAGGAAACACTTATGTTGCAGCAGCTTTTCGTAGCTTTGTATTTTTCTACTCGCAGTATAGGAAAAAGATGACATGTCGGTGGACATTCGGTCTCGAGAGATATCATTTGTGGCAAAATACAAAACCACGAAAAGCTTAAGTACTGCAACATAATATTCCCTATATATATGTATATACGTTTCGAAACCAACAATGAAATGACCGCTAATGCACGTTCAGAAATAACCGATATAATCATATTCTGGATATGAAGACGTGCCAATAGGACACATATAATATCTAGTAATTTGATCTGTTCCGTCTAAATAATGACACTGTAACCCTTGGGACGTGCCATCATGTTTTTTTCCGTGTGAGATATTCTCCTGAACGAATATATAATTATTTTTTCCCATTGGTGTGTGACAGCATGAATACATGTTGTGTTTTTTAAAGGTCTACATACATAAATAGTTGAATGCCGACTACCTTTCTGTATCACAAGGCGATCAAGTGGTATGATACATCTAGACCTAGCCAGAAATTAACCCGAGACTTGGCCATATTAATTAGTCTGAGCTCGAAAATCTCTCGAAATACAGTTTTTTTTCTTCGAAAAAAACAACAACAAAACAACAAACAAAAAAAAACAAAAACAACAGGGCCTGGTCCTAGAAAAGTTATTTTTTCATTATTATTTTTTATTCAGTCAAACCTGTTTTAAGCGGTCATTCAAGGGAACAAGAGAAAGTGGTCGTGTAACAGATGTGACCGCTAAATGAAGTATATGACAAAATGATAACGTTAGTTTGGTAAAATTAAAACAGAACCACTGGCACTAGAACCACAGAAATGCCAATTTCATTGGAATGTTGATTACGATTTTTTTGCCCCTCTGTACTGTATATTGAACATGGTAAGGAACGGAATCTAACATGACTTGATTTCGGAGGTCGTAACTTTGCACAGATGTATGCTACCATTGTATTTTATGCACGGTTCGGACAATCTGATATTCAATTACTAACATATGAAATATAGAATCACTGTCAGAAGACAACCTTAACGAAGGTATGACACCAAATGTCAACAATTTGTACATTTTATAAGTCTGCTCCACTATCAACTTCCGGTTTGATTTTTTTCAGCGATTCTAATTGGATGATTTAAAACATCTACGCATGGAATTTCCCACCATCTGTTGATGTCAATGTCACGGTGTTCAATCAGATCGCTTGATTCAAATCTACAACTACAACAACATACGCCCCCCTAAAACCGGATGCTGATAGTGGAGCAGACTTATGCAAATGTACTTTTTTTATATTTCGCGTTATTACTTCGTTAAGGTTGCCTTTGGAAATGATTCGTTATAGCATGTGTTAAGTGGATATCAGATTGATCGAACCGTGCATAGAATATGATGTACAAAGTTACGCCGTTTGCAATCAAGCGATGTCAGAATCAGTTCCTTATCATGTTATAATATACAATACCGGAGAAAAAAATCGTACATGTATATTTTTGATGATCAAACGACATGTACAATGAAAGTTCTAGTGTCAGTGAACAGACCGTTAAATGCAGGTTGACACAGTGGCCGCTTATACAAGTTAAACTGTATTTGGTTTAGTTTTCCAAGGAAGAGGGATAATGCCGGTATACTGATAATATCACCATTATCATCATACGTAATGGAGATAATGTTTCCTCTATCTTCCTCTATCCGAGAAATGGCAATGCATTCTGAGATTGGCAGCATTTGCAGGGCTCTAATGTATTGTACACGGCACTGATTGCTCCAGCATAACATTTACGTCAGTGTAGCTATTAGGTACGATGCCACCCCGACAGACGGCGGGGACGGGGCGACAAACAGCTGTCATGATCTGGAACAATCCTGACATTCCACAGTGACGTCATGAATGGTTTGGTATTACAATTAAACATCTCGTCACGCCGCCCAAACATAAAGAAACAGTGAAAGGCAGCCAACTTAACATTTTCTGCGTATTTCTGAGAATATTTTGGACAAAATGTACTAAAAAATACGACTCAATAATATTAACATTATGAAGGAGGATGCCCATACCCATGGGCCAAAGTTGAGGTTTGAATCCCGTATGGTGGCACCAGACGAAATAGAATACATTAATTGAAATGAAGAATCGTGATTGTATTTTGTCTCAGTGCCCGCATTAGGTTTTCGCATAGCTCATAATTAATAGCTAAGGAATATTGGTATTGCTTTTTGTTTTCTTGATAACTATTTTGCCAATAAATATACCCCCAGATGTTTTCTTTTGTACAGACACTTTGATTCAGAAATTAATTTGGAAAAGTTTTATTATAAAATGAACAAATTCAAAAGGAACAAAACCGAGTAATCCCCCCATCGCAAAAAAAAGATAGATAAAAGGCGCATGGTATAATGATCTAATAATGCCTGTACGCATGCACCGGTCAAAAAGGCGCAATATCGAGTATGGCGTTACTCGGGGAAACACGTATTGCTCAGTTATAACGGACAACTTTACTGTATTTATTATTAGAATGTTGTTACAGTGAAAATCAAAATTTGGTATGTATAATGTAGTTGGTGCTTCTAATTTTTTTTAACAGGGTTGCTGTGATAGCATACATTTCTGCATCGGACAACATTTCATTTCAGGACTACTTTAGACAATGTTCCCCCTTTTTACTACGCTATGTTTTAAGTGAAGTTAATGCTCATGTTTTTTATAATGCTTTTTGAAGTGAATCGGAGATACCCGAACCTTGAATGGTAGGACTTTCATCAGTAGAACTAACCTACAAGTTACCTACTGATCCAACAGCTCAGTAGGTAAGCTTCCCGTGGGTAAGCTTCCCAGGATCCCCGCGCAGCGACCCCCAAGGGTGGATCGCGGGGTTGAATCCAACTTGTTGACTTTCGTATATTAAATATCATTTGAATTTATCTATGTTAATTAGAAAATATGAAGAAAAAAACATACATATGTAAAAAATGAACGTTTTTTTTTTTATGTTTGTCTCCTTTTGATTTGAAAACACTTATTTATGTAAATCTTATGAACTGCAGCAAGAGAAAAAAGAGAGAAAAGGGACAATTTTCTTCGTGTAAGCAGTCCATTAAAACATGTTTTTGCGTTTATCTGTTTTTTTCGTTACTACCGTATATACGCAAATCAAAGCAGGTTTACAACATTAAGTTTGTTGGCATAACTTGAAAAATGTTATCCTCGTTTACAAAATTACAGTAACTATAATATACAAAATACACGCGACAACATTACATTAAAATCATGTCCTCTCTGCACTATCGGCACTTTGAATTTTACATATTGTCACATTATAAAATTATTATTATTATTATTATTATTAATAAAAAACAACAACACAACAGCAACAAAAAAAAACAGTTGCTATTCAGCATCATACTTTTGTTCTACTTTTGCTATCCCTGAAACGGAATAGTATGTTGATCTACATATCATCTGGTTCATTTAATAAGAGTTTTTGGTTGATGTGCTCTTTAATATTTCGCGTTACAATACAAACATAATGAGATGGCAATATAACCTTTAAATAAATACAATTTTAAACTAATTATGGGGAAACGAACTTGCACTTATGTGTACTATTGGTTCGCATTACTTTGATTTATCTTTAACATTTTGTTATGGAAATGCATGTAATTTTAACTAATCAGGCAGATTTGTCTCAGAATCAATCTGAATTAGGCTTGTTGAAATTAGGCTTGCTTTAATTAGATTCCCTTTCTTACGTAATACGTTGTTTTATATTATTTTAATTTCATCCCGTTGATAACTTTCCTAAAAAAATAAATTGTGACAGTCTTGTTTCACATACTATACATTAAGTGTTTATACCAATAGTTACATAAACAAGAATCCCAACCATTGTGGGTTCGAGACCCGGTCTTGTCAATTTTCATGTACGAAAGCCTTCCAGGCGACTTGTTATAGGTCAATGGTTCTACTCGATGCCTCTGTGCACTCGAGATCTATGTAATACTGTCGCGACGACAGTAAACCAATTACTTGGTCAGTCAAACAACGCATTGCAAAATTACCTTAACATCCGAGAAAATCCAATTCCGGGCCGTGATCACTTAGGTCGTATTACAAGTCTAAACTCAGATCACTGATCTGCGACTGATCATCTCGATAGACAATTCACCATTTTTTAAAAAAATAAACATATACACGTCAAAATAATGTTGCGAGAATCCTTTGTGTGCACAGTTCCAGAACTGGCTGGCCCAGCGTCTGGATCATGCGACTTGGCCATGTGTGTGTCCAGTGTCTGGATAATGTGACTGGGTGTGGGATGACTGGTATCATGCCACGTGTCTGCCCAGTGTCTGGATCATGTGACTTGGTATGAAATGACCGGTATCATGCCACGTGTCCGCCCAGTGTCTGGATCATGCGACTGGGTATGAAATGACCGGTATTATGCCATGTGTCTGCCCAGTGTCTGGATAATGCGACTGGGTATGAATGACTGGTATCATGCCATGTGTGTGTCCAGTGTCTGGATAATGTGACTGGGTATGGAATGACTGGTATCATGCCACGTGTGTGTCCAGTGTCTGGATAATGCGACTGGGTATGGAATGACTGGTATCATGCCACGTGTGTGTCCAGTGTCTGGATAATGCGACTGGGTGTGGGATGACTGGTATCATGCCATGTGTGTGTCCAGTGTCTGGATAATGTGACTGGGTATGGAATGACTGGTATCATGCCATGTGTGTGTCTAGTGTCTGGATAATGTGACTGGGTATGGAATGACTGGTATCATGTCACGTGTGTGTCCAGTGTCTGGATAATGCGACTTGGTATGGAATGACTGGTATCATGCCATGTGTGTGTCCAGTGTCTGGATAATGCGACTGGGTGTGGAATGACTGGTATCATGCCACATGTCGATGGTATTGTATTACAGTGAGACAGTCTCATGTAGACAAACTATCCAAAATGTCTGAAATATTGTCCGTGAGATGTTAAACTAAAACAGACAAAAACGCATGCTCGAATTCCTTTCCTCCATTTAGTTGTCTATAGCGATGTTTCACAATTATTCCTCAGTCAAATTTTGAGAATAGTTATGGTACTGCACAAAGTACATAAGTTTATTGAAGATGAAAAAGAGTATTATTAATGAAACTGTACATCAGAAGTTAGAAGTTTATCAACCTTAATTAATATGACATATTAATGGTTTTGCCTAGAATATGTATACATATATACTTTAAAATGGTAAAATGCCGAAACAAATGTAACAAGCAAATTCGTTCAATTTAGATCACCAAAGAGTGCAGCACTTAAAAAAACAAAACATGACCTAGGTAGTCATCAAATGCTAATTATTCCAGCTCTGGGTCAGGTCACTTTTGCCCCCAAGGCTATCCCAGTGCCTCTCCATAAAACAAGTCAAAGATGAATAATTGTGTAAAAAATGCATATAAATCCCCCATTAACAAGAAAGGGTTCTTGACATATGAATTGTGTATTGTTCAGGGGCGATAATTCATGTGAGACTGTGGTGACCTTGGCAATAATATACTAGTACACAAAACTGTTTATCTCAGACGCAGCAGTTATGAGAACATTTTCCTGGATTTCCATAAATTCACAAGACACTTAACAGATCTGAAATGCACATACAATAGGGAAGGACAAAACTAAGTATTGTTGTTAAGGTTGAATGAAAATAAATCCATTTTTGGGGGGAGGGGGGAATGGTTCCATGTGTTGGTGTTGATGAATTTAGTTTTGTACTTTCGTTTCAAAATTATATGCGCATAAATACTTATCTAAAGCCGATGGGAGCTATTAAAGCTTAAAAATACAATCAGTTACAATGTTAACTATAAAAAGGAGTTCTCTAAATACATGTACAAATTTATTTGTAATTTATAATTATGCACGAAGCCTGAATCATTTACCCCATATGCATGAAACTGCTCGTTTTATTCACTTACATACAATGTTTGTGGATTAAAGCATTAGTTTGAAAAAGAAAAATATTTCATAAATTCATGATTTGTTAAAGCGCGTCTGTAAAAAGATATTCAACCAATCTTTTAATTCTGACTTCCTCCCCCGTTCTGCATAAATAACAAAAACAAATAAATTGTGTATATATGGTAGTCTTATTTCTAAATAATTTATGCATTTCATACAACTTTTGACAATCAATTTGTTACATTCAAATGTTTATTTTCATACCTAACAAATAAAAAAATATACACATTCTCTACTGAAAGGCTATATTCAAAGCGGGGATACATTTGATAAATGACATAACTTAATCTTTAATTTTCGGCATTAAATGATATATTTAGAGCTAATAAAAAGATGTATAACAAATGAATGATATATGAAAGATCAAACATATGCTAAACGTTTGACTTTAATCACCACCAATCAATTGGGCCGCTTGTCCGGTATTAAGGTACAGGGCCTGGATTAAAATTTTTGGCGGGTACCGACAATTAAACATGTCCCTGTGGAGAAAATGGTTGGATAAAACACCAAATTTACCGAAGATTTATTGTTTTAGGTTCTTATTTTAAGTTGGTTTGGTTTCATATTATTTCTCTTTGACAACAGGCCATAAAATATCTACACCAGAACTTCTGAAAATGCAGAAACAATGTTGTGATAGGATCTCAGTAAGCTTAACTTAGTAATTGTGTCTACATGTATTTTGCAGGTCAACATTTCCTACCCTTTGGAAGAGTCTCTGGCCGCTTACGGTATGGAATCACGCGCTCCAAAATTTATTACTGTTCCAGGACAATAAAATGATAAATACAATTATCGACTTGGGACAGAGTGTTTGATAAAAATTCTGAGTATTCCCGTAAATTAGAGGTTGGAGAGAATCCTTTATCCCACACGAATTACCTTTCATTTTCGCGTTGATTTAGTGATGAATAGCAACTGTAAGACACGTGATCATCACGTTCTCTTGGTATGATGTATAATTCACTTCGGAACTTTCTTGAAGGACGCTGTGTTGAATCCGTTATCGCCGAGGGGATCCGATTGTTTCCTAAAGTTATAATCCCTATGTCAAATGTTAAATACTAATAAAATATTATTATTCAAATTTTAAAATATAAATTAACATTTAGATTATAATAAAAAAGGTCATACCTTTTAATTTCAAATCCGACAATAATCGCGGTCATAAATATTGTGTCACGGTCACGTGACTTCATCGGTGTTTATTTCCTTTTGACTGATAATTTGCAAAGCCACTTTCTATTAGCGACTAGAATCTAATTTAAAACTGGTATCTTTTAAAGACAGTGTGTGCAGATAATAGCTATTTTATTGTTTTATTTCCCAGTCAAAGGAGAGTGCTGCTGCATGAATAATAGGGACAAGTTTCACGACGAAAGAGCGTGTAAAATGGCTGAAATAAACAGCTTAATCTGGTATTAAAAGCCATCAGCTAAAACAGTGACGTGTCAACCTATTAATTCCAGATGAAGGAAACAAACTTCAGACCACCAAAATAATAGGCTGCACGAGGGAGAACATGCCACGTGCTGCAGAAAGCGAACAACACGATAATTGAATTAATGCTTGTACGAAACTGAGACAGGAAATGGTTAACAACAATCAAGTAACATAATCGTTTTAAGAAATTACAATGCATAATAAGATTTGAAATTAGTTATGTTTTAAGGAAAAAAACGGTTCATAACATGTCTTGAGTTCGTTACTGTTTAAAGAAAACCTATGAACTTAATGACACATTTAATAAGACTGATATATACTTATCCAAAATATTTATCTACATAATACAGAATGTTTATCTTTAACATGTACAATGTACGTTATCAAATATACAATGAATAGATTGTATAAAGTACCGGTATATATCTATTCGCACCATATATGGCAAAACTTCAGTGTGGCTATAGAAAGGTGAATCACAATCACGTGACAAAAATTATATATATGGCGAATACACGATTTTATTACGTCGATCATATAAATAGTGATAGTTATTATACTTAATCATTGTAAAACAAAATTGACAGTCGTGTCAATATCTCTCGTATATGTATTTCATTATTAAGTCACGGTTTCAATATGCATTAAGTATATAATATATTTATAATGCATTGCATTATCTTAGTAAATAGATCAACATTATTATAGTTATTATAGACCACCGACAGACATTTATAATTTATTATCAAAATGATTACTAAATTATTCAAACTTCCATTTCTTTCCTATTATATATGGCTAATATGATAAGTCTTAAAGAGTAGTCTTTTGTGACAACAATACCAAAAATCTTACACATACTAGGTCTAACTACGCCGTTGACTTGTACATATTAGGTCTAACTATACAGTTTACTTGTACAACTCTAGGTCTAACTATGCAGTTTACTTGTACAACTAGGTCTAACTATGCAGTTTACTTGTACAAACTAGGTCTAACTACGCCGTTAACTTGTACATATTAGGTCTAACTATGTATTTTACTTGTACATACTTCGTCTAAATATGCAGTTTACTTGTACATACTTGATCTAACTTTACAGTTTACTTGTACATACTTGATCTAACTGTACAGTTTACTTGTACATACTTGATCTAACTTTACAGTTTACTTGTACATACTTGATCTAACTGTACAGTTTACTTGTACATACTTGATCTAACTGTACAGTTTACTTGTACATACTTGATCTAACTGTACAGTTTACTTGTACATACTTGATCTAACTGTACAGTTTACTTGTACATACTTGATCTAACTGTACAGTTAACTTGTACATACTTGATCTAACTTTACAGTTTACTTGTACAGCTAGGTCTAACTATGCAGTTTACTTGTACAAACTAGGTCTAACTGTACAGTTTACTTGTACATACTTGATCTAACTTTACAGTTTACTTGTACATACTTTGTCTAACTGTACAGTTTACTTGTACATACTTGATCTAACTTTACAGTTTACTTGTACATACTTGATCTAACTGTACAGTTTACTTGTACATGCTAGGTCTAACTATGCAGTTTACTTGTACATAATAAGTCTAACTATGCAGTTAACTTGTAAATACTAGGTCTAACTATGCAGTTTACGTGTACATACTATGTCTAACTGTACAGTTTACTTGTACATACTAGGTCTAACTTTACAGTTTACTTGTACATGCTAGGTCTAACTATGCAGTTTATTTGTACATACTAGGTCTAACTATGCAGTTTACTTGTACATACTAGGTCTAACTATGCAGTTAACTTGTACATACTAGGTCTAACTATGCAGTTAATTTGTACATACTAGGTATAACTATGCAGGTAACTTGTACATACGTTGTTTAATATGTAGTTAACTTGTACATACTAGGTATAACTATGCAGTTTTCGCAGCTTTATCATATACTTTTCTTTGTCGTCTTTACCATCTTTTAAAACACTGTACCAGTTCATTAAGGGTAATTTGTTTTAAGTTAATAAATAACCATTTAAGGCGTGATAAGAAAATTGCCTTGCACATGTGCATGTTGGTGGGAAAGGTTCTAGATTGATACTCTATATCATGGATATATACACACTTTGATTTGCTGTAGTTACAAATTTGTTTATCTTGGAACAATTTTCATTCTCATATATTTTCTCTGGTTTTGTAAAATATTGCATGAAATAAATAATTAAAGATTTGTTTTTGAAGGCATAGAAATTAAACGAGATACTGAACGTAAGATGAAATCATAATCAAATTTTTAATTATAAAATAAAAATGTTCCGGATAAAATATGACATTACAATTTAAATCAAAAATCTAGAACAGCTGGTTTGCGTATTTGTTCCACGAGTTTATGATTATTTATATCTCAGAAGTAAAACCCTCTGTAACTATGTTTAACTAAGTACACGCATTTTTCATTAAACTATAAAATCATGGAACATTAACACCGCTTGTGGTGAACACAAGGGGGAAAGGATATTGTCTGAAACGAAGCTTGAATTATCTTTACGGCCCAACAAAATAAGTTTGGTAAATAAAACCTCTCGCTTCCTCTGACGCTCATTAGATATAAACTCCTCTTTAATCCGGGGAACGGTGTTACTTAGGCGTTTTCACCATGCGCGCGCCACGTAATGGCGTTCGCAGACCTCTTTCCTTGGGGTGGAATATGCAACAAAGAAAACAGAAATGTACTAAACAAAGAGGAAACTGAAGGTACTTGGCTGTCTCACGCTGGAAGCTGCAGGCAAGCCGGAAGAAAGCTTAAATCTGCTGGATGAGGTATAGGCGGCCATTACTCAGAGCACGTGCACAAAAAGAATGTAATTGGGCATAAAAGGGGTGTCGATAGATATCCGGAAAATGAGAAAAGCGTAACGAGGCAGATTCCACATGGAATGCATCAGTTGGGCTATGAAATGTGAGACATTTTGTTACAAGTGTAAATTAACTTGGAACATTGCATAATGAGCTCGCTGACGTCTCCAGGAGTTGAAAGTTCCAGCCGAAGCCTTTGTGTGCGTCTTCGTCTGTTGTTTTGAGAAGCCAGACACGTTTGTAAATTGGCGTAAAGATTCCAGAGAAGAGAAAAGATAAATTCAAACAAATAGTTCATTACGACCTCGTATCATTCTTTGGATACGAATTATTTTTATTGCAGCATTCGTTTACAACCGCTCTTGTGAGGAACTGTTTCTTTTTTCAAGTTCACCGTTATTTTACTGTTCCAAATCATGTGTATCAAATGAACAAGAGACAATAATATTACATTACTTTGTCAAGTTGTGACTCCTATAGAAATAAAGACAAACAACGAAAATAATAATATAGATAAGAGAGCTAACTCTGAAGAGTACTCGGAACATTAGTTAAAATGCAGTGATGTCCCTTAGTGCGTCGTACTCGCCGATAGTTTTCAGTTTAGGCAGTCTGAAAATAATTTCTTATCTATCATGTAGATCTAACTATACAAAAAAGAAGATAAAACCGCAACAACAAAACAACAATTAAGCAAACAGAATCGGGAAGTAGAATGGTTTTGTTATTGTGCTTGTGTTTCGGTGTATAGAAAAAAAAATTAATGTCTGAAATTGTTTATTAAGTGAGGCATCGTGCAACATCACGGTACCTCAGTGTTGCTGTAAAAGTGTATTATGTACAAATATCAATTAATAGAAAAACAAACCAAAACGTGATATTGTTTGTTGTTGTTGTTATGGAGATTACCGTTGATGCGACAGTATTTCAATAATTCAACGGTTGGAGGGAGATTCCGAGTTAACAAAGGTTCCTGGGTAGAACCACCGACCTGCCACAGTCTAGCTGGAAGGCTTCCTGACATGAACAATCCGAATGAGGCTGCCGGGACTCGAACCCACAGCGGTGAGGGTCTTAGAGATAAAAAAGTCAGCGTCGATAACCAGATGACCACAGGGGTCCCGATAGAAATAGTATACATACATACAGACATGCAAACAGACATGCATACAGACAGAACGACAGACAACAGACAGACAGACATGCAGTGATAGACGCACGAACGCACGCACTCATGCACACACATACACATAAATCACACCTACCATGCCAAACATTTGTTTATGTATACGCATTCAGGCATTAAGTAAATGACATGTATCAGTTAAGTTTCAACCTGTTACATAACTCGTACTGGCATCTTTACAAACCCCTTGGTGAAATTTTAAAGGTGTTTTTATTCAAACATTCATTTTCTAATTACACAAGCATGCCTGTAACTTGTATACAACATATACATAAAAACTCATAATTCTTTTGGTTTGTTTTCTAGTTCTTGTCGAAGTCGTGCCAGGAACGTCTTGTAATTGCCACAATATATGGAGGTTCGGTGTGGAGGAAGGATAAAACGTTAGCGTTAGTCATCTCTTGTTGATGTCAGTTTACACACACACAAGCACAATTATCTTCATTTATCACATCTTTGGTGATATATTAGGTTTCTCTGAACACTGGTGTTTTAATTGATTGTAATGTGCAGTACCTTTGACGAACGTGTCACATCTAAACAGAGTCGTAATTCATACAAGTTAACTGCCTGTAGTCAACCGTTTTCATATTTTTTATGAACTTCAAGACTATTTTTCTAAACTTTTGTTTTCAATTTTCACTTGCTTATACCTTCTGAAAATGTCAAAGAACAGTTCTTATTCCAAGTTGGTATAGAAATTAGATTTAAAATATGAATAAATAAATAAAATAATTAAGTAAAACATGTATGTGTGAGACCATGTGCATAGTTTTATAATTTTATTTACATTGCTTTATGATGTAAGTGGATATTCTCAAAACAAATATCAAAGACCGCACTTGTTTAGAAACCATGTGTCTACAACTGCGGGGAAGCTTAAGGGTATACTTTGTTTAAACATCATAATATGTTCAATGTTTGTATTCAACAGATAAATTAAAACTGCCGTCATTAAAAGACTTTAGGATCATGGCGGTGGGGAGATGAAAGGAAGACCCACGTGTTATGATGTGTTTCTGTGCCAGAAGCTGGTTATTGCCGTTCGATTTGAATCGTTCTAGCTCTCACGTTGGCAGCGTGCACCGGCTTTATTGTCTGATATAATGTTTACTTATGGTTTCAGTATGGTCAAAACAGTTAAATACAGAAGTAAATGTGGGAGAGGTTAAATTGTAAAATCTTGAATAAATATAAAATTAACGTCATATGGTTAATTAAAGTCATGTTTAGCAGAATCGCACCTTGTTATAATAGTTTTATTGTAGATTTATTACAAGAACTTATGTTGCATGTGTATAAGAAAAGGTATTAGAGGCATGCATGTTTAGAGATCATAAAACTATACATGGGTATAAAATAAGTGTTCGCAATGAATTCTGGGAAACGCAGACGAATCTTCAGATAGGAGGGAAGTTACTGTAGTGGCATTGACTTAAGCCGAAGTTGGAGCAGATAAAGCAAATATACAGTCATGCTGATGTTCATTAACTTGTAATGGCTATAATAATGCATCTAGGGCTGTCGGTAATAGTCGGAGCACTACAAATAATAACCATGAAATTTAATTGAGATGATGACATTTGTGTGTATAATGTCTTAAATAAAAAAAAAATATTCTAAACAAGAAGAAATAGTGTATTAAGTTCCATATTAGAATAAAAAAAGTAATAAATAAAATCGTAACAGAACAGTGAACAGAGACATACTTTAAACTTTCGTTTTCAGTGCTTATTTGATTTTTACATACAGAAACTGATAGTATATTAGCTACAATTATTTGCGATTTGTCGCTTAAATTCAACTAAAGAGAGATGCACTAGATGTCTTGTCACGCTGTTAGGGGACCCGGAGGTATAATTTTGCTATCATGTTTGTTAAACAGTAGGATAGCAAGAGGTTCTGTCGTAACCTGCAGGCAGCCAACACACCTTAACAAGCAATGAATAATTTAATCGTGGCTGAGGTCGAAGTGCCCAGGGCTTTAGCGAGGAGACGACAACGATTAAGATGGAAATTAACATAGTCTCTCCTGTGATATCATCAAGATCACCCAGATGCACTGATTGAGTTTAGTCACTGTCATTAGTTTCGATTGGTTACCTAAATCACGCGGGCGAGTTCACATTCCGGAAGTTGCTAGTGACTTTAAAACCTTAAATCATCGACAGTTGACGCTAATTTGATTTTAATGTGGAACGTTAGCGTTCTATTGTCATTACAGGACTCATTTGATGGGACATAGTGCGCTATCCGAGTCCCCAAATCGAATTTGTGTCACCGAGCCTTTAAACCCCAGAAATAACAAGAGGAAAATCTGCAACTTTGTGAGTCGATCTGGAGTGATAATCGAATTGACTGGTTTTGTTTTACAAAGTATTCTGATGGATATTTTT
This sequence comes from Solen grandis, assembly GCA_021229015.1. Lineage (NCBI taxonomy): Eukaryota > Metazoa > Mollusca > Bivalvia > Adapedonta > Solenidae > Solen > Solen grandis. Next base: position 73,360,989 of record CM037777.1, read on the forward strand.
GTCTTCTCAAGGATAAAAGTTTATTACCTTAGCAGACAAAATCAGTTTAATACTAATAAACACAGTTTAGTATCAAAGATGGGCGCAGTTCTGGTAATTTGACCAAACTTAAGAACAAATATAAAAGTCTAGCTTCTGAATCGCTTCCCCCAATGGGGGAATTATCTATGGGGGAATCTATGGGTAATTATAAGGGGACCCATAAAAGTATGATATGCTCAGCGGGTTACTGCATGTCATTTGGCCAGCATCTTTTAATTACAAACATTTTTTATTTGCAAATTGAAATTAGCCAATTAATTGATATCTTATTTGAACACAACTGGAATGATTTACTATAAGTTTTGATTTATTATATAAAAATGTGCACCAACGTTTTCATATGCAAGCAAAAACCCTAATTTCTTAATATGAAATACAATAATAAACCAAAATTCTGGAAATGAAATACTTAGAAATAAAATACTCTTTCACTGATAGACGTTTTCAAGTAAAAAATGTCAACACTTTTTCATTTTCTTTAATAATGTATCGAAGGACGTTTTAGGGGCGGATCGTGACGTACAATACAATTTAGAATTGATAGACAATATCAGACATGTCTCCTGATACGATACTGCCATTTGTATGCGGGGCGAGTTGTGGACCCTTTAACAGTATTCAATTAACAAGTTAGGGAAGCTTATGGAGTTGTTCCATTGTGTACGCGATATTATGGAAATTGAAGACTCACCCTTCACACGGCATTGTGTTTCAGAAATATTTGGAGGGTTATCGTTGAATTACAGTTGTTGCTTGCAGACGGTGATTTCAAGATTTCATGTGTAAAATCCAATAAATCTCGCCTCTAAGGACATCGAGTCAAGCCAAATGTTGCATTGTCACAGAATGTACGACAAGTTCATTGTGTTATTCAAATCTGATTTCATTTATCCTTCAAGGGACCGTTTGCAAATTCTCAAGGTTCCGATTAATCCTGTTTGTCTGGAAATGTGATAAGAAAGCCAAAACAATGACCCCCATGCTTTCGAGGTAATTATGCGCAATGCTTAATCAGTGCCGACCATTTCTTTATTTGTTGGCCACTTTTCTCGCCAAACGGTCACCCCTGCGGCAGCTGTACAGAAGATCTTAACCATGCCTGGTGTCTTGCTTCAATGCAATCGCACAGATTCGTCTTTTGGCGATTAAATGCCCAATTACGGCCAATAAAATCCTTAACTCTAACGTGAAAATATCAGAGTCATCAGAATCTTTTGTGGGGAAATCGTCGAAATTACACATTACTGACATTTTATGTGGCCCCCGAATATCCCGCTACATGATTTGCACGTCGAGAACATGTCATTTCGTGAAGTCACAAAAGGGTCAGCCCTTAAAGCTCGCATAAAAAAGGGCTGAAAATAATCAGTGTTGCTGGGTTCCTGTCATCAGAGATACAATTTCCATCTTTATTTATATCCTACCCCGCCGTGTAATGTCTATTATACCGTGTGAAGTGCTTCCATGAGGTGTTTTGCTTCTGCTTAAGACAACAAAAGGAAACAAAACTGAACCATGTGTATGACGAATTAGAAATTCAGTTACAAGGGCAAGTTTTACCCGAATGTCTACGTTTAAAGGATTCCCTCTGTTGAACAGTTGGCTCAAGAAAGATCAATGCAAATCGCTGTCATTGTTGTATTGAAAGTGAATTGATTAATGACAATATTAATCAACGTGATCAGATCTTTTTTATGCGGGGATGTTTGAGGGGTGAAGGGATGCACAAAAAGACATGTCAGATGTTTTGAATGTTTGGTTACTTGATGAAAGTGTTAGTATTCAATGCAAATTGACCTTCAGAATCCTAGCAACATCTACTCCATTGCTAGACTAACTTTGTAACCATCAAATAATTAAAACTAGCTCTGTCTATATCGAAAGTCAAGTTTAAGATGAATGAAAGTCCTGTTCTGTGTACACATGCAAATTAGGACTTTGATCTATTTGATAGCTACTTCTTTCAAGTTAGGGTAATTTAAAATTAAATGGTTTAATTTTGATTGGAGTGACATTTACAAATGACTAAATTCTTCATCTTTTTGTTATTTAGAAAATTTTCATACTCGCACAATTTTTTTTTAGCGATTTCAAATCGATTTTCCAAAGACCACAGCTTATATTTGAAATTCAGTTACATGTGTCACGATGAACTTTGTAAATGAAATTAATTCGAGCAAACGACGCTGAAAAAAATAGTTTCAAATTTTTAAGTTAATTGAATGCATCAAAGATGATTCATAATATGCATTTCATGCAATCGTCAAGAGAAGCTTTGTGTCTTCGAAGATGATGTAAACAAAACGAAACATCAGAGGAAATCTTAATTACGTTTTCAAATCATTAAGGAAAAAGCATGAAACATACATATACCAAGTAACTTAAACAGATGAAATTAAGATAAATGACAATAACTTCATTTATAGAATAAAGTTAGACATTGTGGGTTCATATGATACATTTTTAAGAAAAACAGCTCAATTTCCTAGCCTTCAATGGATGTTGAGATTTGCAATGCTTATGAAGAAAATGCATCAATATCTTAAAATTTGTGAAACTTTATGCGACCAAAACAAATAAGCAACGGAATCAGTGTACTGCCTATCAGCCAAGTAAACATTGAATCAAAGACCATATGTTTCTTTGTCATGTCCAATTTATAAAGAAAATATCATTAAAACACGTACGAGCTTGCATTACAAGACATGGCGCCGTTCTTTTTTGTTCACGATCGGTCAAGTTACAAACCTTTATTGCCTAGGAGTCAGTACCCAGAAGGCATTGCGCGGAACCGGTTTCGGGAGGTATTAAGTTCACGGCATTACCCGCTTCAAAGAGCAAATCAAGTTCAAAGTTAGGCATCCCTTTTTTCTTGGTAAAGCGTCTATTTGTTTTACTAGCTGTGCTGAATTTTCCAGTTAATCTCCTCTGGAATTTTGTTGGTCGATTTAGCAATGTTCCCTTGTGGTCGAACAACTAGTGACAGCATGTCAAAAATATGTGTACGGTTTTGCTTTGAAACAAAAAGGGTGATTTCCTATATAATTTTAGAAAATGTCTAATTGTTTAAATTCATTCATCGGTTCAAAATGTGTATAGTTTCATTCTAATTCAATACCAAGGTTACAAAATCAAATTCCTCATGAGTAAATAAACTAAAAAGAAAAATCAGTCTTACATGTAGTAACGATTGGGTTTCTCATTCAACAGTCAAGTCTGGGGAATTGCAAGGATAGCCGGTTGATAGTTGTAATTTACAGTTTCACACAGTTTTCACATTATGTGACCATATTGTTGTCTAATCCTCTTCTAGAATAAACCAGCATTTAGACAAAGTATCTACGAATATGACCTTAACAGAACTTGGCACATTTAGAGAAAATATATTTTGAAAATAATTCTCAGTAAGTGTTGCCAGTTTCGAACCGTGGACACTCGGGGTCACAAGCCGGCAAGTCATCTTGGTGTGTCATGAGAACGGAGAACAAGCAGTGAGGCAGTTTAGGATTCAGAACTGGAAAAAACTCGAATGAATTCGAAGCCAAACATTTTAACATGTTTCGTGTGTAATTCTCCTGTCTATACGACCATTTATACTGAGGATGGTTGATTGTTTGTTTCAGTAAATTAATGTACAGACAGTATTTCAGTCATTTTGGGACATTTTTCTTCATGACATAAATATACTGCTTCCTCGCCGTAAAATAAGTGGCATAATACAACTCTCTGTCACATTTTCTTGACTATGAGCCAACCAGACCTGGAACTTCAGCACCGAGCACAATTGGAATTTACCAGGACCATTTTGTTGATTTCAGTGTATCGAAGCCAAGAGACGAACCCACGACCTCTCGGTAACGGGGAGGAAACTCTATCCACCAAAGGGCCCCGTATACCAAGGTTTGCCGTAAAGTACTGTCAGTCGGTCAGATAGTATGATCACACGTTTCAGCACTGCATTGCAGTCGAAAGATAAAGTCTGAAAATATTGCAAAATGAAATTTCCATTTTTGTTCCTGATAAAAAATTACCTTTTTTCAAGCATAAATGTGTCATGTAAACATTAGTATACCTAAGTTATCGAACATAACTATTTGCATACGTTTCTTTTAAACGCCTGTATGTTTGCCAATCACCCCAGATGTCTGATTTTGACCGAGTCCATTCGTATTCATTATTGTCTTTTTATGTAAAATTTTGTCTGAAAACCATACATAAAATTTGCATTGTAATTTGTTACTCCGGTCATTCCGGCGAATGTAAAATTGGATTGAAGTGATATATTTATACAAGTGTTTGCCACACGTAAATATTCATCTGCCTGCTATGGACTTGCATCTAAATGACCCAACTTTCTTGATTTAATAATTATAGACAACCTTATCTCAGGAAAACAACCACGCAAATAATTTTCTCGCCTGCCAGATTGTTTAATATTTCTGTTAATTGTTTTTCCCGTCATGCATTGATGTCTATATCAACCAATCGGATGCGGTTATAATATTTGCTTCCGGTCGCTTCATGGTGATTACGGAGTCCATTTTGCAATCTGTTGAAATAATCTGACATTTGCGTGGCCACTGGAATGTCCATTACTGGCCCTCATCCAGGTATTGTGTGGCCATAATGGGGAAACAATATGCCCAGACTATGCAAAATTGTGCGCGCTTTTTTGATGTTCAGAGGTTTCGCTTTTATTGTCGTCTGCCGGGTGCAGGATTTCCATGCTTAAGGCAGACATAAATTCTGCAAACATATTAAATATGTCGGCTGCAATCCGTATGGTCATTTCTATAAAGCACTTGAAAGAAAGCTAGGATCATTCGTTTGTTTTCTTTAAAACTCTTAATTTGCGTGAAGAATTTGTTTGTAATTGAATTTCCGCATGGCGTTCAGCGGTCAAACTGGTTTCACCCTTCATGTCAAGCCGGGAACAGTCTCTGCGAGACGGAATAAAGCCTCCTGTAGAATGAATTATTGTTAATATAATCAAGAGTGAAAGAGCTCATTTTCAATTAATATTTATAAATTCGGTCTTTTAGGGGACACATCGAGTCGTCTGTTCGTTTTGAAGAGTTCTGGTTAAACTGGATAGAATAATTCAATATTTCGTCTGCCGCGGAACGCAGCAATTTTTCCCATAACACAATAATGAAGACGTCTTAAAGATTAAAATTCAGGGAACTATGTTTCAATTTTCAAAGGTTAAAAGAGAATTTTTCAAATGGGGGTAACTGAATGCATCACTGGCTGGAAGGAACAATTGAAATAAATAAGAAAAGACGAAAAAGAAAATGGTCTCCATATAGGACAACAACAGGAACGACAAAAACAACAAAAATGATTATGGATTATATTAATCTATTAAACGAATCCTTGAATATATCCATAAGAAAATATCTCCGTGAAGTAAGAAATAATAAATAAATATTGAAGTTAGTCACATTTCAGTTTAATCTTAAATGTAGATTGGGATTCCGAAACAAATCCTTGCAACACGTATAATATTCTCCTCAACGCTATATGATTGGACTAGTATTTTCCGCCTGGAAATGCCGCAAAGTAAAACGTTTCCCCAGCGGGCTTCGAACCCACAACCTAAATGCATTATGTATCGGTGTATCACAGAGTCCCATGATATATCTTAAAATGTGTTTAACTTCATTATTCCTACTATCATTGGTAATATAAAGAATTTTAGAGAAAAGTGTCTAGCTTTACTTTAAAATACTTTATTTTCTAAAATACATGTAATCATGAAACGTTGGCAGTATCTGAGTGTAGTAAGGTTTTGGCCGAGGATTTATTTTCTTAAGCATAGCACAATGCGTGGGACATGAAGATAAGAACTGACTTAACTACAGGGTCATTTGCTGCCAGATAAGGCCCAGGCTGTGGCGGTTTACTGACCGGCCCAGGACGGTATCCGAGGGAATCCGAAGATAAGGATTATCCGGGATATAGTGCTGATACCCCGGGAGTCGTAAAAGTCACGATTCTGTATAGGAACCGCCAAATATCCGGATGAAACAATCATCTGCTGAATTTTGGGACTTTCGTCTGCTGTAAACAGCGCGTGGCGTGAGACAAAGATGGTTAAAGGCATGAATTGGAAAACACAGTGTGGATGGCAATTAGAACTTAATTAGAGAAAAGGAAGAATTGATATGCAGATGAAAGACAAATGTCATTGCAGCGAGAGTAATCGATACAATAAACTGACATACACACTTGGTGAAAGGAAATATGACGACAGCTTTTGTGGGTTTTGATAAAGGCCACAAGAACATTTCAGAAGAATAACTTTTTTTCTTTAATTTCTACCGATCGACTGTGAACGAGATGCATCACTTGTATACTTCAACTTTATTTGTACGAAAACGTGTATTTTAACGGTGCTCTGCTTTAACTTACTGATGTGTATATATTCTTTTAAAAATAAATTGACTTTATTTGGCTCAATGAATAAGCAAAATAAAACAGCAATCGTAATCTTGATAGTTGAATAGTAAGATAAAGCAATATAATATTGCTTTAGGCAGAACTAAATTTCATAATATAAAAAGAAATCACGAAGCAGTTGTTTCGGCTTGTAATGAATATTGAATAATTTGTCTGAAATAAGCCCCATCTTATAATTACGTCAGTACCCCCCCCCCTTCTTCATCGAACTGGATAAAGTTTCAAACAAACCAAAAAATCTTATAATATTGGATAATATTAATGTTGAAACAGTTTACAAACACTCCGGTTGCATTTTGAGTATGCAAGGTCGTCCATAATTAGATAGAAGTTACAATCGATCATTTATTACATCTCATGCTTAATCCGTTTAACCCCGCCTCATTTCTTTCTGATATGTCCATAATTAGTTACACATGTCTGAATTTTGTCTGCCATTCGATAATACCACCATCATAATGCCTTATGTCATGCAACTTATACCCACTGAAACTAAAGCCCATTTCCCTATTTTCAATCAAATCTCTTTTTAAAATTTATGTATACTCAAAAGCGTGAGGAATCGCCGTTAGATGAAAGAAACACGAGAGAGATACGCACTTCTTCACACATACATACAATTAAATGTTCAATTTCTGTTCCCATACATAACGTTAAAAGCGATATGGTTTGTAAACATGGGTAAAATTAATACGTTCTCTGCATGAGTTATTATTGTGAAGATATTTGAAAAAGCAATGAGATAACGTGTTCCCCGCATGATAAGTTTAATTTCTAATTTGAAATGCTTGAAATGATTTTGATAGATTTAAGAATAAATGTGTCTTTAATGTTATAAATCCTAGCACGTATAAAGGGAATCGACTGATTAAAAACAAACATTAAAGGGGACAATGACAATTGTTTTAAAATACTATTTATGTAAGCAATAAGAGAGAAAATAGAACACCACAGTTTCCCGTGCACTCACTTTGTGAATCACTTTGTTATATAGTTATCTCCTCTCTTCCTTTGAAGTTAAAGTAATATATACTCATGTTTATACCTGTAAGTAAATTAAGAGACATGTATAAATGCACATGTGTAACGCATATTACATTAACGAAGCTGTCAGACAACCAAACCTTGCTATTTTTTTCTGAGGCAGGGTCATTCGGATTTTCATGTAAGGAAGCCTTCCAGCTGGCTTGCGGTAGGTCGGTGGTTCTTCCCGGATGCCTCCGTGCATTCGGGGTCTTCCTCCACCTGTAATTAGCTGGACTTCGCAATATGACTGAAATACTGTCGAAGCGACGGTAACCTCAAATAGTCAAGTTATTTTTTCTGATCATAGCGCCTTAAGTAACAAGCCGGCTTCACCGTATAAGAGAACGGACATGTTAATGTCTTACAGGATGTGAATGAAAGATGTTGAGAGTTAATGATGTGTCATCGTGGACATATGTTGGGCAGTTTTGTGCGGCTGATCTGGATGGACAATCAAGAATAGGATCAACCGCGGCTTGGTGACCACTTGTCACGTGACCTGATGTATGTGACATAATGTCACAGGTGGTCAAGGTACCCTGTCACGTCACGTGATGGCCTCATTAATATCTCGGACAGTTTGGTGAAGGACCATTAGTCGAATTATTTTATTTTTAAGGCTTGTTTGGATTGTATAGTGTATTTTGATAAATTGGTGTAGCATGTGAAATCAGTGGCTAGCTAAGGCCGAAGGCTACTGGCCATATTGTTCTAGTACACTAGCTAGTGTTCCCTAGCAACCACGGATAGCATGTCTTGAAAATGAAAGTATTAAGTAGACATTCCAAATTGTCCGCTTCAGAGTAAAATTAACTTTTCAAACAAAAGCATTTAATTGAAATTTTAATTTGATAATGAATTAGAATTCAGA
>CM037777.1:73369489-73419489 GCA_021229015.1 Solen grandis
GAACAATCTTGGTAATGAACCATTAGATGATGCTACATACCAAATATCTAAGCTCTAGGCCTAATGGATTCATAGAAGAAGATTTTTAAAGATTTTCCTATATAACTCTATGTAAAACAAGTGACCCCTGGTGCGGGGTCATTTATCACCGTAGGGCTATGATTTGTACAATCTTGGTAATGGCCCATAAGATGATGCTACATACCAAATATCTAAGCTCTAGGCCTTGCAGTTTTGCAGAAGAAGATTTTCAAAGTTTGCATTTTTAAAATCTATTTTTAGCTCCTGTGACCTACTTTTTTAACCAATCTGAATAATTTGTACAACTTTGATAGAGGGCATCATAAGGATGATTCCTGTGAAGTTTGGTCAAAATCCCTTCAGCGGTTCATGAGGAGATGTTGTTTAAAGCAAATTGTTGACGACGGACGCACGCACGCACGCACGCACGACGGACGACGGACGACGGACAAAAGGCGATCACAATAGCTCACCATGAGCACGTTGTGCTCAGGTGAGCTAAAAATATGAGATGGTTACTATACATTTCTTATACATTTTCAACATCATATGAATAATGCATCTTTTTGATCAAAGTCAGTTGTTCAAGTTCAACACACTATGTACATATATAGAATACATACGCATGATATGGAGTGATGTAATTCGTCCAAAAAGTTATATGTAACATGTTAAATATAAGAAAATATGTGATGATTACATGTATACAAAACCGAAACAGCTGTTTGAGCATAATGTCATATGATAAAATAGTGTATTTAGCATTCTAAGCTGTTTCATATAAATTTGGTTATTTTCTAGCACAGTGAACTGTTGCATGGGCAACATTTTTCATTGTTACATACATATGAGTTAAACTGCTGACCACTTGTAAATAGATTTTCTTATATCACATAACCGTTACATCAGCTGTTTTTATTTGATGCAATAAAGTAATAAATTTTTCAAATGTTCATTGTTGTCATTTTATTTGTGCATTTAATATGAAATGATTCATCAGATAATAAAATAATTACATTGGGTATTTCATGGTGTAATTAGAAGGGCAATAAAATCATTTCTGCAACATTAGGATCAAACTTAATAATCCTAGTAAAACAACTCCCAACTGAATCTAATAAAAGGCTAATGCTTAAATTTAAGATTATATATCATACAGAGTATGTGTTCATACAGTTTTAGTTTTAGTTGCAAGACCAAGCAAGAGAGAGTTACCTTTTCTGAGCCTCCTGTTTACTACAGCACACCTCGCAGTAGTACTTGTGTTCTGCACACAGGGTCTCTGTACAGCTGAAGCCCCGCAGACAGTGGGTGATGGACGTGTTCTGCTCCACATCCACCGACAGGTCCAGGAAGTCTTCATCCTTACTGCTCACCTGCCACAGACGGGAACTTTGTTAACCATTTCACCTCTAAGTCACAACATGTTACATTATGGAACAAAACAAAAGAAAAAAAAAATAATATAAACAAGAGCTGTCAGAGGACAGCATGCTCGACTATTCAAAATGCCTTTTGGTAAATCAAATGAAATATATTTCAATTCTTGCCCTTCACATACCCTGTACATAATAATAGTCAAAAATGATATACCTTGATAGTCTGATACCCCTTAAAATTTTTATGAAGTCTAAAATCAATCCCATGCCTTGTTACTGAGACATAAGCATAATAACACTGTAAAGCAAAACTTTGACCAAGTACCCAAGTTAGAAAAGGGCCATAACTTGTATAAAATTCAGTTCTAAAGTTATCCTCCTTGGTTTTGTGATGCCCCTGAGTACACTCCTTAACTTTCTAGTCAATACCATGAACAATTTCTGAGATATAAGTTAGATATAGCTTGAAAGCAAACTTTTAACCAATATTTTAAGTTAAAAAGGGGCCATAACTTCTAATATATTCCATCAAAAGTTTTCTTCCTTGAAAGTATGATATGCCTAAACATATTAAAGATGTTTCAAATCAATCCCATCAATCCCATGCCTGGATACTGAGATATAAGCATGAGAGTGCCTTGCATGGAAAACTTTCACCATAATTTCTAAGTTAAAAAAGGGGAAAACTCAATTGATTACTTTTTGGTGACTAACAGGACCTGCCACGGGTCATTATGTTGATAGCTTTTAAGGTTTACATCATTCAGAATAACTGACAATATTTCAGTCATTTTGAGACTTTTGTCTACTTGAGACAGATTAATTCTGGCTAATTGTGATATCATGACATGAGCATGGAAGATTTTTTTTGTATTTGAATCAAATTGATAAAACCACTGTAGGCTCATTTTGTTTATATTATGTGAAAATAAATCAATTCCAATTTACTGATTTACATGTGCTCAAAAACCATGATTTCGAGTATCTTACATTCTATTCATTCTTTTATTTTTGGGTTAAAATTCAGGACTGAAAGAAAACAATATGGAACTCATTTTCACCTGTCCTATATTATTATAACCCTTTCCCTCATAGAGGACACCATGAAAAGACCTATGCAAACAGCATAAAACCAGATCAGCCTGCAAGTAACTCACAGGCTGATCAGGTTTTATGCTGTTCGCTGCTCCTCAGTGGTCTGGGAATGAGGATTTTGTAATTAAATTTGGTAAGGTTTAACTGTGGTTTTCTGCAGATCAGGCTTTTATGTGATACGTATTGAGGCCGTCAAAATGATTATATATGAGGGAAAGGGATAATAGACAAATAAATAAGCTGTGAGCATGACAGGGTAGCATTACATATAAATATAAAAGAATAATTGTCAATAAACAATGCCATGTCAAGAAATATAGATAAATCATCATACATCTGTAGGAACTGACATTGAGTCACCAAACCTCTCCTTTTGTTTTATTTTGGTTTTTGATTCAGTTTGCACTTTTTTCTTGTGCATGCAGTTTCATTTTTTTTTTAAATTACATGTGTTCAGTTTTTAACTGAACAATAAGAAATTTTTAACTGAATAATAAGAAATTTTTAACTGAATAATAAGAAATTTTTAACTGAATAATAAGAAATATGTGTTTTGCTACATACATACAGTTCATTATCTTCAGAAAATGCTAAAGGATTATCAATTTCATACTTGATGCAGCAAAACCAAGTGATTTGGTTTAGTAATAGAAGAATTATGACAGAATCAAATGATTTTAGACATATGCACTTGTCCTGTCTGATGATTTTGTGAAAAATTTCTTCCCCACCCCACAAAACAAATATTACACATCATGACAAATGGATGAGTGGAATTTTCAAGCCCTGGATTAGCTAGCCCATCTTTAAAATTCTTTAATTAAGGTTCATACACTGAGGTTCCACAGTATGTCTATTTGTTTCCTTGGTTTTATTGATTCACCATCAGTATTTTAGTCAGCTGCTTACAAGAGAAAGATGTATAGTGCTGCTTCACTGCTGAATCATATCATTAGCAAGCAGCATAATATAAAACTACCTTAGAGCTGAATAACACCAGTGGAGCTATACAGTACTATTTTTAACCCTTTCCCTCATATAGACTCATTTTGACGCACTCAATAGGTACCACATATAGCCTGATCTGCAGAAAACCACAGTTAAACCTTACCAAATTTAATTACAAAATCCTCATTTCCAGATCACTGAGGAGCAGCGAACAGCATAAAACCTGATCAGCCTGCGAGTTACTCGCAGGCTGATCTGGTTTTATGCTGTTTGCATAGGTCTTTTCATGGTGTCCTCTATGAGGGAAAGGGTTAAAAAAAATTATGTCTACCATAGAGACAGGAAGAACTCACTGTTTCACAGTTGAGACACCTGGTTTCATTGGTAAATGTTCCCTGGAACAGCTCCTCTACCCACGTGGGCTCTGGTTTACTCTGTGGGGCTGTGTCCCCATTCTTACCCTTGGCTCCCTGTTTCTCAGCTGAAGAAAAATTGTACAATTTTACAAAATCAGAATGGTATACCATGGGAATGCCAGATCTGATTAAAAGCAATGTTCACTATTTTACAGAGTTTCCATATAATCTAAAAGATACTCAGAAATAGTGAGCAAAATAAAACCTGATCTGGTTTAATACTGGTTGAATAACTCATGAAAGGCATCATACTAGCAGTAGAGATCAGACAGTTCCATGGTAGACCCTAGTTAGGTGGCAAGAAATGTTCAATAATGTTTCCAGCGTAAATATTGTTGACTCTACTGTTGTAGAAGTTATTGAAAAAATTTGCATCCAAATTGATGTAAAATAAACAAATCAACTGGGCAGATACAGTATCAATAAAATATTACATCCAAGGAAATGGCGGATGTTAGGTTGGACTGACTTATGGATAAAAAGAATGGATTGAGCAATCTGATCTCTTTATATATTGAGGTAATTTCAGGAAAATTTGAGAAAAAAAATGCATTTGTACTGAAATGAGGTTCAACAAAATTCTGAATAATATTTCTTTAACCCTTCTCCTTTGACACCTTGACAAACAGTGCTGCCTGATCAGAGCCTCCTCTGATTGCTCACACAATATTATAGCTATGATTCTACAAAATCTTCGTGGCTAAAAAAAAATCCATTGTCTCATATACCACTTTTCAGTAAATTAATATTCATTGAGTAATCAATTTGTATATGAATATTCATGGGGTTAAGGATTAAAGCAAAGAAAGATAAGACCTAAATCATGAAACACAAGTGTAAGTTGTTACCTTGCAGAAGCTCTGCAACTCTGTTCAAAAGGTAGTTGAGGAATTCATGAGCATCTTGTTGCATGTAGTTGTCAAACAACTCTGTAAACATACAGCAATACATGTATGCATAAAACAATCAATGACCAACAAGAACAATGTAGTTTGATTTTTTAGGTTAAGCATCCAGCCAACAATTTTTTAGCAAGACCATTATCAAGAGTGCAATCACTGTCTGTATTGCACAGATTGTCCCCCAACTATTATGAGAAAGTGAAATTTTGAAAGAATTTAATACGATTTATCATTATTATACAAACATTATACAAGAAAGAAATTGGCAAAGCTTACAAGTAGCTAAAAATTCATTGTCAGACAAACATGGTCAATTCATTGCAATACTGTCCACGTCAATGTATTAATATATTTAGGGAAAATATAGTTAATAATGTATAGCTTTTTAAAGATAGAATACTTAGAAACATTTTTATAAACATATTTATTTTAACCTTGGTGTAAAAGAAGTCTAACTTGAGATACAATAGTCTTTCATTGAGATGTTGACATAACGATTCTTTAAAATTAGATGTAAAACTATTCTATCTAATAAATATGCAATAAAAAGAGATTTACTTGATGAATATTAAATAATCCTATGATAACTGCTATAAAACATTGTTTTGTTATAATTCTAGGTCAAAAAATAATACTTCAGCTCTGTAATCCTAAAAGAATCAGTTTTTACCTTCTCCTGTACATTTCTGAAAAACCTAGTTAGAATAGTCTTCCACTGACCTATTGATACAGGATACACAATATTACAAAACAAGCATCTGGATTGGTTAAATCAGACAGAACAAGCTTGTACTACATCTAATTGGCTTTTGATTTTAATAACAAAGTGGTAGTGAAAAAAACACATGGGTGATGCAGAGTAGTGTAATCAGTAGCCATGTGGTATCCGACGATGGTGAAATTATATTTTGCCAACCTTGACTAATCATCACTAAAAACTTTTGCAACTTTACCCAATGGTATACTGCAGAAAATCATATAAGACTGGCAGAATTTTTTTTCAACTGAATAAATAAAACCAGTTTTATAAATTGCTTACCACACTCTTTTCTCAATCGAGTAATGAATCTTTTTGGTGCATGTGTACCCACTTTCTTCTTCTGAGTAGCTATATTGTAAAAGAGATCTGCAAGGCACGTTAACAATGTTTCCTTCTTCTGATTTTTCTGTTGATGTTTGTATTGTAACACCTTTTCTCGGAATGGTCGGCAGAAGTACAGGGCTTGTAACACAGAGTTACAGTAGCAAGTGTTCCCAAACTGTCAAACAGGAAAATCAACCACATATTACTTCTGACATGAAAATCCAACACAGCTAATCCAGGCCCTGTGTTATCAAAGTACATAAGATGATCTCAGTCACATATTTAACCCTTTCCCTCATAGAGGACACCATGAAAAGACCTATGCGAACAGCATAAAACCAGATCAGCCTGCGAGTAACTCGCAGGCTGATCAGGTTTTATGCTGTTCGCTGCTCCTCAGTGGTCTGGAAATGAGGATTTTGTAATTAAATTTGGTAAGGTTTAACTGTGGTTTTCTGCAGATCAGGCTTTATGTGATACCTATTGAGGGCGTCAAAATGAGTATATATGAGGAAAAGGGTTAAGAATCATACTCAATTCCCTATTGAAACTCAGTCATATTTTAGTATAATATGAAAATCATACATGTTACTTTTGAGAACACGGCCTGAACAAGTAAATTTCTATTCTGCTCATGTAGACAAACATTTACCTGTCAATTTCCCTCCATAAACAACACCACTTTATGTCTCTTTGCCATTAATGGTGAGGGCATAAATTGGATTAAACTGACACCTAATCAATCAGGTTCTGTTACAACCATCTGTTCCAATGTACATGTATATCTATCTATTCTTGTATACATGTTATAAAATTTGCATCAAGCTTACAGGCTTATTCTGAACAAACTCAGACATATTTAACCAGTCTTAAAGACTAAAATTGCTTGAAAAATCAGAGTAATAATACATTTGAAGGAAAATTGAAATACATTTCCAGTGCTATACTTACATTGACCAGTCCAAAGTAGTGTTCATTAGCTGGGAGCTGGACTGATCCTATCTCCTTCTCCAGCTGTGTTGGGTTGTTACCCTGAAATGTTCACCGGGAAAATAAATACACTGCATACAGAAGCATACAATTAGCAGAAGAGAAAAAGCCTTTTTTTTTTTTTTGCCATACACGAGAAATTTTATTGGTAGTCAGATTGGTCAGATTTAAAGATGTTTTAGCAGGTACAGGTATTCAATGAGCATCGTACTGTGCATCATAACTCAGTGATTTTTTTCAGCCTATTGGGAATGGGTCCTGTACCATTCAAATTGGGAAATTTTTGAATGGCAAAAGTAAGTTAATTGGGAAAAAAAGAATCGCAAATCATGAGATTGGGAAATGGGTTGTACATTTGCCTTAAACAGGTTATTTTACCTTACTGAGATACTGGTTTAAGATTCTTTTTAACTTTGCAACAATGTAAATTTGCTGAAATTGCTATTTCATGATTTTATCATTAAGAAAAGGGAAATTTGTTTTTTTCTAAATTGGGAAGAGTCCTTTTACAACTTGGGATGGGTCCGTAATACAGGACCCGTTTAAAGAAGGAAAAAAAAAATCGCTGTAACTGTACATGTCTCTTGTCATTATCTTACAAGTTAGAGTATCAATGCAAAATGTATTTCTTAATATATCTAAATGAATAAGTTTGTTATCAGAAGATAATTGTTAGTTAAAAAGTGTGTCTGGACTAATGGGGGAAATCATAAAAAAAAATAAAAATAATGAATATCTTTTGACTCTAAAGTCAAATAAATAATTATCTAATGCTGCCATTGATAAATTTGATAATGATTTAAGGTCAATATTTGCCCTCTGATTTGACATAGATACTCAAATTCATATATTGATGAACTTGCAGCAAGTTGCTCAAGTTAAAGACAAAAACAAAGTTAAAGACAAAAAATATCTTTTCATGCTGTGTGTGTGTTAGAGTTACTCCCCTAGATAGCTACAGCAAAAAGTTGACCCCCCCCCCCCCCAAAAAAAAAAAACAACAAGGGGGCCGTTGGGGCCCTAGAATGCTCACCAGAGTACCATTGGCTTAATAAAACAATTCAGTTTAACCTTGATTAGAAAATACTGACTAAATAAGAAAAATAGCCAACCATCTGTGGCTTCATTTTTTAAGGGATCAAAACCATTTAATCAATAACAGGATAGGACCATGGGCTTATCATAGGTTCAAAACTTAAACTATAATTCTGTGCATTGGTCTAAGATAAGAAATATTAAGTTGTTTATTGCGAAAATTATTTCATAACTGTATTGAAATCAAGTTTATATATCAACAGAGCAGTTTATATATTAAATGTATGTATCTTTTTTGCCAGGTTAAAAGTTAAAAAAAAAACTTAAACAACACTGCTGGATTAGCTATAACTTAAAATTTATTCAATGTAAATTATATGAACCAAAACACTCTGCAACAATTCCCATGATGATACTACTATATAAAAATAATTTATTAAATAATATTAGGTGACCCTTTGCGCCAAATGAAATTACTACTGACCATTGGTTTTAGAGAAGACATTTTTTTTCTATATCGAGTAAATAAGGAAATTAGCTATCCCTGTGTGTGTGTGTGGGGGGGGGGGCTTATTTTTCAAGGGATGAACAACAACAGATACAAAGTGATCACAATAGCTCACTTTGAGCATGTTGTGCTCTGATTAGCTAAAAAGTAAAATAAATTTGAAGCACTTGCTTATGGTTTAAAAAAATATTAGGCATGAAAAAGGAATGATCCTTTGACACACACAATCTCTTGAAAGTAAATTAACAATTGATCAATACCTCAATGAATTGTCAATAATTGATCTGTTTTAATGTTCATTATTATGCTACCAATTTAAACCAGTGCATGATTATCAAAAATAGTTACTGTTCAAGTTGTTTGTTACAGAAATGGTTTCAATGAGTGGCATGAAGTTAAAGTTGAATGATTTAACTTGTACCATCAATAAATAGAAGTTATCTTTGAATGATAACTTATTTCTTCTCTTCTATCATAACTGAATAAAGGAAGTTTCAACTTAAAGAGCTTCTTTAGTATTATTCTTTTCATCTTATTTTCACAGAGTACATGCTTGCCTTGATTGCAGTTGAAGATGACAACACCACCTCATAATGCCACCTAAAATGCCTTGTTTGATTTGTTGTTCCGTCAATATCAATATAGAATCACACATAAGGCAAATTGAAATATTTTCCATAGTGATGTGGCAGTGAAGCTAGTCTTATGTAGCAGGAATACAAAAGCAGACATTGTTGATTTGCAGAATTTCTGCAGCAGATTTAATTGTATCACCCCACAATCAGTGGTGTAGCCAAGCTGTGCAACTCTGTACATCAGGTTTACTAGTAGTCTAGTACTGAGGTAAGGTCATGTCATCCTTAGGTATGCAATTCATGGATGGATTCAGGGTCATAACCCTCAGTTAGGATCATTATGAAACAATTCAAAGCACTGAGACACTGCAGACGGAGTTATCAGGAAACAAAGAGCGACTAGTAACTAAAGTTGCTTGAAAACATGTTAAGTTTTGTAACACTTGCCTCAACCTTATTCAACCTTGCTGAAAGGCTGGGTTTAGAATATCATGTAAATCAATAAGATAGTCTTTCAGTGCCTTGAGCGCTTTGATTTTTTTCTGGAGGCCAAGATATTACTCTATGGCTAATTCTTTCTTTAGCATTTTTACTTAAACTTCTCCATTTTGTTCATAAATAACTTGAATGGTAGGCTAAAGTTATTACGATTACCAAATGCTTACTAGGTACATGTAATTCTAATAAATAATGTAATGAAAGAATCTCCCCAAGAATCAAATATATCACATCATTTTTAGACTAGTGGAACCTTATGTAGCGTAGCATATATGTAGGAGATGACTTTAGTCAGATTGAGTGAACATAGGCATAAATCTGGTTGTTCCTAACAACCTGTGTAGATGTCCTTCTACGGAACATGTCCCTTCAGTCGATCTTGCACAGATCTCTGCCACAGTGAGTTAAAAAAATAGCTGAGTCTCAGCTAAATCAGCTAATGATACAAAGACTGGTGCGCAGCTGATCACTGCACCAAAAACATGCTCTATATGAACTGTGTAGATTCCAGACTCAATTCAGTGTTTTTACTTAAATTTACAATACAATTCTGCAAGACATAAGCTCTGTGATGCATACTTTTTTAATGCTGTCTTCTGTGAAACAATTCAACTAACTTTGGGCCATTGCAACTTGGGTAGTTTTGACTGACTGTGATGTGAGTTTTCATGATTGAAGTCTTAACTTTGCTGTTGAGTACCGTAATCAAACAAACCCAATTTACTATATTTAACAGGCACATTCAAAATTTTCTTGTTTTCATCTGATTTTTGATGACATGTACATCTATGTCAGAATTGTCTGTACTGCCCAAGGTTGTTGGCATTGTTTTTTGTTGGGGGATAGACTACAGTCTACAGGCTTACAGTCATATATATCTGAGTCTTGTGTATAGGGGTGACCATTCAAGGCTATTCAACATGGATGTTACACTGCCTGTGTATAGATTATTTGATGTTTCAAATCTAACACTGCATCTTTGAACTTTTTCCAAAGAATGGATGTCCTGCTTCTAAAAGGTAACAGAGGAGGAGTATTCTAAGTGAGGTCCATCTGGGGAGATAAATGCTTGTTCTCTTACTTTTTTTATCAGTTACATAAATGTCTTTTGAACAAATTTAGAATTATTTGTTTTCCAGTGATATTATTATATGTAGTTTCCAGGTAAGATCCAAAGTGAGTTCAACTCCCAGGTATTGATGATGCAAAACCTCTCTTTGTAAATTGCCTTTTATACTACAGATTTGGAGTTATAGTCAAAACGTACCTAATACAAAAATGTACCCAAGTCAAAATGTACCCAAATGGAGTCAAAACGTACCCACCTGTTGGTCAAAATGTACCCACCTATTGGTCAAAACATACCCAAGTTTTAATTATTTTTATAACTGTATTTTGTTTTTAAAGAAACAATATATTTAAATGTAATGTTCATTATTAATGGGTTTTTTAATTCTTATGGGAATTGTACAAAATAATTTAACAGAATATACCATTTTTTATTTCATTTTTGCGAATATATTTTTAAAACTTGGCCAAGTTTTATCAGTTTATGTAATACCAATAAATTACATTTTATCTATTTCATACTTAAATTGTCAAATTGTGATGAAAATATATATAAAACATAAATAATGTATTAATAAATTTGTTATGAAAAGTACGAAAATTTTATACTATGCGATTATTCGTTACTATATGAATTGATATTAAATGTCCTTTTAAGTTATGTTTTTGTATTATTTCATGAATGCCATCAAAAGTATTCCATAATTTATGTTTTAATGATAATCACATCAAAAGGAAAATATTTCATTCATTCAAACTATCATTTACTAGAACTAGACGCTGGGAAAGTAAGAATTCAACAAAAGACTAATAAAAATGTGTTCATGTTGTACCACAAATAAAAAATTAAAAGATTTTTAAACAAAATCAAAACTTTAAACAAATTTCTACTGAGACCTGCTCCGGTTATTATTTTTTTTTGTATTGGCCTCCTAAGTAGAGATTAAAACTTTTAACCTGACTAACAATATCATATGAAAATCTCAGTAGTGAAATGTAAAAAATACAAAAATACATATTTTGGTACGTTTTGACCTAATAGAAATGGATATGTTTTGACCTAAAAAAAGTGGGTACATTTTGACTTGCTCCCATAGATTTGATATTGCACTTCTTAGAGAAATTCAAGAGGCGGCAATTTGCCGTACTAAATTGTATAAACAAAATGTAGGAATATTCAACTAATGACTGGAGATCTGACAGTGTCACAGTGTCCTGGGGAACGCTAGATAAAACTGGGGAGCCTGTACTGTAGAATTAATATCATCTAGATTTTTGTTAGCTTTGGCATAACCGAGCTTCTATCAAGTAATTGCATTTTCCGGTAATTTCTGAGTTTGTGTAGGAAATTGCTATGAAGGACTATATCAAAGGCCTTACTATGAGATCAGATATAAAACAATTAAAATTATATAAAAGACAGCTGCCAAAAAGAAGCGCCTTTAAAGTCCAAGGATACCGTATTTTCTCTGCCTCACCAATTTTGTAAACAAACTTGAAAAATGGTCCATTCCTTTCTTTATCGTCCATAACATTGTTCATACATGATCCAGATATATAAACATAATTTCTATTTTTAATTTTGTTGTGAAAAAAATTGTGACATGTTCTACTTACCATTTTAAAACGTTTTCCAATTGACAACTATAAATATGTTCATCTGACGGCAGCCATATTTTATGAATTTTAGACTGGTTTCGCTTTCTTGAATATTGTGAGGTACTTTTTCAAAGAACTGAAGAGAGTGTTATCGAGGTTGATAATTTGGACATTCATTTGACGCAAAGCTTTATGCATTTGGATATGTTGCATCAAAATCATTAAAAGCAATTTCAGAGATCAGTACGATTTAAAAATTAATTCTCTGATACTTACAAGTAAAATTTTACTAAGTCTTAGCAGGACATTTAGTTGTTTTGCTGGTTTTGCACAAATTATAGGTATTTCAGGGTCCTATCATCACAGTTTAAGGTTGTGTTATCCATGTTAACATATTTAATGACTAGGCCGTGATATTTTGCACTCACAGAGACGGTCTGGAATTTTTCAAGGTTAGCTGGCATTTGGTTAAAATCAAACCACTTAATCAATGCAAGACTTTCTTTTTCTAATGCTGTTTTTAGAACTGCGGGGTTTGTGGGACAGAAAATCAGCATAATTCTAGAGTGTGGAATTCTGAAAAAAAGTAAATCATATCATTAATTTAATGAAAATACTGAAGATCACGGGGCCCAGAGCCTTGGGGGCAAACATTTGATTATACCACACCAGTGATTATAGTGATGCTACCTAACTTGACTCTTTGTTGTCGATTTGATAGATAGCAAAGCCACTTTGAGATAGTCCATAAGCCTTCATTTTGAGTATAATAAGGTAATGAGACCGGCAATCAAAAGCTCTGACCAGAGAGGTCCATATGAGAGGCCATGCTTTAATTAAGATGAGAAACGTAAACTGTCGATGTCGGAAAAATTAGGCGTCTTTTCTTTTTAATTGTTCCTTCCCATGGGAAGGAACATCTATAGTCGTTTCTCGCTACTTGTCGGATATTAGATTAGTACATGAAAATATGTTTGCCAGCTCAGTACTATGTGTTATTCACAATTATTTCGATGAGACAGGGACCAGCGTGCAGTTACGTAATACCTCGATCCACCATTTAATTGGTCATTTTAGCTTTTTTGATGACGTGCAAGTTTCTGTTATGTCCACATCCCATCAAGTTCAAGAAACCAATTTATTGTTTAGTATTTATCTATTTGTTTCATGGGGGGCGGGGATTTTTCACTGACAGGGGTGTGGGGGTATGATTTAGAGGGGGATTAGAGCCCATAATCGACCCCAAATTCAACAAAAAGAGGGCCATGGCCTCACAGAAGAGCTAATTTAAAAAAAAAAATCTTTCAAATGCGGTATATATGCAGATGTATGCACAGATGTGCTATATGACATGTAAAGTTATGTCATTGTTGGTAATTATAAAAAAAGTATTTATTTCCCATGATAATATGAACTTATTTACAGCTTGATCAATTCGTAACCTGTTGTTGTTGTTTTTTTCTGGTCAATTCGTTACCGTTTTCATAATGCTGGTCAATTCCTAACCTCTTTTTCCTGGTCAGTTCGTAACCTCTCATATAACATCAGATACATGCAATATATGCAATTGAAGTAAATAGGTACCAAATACAGTTAAATGATGTCAAACAAAGCCGAAAATCACAGTCACGTAATAAAATAAGCTGTTATTATGTGATTAAGTGTGTTGAATATAATATTTGAATATAATAGCTATAATCTTGTTGTACAGTTTACTAGTAACTCGATTTATCCATAATACCAGGGATGTGATGTACCTCCGTGATAACACACGTATTGGTTCAGATATCCGTAAAAATATTTCGGTAGTATTAGCTGGCCAACTATTAACAAGTTTAATTATTTTATTAATAGTCTTAATAAAAATCCCTTGATAAAAAACCTGCTAAAGTTCTTACGGAAGCTCTGGAAAATACGAGAGAAAAAATACCCTTGATGTTATTGCTGCTTAGTCATAAAATTGTATTTGAACATATATGATTATATAGATATAACTATATGTAAAATGTCTTTGTCATATTCCTTTTGATTCATAATTTGTAAATGGTCAAAGGCAATATATATTGCTGATTACCAATATACTTTGAAACTTTTAATGGAACACTGGCAAAGTACAGGGGGTTACGAATTAACCATTAATTTGAAAGGTTACGAATTGACCATTTAAAAACATGTTACGAATTGATCAGAAAAAAAACAGGTTATGAATTGGTAAGGTTACGAATTGACTGGATACCCTTGATTTTAGTCAGAAAATTTGGTAACGTCACGAACCCTTTGGTTTAAACCTAATCAGCTTTCACTCTATACATCAAAGTTAAAAATGTACTAGAATGAACGTTTGGTGTGCTAAAACTTGTTTGATATGTATTTTTATTCCTAACTACTGTCCTATCTTCATTTTATTACTTTTTTTTCTTTACAATCCTCCCCAACAGTCTTGCAGCTTGATGCGCTGAGAAGGGGGCACTACAGTGTATAGTAGAGTACTATATCAGGGGTTACACTTTTTCATTTTACTGTAAAAGGTCACATACAGTCTAAGAAAGGAAAATCAAAATTTATGAAAAATAAAATGATATCCTTTGCTCATTATTTTTTAGATTTGAAACAATAAAATTACATGTTAATAAATAAGGATTTATATATTAGAAAAAAAAGGTTGCCTAAATATTTGGAGAATGATTGCGCATGTCTGATTCTTCCTTTCTTTCCGGTCGGCCATCAGAACGGTATGAGCGTGAACTCACTCTTCATAATCTGCTAATTATATGATAAAGCTTTGAGAAAAGTGAAACGTTTGTGCAGTAAATAAGCCAGAGTCTAAAATTTTTTGATGTTCTTACAATCAAATGTAAGAACGTGTGTGTGCCAAGCAAAATATTCGAGTTCACGTACACCACATGGTCAAACCTTACCTCCCTTTACTAATTTATCACTAGTTTTCGCACTAGGTTTCCTCTTTGACTACTCGCCAATCACAGTGTCATTGTTATTTTTGCATGGCACGTACTAAAATGTTACGATATTAAAACTGAATACTTAGTTGTTAATACTCAGTTGTAGAATTTCTTGGATGATTATGATGATTATGGGTCGTTTCGCCCCAATGCTCTTTCGCCTTATACCTTTTCGCCCTAATTCCCTGTCGCCCTATACCCTTTCGCCCTAAACTGTGAGTCTGTTCGCCCTATTGTAATTTTGGTGGATTTGATGAAATAATATATAAATGTTGTGTATTCGGTTGTATGCATGTATGTTTGAATGGGTATATATTCATATAGCATTTATCATATTGTGTTGTACAAGCGATACATAATGAAACATCCTTCTCGGAACGACAGTTTCAGATTTTTTAAAATAAATAAATACACTGTTTGTTTCGTTTTAAGCCCTTATTCAATTCATTTGCATCCCTACTTACATAATTAACAAAAATCTGTAAAGTTGCATAAAATTGACAACATATATTTGAAGAATATGCAAACTGATTAAATACTTGCTTTGATTACCAATTATTTCTTTAATTATTTCAGTGTGTGTTTGCAAAGTAAGTCTTTTGATCTGATCAAGTAATTAATTCATGCTATTGTTGTTAAAATCAATAAGGAATATATCTAATCAGGATTAATAAAACGTGTTTCCTCGTGCATATTTTTTTAAATACCAATACAATATTCATCACCATTTAGTAATATCCATTTTGTTTATTAATTTATAATTTTACTAGAGCGAATGAACCCACTATGTAGGGCGAATGAACCCACTTTGTAAGGCGAACTGACTCGGGCGAACTGACTCGGGCGAAGTGTACTTGGGGCGAATGAACCCGATACCGATTATGATGATAAGATGAATAGGGTTTCGAGTTCAGAATCATTTTAGCATATACTGTGATAGAATGCTTACCACTCGTTCATTGTCATTTATATCCTACAATAAAAACAGTTAAGATATAGGTATCTTATTACAAGTATTTGATCAGATAGAACTAACATCTATCCATCTATCTATTCTGACCAAACTTCCCTTTCGGTAATATGATTATGAACTAAGGCACAGCCTCAGAGCGGGCGAAGCATGATCGCCTTATTCAGGAGTACTTTACCTATTCAGTTGCTATATGTATGTTCTAAGTAGATAATAACACACTCATTGATTTTAAGGATCAATATAAATATCTAGCAACTTGCTTTGAATGCTAGGCAAAAAAGAAAAAAAAAGTTTAAAATGGTTAAAAAACTAACGCTATTTATTGGGGCAATAAAGTCAAATTATTTATTTCATCATAATTCTATTTAAATTGAAAACAAGCAATTGTAAACTAACAATCCCGAGTCGTTTGTTGGTGTCTATAAATATAGGTATGCATAGTCCTGCCTCCAGTCACAATACGTACATGCTTTTAAAACATAAACACTGACAACAACAAGCAGAAATTAAAAAAAAAATATCCTATTTTTCTGTATAGATAAAATTGTTAGTATGTACATATTTATTTCAATCTGGCAATGCCCTTGCCCAGTGCAGGGTGTACAGTTTGTCAGAAAAAATAGTTAAATGATTAACTTTTTGTATATATATGAATACAGCATAACACAAAAATTTATATCAAGAGCACACTATAATATTTGTCATCGAAACTCCAATAGGGAAACCCAAATCCCTGTATCTAACGCCAATGCAATTCAAACTTATTAAAGTATGATTTTAATAGTTGTTTTAAAATACCATCAGTTGTTTTGGGTGCATTTTAGTATTCTTTATCGAGTAGGCTCACTAAACTGCTACCATTCATTATTCCGATCATCTAATTCAGCCAAACGTGGGTTGGGTAGTGACAAAGGCTTTTCACTCCTTGTGTTGTTTTTTTTTATATTTTATACGAGGCCTATCTTTTACCATACTTACAGTTACTATACTTATTTATTGATAGAATTTCAAACTCCCGTGCTACATATATTCACAATTTCTCAATTACCCGGTGATTTTATGATTTGATAGGTAGTACACTGAATTGAAATATGGGAGACTTATTAATTTTGTAAGTTCTGTGTAACATTACTCTCTTCCTTGTGAATACCCTTCTCCTAAACTGCTTAGAATTAAGTTTTTTATATGCCTACTTTGAGGGTCCAATTGAAATTCATACATAATTTTTCCCCAATCAGTATAGATATTCCCATTACAGGGCTTGATATTAACGTTTGGATACAGTAGGGCAACTACTTTGATAATATACTTGCCTGTTTAAAAATTCATGCCCAAATAACCTTTTATTGTAGTACATGCAGAACATTGCACCTTCAGCCACATAATACCACAGCCAGGTAAATTCAGTATGGCAAAAAAACATGTTTCTTTAAAGCTCTTTTTTTTTTAATAGCATCTTTGGTACTTTCTAATGGAGACTAAAAGGATTCATTTGTCATTGCTCTCCGATATTTCCATATGTGGGTATTTCACCCCCAAATTGGTCTTCTGTATGAACCATATATTTTGTTGCCCTGGGCAATAGGACATCTGCTTTTGTCTAACCCAAAATCCGAAGATCAATACACTCACCATGACTCATTATTTCACACTAAGTTTTCTTTTTGCTTCTTACCAATGAGGTGAAATGTGTCAATCATTTTTCCCTATAGGGGAAAGGACCCATCTTGCAAAATTAAGACAGAAAATACCTTGACATTTTTATGGTCCACTCATAATTAACATGATAAATAAGATTGTTTTCTTTCTTAATTGTGACTGTGATTTCTTAAAGCTAGATAAAGCCGTGGTCTTTTTCACTATTGTGTTTAATTACTCTGTTATTTTAAAACAGCTCGTTCACAGATGGTCATTGACTAAGAATTTGATTTTTACCTTTATGTGTGTATTATGCCTAACAATACCCATCTACAGACACATGGTCACCAAGTGCAACCACCCTTGAATGTAAAAAGTTGGGTGGTTTCCCCATCACAGGCACTATCATCACAGACAGTCTTAAAACTATATTTAGAATTATAAAACCTATATTTAGATTTTCTAATTTCATTTGCTGTCTCTTGGATGACCACAATCACTCTTCAAGCATCTGATTACTTCAAAGACTGAACTTATGAACTGGCTAGTCTGAACTGGTGAAGAAGCCATGTTGGGAACATGTCACATGGTACCACAAGAGGCTGCTTCGGAGATGCCGTATTCTATATATCCAGATTTTGCATAAGTTGTGTTTTCAAAAATAGTGTTTTCCTGTATACCATACACACGGTAAGATTAGGTGCATCCTAATTTTCAGGGTTACGTATTTAAAAAAAAAATCCAAAAAAAAATCACCTATTGTATCGTATGCGGCAAAATCTTGTTTTGAAATTTGTGCCGTCGTACATTTTGACAGGATGAAAGCTATCCGTACGTCACCGGACTAATCATACAGTGAACCGTTTTATTTGCACATGGCATAAAATTACCGTTAGACCGTTACATTAGTGAGGGGTAGGATAAAGTTGACACATTTTCATAACATGACATTACTCAACCGTGTCCCCGCATTCAAACACTGGGGACCATTGTCACCTGTAAAAATTCTCCCAACTAACAAACATTACATAACAATTGCCACCTGTCAAGTTTCTGCTATACATCATGTGGTCCCGTAAAATAAACTTGTCTTATTTGTTTATATTGAAAATGGCTTCCATCAAATTGTTTCAGTTTCTCAGGATCATTTTATCATGAAATATACCAGTAGGATAACTAATAAGAACAAAAGCAATAACCTGGTATGGTTTATCATGGTTTCGTATAGACTTTGTGGCATTTTCTGAGATTGTATACCGGTAAATTTCACTTCTTGTAGGACTACACTTCTCAGTGATTGAAAAAAGAAACCTGAAAAGCTGTATAAAAAGTGTGCCTAATTTGCCAGTGTATACGGTAACGTGACCACACACTGAGTTTGTCAGGAAACAAACTCTACACCAACATTTATGAGGGAGAGTAGAATATTTCTTTTTTAATTTCTATTGATCATCTGTGAATGAGCTGCTTTAATGGATATTCTTAGTCTATTAAAGTAACATTCAATTGGCCAATAAAGCTTATTTGCATCTGATTGTATAGTTGAATTGTTTCTACCACAAATTTTAATGCGGTATGTTCATTTCCTTTTCAGGATAATTCAAGATGACCAACACTAAGGGTTATCGCCGTGGAACACGGTACATGTTCTCCCGTGCCTTTAAGACAGCGGGAGTCATACCATTGTCAACTTACATGAAAGTGTACAGACGTGGAGATATTGTAGACATAAAGGTAAACATTTGTCAATTTATTTTCCCCCATACACAAAAAAGGTCCAAATTTTCTTTTCATATTAAATAAATGATGCATGATAGATTTCTGTTATTGTTTATCTGAGCCAGCTGTCCAAGTTAAGCGACTGTGACCTACCATCACCTGTTGTACATTATTAACAATCGGAATCCACTGGCCAGGAATTAATAAACTTGACATGATTGACCCCTGGGTGGTTCTTTATATAAGTTGAGCTTGATCTTGAGCAATATTTGATCAATTAAGTATTTTCATTAGTTGTTGCCCTGGCAACCAGTGGAATAGTGTTTTCCTGTGCAGTGAGACCTATACTTGCTGAGTATATTTGTCCAGAAAAAGTCCTTCCCAATATTCACAAGGGAGAGAAGAAAAAAAATGTTATGTCCTGCAAATTGACCACCATTACAGTTTTGTTTTCAGCATTTAACTTTGATTTTAGATGACCTTGACCATTACCCAGGGACCTGATTTGAATTTTTAAGCAATGGTCACAGGTATTGTTTAATGCATGGAATGGAAAACAACCTTGCTATATTTCTGCATGGATTCTGTATTCAGTCTGAGCGGTGAGCACTATATTTGTCTCAAGTAGACAGTCTCCATATGACCGAAATACTGTTGACAGGACATTATTACCAATTAACAAACATTTACCAGTATTATTTGTTGATCTGGAGAAGTTTACAGTCAGCCTGAAATACTATGAAGTGTTCTTCCTATTAACCCCTACCAAATAAAGTGGGGGAGGGGCCTTAAAGTCCCATGTTCTTCAGTGATTGCCTAGGTATTATTGTTCTACTGATAAGTTGACCTCCCTCTTTAACATTTCTTTAGGTACAGGAGGCCATTTCTTTTTCATGATAAAAAAATCTGATCTATTTTTTCAGGGATGTGGAGCTGTACAAAAGGGCATGCCTTACAAAGCCTACCATGGCAAGACCGGCCGTGTGTTTAATGTCACACCTCATGCAGTGGGAGTCATTGTTAACAAACTTGTTGGGTAGGTGCTAACCTAGTATACATCATGTTAAATTCACTTTTGTTTCTATTTGAAAAAAAAAAAAATGCTTGGTAAATTTGGCAAATGTTGTAAGAACTCAGAATTGTAGACTTACATAGGCCATTCTATCAGATTGTCATATAAGTATGGACCAAAAAAAATTCAAATGCATTAACTTCAAACTTGTTAATTTTATGTAGATGGCACTAGTGGTTAAGGATCAGATATTGGTGGTGTTTTGTGCAAACTTATGGTAACTACATATAGATAAAGAAGTAGTTACAGCAGTTTTGCACAAAGACCTTGACTGACATATAATAGTTGTTATTGTACTTAAGTGTTATTAAACTACTGTGTTTGCAGTAACCGAGTCATCCCCAAGAGGATCAATGTCCGTATTGAGCATGTGAAGCACTCCAACTGCCGACTGGACTTCTTGAGACGTGTTAAGGAAAACGGTGAGAAGAAGAGGGCAGCCAAGGAGACTGGAGTCCGAGTTGAACTCAAGAGAAAGGTACTGTATGCCAACAGTAGCAGTCATGGGTTCAGTCAATTTTATCACTTTTGTAACATATATACTTATACTGATTTATATCTTTAAATACCAAATTAGTGTTCCTTAGTTTGTATATTGTGAAGTTTCAAAAAAAATACAGATCTTTCGAAAGTAATTATAGTGAGAACAGCATACACCAAGGCAAAGTTATTACTTTAGTTGCCTTGTCAATTGTTAAAGCTTTTCATTATAATACTGGCTTGTATAAGTAATAGTTAAAATTGAATGAGTGGCAGCTAAGAAGACTTGATCTGTTACCACCAAAAACAGCATTGTATAAACCAACTGTTGATTTATGCTGTCATATGAAATGTCTACATTTGGTTTTATTTATTTCCAGCCGGCTCCCAGGAGACCAGCACACATTGTCAAGACAAAGAGGAACCAGCCACAGATCTTGGAACCAATCCCATATGAATTCATTGCATAGTGTGTGTACATAGTACGGGAAATAAAAGGAAAAAAAAAACCCTGAATACTCTCTATTCTTAATACACAATCTTCCAAATAGACATGACCCCATGAATAGGGCATGGGTTCAATTCTCAGAATATATAAAGTATTAAAATGGCACTAGTAGCTCCTTGCTTTGCACTTTGCATAAATACAGCTACAGTAACAGTGTACATGTAGTTCCATGACTAGTTTGCCCGGTGACAGGTGTGGTATCGTGTTACATTTCTACAGCGTAATACTGCAGTGAGGCAGCACTGTATCTGTCTCAAGTAGACCTGGTCTCAAAATGACAAATACTGTCACATGGTTCGCACAGGTCTTGAAAAACCCTTGAATTTGATGTTTGTCTTGAAAATCACATTTTGCAAAAAAAAAAAAATTGGAAAACCCTTGAATTTGAAATAACAATACTGACCATAAAAAAGTGTTAATCGAGTTAAAAAAAATCGGTTCATCCCTTTCATGCTTTAAGATTTAAAGCAGAAGTTTCAGTTTGTTTTGAATTTTAAGGCCTTAAAAAACCCTTAAATATTGCTTCAGAAAATGTGTATGAACCATGTGTCTGTGGGAAGTTTAAAGCCAACAGTTTCGTGGGACATAAAATCCAATTCACGAACAGAAAACCAAACAAACCTGACCCAAATATGTCGCTAAATAATCAAGTTGACGTCTATCTGTTGGCTGTAGTTAGTTTCATCTAATCTTCCTGAAAACATTATTATTAAAAAGTTAATTTTTTTTTTTTTAATAATTCCAAGTTTCAAAAGTTAGTCCTGGCTCTGGGGTCAAAATTGACCCCACCCAGGGGTCATTTGGTTTTATATAGATTTGTATAGGGAAAAAAAGCTTAAAAAATCTAATTGAAACAACAAGGCTCGGAACTTACATATGTTGTGTTTGTCATTGTCAAGCTTGATAAAATCTTAACCCTGTGGCTATGCCCGATTTTCACTTGCTTTTACATAGCTCTATGTAGAGCTTTGGACCACAGGTAGTAAACTTAGACTGGGTGATCATAATCAAGTGACCTACTGTGATATGTTTAGCTACAGCCTGCAAATTTGGACCAACTTATAGTTTTGTCGTGGCATTAAACTTTGACCTAGGATGACCTTGATCGTGACCTTCTTTGATTTGAACCACAGTTACTGTTTGATATGTTGAAACGACCTTGCTATATGTCTGCATGGAGTATGTATTCCTTGTGCAGGCAATGAAGGCAGTATTTCTAAGGTGTGCGACTTCGTGGCCCCCTACCCTAAAACCATATTCTCTTCAAACTTAAAATACTTGTTAACTTTCAAAAGGAGAACCCATTTCAAAAGAACTAGTAACCCTAAAATTTATTTTAGAATAGTTGTACCCCTTTTTATTCACCGCCATGAAATGGCCACGGGCATGGAGTGCAAAACCTGTCCGTGTGTGCAGGCTGTAACCTTTGTTAAGCATGGTCGTGTTTTTGAAGAAAAAAAATTACACAAGTGATCCTAGGACAAGACGAAATGTCACCAAACAAAAAAACCAGGTCGATAGCTTGAAGGTCAAGGTCATAGCACTCAGTTGCCCTTTAAATACTGTTCCGGATGTAACTTTGTTGTAAATGGTCAGGTTTGAAATAACTTGATACAAATCTAAGTGATCCTTAGGACAAAACTATATTCACTTCAAGCTTGAAATACTTAACTACCTTTTTTTTTTTTAAAATGGCAGGTTCTCTTGAAACATGGAATATTTTAGTTAAATGTTTTTCATGCAGTTAGGGAAACTTCCCACATATGTCTGGAACCAATACCTTGTCATTTTTTTTTTTTTTTTTTTTTTTGGTTAAAAGCTTATTCACAGATAGTCATTGACTAAGAATTTAATTTTTAGCCATCTATAGACGCATGGGCACGGGTTGACACCCAGTGCAACAATAACAAGAAATATCTAAAAAAAAGATATTCGACGTAAAAAAAAGTAACAAAGAACAAAGATATGAAAGTTAATTTGTTAAGCAAACGAGCACCTAACCAAATGAGCTACGCAGACTGTCGCTTCATGTAGCTTATGTTAGATAAGTTATACACTGCGGATTTTTGTGACTTAGGGGGACGAGTCCACTATCAAGGTTAACTACGTTTTCTTAAAGCTCACAAACTTTTCAACTGGGTGGTTTTTTATGTTTTGTTTTTTTTAAATGTATGTTTTTCATTTTTAAATAGGTAGATTAAATTGTTATTTGACAATCATGCAGGAAGAAACCCTGAAACTCCATTTTATGATGGAATGTTCTAAAATAATTTATGCAAACCAATGAAAACGAGTGCTTTTTCGAACTGTTCGAACCAAAATTAGATTGGTTAAGAAATAGGTCAAAATCCATTTTATACAGCATACGCCGAGAAAAGAGAGAGAGAGGAAAAAAAGACACAAGGTATTGGTTCCAAATATATTTGGGAAGTTTTAATCCCCTAAGTTTAGTATTTACTGAGTTAAGAACTTGCTGAATGTGAGAACGAATGTGGCTGTTCAATTTACTTTTAATCGAAAAGTAAGTGTCCCGACGGAACCACTGGCATGTCAGTTCTGAAGACCCATCACAATTTTTGTTGTGCTTGGGACACTGAAAAAATGGGTGGTTACTCCATCACAGGCTATTTAGCATTAAAACCTATGTTTAGAATTTCTTATTCTACGTGCCGTCACATAACTGATCATCTTCACTCCTCGTGTACATGCTAAAATCTTTAAAAAAAAAATCGCTACTCGGAAGTGGTGATGCCCTGGTGCAGAACATGTCCTGTGATACCCGCAAACACCTACTTCGGGGATACCGTAATCTATATTTAGCCAATGTTGCGAAGTGGACGTTTGCGAAAATAGTGTTTTCCCGTGCAATGTGATCTACACTTGCCGAGTATTTTTGTATGGAAACAAAGACTTCCTCAACTTTCACAAGGGAGAGAAGAAAAAGAAAAAATAATTCTACTGATCATCTGTGAACGAGCTGCTTTAACACTTCAAATACATGTAGTAACAGCTAGCATTATGCTTCCAGCTCTCACAAATTATTCTACTTGCTACATTTATTTCTATTGAAACAAGAAATGTACCAGAAAATTATAATCATTATTCATTTGTAATGACAATTCTTCCTTTTATTCAAAGAACATGTCCCGTAATTTCGCAGCATTATGTCTGTTTCTTATATTTGCACAATGGTGACCTTCTTCACTGCTCTTTACAAACGTATATATGTACATTTTTCCCCCTACATAGTGAAGTACCGGAAAATCCGTCCCAGGTGTTGTTTGGGTGATGGTTCTGAATAGTTTTTTCCGTCCGGATTCCCTATCATGAAAAATATTTTGAAAGCGGAAAAGCAAGAATTACGGTACATATTTGATTATAATAGCTCAATATTATTATAATATGAATTCACATGCATGTATATGTACAGTAAAACCTCATATAAAGACCACCTCAATATTAAGACCATCTCCAGTTAAGACTTCTGGATCACTTTCTCAGAACATCAAGAAACTACCTTTACCAGATGGGATCACTGATGAAGTTCATCATCACTTTGCCAGTCATATATCTATATGTCCAGCTTCTTACATGTTCACAGGGGCTCCCAGGTAGAACCACCAAATCAAGTTATCATGATGTATATGAATACCATGTTGCACGAATCTGTATAGACAAAAAGCTAAAATGCAAAGCTGAACAGACCTCTCGGGAATTCCATATGTTTGCAAATTGGTCTTGGGAACAATCTGGTTCGTTTTTAAGCTTCCTTTGTAATGGGAATATACCAGTTTTGTGTGGATTTTCAAACAATGAAGATTTAACTAGCATACTTCTGTTAGAGCATCATCCCAGCAAGCATGGGTATATCGTGCCGATATCAGTACACTGATATCAGTTTGCGACATCGGGCCGATATACAGCCGATATCCCAACCTGCAGATCCAGTAGCATAGAGTAAATTGTATCATGAATCCAAATGTAAATATCAACAGCACATAAACATATCTTGTTGTGCAAGTGTAAATAAACAAGGATTTGTCTATATAAAATTCAGATCGTTTCCACATATCGGTCCTATATCGGGCTGATATCAAAAATTACTTTCACAAAGGATGTAACTCTCCTAGGAGTGTAGGTTCAAAAAGTAAATAGGAAACAATTTTATATTAATAAGTAGGGAAGATAAATGTGCTAAATCTTTCTAATATTTTTATTTGATTTAACATCATTTGTTTAATTGAAACTAAACATTTAAATTTTAAAAAAATTGTTAAAAAAAAATCAAATATTAGCCTCGTTTTGATTTTGACTGCATTCCCATGCCACCATGCTCTTTGAGTTTGAATTTTCTTCAGATGTGTGGTCATCTTAAACCGGGTAAGTCCATTTAACGTATAAACACAAATAACCATTTAAACCTGACCTTAAATACCATTTGATTTTAATATTTTATTCTTGCATGTATGTTAGAATAAGGCAGTTTTTTTTGTTTTGTTTTTTTGTTATGTCATGGGTTTTCGCGACAGTCACTTCGTAAAATT
This sequence comes from Solen grandis, assembly GCA_021229015.1. Classification (NCBI taxonomy): domain Eukaryota; kingdom Metazoa; phylum Mollusca; class Bivalvia; order Adapedonta; family Solenidae; genus Solen; species Solen grandis. Next base: position 73,395,502 of record CM037777.1, read on the forward strand.
TGATTGCATCCTAACTTAAAAAAAAATAAAGAAATAAAACTTGTTGTGTATGAGATATCGTACTACATGTTCATATACTGATACACAATCTTGTATTTTTTTTATTTTTTTTTATAAACACTGTTGAGTTTTATTTTGTATACACATTCTTATCCAATTTGACATATATTCAGGGGCCAATTGAGGGAGTTGTTTACCTCATCTCCATAGTACATGAATATACAATGGCGTGCCTGGACCCAATATCGGTATACGCACCATGGCTAGGGTGGGTCTTTGGGCATGCTTCCCCGGGGGAAAATGCCCCTGGAACGCCGTAGGAGCATTTTCAAGGGTGATAAGTACATACAAAAACTGTAAAATCATAATGAAATATGATAAAAACGCGCAGTATTTTTAACTAATGCATTAGGATAACACTACCTCGGTATATGGACTGAAACCAAAAAAGTATTCATTGAAATAAATCAGAAAAAAAATCAATGTTTTTACATCAGAAAGAATAAAGTTTAAAACAAATACTGTTTGTTTTTACTTTTTGTTTCAAAATAACGGTGTCATGAAATTCTAAACGTTTGGGGAAAAAAAGAAAGATGAAACTGTCGCGATCGTCTTTAAGCGTTCTTATACTGACATTGTGATAACTTATTATCCAAAAAATTTGGGGTACCCGAAATATGTTTACATGTCCGAAACATTGCGATTATAAACTATAGTATACGCCCCGGGATTGAAATTGAACCTTTCTAGCGTTTGCTTCAATACTGAATCATTTAGTTAAAAAAACAACTTTGAATGAGATATGAATCTTGAATAATAGCTCAATAGATTAACTGTAGGTCCTTTTCAAAGCGATAAAAATAGAAGCCAATAATTCAAATGCAGTTCTAAATGATTATGGTATTAAGTTTTAAAGTCAATAAAAGTAATAGTCTGGTATTATAATCTAGCACTAAATTTTTCACCTCCGAGCTACGAACCCACGTGGAGTGATACTTAGAGGAGTTGTAGACAGAGTCGTTACCACTGGGCCAACTTTGGAGCCTTATTGTAAACCTATTTAAAACACCTATAACACTATCCTTTGTCTAGTTAATAAAACGACTCCCTTTCTTTAGAAAAAATATAAATACTAAAATAAGCTCTGTTTTGAAAACACTGAGTTAGTTATTTGTATTTTGTTGAGCTTCTGGAAGGTAAAATAACTTAGTATGTAACATATTTCAGTGAAATAATTAATGTTCAAAGAAATACAGTCATTTTCAGAAAAGACTAATAAATCCAAATATAGAACCAATTTAAAACCCGTTCGAAAGATATTACAAGTAGGGTATATAAAGTGTGGATTATGTGAGACGGCAGTCAGACCCAAGTAAGTTTCTGCACAATGCAGACATACCCTAACGTTCGCCGGGTGCGAACTCGATCGGCCTTTACCGTTGTACGGTTTAGGTCTCAATTACAGCATGATCCTGGTCGTGGGCTCTCATGCACAGATTTTACCTTAAGTCTTTCTTTGTACTATTCCATCTTAAATACCCTTGCTCTATGGTCTCCTCTTTCCCATCTCCGGCTATCTCTAGCTCTTCAACTAAAAGCTACATTCACTGTATCCAGCTCTTAAGCTACTCCCCTTTTCAAAGTCTCTTCCTCTTTATAGCTCTTGCATTTCTTTACTAGTAAAACCTTCATTTTTTTCTTTCACTATAGTCTACCTTTATTCGTGTGTCGAAAAAAAAAACGTGTAATGAGAGAAGACAATGGACAAAAATGTCGCTAGTTACTTTGAAAGCGGGTAAGGAATCGCGGATGAGATAGAGTGACTGAGATAAGAAAAGGAGAAAGATTTGGAGACAGAAATATTTATAAAAGAGACACTATATAAAAAGAAAAATAAGAATACTGGAGACGAAAAAAAAAAAAGTTGAAACCTAAATGCATGAGAGCCCACGACCAGGATCATGCTTTAATTTGAGACACACACAACTCCAGTGCCTTCAGCGCTATGATTTGTTGGAACCAATGGATGAGCCAAATTTGAAAAATTGGAGCCATGTTTTTTTCTTTTCATGAGCCATTTAATTAGTCAATAATATACAAAAACGCGAATATTTTAACACAAATTAAGGACTCATATACGTATGCATAAGAACAATAAGATGTTTCAGTGCTTATATAATTCATAACAACATTTTTTTCAAGTAAGTTGATATAATATTTAAATTGTTTTTGTAGTAAATAATATAATAGTTATATCTTAACACTGTTCATGCTTACATACATGTTGTTGCATACCTAGCTACGATTACTTTCTTCATGAATTATGGCAGAAATGAAATAATTAATATCTAAGCCTTCATGCAGATGTTACAGAACATTGCCCTAGTCCGATCTCAGCTATGTGTAACCATTGAGTTAACAGGTTGGCATATTGAATGTATTTTTAATTACTATTAGAACACATGAAAAAGGCGGGGAAAGATGAGCTGATCAAGAAAGTATCGTACCGTAAAATATATACCTTAATGTTGTCGGTAAATTAGCCTGTTTGTGCTTATATATATGATTTTTGTAATATCGTTCTAGGCAAATCCGTTCAAAATAAATTTCTCTGTATCTAATTACGAGGGCAAATATATGCCTTACCCAGGTAAGGCGATGTTTTTTATAGCGTTTTTGGCGTTTTTAAACTTTCGATTTTTCAAATCAATTGTACGCACGTGCGTTAGTGCTTAAGCCCAGGCACGCCCTTGATATAGGTCAGATTGGATTATAAGCCGGATGCCAGTGTTTGTATATTCACGAATTGATGTTTACTTTTCCTTTCACCTTGCAGGCTGTGTGGAAGCATTGAAACGCCTGCCGAAAGGAAACATCTCAAGCAAAGTGCTAGAGAGATATGCCTTCACGGGAAAGAAGAGGAAACTTGATGCTGAATAACGTTCGATACAGTAAGTTGATTTTTTTTTTTGTCAAACCAATACTAAGAAATTGTCAATTCAAAGAAAGTATCACATGTCAGCAAACATGTATTTGAAATAAACCATTGTCATTGTTAAGAGAGTGTCTGAGCTATTACAACTCCTATAGCTTTGTAATTATAAAATTTAAATCAAATTAAAGCTGCTAAACCAAAAATTCTATACCAATTTACTATCTCGTTAAATGAAAAAGATAATAAATATGTCTTCTTCCTTTGAAATAAATTATTAAAAGTGTTGTATAGTCAGTTTGATGCAGCTAATAAGATGTTTATATCAACCTCTTTTGTTTGTGTCCTGAACAGAATGTGGACAGAAAAAAAGTATCAGCAAAAACCGCCAGCACTGAAGGTGAGGATGCCTTGAAGGACTGGCTTAAGAGGGGCCAAATACCGGAAGGAGTCACATAGTAGAAGCAACATTCACTTTTGACTCCAGAACCCCAAAGTTTTCCAGAGATGGTGGAAACAGTGGATGCACCATAATTATCTGAAAGACGACTTTGATGATTTTTAGTGTGTTTTGTGCATCCACAAAATATCAACATAGAGACACTAGCTCTATAGTGGAATAGTGAGTTTAATTCCAACATTCGTATGTGATATGTGCAAACTGAGGCCATACTGCAAACAAGGCCCATTTGAAAGACTATTTATTCACTAAATGGATTATTACTGTTTGTATATTAAATGTATTATTGATTACAGATGTGTGTATATATTTTGTTCTCATCATTTACTCTTAAACTTTCCTCACACAAGTGCATGATTGATTTTTTTCAATTATTTTTTTTTTTGCTTTAAAAGTCACTGGAGTCTTATTTTGTTAAAGATTTAATTTAACTTATAAACCCTGCTGCCAATGATTTGAATCAATGTTCCAACTTATTTTCAGCAAGAAATTGTCTGGTAATTTGTCAACCACTTCACAATTTCATTATGTAAGGCCATTTGTTGGGAAATGTATGTAGGTCCAATCAAGGCACACCTATATCGGTCAGATATAGGTATATTGATATCCACCCAATATAGGCAAACTGATATTGGTCCTATATCGGTCCAATGTCGGATTGATATTCAAAAAGATATCGGGCCGATATAGCATTCACTTTGCAAAAAGGATGTTGCCCTGATATTGAAAACCGATATTGGTCCGATATACAAAACGATATTGGTCCGATATCGGTCCGATATTTGATGCTTGCTGGGATACTTGATGTATACGTTACACTATGATATTGAAATTCACGATTCTCATTCATTACAGAACGAACTTGCATCTAAAGTTTTCGTATCTAACCACTAAATGTTATGAATTTTAATTACACACGGAACTAACAGTAAAGTTTTATATTTTTCATATAGGATCTAGGTTACTCGCAGGCTGATCTGGTTTTATGTTGTTCGCATAGGTCTTTTCATGGTTTCCTCTATGAAGGAAAGGGTTAAGTGGTGCAATAATGGAACTGTAATTTTAAAATATACCTTTTTATGGATCAGTGTTCTTACATCGAAAATGGATAAAAGTAATATATTATTCAGACAATGAAACGAGTCAAACGAAAACTAATCACGATTTACGCCTTGAGCATTGTCATAACGATGCATAAATTAGCCAGGTAGAACACAAATACATCTGCATTAGGAAAAAATGAAATCTGTGATGCAATCCTAATGCAATGTAAAACTATATAACTAAATTAGTAACTTGTTCTATTTATGAAAGATGACTATAGTTTAAATGATTTCGTAACTAACCGTTAATATACCATCTACCCCTAATCATTCACGCACCCACAGGAGAAAAGTAAAGTGGTCCTAATATAAGGAGTGTCTTTAAAAGGAAAAGTGTAGCCATTATATATGTATATTATTCATGAACGTTACAGCGGTGCCATTAAAATATATAAACTAGAACTCCACGAGTCGGATGTGTCGCCTGACGATGACTTATCTGTTGACAGTAAAGATGCCAGTCTGTCACTTTCATTTAAGGATGGATTACTAAAAGCGCACAAGGTAGAGTTATTGTTCGTGTGCACTGCACTCCGGGTCACATACCAAGTCTCAAGTCATTCAAACTTATGATGACAAAGTTATGATCCGGACAAGAAATGCTCTAAGAAAATCTATCGAAGGGGAATAACTCAAAAAGCGCTCAAGGTAGAGTTATGGTTTTTGTGCACTGCATTCCGGGTTATTTGCAGGAAACATACATACCAAGTCTCAAGTCATTCAAAGTTATGTTCCGGACAAGAAATGCCCTAAGAAAATCAATCAAAGGGGAATAACTCAAAAAGCACACGCGGTAACCTAATAATTTATGTATGTATGAAGATAGCATAGATCTATGTGTGAATTACTGCTGCAAAAATTGTAATTTCATTTTTGTGGCAATATAGTTTGTTGTTGTTTTTTTGCCAGTTCACAAAAACACCCCGTTATTTTTTTTGTTGTTTTTGTTTTTTCAACTTCACTTTACTGAGTTTTCAAGTTAATGCCTCCGTCATGTTTAATGTTGTCAAAATAAAAAAGTTTTTATTAAAGAACATTCGTGAACTACGGAAGAGTGGCCGGGAAGATAGGTTTTTTTTTCTTGTTTGTTTGTTGTTGTTTTTTTGTACTGTTTTGTAAAATGTGAAACTTCGTTGTTAAAGCTTACAACTCGCTGCATTGCATTCTCTCCCTTCAGTTTCTTTTTTTATTTCAATTATAGCATGTTAATATTTCATTTAAGAGAAAATATGCGTAGGCACTTACCTACTGTGCCTAAAGGAAGCTACGGCAAAGGCAAAATCTATTTTACCATGTTCATTTAACTGTGAAACACGTGTCACTGTCAGAAAGTTGCATGAATAGTTCATATGACGTACAGGTTATTTCAACGATTTTAAGCCGCAGTACAACTAAAGATTGTGTTGTTGATTGAAATAAAAAAGGGGAAATTACATGACGAAAAACAACGGTTGACGGTTGAGTTTAGGAAAATACAAATATGATAGTGCGTGTCAGAGTCTTAGAATTGTGATAATCCCTTTGGTCAAGTTTATTTAGACTTTCTCTCACCTCACTGAGTACCAATTACCAGCGTCACTCCCGTACGGTGTTATCAATCAACTTAAGTGATAATGTAGGCTTCAGTCCATGTGTCAAACAAAAGGTTTAAGGGAAAAAAAATACAGCAGAACAAGTCTGGACTGTCAGATGTCCATGAAACATAACTTTCAATTTGTGGGATTTTCAAAAATCTGATATTTTGTTGGTAATAAATAGGCGGCATATGGAAATATGTAAAAGTCGAGACCTGTAAAAATATGTCACATTGCTAGCGTTTATCATACCAACATCATGTGTGCGTATATAGTTTTAGGCTATGGGATCTCGAAAAACAACAAAACTTTTTTTTTCAAAAATATTTTTTCAAGATTTTTTTTATTTATGCAAAATAGAAATGTATACATTTTATGTTAATTACAACAATGTCCCATCTAGGGTTCATTCAATCCTTTCTTAACGCAAAAAATAGATGAATAATAAACAATCAGGTCATACAAACCACCAAATATATCCACAGGAAAGTTGCATAAAATTGTGGCACAGGAGAACGCTACGCCATCCACATCTAAATTATACAAACGCTGGGTCACAGGAGCCCAGTTTGTATAGAAAACTGTAATTATATACAAACCAACACTATTGTAACTGTAAATCCATGCTTACGAGGAAATGAAGAAAAAAAACACCTTGAATTTAGTAGAACTTAAATGGAAATTTCTTATGTATAATATCCATGTTAGAGGCTGCAATTTCAGGTCGTATTTATCAATTCCATAAAAAAATCTCTGTTGAAGTACTCACTTTGAGAAATGAATTATTTTTAAAAACAAAAAGATCACAGAGGGAAGTGAGTTACTTAAAACAGCAACTTTAAAAGCCAGACACATTAAGAAAAAAAAAATACATGAAAAGGAAAACATCCTTATTTACAGAAACCTTCATAACATCATAAAAAATACTGAAAGAAAAGATGCACCATTTATACCACCGAAGAGACACTTTGACCATTCCTGTAAACAGACCTTTGTTTGAAATGTTACATACTAGCTTTTTTTTATTGGGGAAAAAATAAATAAAAAAAAATAAATAAAGAACTAAAATGTCAGTGTTACAATAAGAATTTTCAGGCATAATAAAGACACTAGTATAAATAAAATCTGCCTGCACAAGAAATTCCAATGTCTCATTCTATCTCTGAAACATATTGCTAAAGATATTTAATACATCGGGTATTGATTTTATTATGAATAAAAAGAAAGATGTCTAAATTCATGTATATTCTTTTGCTTCTGTTTCATTTTTTTTCATTTGTTTCTGTTTCATTTATTTTTTAAGTTTTTGCTAAAAATATCTGTTGCTAGATAAAATATCCTAAGGGATAAAATACTTAAAAACACATAGAAATCATGAGAGAAAAACATGTATACAATACGATATGGAGTTTCTAAAACCAAGTACAGCTATAGTATTATATTACTTCTGGACATTTATACACCATTTAACTTTACATGCTGTAATATCTTATATAGCTTTGTTATAGGTTATCACTAATTCCTTTATATATAATAATCTGTTAACTTTTATCTACAGTCTTATTTTCAGAATTTACATGCTAAACTAAGTACTACTTTCATCATATGTACATATCCACGCAGACACATGGTAAGTTATTTTGAACAAAGAGTGTATTCACTACATAGATGACTGGTTGACATACTGCCTCATTTCGGCACTGTGGTCCAGGGTGGGGGTAGTACTCAACGAGGTTGTGGGTTTGATCCCTGCTGAGGCTGAAAAATGTCTACAGGGTAGGTACTGGTCCAATGCAGGGATTACCAAGGGAGATTTGAATAAGTTTTTAATTTGTTTTCCAATCAATGTAACAAGTAAGTTTAAATTTAAATCCTAGAATTACAGGTGGACCACAGAATAATGGTAGACCATGGAATTACCAGAACTTCAAATACAAGTTACTGCCTCCGTGGCTGAGAAGGTAAAGTCGCTGACTTAAGAACTCACTCAGCCCCTCATCGCGTGGGTTCGAAACCCGGCAGGGTCACTCAGATTTTCATGTGAGGAAGCCTTTCGGCTGGCTTGCGGTAGGTCGGTGGTTCTACCCGATGCCTCCGTGCATTCGGGGTCTTCCTCCACCTGTAATTAGCTGGACGTCGCTATATGACTGAAATACTGTCGAAGCGACGGTAAACTCAAATAGTCAAGTCTAGTCAAGACAAGTTACTGCATAGTTTAGTGATAAACTGTATTTCTCTCAAATCTTTATTTCCTGTAAAAAAAAAAACACTCTCAAAAAGTATAAAATAATCTGTTGTATCCTCAGTTCTCTGATAAAACACAGTCCAATATAAATACAATAAAATGTCTTCCCATAAGGCCTCTATATTAAACATGATATGTTTTTTTAAGGATTTCAACAGTCATCTGTTCATTATTTTTCTTGGAAAAAAAATTTTTATCTTGACAGTATACCACCATTGCCACAAGTATTTATTTCTATACACTGAATATAGACATCTATTCCAGCTCATAATCACAATCTGCTCTTAAGATACAGTAATTGCTCAATTTGAACCCTGATCTTGTTTTAAAGGACACTTGTGGTAAAATGATGACTGTCAAACACAAACCTGAAGAACTTGAAACAATGCCAAAGTTTGCTGACCAGAATGACTGATGGCTCCATTAGGATCTCACACCAAACACCAGATGGACTAAACACATCAGTATCACACCATTAAAATCTTTGATCAGGAAGAAAACCATTCAAGTTCTGACAGAGTTTTACTCAGCTTCATGTAGTCTGATCAGTTTAAAACATATTGCATAAGGTAATCAGCTCTGCTTTTCAGAGTGATCAGTTACTAACAGATGATAAGGAAAAACAATAAATTATAATGCTCCTTATCTTACTGAAACCATTCCTACTGACCCTGACAAAAACTGGGAAAATAATATCAAGTTCAGTCAAGATCCGTTTAGTGTTAAAACTTCACTTCATGTTAGACCTGTGACTAATGGCAATGCATTTGAAACAGTCAGCGTCGAAGGATGAGACACACCTATATAAAACACAACAAATCGTGATAACAACATGAACTATGCACCCACTCCAGATCAACTGGAGGTGACCTATAAAATATATATCACAAAGGCATCACAAAATAAGTACTCAAGTCTTAAGGCCTTCAATAATACAACTATGGTTCTATGTACACTGCAGCACGAAAACACTGCTAGCTAAAAGTCTCAAAAGAGAATTATGACCTTGACCCCAGACCTACTTAAGGTCAAGTTAAACTGTGATTAGAAAACAATTGTATGAAATACATTCTGTTGTTTTAGCTTCATACATATTGCATCAAGAGATGCCATTTTAATCAGATAAACTTTCAAATGACAGGTTCTATATTCATGGTAAATACAACACTGAACAACTTTATTAAACTATGCCCCATGTATGTAGTTTAATTCCTTAAAATTCCTTAACTTGAGAAATAGTCAACACCATGTTTGTAGTGTTCCTATTTCATTCAAAACATTTATGAAGTATCAAGTAAGGTTGAATTTTGATCGGTATTGGGTTTCAGTGATGGGTGAAAATCATGTCTTTAACCCTTTCCCTCATAGAGGAAACCATGAAAAGACCTATGCGAACAGCATAAAACCAGATCAGCCTGCGAGTTACTCGCAGGCTGATCAGGTTTTATGCTGTTTGCTGCTCCTCAGTGGTCTGGAAATGAGGATTTTGTAATTAAATCTGGTAAGGTTTAACTGTGGTTTTCTGCAGATCAGGCTTTATGTGGTACCTATTGAGTGCGTCAAAATGAGTCTATATGAGGGAAAGGGTTAATAAACCATCTGTTATTGGTGAAAAGTCAGCAAAAAAATCAAATGAAAAGATGATACTTTGGTAATACAAATCTTCCTCTCCATCATAAAAATGACATTTTTTCATGAATATTTACATATATACGAGGACAGCAAGTTCTAAAATAGCGTCTAGCTACAAATACACACATTTATAATATCAACTAAATTTATACTGTTTTCATTGTCACTTCAAGACAATTTAATGACAGCATTAATGCATTATTTGACAAACTAGAATATGTTTTTTAACAAAGCAGTTATTAAAAGCAGTCTTTATACAAATGAATCAAATTTCTGAGTATTTGTTTGTGAAAATAAATCATATCAGTGAAAGTAATTGCCTATGTAGCCTTCTATGACAATTCTTTAAAGTTAAGAAAAAAAAAATGAAAAAAAAAAAAACGAAAGTAGCACATGTGAAAACAACATGCTTAAAATTAATTTCTCATTTCAATTTACTCCTTCATTGTTCCATGTTAAATCATACACATCCCTGTGACAAGAACACAATGATAGTAAAACAGAAACAAGTCTTGAGGACCAGGGTGTAGGAACCCTGATCTTAATTCTTTACCACTGGTAAACACCATCTTTTGCAATGTCAGACAATAGGAGAATGAAATCAGATATAAAAAATTTGGACTTACCAGTTTTTACAGTACATGCAAACCTGTTATACCTCAAAGATACTGAGGAAAGTGAATAGTATAAAACCTGATCAACCTGCAAGTGTCACACAGCTTGATCTGGTTTAAGACGGACAGCAATTGCTGTTTTGGTTTCTTTCATAGCTTTTATGTGGTAAGGGTTCACCAAAGAGTAATTACCAACAGAACTGAGGAAGGCAATGTTACACAAAAGCTTACTTTGGTACTACAGAAAGCAGATCTACTAAGGCAGGCTCCTGTGAGATGTGAAGAGGTGCAATTTTGATCACTCTTTTTTTAATTAAAATAACCTTAATGTACAAGCAATGTATATGGGTAAACCTATTTACAGAGACATGAAAGAGACAAATGGATTGATATCTGTGCTGAAATTCACAGTATAAATATCTGTCATGTTTCTGCTATAAACTTAACTGAATACAGGTGTAGAAACTTTTTCCCCCGTAGAACAGTTAACCCTTTCCCTCATAGAGGAAACCATGAAAAGACCCATGCGAACAGCATAAAACCAGATCAGCCTGCGAGTAACTCGCAGGCTGATCAGGTTTTATGCTGTTCGCTGCTCCTCAGTGGTCTGGAAATGGGGACTTTATAATTAAATTTGGTAAGGTTTAACTGTGGTTTTCTGCAGATCAGGCTTTATGTGGTACCTATTGAGTGCGTCAAAATGAGTCTATATGAGGGAAAGGGTTAAAGCATAGTGCATGATTTGCCTACATGACCAGTTTGGGTTAATTCATGAAAAACTCACATACATATGGATATGTGAGGCATGTTTATAGTTTTTTTTGGTATCCAGTTCCTTCTCCTATTTAATCTTTAAACACCTAAATATATCATGTCAAACTAAAACACACCAATTAAGAGCATACTCAGAATGAAATGGTTTTACATATGAACAGATTTGACAGTAAATCATTCTCATCTCAAAGGTAGTAATGAACTATATAGAGCAAAATGTCAGCCTGCAAGAATAGTTTTAAAGTGTTTAAATGGTGACCCCTCGAAGTACAGAAATGTGGCCATTCTAAATAAGATTATGAACCCATGATAGTTTCTTAGTGTAGGAAATCCATTTTATATTTTTACTAAATATAAATACCCTTCTAAGTATTCATATTAACATAATTAGAACTGCAATAAAGACCAAGGCCAAGACAGAATGTCATTCAAAGGAAAGCATCAAGTATATTTACCACAAGCCATGAAGGATATGACCTCTGCCAGGTACTAACAGGCTGATCTGGTTTCAAACAGATTGCTACCCCTCAGTATCTCGGATCATGAGAAAACATGGTGAAACATATTCATAATAAAACTGATACAAATTTTCAACAGTGCATCATACATGAAATGGTGTGATCATATGGAAAGAGTTCCTATCTTTACAACCAAGGTTTACAGACCCTGACTGACAAATGCTACCAGACACAGGCAACTATACATATCCTAGCCATTACTACAAGAAAACAACAAATCGTTCCCTAGCAACCTATTCTAAACAGCAAGCTGCCTATGTTGAAACAGTAGTTCAATTCTATATCATACTGGCCTGGAAATGAGTTTGGTTATCTATACTTAAGCCTTTACCTCATATAGATGTTTTGACCAATTGGCAAACAGAGAAGACCCAGATCAGATGGCTCCTGGAGGAAGGGCTCTACTGTTTGCTCTTACAAAATTGTAGCTCAGATTCTATACTAAGTCTGCGTGGTAAACAAAAAATCCATTTTTCATATACATGTACCATTTAAAGTTCAGAAATTAATTTTTATCAACTTATAAATGTAAACATGAATATTAACAAGGTAAAGGTTTAATAGTTTAAAAATAGAATAACATTAAACATATGCAATAAATACTTATCTGGGTCCACATATCAATAATTTATCCCAGAAAAATTGACTGTTAGCACTTATTTTAAAAAAAAGAAAAAAAAAAGGGATTTTTTAATGTAAAATCCAACTTAAGATATTGTCAGAATTTGTTTAAACAGTCCCAGCTCCTGTATCAACATACCTGTCCTATTCTGCAAAACTTTCAATTAAATATGTAAATCTGATAGTCTTGACATAGCTGACAGTAATCATTCCTAACAATGAAGATTACAATCACTATCCAATCTCACGGGCTAATCATGAAACAAGATATGCACCAATCTGAGTAGGCCTACAATATAAATCTAACGCACCAAAACTGATTATTCCGTAACTAAAATTCTGACTTCAACATATACAAAAAAATATCTTTAGAACATTAACACTAGACCTGAACATGCTTAAGAAAATGTACATTGCAGATCCAATATTGTGCCACCGATGATACTGCAAATACCATCACAGGATAAGTCATACCTGGCATATAAAACATTTCACTTGTTAATGACAGCACTGGGAATGGAAAGACTCTGTACCATAGTACATTTTCACAGAAAATGTAACATTAAAATTTTCAAAGAAGTCAATTTAAGACAATAAATGTCACATAAATATTTGTGCAAAATGCATAAATTATGCAGAATGTCACATTCGTTTTTTCCCCTAGTCACTGTCATAACATTGTCCTTCAATTAATTCAACACAGTCCAATATCCACTGTTATGTGGTACCCTGGTTTGGACCCTCAAAAACAGCCTTATTATAGATTTGCATTGTACTTTACTTATAGGCTCCAAAATGCATAATTATAAATATATATCACATAATGAAGACTGCTGATATTATGCTCACTGAACTCAATCAATTATTCAGATTAACCCTTTCCCTCATATAAACTCATTTTGACGCACTCAATAGGTACCACATAAAGCCTGATCTGCAGAAAACCACAGTTAAACCTTACCAAATTTAATTATAAAGTCCACATTTCCAGACCACTGAGGAGCAGCGAACAGCATAAAACCTGATCAGCCTGCGAGTTACTCGCAGGCTGATCTGGTTTTATGTTGTTCGCATAGGTCTTTTCATGGTTTCCTCTATGAGGGAAAGGGTTAAAAATGTTACACAGATCAGAAAAATTGACTCAATTTGAACAAGTTGAAATCAGACAAGAAAATATTAAGTCACCCAGTGTTCAACCCAATGCAAAATACCTATACTATAAACCTTACTTAACTGACCTGTCAGTGACAAGGAAAAAAGTGGCTACTAAGTACAGGTGACTGCTAATGGAGGTGAATATACATATGTTCTCTTCAATCTCAAACTGCCTGCTTAAAACTGATTGCCTGAACATTACATGTGGACATCTTACATACACTGTAATAGCAGCCACATGTATCAAGCAGACATCCTGTTTTAACCCTTCCCTCATAGAGGACACCATAAAAAGACCTATGCGAACAGCATGAAACCAGATCAGCCTGCGAATAACTCGCAGGCTGATCAGGTTTTATGCTGTTCACTGCTCCTCAGTGGTCTGGAAATGAGGATTTTGTAAAAAAAAAAAATGGTAAGGTTTAACTGTGGTTTTCTGCAGATCAGACTTTATGTGATACCTATTGAGAGCGTCAAAATGAGTCTATATGAGGGAAAGGGTTAAACAACTAGCTTCAGGATTTAGCAGTTAGAAAGCACCTGACTAAGAAGTCACCTGGGCTGTACAGCCTCTGCCTCTATCTCCAATGACTGGCCACTTGAGACAGGACTGGCTGCAATGTACATGTCCCTCAACCATACAGGAACACTGTTACACTGCTACCCCACTGTCATCCCAGACATATTCAACAGTTGCCAATCTTTGTTTAATAGGTCTTTGTCCTAGATCAGGCCCTGTGTTCTCAAGAGATACTTAAGTACCAGCTAAGGCTCTAATATAGGCATCTTATTCAAATACTTATTGAACCAATGTGCATAGTTTGAGTCTGGACATGAAAATCATACACAAGTACCATTTCTAGTTTAGAGAACATGAGGCCAGACAGAAAGCCAATACAGCCAAATCAGGTATGACAATGTTACACATCCACTCAATATAAATCCTGATCATTTTTCTCTTACTCACAGGCAACTGACCTAGTTTATACTGGCTACAAAAGCAATCTCTTTGATACCTCCATGTTATAAAAAGTTGAAGATATTTGAAACATCTTGGACACTTTCAACATCCTGTTGGCTACCAGCTAACTGGTATTAAAATGATCAAAGGTGGGATCCTGACCTATACTAGAAAAATTCTCAGTAACTTGTCATTCTGTTTTCTATTGTATCTATCGACTATTCATGGTACTTTTCTGTTATCAATTGCATTCAACAATCGCAAACCATAAATTCTAGTAATTAGTGTATCACTGTATAACCTAAAGTGAGTAAAATACTTTTTCAAATTTGAAAATGTTGTATGTACCAACATCTTTTTACCTATATGTTTAGACATAAAACAGGTCAATTTGGTATTTTATTGCCTGTAATTTTGTTTTTCATTTTTATTTTCATAAAAATATAAAGACTTTGCATCACACACACACACACAAAAATTCAGGCATTATAAAGACCAGTGACATTTTCTCTTTTTCCCCTCAAAAGGTAAATATTGACCCCATGCCAAAGTAACATATTCCTGCCTCAAATGTTTGTCGAAAGTTACAGAACAAGATATGCTACAGAAAGCAAGGTCCTCATGCATTTGTTTGTCAGTATGGCGTACACTTAATTCTCTACCCTTCATACATATCAACCACATTCCTTTATTTCTTTTACTATGACCATCTTACTAAAATCAATCCTTTCTTACTCTGCGTAAAACTTCAGCCAGAGCACCAAATTTCTGAACTGATTTTCAACAAAATCATCGACTTTTTTTACAGCCATTCCAGTGTGTGTAACCTCTTCTTCTAATCTCAGTACAGCAGCACCTAGCTCCCACTGTGTCCATGTTGACCATAGGGATTATGGGAGTGGCCTCACACTTCATGCCCCACCCTCCCATCTTTCAGTAACTCCTCCATCCGTGCCTCTTCCCCAGGGCTAGTATCGGTAGGTATAACTGGAACTTGCATATTGACTGTAGTGATGTACGCCAATTTCTCTCTGAAAAATAACACAAACACACACTATCTTTTACAGCTTCTATGACCATATTGTATACAAATAATACAGCGAACTTGCAAAACTTGTAGGCACATACATGTAAATTGAAATACAAGGATATTGTAATGCTTTTTTTAAAGAGAAAATCATAATGAAAATTTCTAAGATGTCACTCTTAATTCATAATTGTCATGTCACATATATATATCTTTTTGAATAATTAAAAAAGAAGAAACATGCCATTTGTCACGATGAAAATAAATTATTTCCCAGTCACTGTTACTCATATGCAAATGATCCTGTCCTTTGGTCAGTAAATAAAAAGTGAAATCTAAATATATCTGCATGTGAAAAGAAAACTCTAATGATTAGTCAAACGAAACAATAACAAATATTCAGAGGAAATGTTTCATAATATGTGTTCACTATTCATAATTACTCAAATATATGCAGATTAATGTTTCCAGGAGTGATACCAGTATTTGTGGAGATACTGGGGGACTGCATACAGTTGATTATTTCCAACAGAATTTGTTAGTACAAAAGACTAACACATTGTCCCAAGATTTTTTATACTGTTCTGCCCCTGGGGATTTGAAAACAACAGAATTTGTTAGTACAAAAGACTAACACATTGTCCCAAGATTTTTTATACTGTTCTGCCCCTGGGGATTTGAAAATAAATTTCCTACCCAATGGAGTATTATTTGGACAACATCTTGTTCATACTGTCTAAATTCCCATAGTATATTAATCTGTCAGTGGATACCACTGTTTGGGACAAAACAGATGGAGCATAATGTCCTCTTGTGACCCTCACAGAGTCTATTTGACAATTCATAAACCTTTACAGAACTGACAATTTTGAGATACTTACAATAAAGAATCCATATATTAAAATCAAAGATTAAATGAATGTTGAACACATTAAGAATTGTATAAAGATATGCAAGCGTCTTTAATCATTAATCTACAATCTTTAACTTACAAAGATACCATCATATATATGAAATCTTTTTTTTTGTGGCCAGCCCATCTGACCTTTATTACTGCAGACTATGTCCTGTCTATTACAGTGAATAAACTGTGAATCAATATTTCTAAATGACATTATAAGTATTTAAGAAAATATGTAAATTCATGTTCCACAGGTGAAGAACATGCAGGGTTCATACTAAATGATCACACTTTGTAGGTTTAGATATAAAATAAAATACCCCCCCACCCCCTCAAAAGAAAATATACCTTACAGTAATCAATAACCAAATGGAAGCTAAAACACCACAAATCTTAATGTTTTTTGTTTTTATCCCTTTTAACTTCAGTGACTAACATTCCTAAATACTCCGAGATCCACTGTGTAACGATTCTGAAAAGCATAATCAAATTTCAAATATTTTAACTATGGTCATAAAATTGTTATCCCCCCTTTATATCAGTCCTAAGTAAAACTGCATACAAACTTTCTGTATTACTGGGTAAACAACATGCATGTTTCACACACACCAAATCTGAGACAAAAATCTGCCAATGTGTTGAATCCTTGGTGTTTGTAAATACTTAAAATCTTCCAAATAGAGGTTGACACTAACAGTGTCCCGGGATCCCAAGACAGCAAAAATTTGGAAGGGACTCTAGGATTGACATGCCAGGTGTTCCGTAAAGATTAAAATTGTTCCCACTGAAAGTAAATTGAACAGCCACTTTTGTTGAAAACCTATGTGATCATCTTCGAAAATATTTCTTATTAGTAACCTTCTTTGATAAATCATATCTTATTAACCAATAGTTATGTGGATAAAGCCATCATATGTCTGAATGACACGACAGGGACTCCTAATTTTCAGAAGGGACTCCTGAATTTCAAAGTAGGTGTTCTGCAAGGATAGCTGGCTAAAAAGTTAGTGTCAAAGAAGCATTTCTGGAGGGTGGAGAGGTTTAATAACAAATGGGTGAGAAAGGTTTTATGTAGTGTTGGTTGACCGATGAAATATCTATTTCTTAATACTGGTTTATGAACAGATATTGAAAAAGGAGTTACAAGAAAAGGACTTTTCCAAGTGAAAACTGAACCTGTAATTTCCCCAACTACAAAATGTAAGGATTCAACAGTTATAGCTTGCAGTAAACAAAACATTCTTTTACTCATATACTAGTACTAATTTATGGTTTACCTATTTCATCAAACAATTTTTACTGATGACATTACTTGGAGAGATATGCTACTCAAAATGCTTCAAGCCAATATTACTCAAACTAATGGTAACTATATAATTTATATTATCCTTAAGTCTAGCGGGTATATCTGAAAGATCAAAGTCCTAAAGGTGGTAGTCAATGTACAATAAATGTTTTGTTTCTTTTACGCTTCAGTCAGTAAAAACATCACACACACTCAAACACCATCAAAAATTATCATTCCCCAAATATTCAAAAGTCATTCCATTTCAAAGCAATCTGATCCTTTGTTTAGACTGCTTTATCATCTATAAATGCTAAATGGCAAACTGAACTGATAAATAACAGAAAAAAAGAGCATCTGCTGGGAACAAAAGTTGCAATCCAGGCAAAATGTTTTACCAACTCTTCCTGATGTAGGCTGTATCAAATTAAGATTAAAAAAAAATCATAATAATTGCACAACTGCTTCCAAAAGTACAAATCAGAGCTATCACTGAAGGAGATGAATATCCCTGCTACTGTACTGCCTTGACTTAACAAAATGAAAAGATATTTAACATTTTGAAAAATGGAATGTGTTGAGACGAGACAGAATGGAACAATGCATGAATTCTCTATAGCTTCATTCCACTTTGTGATGCAGGGTATGATGAAATGTACACTTAGACATATGTCTTAACTGGTAGTTATTACCGGTTTCAAGATGTGCAAGTATAAGTGTTTTAAACAAGATAATAAGGCACCTATATAAGACTCCACTACCCAATAAAACCCCAACAGCTTCATTATTTTACACCATGTCAAATTCTGAGAGGCAGCAGAGTTTTCCATAATACACAACACTGCCCCTTTCATTACTCGCAGGCTGATCTGGTTTTATGCTGTTCGCATTGGTCTTTTCATGGTTTCCTCCATGAGGGAAAGGGTTAAGGGGCCACTTGACCCTCATTAATTCTGAATAAAAAAATATTGGAAACTCTGGAGCAGTGAACAGTATAAAACCTACTTTGCTTCCAAGTATTCACAGGTTGACCTGGTTTTAAATTTGTCACATAGGTTGTATGATGAGTTACCAACCCTGAAAAAAGTGTTCATTTAGGGTCTGAAGAGCCCTACCTGTTGAACTGTATTTTCAGTTACTTGTTCCTCATGTTATAATGTCTAGCAACAGAGGCATGTGGAAACCACCACCTAAGAAGCACAAAATATAGACAAACTACGCTGTCCAAACTCAAAGAAAGAAAGCATTAAGCTGCTGATGTTTCAACTACATATACCTCTAACCCATAAACATCATGAGGTCTGACACTAAAATCACCCTGACAACCAGTATAGTACTAGACTAAGCTAGTCTGCTGGTAGCAGACAGGTGTAAAAATGAATAGCAG
The DNA here is from genome assembly GCA_021229015.1 of Solen grandis. Classification (NCBI taxonomy): domain Eukaryota; kingdom Metazoa; phylum Mollusca; class Bivalvia; order Adapedonta; family Solenidae; genus Solen; species Solen grandis. The sequence continues at coordinate 73,414,691 of CM037777.1, forward strand.
ACAGGTGTAAACATGAATACACTTTCACTTTTAGAACAATAAGTTTTACTGCTTCCTTTAGCATTTTATAACTTAATTAAACTGAAAGACATTCTGAGCAGTTCAAGTTTTTCTCCAATTAATATGTTAATTTAGTTTTCTTGACACAAATCCATTCTGAAACCTGTAATGCCAAAATGACTTATATACCTGTCCAATTTGGATTTACACTGGTTGCATCAGTTATTTTAGTTTTGCCTTTCAACAGAGGACAACAGGGTTAACCCAAAATCTACCTCTACAAAGGCAGTTGACCAACTATTGGGATATTTGTAGACACATACCTAAACGATGTTGTGAGGGCATTCGGATGGTTCCGTTTCAGCCGGTGAACATCGCGGGTAACCCTCCTCATCAAATCCTCTGCCCTCCTCTCCTGCTTCGTCATCTGACCAAGTTCTTCTCTCTGGCGCTAAACAATACAAAATATTACTTCATTAGCAACATCCTATGGAAAGTTTTTGTATGTTTTCCATACTATATATCAGTTTTAATCTACTCGCTCAACCAACCAAACAAACAAAACATACTTAGTACCATTATAAAAGTTTCAGCAATCTGACAAAAGTAGACTCAAAAAATGAATCAGCATTTTTCTGACGAGAGCTTTTTTTTTTTTTCCTTCTTTATCAGGAGAAGTACATAGACATCTTCTCCAGAGTATATTTTTTTAATTCATAGCGTTTACCCCAAGGCTTTTTCTTTCCGCAAGTTCAAGAAAATGGTGCTCTCAACCCTCTTCCCAATCATCAGTAAAAAATCCTGCTGACACTAGCTTTACCCGCTTTACACCTCAGAATCTTTTGATTAAAGGCTTTACACCAGAGAAATATCATTTCCACCAAGGGACTCTTCCTCAAAATGTTGACATTTCAAAATCAGGTCTAAGTAACTAGTATGGTTTAATTAATTTCATGTCACAGAGAAAAAGAAATTGTATTTGCATGTTTATATAACATGTACAAAATTTCACTCAAAATTGACAAGAAAGCTGAACAATATTGCAAGGCATTAAAATCTGCTATATATGTAGAAAATATTATAAATATGTAACCATCAATACTGAATTATTCATTGATATTAATCATGAACTGTTAGAGATTAAAATTACATGTAAATCAGACTCTCCCAAACTCATTTAGCAGCTCACTCCTAATGATGCTTTTTGTTCACATATGTCATGAAATGTGCATATGTCACCTAATATAGTGAACTCCACTGTATAAAATAATATGATCCTGAAGTCATGAGATATATTTCTTCTTCTTCTATGTAACTTCTACAGAAAAACTTTAATAAAATCTACCTGGTTTTATCATTACTCTGTTTTATAATTAAACACCATCTAAAACATGAAATTACTTGTTAAAATTCAACTGCTGAAAGCCATTCAAACTTGTATTCAAATTGAGAAGTAGGAAACATACTAGAAGAAATGCTACAAGTATTAAGAGGAAAGAAATCAGCTGTAGAAAATTAGATTTTATAGATGCACTTTAATATACCCGGTACAAAATAGTTATGAAAGGTCATTTCTGAGTGAGGAGTAGTTTTTCAAAGCCATTGGTATTTTATCAGCAATTTTGACTGCATTCAGTTGACAGTAAAACAGTAGCATGCAATCTATGGCAGTCTTGAATTCATAAGTATAGAAATAATTTGTGAGAACAAGAACCAATAGGTTCTGATAGCTATTGTTTACATTTTTGACTAAAATGAACAGCCTTGTTCATATCAATTTTTGCATAAGGTACAAACTTTAAAGACACATGTCATTCATTCCAGCATGTATGCATAGTTACTCTAATGTCAAATGCCATTCATATAAGGGTGGACATGCTATGATGCAAAATGCATTCTCATTATAGAAAGGAAATAAAACACATTACCATTATTAAAAACAAACTGAAATAAAACACTATCAAGTTAAAGCATTTCTTTTAAAATAAATAAAATGCATTCCCTATACATAATCTCTTACATTATTCATCACAACTACCATTCTAACATACTACAGGAGATTTAGTAAACAAATCTGTCAAGAAGCTGTAGCATTTTTATTGGTATGCCTTTAGGTTCAATCCATGGAGAAAAAAAACCAACTAGAAATGTTTCCAGAGGACACAGATGCCCCCCACCCCATCGTATATTCCAAAACAAGGCCAACATCCAGGAGCGCAAGTCATGTCCTGAGTAATATATCCATGAAGTTTAAAGTCTGTAGCACAAATACCTTCAGAGTTACCTGTGCCACAGTTTTGGGATGGGACGGACAGACAAAGGCAAATCTATATGCTTCACTTTTTTGTATGGGGGCATAAAAATACCCAGGTGCACAAGTTTATGTCTTGATTAATAAATCCATGAAGTTTCAAGTCTGTAGTACAAATACTTTCAGAGTTATGTGCGTCACAAGCATAAAATTCCATATTTTTCACAAACAAAGGCCCATAACTCTGTCAACTTTAACAGCGGTTTGACAAAAATACCCAGGAGCACAAGTTCATGTCTTGAGTAATATATCCATGAAGTTTAAAGTCTGTAGCACAAATACCTTCAGACAAAGGCAAATCAATATGCCTCACTTTTTGGTAGGGGGCATAAATGTCAACTTCAATGGCTTGATAAAAATACCAGGTGCACTTAATCCATGATTTTTCAAGTCTGTAGTACAAATATTTTCAGAATACGTGTGTCACAAGCATAAAATTCAATATTTTTTAAGAAAAAAGGCCCATAACTCTGTCAACTTTAACAAAGGTTCAATAAAAATACCCAGGTGCACAAGTTCATGTCTTGATTAATATATCCATGAAGTTTCAAGTCTGTAGTACAAATACTTTCAGATTCATGTGTGCCACAAGCATAAACTTCCATATTTTTAAAAAACAAAGGCCCACAACTCTGTCAACTTCAATGGTAGTTCGATGAAAATACCCATTTGTGCAAGTTCATGTCTTGAATAATATATCAATGAAGTATTAAGTCTGTAGTACAAATTCTTTCGGAGTTCTGCGTGTCACAAAGTTTCGAGACAGACAGACGTACAGACAAAGGCAAATCTATATGCCCCTCCTCTCCCCCATTTTTGGTGGGAGCACAATAACAGCAAGTACATGGCTTAAAAAAACACCAGCACTTTACTCAAGGAATGCAGGATTTGTTCTGTCTGTGAATGGTCAACCTTAACCATTCAGGAACACCAAATTTATGTCAAAGAATTTCACTTGAAGGCCTTAATAACTTTTTCTATCTCATCAGGTCTAATAATGTTCCATCATCACTTTTTAGCACTAAAACGCAGCAAATAGAATAAAACCCTGGCTATCCTGAAATTTACTTACATGTTTAAATGGATTCATTCAGACCACAAACAAAACTGCAGCAGGTCATGTTCCTGCTAATTTTATCATAATATCTGGTGAAGTTATTTTAACGTATCCATAGACATTAATTAACTGACTCAGTTTATAAATTTTTACTTCTCCCCCCTTTGAAATATAAAGAGCAGTCATGACAGCATTCAAAATTCTCCGCTGATTTTGTTTTGTTAAAATGTGACAGATTAAGACAAATGTATATACATCCCAAATATACAGTTTACAGTTAATATGAAGATACATGGACATAGATGTGTTATTAACTTAATATGCTATATAAATAGGTCAGTACAGTCAGGATCCCTGTTCCAAGTGGTTACAGTTAAACAATTCCTCTGTATAATTATTTATATATATATGTTGGACATTGACTGGACATAGACATTAACACTTTCACGTTATCCTGACACCAGGCTTACAAGTCCGGGAACTATCCTTATATGCCAAGCTCCAAGCAAGTGAGATACACCTGTACCATTTTGCTTAAAATGAAAGATTCACATATTTAAAAATTTACAAATCAATACAATTAGACATTCATTAGTTCATTGAGTACCTAGTTCTGCTCATAATATAGAATAAATCTTTAAATCTTTTATCATCATCTGAGCATTCACCTTTTACATGTAGTATTATCTAAACATTAACTTGACACAAAGTAACAAACATTTCAAAATAACAGTCCATAGAAGGTTTGAAATTCAAAAGCTTAAGATAATATCAGAGCAAATTCTTGCCATTAATACCAAAAAAGAAAAGAATAGAAATCAAATATATCTCAAGAAAAGAAAACCCTTTTCACAAAATAATTGCTGTGTGTTCCATTTAATCAGATGTAGGAATACCTTTTAAAACAAGTAACTGGTGCTACATGCAACACATGAGTTCCCTACCGGTGAGGTGCATAATTTTTACATTACCATAGCAACCAGAATTTTGGTCCGAGAAAAAAAAAGAGAAGAAAAGTGACAAGCAGAATCTCCATACTACCATCTATTCATATACCAATTTTCAAAATATTATCTTAAACAATTTTGAAGTTATCACGGGATCCAGATTTCCGGACATCCAGACGGACGGACAGACAGACAGAGACAGATGGTCAGACAGACGAAGGGCAAACCTATAGTCCTCTCTGGTGTAAACACAGGAAGGGGACTAATAACAAATAAATTCTTTGAACTGAATATGAACAATTTACAAAATGACATTATGTTTACAGATGAATTCAAATCATCAAAATAACTAGATTGGGATGTAAATTGATCCATGCTTGACAGAAATAACAACTAATATATACAGGAAGTTTTAGTATTGTTACTATATTCCTATAAGACAGTTTAACCATTTCAATTAAATCACGTCTCTCTGTAATCTTAA